>CM042692.1:232325176-232925176 GCA_023614405.1 Avena insularis
CTCTCTCTCTCTCTCTCGACAAGATCGCACATAGTCGACTCAACGAGTTTGTACTCTTCATTGATAATACGAGCAGACAAGCAGGAAGTAGGGTTTCCTCTACGAGGGTCTGAACCTGGGTAAATCGCCTCCCTTGTTTGGGTATTAAGCTGACGAAATTCCTAGCGCTCTGCTTTTCCGCAAAACCCTAAGTCCATCACCATGGGCATTGCCGAGGTTACCCCTCGTCACTATGTGTATTTTTCAATGTAATTTTCCTTTTCTTTTCCTTTTCTCTTTTTTTGACTTTTTCTCTCCCTTGATGATACCAAGTCACTTTCGCGTTTTCTCTTACTCTCACTATCCAAGGATTAAGCAAACACAGGATGAGACACTTGAGGTTTTCCATCATGGTTCAATTGTGAGGTTTCCCTCTCACAATGCAACAATTCTTAGCTCTTCCCCTAGTCACCCTGATCCTTGGCAGAATGTTGATGCTCTCGAGCTACCTCCTATTCATTGGAAAGCTACTTGTTCTTCCCTTGTCCTACAAAATTGGACAGATCCTAGGCTTGCTTTTCTCCTTCTTAGGCCTATGGCAAGAAGAATGGTCCAGTTGAACCGTAATGAAGTTTTCACTGATGCTCGATACTTGTTAGAAGGAGAAAGCATCTCTCCTGGGAGCACTTTAGATTTTCCTGTGCACAAAGTTAAGGTAGGTGAACAGATTTTCTCTAACTCCTTGGTGCAGGTTGTCAGTTCTTGCCCCAAGAAACTAGTTTCAGATCAGTTAATAAGTTCTTCTCCTAAGGAATTGACTGCAGATCATTCAGATAAAATTCTAGCACCCTTTGTGGATTTTGAGCCTAGTCTGAAGTTTCACCTGAACATTCAAAAGAAATTTGGTCATTCAGTTAATTTTCTGCCTGGACATAATAGAAGGGAATTCTTTTTGGTTGTTTCCTTTGGAAGAGCAAATTTTAAATTAAATGGTGCTACTGTAGGTATTGCTTCGTAGAGTTGTTTTGGTGGACGTGCTATACTCTACAAAATTCTCCTACTTTCAAAAAGAGTTTTCAGTGGCTTCTATGGCACTGGGTTTTGAACTTTACAATGCCAGGAAGTTTGTTCAAAAACATTTTGAACTTTTCATAAATCTTTGGGGCAATGGTGGACCTAATTGGCTAGATGAGGAAAAATATTACATGGAGCTTGATGCTAAATGGTAGACAGTGGGAAAGAAAGGAAATACTAATTCAAGGGGAAATGTTTCATCCAAGATCCCTTTAAATTCAAAAATGGGGAAAACAGGACATACAACATATTTCGGTTTTTGACCGTTTATCAGTTTTGGAGAATGTCAAAGGGTTTGGGAAACTGTTAGTCTGGGAGAAAGACCTTAATAATCTTGGCAGAGTTCTGGTTAAAGTAAGAGTTACTGACTTGATTGATATTCCCAAAAGCATTAGGTTAATTGAGGGAGAGCACTTTGAAGTTGAGTCTTGGTCATTTTCTATTGAAGTTTTGCTAAACAATCTGCTTGGAGGAGGACCTGCAGATGAGGACCCTTTCCTCTAGAAGGCATTGACCCCCATCCTATGCCTCAAAACCCTGCTAATCAGCATTTACAACCTCCTATAGGGCCTACACAAAACCTTGAACCTGAAGGTGATGATGGCTGGGATAATGGTCATTGGGCCGTTGGCAATGATCAAGTCCAACAAGAAATAGAGGCACAACCTAAAGCTTCTTTCCAGGAACTTCTTGATACAATTGAATTGAGGTCCATGAATTAATTGGTGAAGGAGTACCAGAAAACAATAGTAGTATTACTACTGGGGTTGCTAGTTCTGATGGAAATCTTTTAGTGAATGGAATCAATGGGAATAATCAAGTGATTCAAGAGGTTAATTAGCCTTACGTTTTAAACAATGATATACAAGAGGATCCTTTGGTTCAACAACAAAATCCTCCTAAAATTAATCTTGTGCATGCTGAACCTTTAGCTTAACCTAATCTCATTGACCATCTCATGATTCCTGGTTTTATTGATCATGGAATTGTCCCTGATTTCTTGGCATCTCAACAAAATGATCTTGAGGTGCAAAGAGGCTCTGGCCTTCAAAATATTTTGCAAGCTTATCATGATGATAGTGAGAATGAAGAGAATATGGACCATGATGAAGAAAATCCTGAAAGTGAAAATATGCTCCTTGATAGTTCTAATATGGTCCCTCCTGAAGTGGCTCATCTCCAACTAGGAATGGTGAAAACTCATTTTTCCCTGTGCAGAGTGAAGAACTTATGACTGCTAATTTTACTGCTCAAGGAATGAAGATTTGGGACAAATACTTTGCTCCTCATCAAATTCCATAATAGAACATCATTGAGAAAATCTTCCACATTCCAGTAAGTTGGTTCAATTTTGTGACTTTAATGCTCATGACACCAGAAAAATTTGATTGGAAAAAGTATTTCTTGTAATCAACTCTGTGGGACATTCTTAGAGAACGTGTGGAAAATTAAAAAACAATTACTTTTGTCATTCCTTAGAAATGTGTCTCACTACATAGTCCTATTTACTTAACTAAACTTTCATAGCAGAAGGAGAACAGTGAGCATTGTGAGGTTGATGCTATCATTGGTGCAATGCCTACTACACCAAAAAGAAAAAGAAGAGTGACTCATCATCTTGTGGAATTTGAGGTACGGAGGAGCCCCAGATTATTAGAAATTAATGGTGGATACAAGGATCACACAACTTGTTCTAGTCAAAATTTCCTTACCTAATTCACCTCCTCCTGAAATAAATTTGAAAGTGAAAAAAAATCTTGTTGTCTCCTTTTGTAAGGTAAATGATGAAGGTCTGGATAAGAAGCTTGAAAATAAAAGCAATCACATGGATAAAAGGAAGATGATCTAACAAATAAGCCAAAGCAAGCCAAGGTGGCAAAATCTGCTGGGAAAAGAAATAGTTAGACATAGAAGTTAGTGAAGGAAAATGCTGCTGGTGCTAGTTCACAACAAAACAAGAAGAAGAAATAAAATTGTTCCAATGAATGCACAACTAGTAGACCCCATTACTAAAGGTTGTAGTTGGACTATGGAAACCTATTGTAATAATTTTATCTCTCTTTTGTGGAACTCCTTTGAATTGAGTTATGGGGAAAAATATTTATGGATGCTCATCACTAGGGCTAGTTCCCTTTTTAGCCTCTTTATCACAAGGCTGGAAACATCAATTGCTTCCACCAACAATACTTATAACTACATTGTTTATAATGAGTTACAACATACTATGGAAAATCTTGAATTGGAGTATCAGGGGGTTAATTCAGATAAAAAATGGCCTGCTTTATCCAACAAAATTCAGGAGTCTGGCTGTGATATCATTTGTTTGCAAGAAACAAAGAGAGAGCATTTTAATCTGGATTATATCAAGAAATTTTGTACAAAAAAATTCAATAAATTTGAATACTTGCCTTCTATGGGTTCCTCTAGGGGATTTATTATAATCTAGAATGGAGCTTTATTTAATGGTGAAAAGATCTTTCAGAATGACTTCTCCATCTCTACCAAATTCATTGGCAATCTTTCCAATGAGGAATGGGTCTTGACAAACATTTATGGGCCTTGTCAAATGAAAGAAGGGCATTGTTTGTTGACTGGTTTGCTAATATAGATATGCTTGATGACTTAGACTGGATTCTAATGGGTGACTTCAACTGTATTAGAAACCCAACTGATAGAACCAAAGAGGGAGGAAATGTAAATGATATGCTTTCATTTAATGAAGCAATCTTGGATTAGTGAAGATCCCCATAAAAGGCAAAAAATTCACTTGGAGCAATATGCAAAAAGATCCTTTGTTAGAAAACTGGACTGGTTCTTCACTTCTGCATCATGGACCATCTCTTATCCTTCAACCTTAGCTTACCCCTTAGTTAAGCCAACCTCAGACCACCTGCCTTGTGTTGTTCCTATAATTACTTCTATCCCAAAGGCTAGGATCTTCAGGTTTGAAAATTTCTGGCTTCAACATAGTTCCTTTAAGGAAATTGTGGAAAATGCTTGGGCAATTCTAGTTGGCCACATCAATAGTGCAAAAAGAATTAATGAAAACTAAAAAATGTGAGAAGAGGTCTGTTCTAAAGACCTACCTTGCCTCAGACAGTTAATTGACAAAGTAAATAAAACGATTTGTTTCCTAGATATCATAGAAGAGTTAAGGCCTTTAACTAATCTGGAATAGAATCTTACAGAATTATGAAGACACGCATTATCACACTTCTTCAGAATCAAAAAGCCTATTGGAAACAGAGGGGTAAAATCATATGGATAAAGCTTGGTGATGAGAATACCAAGTTCTTTCACACAATAGTAACTATAAATTATAGACATAATTTCATTATTGTACTAAGGAATAATGATAATGCAGAAATTTCTGATCATGATGGAAAGGATGGCATCTTATGGAAAGCTTTCAAGGAAATGCTGGGATCTTCCAATAATCCAATCATGCATTTTGATTTGGACAATATCTACAGAGAGAAACGAAGTAATGAGAATAGTATGGAATTAGAGGCACCTTTCACTGAAAAGGAAATTGAAGATGTGGTCTTTGCTCTTACCAATGATAAATCTCCAAGTCCTCATGGCTTTAACAATGAATTCATTAATAATTGTTAGAGCATCATAAAGTATGATGTACATGATCTCATTCAGGATTTCTATGAAGGGAAAATAAACTAGGAAAGCATTAATACTTCTTATATTTCTTTGATTCCAAAGACTGAATGTCCAACTACACCTGCTGATTTTAGGCCTATCTCTTTACTAAATAGTGTTCTGAAGATCATCACAAAGCTTTTATAAAACAGGCTACACAAATTATCTTGAAGCTGGTTCATAAGAATCAATATGGATTTCTAAAGATGAGATCGATTCAGGACTTCCTTGGATGGGCTTTTGAATATCTTTTTCAGTGTCACAAATCTAATGAGGAAGTTCTTATTCTCAAACTGGATTTTGAAAAGGCTTTTGACAAGATTGATCACAACACCATTATGAAAATATTAAAAGCAAAAGGTTTTGGTGCAAGATGGCTGCTCTAGATTGAAACCTTATTTCACTATGGAAGTCCTGCAGTCATGTTAAATGGTGTTCCAGGAAAGAAATTTTATTGTAAAAGAGGTGTGAGACAAGGGGATCCTCTTTCCCCTCTACTATTTGTCCTTGCTACTGACCTTCTTCAATCAGTTTAAATAAGGCAATGAACAATGGCTACATTGCACCTCCAATCAACTCTAACTATCCAGACTTCCCTGTAATATAGTATGCAGATGACACTCTGGTGGTAATGAAAGCAAATGCACAACACTTAATATGCTTAAAATCATTACTAAACACTTTTGCTATCTCAACTGAATTGAAAGTAAATTACCACAAATCCAACATGATCCCAATTAACCGGACAGAGGAGAGACTGGCACATTTTGCAAATAGTATTACCTATCAGAAAGGAAGTTTACCTTTCACCTATTTGGGCCTGCCTTTAATCATCATAAAACCTCCCCTGGAATTATATCTACCTATGGTACAAAGAGTGCAACAAAGGCTTTGGGGCATTGCAAATTTCTTAAACTATGGAGGCAAGCTATAATTAGTAAAATCTGTGTTATCTTCACTACCAATTTTGTTTATGAGCTGCTTTGATGTTCCAGTAACAATAATAGAACAAGTGATCAAATATATGAGGCACTATTTATGGAGAAAGAAAAATAATGTGGTTCAAGAAAAAAGGTAATGCTTTGGTTGCTTGGGACAAAATTGTAGGCCAAAACAGCAATGTGGATTGGGGGTCCTTAACCTAGAGGTTCAAAACAAAGTATTACTATTGAAAAATCTTGACAAGTTCTACAACAAGCATGACACTCCATGGGTACAATTAATATGGCAAACATACTACAATAATGGATCTCTACCAGGGAAAATCATGGAAGGATCATTCTGGTGGAAATCTTATCTGAAACCGATTGATTTATATAAATGAATGGCTCGATGCAAGGTGGAAAAAGGAACATTGGCCCTATTCTGCACAGATCTCTGGCAAGATAACTATTTACATCAGAAATGACTACATTTGGTTACATTTGCCAAAAGAACAGATCAGACTGTTAAGGACATAGTAAACATTGAATTCCTGGAAGATCTTTTTCATCTACCAATTTCACAGCAGGCTTATTCAGAATTCCAACAATTAGAATATCTATGCCAACAAACAAGCATTATTTTAGAATAGGGAGAGAAGGATGAATGGACATACATCTAGGGAAACAATATCTTCACTCCCAGAAAAGCATATTCCACCTTGATGGGAAACCAATATTCTTCACCTCACTTCTCATGGTGCTAGCAGTCTTCCTGTCAAAAAACACAAATTCTTCTTCTGGTTATTACTGTTAGACAAACTAAATACAAGAGATGTGCTGAAAAGGAAGAACTTTCAGTTACCAAGCTATACCTGTGTAACCATGCTATGTGATCAAGAAGAAACTATCAACCACCTATTCTGGACATGCCCCCTGGCCGAACAATGCTAGGACTTTATTTGCCCATAGAGATCAAGAAATCTCCCACACCTTTAAATGATTGAAGATATCAAAGGGAAATCTTGGCCTACCCTTTTCAATGGAATTGATCATCCTAGTGACTTGGGGAATATGGATTGTCAAGAACAATAATTTTTTAACAATCAAAGGCCTTCTTTTCAGAGTTGGAAAGGGATTTATCATCAAGAACTTAAGATGACCAGTCATAGAATGAAGAAGAAACATGCTGAGACATTCAAGGAATGGTTACAATCACAGATGTAGATTCCCTTTTATGTTGTTGCCCCAGCTGATCTTTTTTCCTTTATACACTTTTGTAAACACTCCTGTATATATATTAACTACAAAAATATATAAAAATTTATGTGGGAGGCTTTCCCACTATTTCTCCACAAAAAAGTTCTTGGACACGCACAAAAAACAAGAACAAACAAAGAAAATTAGCTAAAGGGATAAGAGGCAAAACTAGAAACAATTAGGCGTTAGGCTGGAGAATCCGGGTGCATGACGACGGAGACCCTGATGTCTTGGAGGCAGAGACTCTGGCTACAGGGAGCGGAGACTCCGGGGTCAGGGCTATATGAACAACTCGTGTTCTGGATGGAAATCCATGCCTTTAGGCCTCAAATCCAAGAAAATCGACTAAAATTGGGCAAGGAAACACATGCGAAATTTTTTACCAAGACATTAGACAAGTTTTGGTCGGATCAAAACCACAAATAACACTCCATAATGAGAGATCGGTGCAAAAGGAAAATTTGGGGATCTTTTTTGGGTATTTTTGAATTTATGGTGGATAGAAGAAAAAATAGGGAGAAATTCACAATGATCGAGGCTCTTATTATCAATATGTTATGGGTTAACCCATAGGGGGGCCCGATCTTTGACGAATCTTCGGTAATCAAGGTGGAATCAAGAGGGTAGATAAGGAGGATGAATATCCAAGAGAACACACTCATGAAGAACACGATGAACACACACATGCAATACACAATAAAAGCTATGGCTCACGTTAGTTGCTAATGATCCAAAACAATCCCAAGGATCGATGCCGCGCAAGAAACTCTCTCTCACCGACATGGCGAGGACGAGGATCTTGGTGAGATATGAAGACTTGGATTGAGATCATCCACACCAAGGCCTTGTACAACTTGGATGCAACTAGGCAAAATCCAATGAAGTTGGGGGATAATAGGTACGCCTTGTCAAGGAGCATGACCAACTAGATAGATTCCACAAGGGGGTTTTCTTCTAGTCTATTATCAAGTCTAGGGTTTACAATGGAGGGGTGGGATATTTATAGGCCAACCATGAAGGAGATATGCCCTAGAGGCCAATAAATAAAGTGTTTTATTGTTATATCTCTGTGTGTTCATAATAGTTTTATATCAAGCTATAACTGTATTTAGTGGGAACATAAATATAGGCGTTGTATATAAAAACCAGGTCACTAGTATCCTCTAGCACTAGTTCGTTGGGCAGATGATGATTGAGGTTTCCCGATCATGGACTTGACAAAAAACAGTCACCTGACAACGAGGTCACTTAATGAAGTGATGGACACACCCGATCATAGAATTGCAATGTGATCTAGTCACGAATTTCAACATTGCGATATCTAGCTAAGCGTAGTAACTTAGTCCTTCAACCGTGAGATCATCACTACAAGAAATGTTTCCTTCCGCAACGACTTGGCCTGACGCTTGTCGTAGAAGGCGCATCTTCCATGAAGAAATTATCAGCTCGATCGTGGCCAATGGAAAACTTTTTTTTTGGTTTCGCGGCCCTCTACTATGATAGATCTGCTCAAAACATGGAGGAAGCTCGACTGGCACGTGGTAGAAGTAAGATTTTCGGTTTCTCGCGTGATGTTGACTCGCCGAAGTCTTTTGAGGCATGTGGGTCCCAGACGTCAATGTCTCTAGTGGACCATACTTTTCGGTCGTGCCTCCCAGATTTGAACTCGATAGCATTGGTCGATGCGTTTGCCATTTAGTTAGGCTGCTGGGTCCCACATGTCAGCCTCTCATTAGAAGAATCATGTGTATGATGGAATTTTTTCCTTCACTCGCGCTACCCTGTTCCAAACTTGATAGCATTTCTCGAGGCATCTACCGTTTAATCAGGCTGCTAGGTCCCACATGTCATCCTCTCATTAGAAAAAATATGTGCATGATGGAATTTTTTCCTTGGCTATTGCCTCCCTGATTTGAATTTGATAATGTTGCTTGATCTATCTGCCGTTCAGTTACGCTGCTGGGTCCCCCATGTCATCCTCACATTACAAGAATTGTCTATATGATGGAATTTTTTTCTTCGCTTGCGCTACCCTGTTCCGAACTTGATAGCACTGCTCGCATCTACCGTTTAATCAAACTCCTGGACCCCACATGTCATCCTCTTATTAGAAGAAACGTGTGTATGATAGAATTTTTCCCCTCGGTCGCGCCTCCGTGTTCTGAACTTGATAGCGTTGCTCGCTGCATCTATCGTTTAATCACGCTGCTAGGCCCCACATGTCATCGACTCATCAAAAGAAAGGTGTGTATGATGGAATTTTTTTCCTCGGTCGCGCCTCCTTGTTTTGAATTAGATAGCGTTGCTCGATGCATCAGCCGTTTTTTCAGGCTGCTGGGTCCCCCATGTGAGCCTCTCATTAGAAAAAACGTGTGCATGCTAGACTTTTCTCGCTCGCGCCTCCCTATTTCAAACTTGGCAACGTTGCTTGAGGCAGCACCTGTATAAGGCAACGCTACTGGGTCCCACATGTCGATCTCTCTATAAATGAAACCTGCATATGTTGGACCTTTTTTTGGCCGCGTCCGCTGTTTTGGCCTTGGCAACATTGCTCGATGCGGCAACCATGTATGGTCTTGCTGCTGAGGCCGCCATGTCAGCCTCTCTAGTATGTTCTGGCTTGTGGGTCACCGATGCAACCTTGTATGTTCTGGTGGGTGGGTCCTCGATGCCAGCCTCTCTGTACTAGTATTTAACTTTTTTTCAAAACCGACCATTAAACTTGAGGGATGCTGCAGGCTGGTGGGTCCGTGATGTCAGCCTCTCCATAATGCGATATTAAAATGTAAACCCTTTCTCAAAAAAATGTAAACCCAAGATATATATAAATATGTACACACAGAGGATTCGAACTAAAGACCTTTAAATCAAATAGACGTAAACTGAGTGCTTTGCCACTACACTAAAGAAATTTATAGAAATTAAGTCATTAAACATGTATTAGTACTACAACTTATGTATCGGTCTTCTAAAAAACATTTTGTGTGTCTATGTTTATCTCTTTTAAAATATAAAATGGCAGCGCTCAGGCATCTCAATTTATAAAATGCCACATAATGGAGCAGTTTCAAACATGTGTAGGTAGAGATTTTTTATTTAGAGAGGTGGGGGGCAATGCCCAAAAGGCCGAATTAAAAAGAGTTTGCCTATCTACATATGATGCTCTACATGGGCTATACTACATAGGCTATTCTCCATGGGCTCCTTTCTCAAATTTATCTGGGTTGTGCTCAGCAATCCACCATGTCTTTCTCTAAAAAATGCAGTCCCCCATGTCCCTCTCATTAGAACAAAAGTGTCCATGCTAGACTTTTTCCTCGCTCGCGCCTCCCTGTTTCGAACTTGGCAACATTGTTCAATGCAGCAGTTGTATAAGGTCTTGCTACTAGGTCCCACATGTCAATCTCTCTATAAATGAGACATGTGTATGATGGACTTTTTTTCAGCTGCGTCTGCTATTTTGACCTTGGAAACATTGCTCGACGCCGCAACCTCTTGTGGTATTGCTGTTGGGGACCACATGTCAGCCTCCCTAGTATGTTCTGGCTTGTGCATGTCAGCCTACCTAGTATGTTCTGGCTTGTGGGTCCCTGATGCCAGCCTCTCTGTACAAATACTTAACTTCTTTTTTTCAAACCCGCGCATTAAACTCGAGGGATGATGCAGGCTGGTGGGTCTGTGATGTCAGCCTCTCCGTAAAACAGTATTGCTACATGAAAAAAGTAAACCCAAATAAATATATGTCAAGCACACAGGATTCAAACTCAAAACCTCAACAAATATAAACCATATGCGTTGCCACTACGCAAAAGAAATCAGATGAATTATCATTAAAAGCTTTATAGTACCTCTAACTTATGTATTAGTCTTCTTAAAAATATTTTGTGTGTTCATGTTTATCTCTCTTAAAATAAAAGGGCAGTTCTACTAGAACCTCAATTTATAAAAAGCCACATAATGGATTAGTTTCTTAAAAACATGGGTAGGCATAGTTTTTTAGAGGTGGGGGGCAATGTCAAAAAGGCCAAATTAATTTTTTTTGGGCTATGGTCAATGGAATCCTATCTCGAATTTCACTAGGCTGTGGCTCGCCGGATTTAAACACAGACCTCACCGAGGGAGATAAAAAAGCGATAATTCCTTTGACAGATATTCATGCAAAAATATCTAAAGAACACACACCACGTGTGCCAAAACAAGGCTTGTATCCAATGACTTCACTTGGTGAAATCACGCTGTATATCTTTTCGCTCTCATCTCTGTCCAAAACACACCCAACGGTTCCGATGACACATAGGAAAAAGCTCTAGAGCAAGTAGCCAGTAGCAACGACCAAACTTTTGACAGATTCAGTAGCATTTGAAAGATTAAGGAGTACAGAATAGTAAGACATAAAAATATTAAAAAATTCCTAGTTCATATTCAGTAGCACTTGACCAATTCATAAGCATTTCAAAGTGACTGATTCAGCAATACAGACAATGAATTTCAATAGTAGTACAGAGAGAGCCAGTTCTTGTTTTAGCTCTAAAAACCATGTCACACAATCAGTTTACCCTTTTATCCAAACACAATCGATCACTGGAACACAATCATTGTCATAATATTTGGTCATATAGGGAAACGTCATATAGATACAGATATACCATACCAGTACGTAGTAGTCTAGCTCCAATGTAGCAAAAGGTTATTACTATTTTACCACCCATATATGATCAATGGAAATAAGATAACCACATAATTAATTACAATAAGATGCGACCAAAGAGCTAGATAACTAGGAACTTCATGAATAGAATGCGGCATTCAGGACAGCCAGATACATCGACCTTGACTGTTCTTCCAATGGTAAGTTTGGCTGCTTTCCGGAACTTGATCCACCTAGAAGTAGCTACCAAGCGCCCATCAGTCGAGTTAATGGCATAACATCCCTCGATTTTGCACTCCTTCGCTCTACATCTTGAAGACTATTGTGCTCTTTCGTCTAGCCTGGAGTTGCTTTGTGGCACTCTTAGGCAATTTCCGAGTCAAAGCTAGAGATAGACGTATAATTACTAAGAGCAATACACTAAATCATGTGAAACTTGAGAAGACATTAACAGCATTTTATCTTCCGCCATATACTCACAAACATAATCCGCTGCGACCTTGTGATGACACATGTGTAGGATATGGTCTGACAACGCACTGCCCGGGGTGATGAAGGAGCTTGTGCTGGTGCCTGTGCTAGGGCTGGTGTGGTAGCTAGTGCTGGTGTAGGAGATGGTGCCACTAATTGTAGAGGGGCTGGTGCAGGAGCCATAAGGACCAGAACCGGTGCCGGTGCGAACATCTTGATGCTAGATTCCTTCTCAGGGCTAGCTAAGTTGACTGCAGGGATGGTAAAGGAAGATGAGATGTGTACAAGCAAAATGGTCTCTTATACAACAGTTACTCACAAGACAGTGATCCGAGGATATGATGAGTATGCAAGAAAATTAAGTTACTTCCTCCATTCTTTCTCCTTAGGTCAACAGGTGCCGGAGTAGGAACTTGGGCCAGTGCTGGTGCGGGTGCCAGCAGCTTGATGCTGGTTACCTTCTGGGGGTAGGTAAGGGGACTACAGGAGTGGTCAAAGAGGCATATGAGATGTGTACAAGCAAAATGGTTTCTTATACAACATTTACTCCTAGACATAGCTGAGAGTATACAAGCGAATTAAGTTACTACCTCTATTGGTTCTCCTACTGAGGTCAACATGTGCCGTTGTAGAAACTGGTGCCGGTGCTAGCAACTTGATGCTAGCACCCTTCCGAGGGGCACATAAGGGGAAGCGGACTGCAGAAGTGGTCAGGGTCATATGATGAGTAAAGACAATGGTGCAGGATAGTTAGTCGCAAGAAAATCATTAGAGGTTGTGATGAGTACAGAAGCAAATTAATTAGTACCACCTCTGTTCTTGGTCCTTAGGTCAACAGGTGTACGATGGCGTGCAAGTATCTTCCTAGGCTTGCTAAAATCGAATGTTACCTTGTCCCCCTACTTCAGACCATTCTCACGGACATACTTGGACCAACCTCGGCCACTCAAATAGGTGGTGGCTATCATCTGGGAGATATCCACATTATATAGTTCCCGCATTCTTTTAGGGCCCTCGCTATACAGAGTTAGAAACTTGTCATTTCCGAACATCTTGTATATAATGGGGCGAGCGACACAATGGACAACCTTCATGAGAAAATTGATAGAGAAGTAAGGCGACAAAAAAAGTGAGATACAAGATCTTACATCAAGTCGGTCTAAACCACTTGGAATCCATACCTAATAGCATGGGTACCCTTTGTGAAGGGTGGCCATGCACCATTTTTCTTTCCCTGCATTTGGAAGGGCATACCGGGCCCCGCTTTCAATTCACAAGCTTGACAAGAGGACGGTAGCAGAAAGGGCTAAGCAGCTGGTGCATGGTACTGATTGAAATTAAGTGGAAAGGTTAAATTATGTAAAGAGCAAGTAAATATAATAATATAAGACAAAACCATTGCTTGTAAACCAAACAGATTTGATTTTTGTGAACTTCTGATGAGCATAAAGATATAGTACTAGATGATAACAATAACACGGAAAATCATAACATGTGAAATTGTGGATTTCCAAATTATACCCACTTCTTAGAGAGTTCACTGCCCACCTGGGTACTGTGTTGGCGCTTCCTCGTCGTGTAGACGATGTCCGCTTTTGGTGCGGGCATCAACAATCTACTAGCCTCTACAACAACACCTTCAATCTGAATAAATAGCAACTGAGCTCAACAGTTCAATACAGTACATAGTAGTCATATACTGACTATATGAGACATTTAGACAGATCCAAATATGGATTCATATAAACATAGTGCCAAAATTAATAAAATCACACATATGTTTCTGAACATCTAATAAGCATGCATGACACCAAGCGAGTAATAATTAAATCAGACTACACCATGGTAATAAGGGTATTAAGAAAAAAATACCCTTCTCTTTAAGCTGGGCCCTCCTAGCTGGTCAGTGGCCTTGCGCTTGTTTGGTGAGTAGTGGTACTAGCCAGATCCTGCATCATGCGGGGGTACCATCCTGTTTGCCGCACCTAGAGCACTGCACATTCACAGGTATGTACCACCATGCTACAGTAAATAAAGAATATATGTTGTCATAGAGGCTTCCACAAAAACATGATGTAGACAGATACAACTTTTAGCACAAGGATACATCCAGGTTGCAGTCAACCACTTTCAGCATTGGAAAGAATGGAAGAACGTAGCAAATATACTGCTACATTACCTTTTTAGGCAACTTTGAAGGGAACTAACGGGACCATTCCTGTCCATAGTGGCCATGTGCACCACTGACCCATAGTTCTCCATACAGAATCTGACACAAAGCACACTACAGGTAGAAACTAAAGGTTACGGAAGTGAAGAACACCGAAATCGAACCTGACCGAATGCCCCAATCAGAACAGCGGTGTCCATGCCTTAATCCTGAATCCATATGAAATCAGTACCCCTCCCCCAAACCCCCCACCCCCACCCCCACCCAAATGACCCAATCAATCAAAGCAGAGGGAAAATATCCTGATTAGGTGATTCCAAGGTGACAAATAAGTAAGAACTCCACAATCAAAGCATACCGAATACTACTACTAGTACTAATAGTACCCCAATGGACCAATCAGAAGAAAATTAAACAAAGCCAGTTTTCGAGGTGAGCAAATACACCCACCTATTTCAGCAAGAATTCCCAATCGGAGGTTGCAACAGTTCCAATAGTTGCTTGCTGTATGGGAGTTAACTAGTTGTGGTTTCTTGTCTTGTCATCGGTAGAAAGGCATGGGCAGGGGAGTAGTAGTACTACTAGTAGTAGGGCTAGGTAGTACACTTCTTTGACAGTGAGTATTTATTTAGTTGGCAGTGGCGGGAACATTTTGCTCGGAGAGATTATCGAATTTTTTATCCCAGCTATCACGTGGTGGCCTACATCTGTTTCAAGTGGGACCCACGTCAAGGGGTAAGTTTAAGCGGGTCCCACATCAAGGGGGTAAGATAAAAAATTGACCGAGCCAACCTCCTCCTTCCCTTGGTACTACTAGTTCTCCCGGGTTCCTCTCTAAGAACCAAGAAAATCACACCTCTTCGAATCAAATTGATCCCAACTTATATATCCTTTTGCTGATTCATCTCACAGAGCATTGAGAGAGGGGAAGGGCTAAAAGAGGACAAGACGACGGTAGTTGCAGCATAGGGCACCAGCGCTGGGGTCTCAAAAACCGTTTAGGAACCAATAAAACCCTAAACCCTCAACCCCTAAACGACCCTGGCAAATGAGGTACCATGCACTTGTAGATCAAAATTTCAAATATAATTTCATCAAATTATGTTAACGCCATTCTATTCCATGAATATAAGCATAAAGCATCTTGGACATTATTGAAAATTCCCCAAAACCCAAAACCCTAAAACCCTAAACCCTAAAACCCTAAAAACCCTAAACCCTAAACCCTCATCCCCTCAACCCCTTACCAAGCAGGTATCATGCACTTAGAGATCAAAATCCAAGATACTTTCATTAAATTACAATAACAACATTCTATTCCACGAATATATATAAACATATATATATAAAGCTTGAACATTATTATTGAAGATTACCTAAACCCTAAAACCTAGATAACCCTAAACCCTAAAACCCTAAACCATCAATCCTGAACCCTAAACCCTAAATACCGAACCTTAAACTCCTAAACCCTAAACCCTAAAATCCTAAACCATATACCATAAACCCTCAACCCAAAAACCCCGAACCCTAAACCCTAGGCTATATATATCTTGTGTGAAAACTAGGGCAGTGGGATTTTGAGCCATACTTATTTGTAGTTTCTTAATGACAAAAGCCACCGTTGTCGCTTGAAAAATTGAAAATAACTTCAAATTCGGAAGCTTCCTTTGTAAATAATATTTTATATGCCAATAATACGTACCAATCTACCAAATACGGACATGTTATTATAAAGGGATTTCTATTTTCGTGCCCTCGGTTCGTTAGTTGTACTCAGTTTTCCCCAGCCGCTTAGTTTTTCCTCACTTTTCATCTCCCACCATTCTGAAACCCTCACATGTGCTCGGATGAGTGGATGCCGTCAGGTCAAAGGCTTGACCATTACATGCTGACAGGTGGGACCGCGTTGGGCGGGTCCTGTGTTGAGCGTTACATTACGTCGCCTTGACCGTTACATGCTGATAGGTGGGGCCATGTTGGGACAGGTCCTGCATACATGGTGAAGGGTGGGGCCACGTTGGGACAGGTCTTGCATACGTGGTGAAGGGTGGGGCCGCATGGAGACACGTCAGACCGGCCATTCTCGCTCTAAGCCTGGAACAGCTCGCACACCGCCCCTCCGCTCTACTCCCCAACCGTCGTGCCCTCCTACCTGAGAGCCCCTCCTACCTTATGTCGTCGTCGGCCCCCGAGCCGCCCCGGATCCTACTCCGGCTCCGCTTCTTCCCCCGCTAGATCTACCCCTTTCATGGAACAGTATGCAACGCCGATGGGTGTACCTGTCCTCCCCGTCGAGCATGGAGAAGATTGGGTGGACATGGAGGGATCTAATGCATGGATTCCATCTGGGTAAGTATTGTTTTACTTTGTGGATTGATTATAGGAAGTAATTGAGCATGAATCGCCGGTGCTCAGCTAACTGCCTTGCTTTTCGAATAGGATTGATCCAGCGCTGGCATTTCGGCTGGCGGTTAAACTGGATACTAGCGTAATTCGTGGTTGTGAATGGTATCTCTCTGGATTTTACTTCCCAGTGGTGGTTGCAACCTCCATAACTCTTAGATATTTGAAAGATAAAATATATTCTAAATTCCCCTGGAGCAATGGCGATTTAGTTGATTTGCAATATTTCAACATTGGCGAGCAAAGATTGCTCCCACTAACTAGCGAAGCTGATCTGGTAATGCTTTTCTCTTTGAATGTTGCTGAACGTTTTTGGTCGAATTCGTCTTCATGTGCAACCTAAAGTTGAACACACGGGAAAGAGGGCTAAAGCATCATCTGGTGGTCAGGAATCATCAGGTGGTCGGGCATCATGTGTCTCTGCTATCTGTGCTAATAGTGTGCGCCCCACGCTCCTTGTAGGTCCACAACAGTACCATCTGTTGGCACTATGAGTGTAAGACAAATCGCTCGTGCGGCCGATGTGGATGATGAAGCAGAGCTTGCCGAGGGAGCGCCTCCACTAGATGATGAGGATGAGTTGATGTTTCCTGAATTAGTAGATAGATTCAGTAAACATGCACTAGAGGATCAATACACGGAGGAATTGGCCCACGGTG
Source organism: Avena insularis (assembly GCA_023614405.1). Classification (NCBI taxonomy): domain Eukaryota; kingdom Viridiplantae; phylum Streptophyta; class Magnoliopsida; order Poales; family Poaceae; genus Avena; species Avena insularis. The sequence continues at coordinate 232,342,418 of CM042692.1, forward strand.
CCAGATTTGATGACATTGATGAAGAAGAGAACGAGGAGAATAATGACAGACTCGTTTTATCCAAGTACGATGGTGAGGACTTGCTAGTAATTGAGTGGGACAGGAACGATCCTAATATTTCAGAAGGCATCGTATTTGAAACGATGCGGGACTATCGTAATGCCCTTACTACATATTGCATCTCCACCAATAATGATTATGTTGTTATTAAGAGTGAGCCAGCAAGGTTCATAGGGAAGTGCCCATACAAGAGGTGTAGGTGGAGGATGCACGCATCCACTATGCTCAGTAGTAGTTTGGTTCAGGTATTACAGCCAGTTGTGTATTTTAGATCATTGTGTAGAATTTGTTAACTGTACCTGACATTTTCATTATGTTTCAGATAAAAGGTAACCAGTTCGAACATTCTTGTCCACCTCAAGGGGGACAGCCAAAGGACAAAACAAAACTATCAAAGACTAGGTGGTTGGTAGATGAAATCATGGATTGGATGAGAACAAACCCATCATTTGGTGCAACAACGCTCATATAAAAGTTTCTGAAAAGTTTAATATTACAGTACCTTACATGAGAATGTTCTATGCAAATAAAATGGCTCTTGATAGGATCAATGGCCCATGGAACAAAAGTTTTTAGTTGCTTTATAGCTTAAAAGCTGAAGTGGAGATGGCTAGTCCAGGTGGTGTTGTATAGATAGACAGGCATACAGTTCAGTACAAAATAAGAGGGAAGACAATGGAGAAGGAGTGCTTTAGAAGGGCTTTTGTTTGTTTCAAAGCTTGCTGGCAAGGGTTTCTGGATGATTGCAGGCCTTATTTGGCCGTGGATGCAACACCTATTCATGGTAGATTTAAAGGACAACTAGTAGCTGCTACTACAGTTGATGGCCACAATTGGATGTTCCCTGTTGCTTTTGGAGTTTTGGAGATTGAGTCAGAGGAAAGTTGGACTTGGTTTCTGGAGAATTTGCGCGACCTTATAGGTCATCCACGAGGACTTACTATCCACACGGACGCTTGCAAAGGTTTGGAGAAAGCTGCAGAAGCAGTATTCCCTGGAGTGGAGTGGAGCATAGGGAATGTATGCGACACTTAGTGCAGAATTTTACAAAGAAATTCAAGGGTAAAGTTTATACTGACAACCTATGGCCAGTTTCATACACATGCCATTTGAGGAAGCATCTGTATCATTTGGAAGTGTTGTATAAAAAAAACCTGTGGTGAAGGAGTACTTGGATGCACATCATGGAATGGTGTGGTCAAGAAGCCAATTCAATGAAATTTGCAAGGTAGACTATGTGACAAGTAACCTTGCAGAGAGTTTCAGTGCAAAGTTAAGTCATTGAAAGGGCTTATGTTGTGGCAAATATTTGATAAGATTAGGCAGATGATCATGATAAAGATCGATTTGCATCAAATAATTGCATCAACAATATATGCTAGCCATCTCATCCTCCCATCTTTGATTAAGGCATTGCATGCCAGGGTAAAACAATTGAAGATGAAATGAATTAGAAAAGGAATGGAGTCTAAGGTAACATAGACTGACAGTAAAGATAGGCAATGGAGGTATCTAGTGAGTTTGGCTGACAGGACATGCCATTGCAGGCAATGGCAGCTCCGTGGGAAACCCTGCATACATGCATTGTTTTTCATGGGTGTTCTAGGAGGTGAAGAGGGTGAAGTTGATCAGTGCGTGTCGGAGTATTTCTCCGTTGCCAAATTTAGGGCAGCATATGCTCAGAATGTTCCAGCCTTGTTGGGAAAAGACCAATGGATGGAAGTGAATCCAGGCTTCAAGCTATACCCTCCAGTTTTTACTAGACCAGCAGGTAGACCAAGGAAGAATAGGATGAGAGCTAGTGCAGAGGGTGGTGCACGACCTCAACGATGTAAGTGCAAACGTTGTGGGATCCTAGGGCACATTGCTAGGCTTTGTAAAAATGCAGTGGACCCAGCTTATGGAATGGATGATTAGGCAGGAGTAGCAAATGCAGATGAGAATGAAGTATCTGAACGAGAGGAGAATGAAGCAATGGAAACATTGCAGATTGAACCAATGGATCGAGAGGAGATTGAACCAGATGCAGGAAAAATGAACCAAACACAGGGGAGATTGAACCAGATGCAGGGGCGATTGAACCAATGGATCAAGAGGATATTGAACCAAATGAAGGGGAGATTGCACCAAATGCACGGGAGACTGAAGCAATTTATTCATTAGAAGCAGAGTTCAAAAGTAAAGGAATTACACAAGAGTAAATTGAAGAAATGATTCCAATGCGTTTTTAACCGTATGAACCAATGAATCGAAACGAGGTTGAACCAATTGTATGACAGACTGAAGCACTTGATTCATTTGATGCAAAGAAAAAAGAACAAAGGGAACAAACGGAAGAAGCAGATGGTGGACTCCAAGAATATTCCAGCCAGGATCACCCGGAGCAAGGTGGTGAACTCCGAGAATATTCCAGCGAAAAACACTAGGAGCAAGAAAAAAATGAATTTGAATTATTAATTTGAATTTGTATGATGAATTTGAACTACTGTTAATGTTTTTATTGAATTTGAACTACTGTCAATGTTTGTGACGCTTCCAAGTTTGTATGTTGGATAACCCCATAATGTATGTGTTATTACAAGTTCCTATTGTCATGCACCTAGTTGCTTAGCACTACTTAGTTTTTCCCTCGACATGTGGTCAACACATGGGGTTTATCTAGTTCATGGCTTAAACCATAGCAAATGTTGAGCAATTGATCCAAAATTTGGCACACTTGTGTATCCTGGATTGATTTACCATATGAAATTGGAAATTTTGGATTTACTTGTAATCAGCCACATTTTTCTTTTTCTAAGTGATTAAATTGAAATAAATGGTTTTAGGGTTATTTTAATTCAAAAAAGAAGTCAAAACATAGTGCAACCTTCGCATGGAGTCTTGTTATGTTAACTAAAACCTAGCATGAATAATAAAGGAAAAGGAAATAAAGAGAAATGGACTTCTCCCCTAAACCACTTCTTGGAATGAGCTACTAGGTATGAAGACGCATGTCTTTCTACTCACTCAACCTCCAAGATAACCCATCCCAAAACATACTTTGTCTAAATGACGCCAAATTTGGCACACTTGTGTATCTTTGAGTTGCAAACAATATAACGCCGGCCAAGATGGATTATTTTGTTCAAATAACACATTTTCCATTTGTTATGCCAAAATCTTGAATTTCCCTTAGTCATTTTTTATCTGAGCGCCCTTGTTTTCCTTAACTCTACTCAGTTTTCCCCTCCCGCTAAAGTTCCTCAGTTTTCCCCTCCCGCTAAAGTTTTGCTCACTTTTCCCATCTCTCATTTCTTAGTTTGGCTAGCGCTCTGATTGGTCAAGATGTATGTCACACGGATATTGGCCAAACACCATTAGATACATCATGATCCGACGGGCTGGAGGCCTCTCTCTCCCGATGGGCGCACCTAACCTTGTACGGTGAGGTGAGCCTGACAGGCTGGATGTCTCTCCCTCCATTTCCCTGTCACACGTATACCAGCCGCATCAACTAGCGCTCAGTTTGGCTGCGCTCTGATTGGTCGAGATGTATGTCACACAGATCTTGGACAACCACCATTGGATACATCATGATCCGACGGGCTGGAGGTCTCTCCCTCCCTTTCCCTGTCGCACGTATACCGGCCACATCTTACTACCCTCCTATCGACGTACGGCAGCGTGGACCTACGCGTGGGGGTCGGAACGGCTTGCGGCGGCATGGATCTAAGCGCGGCTGCTAGAACGGCATGCGGCGGTGAGGATCTAACCGTCTGAAAGACACCGATGGAAGCCATCATCCGCAACATAGTGCGACGGCGGTGGTGCCGACAGTGGCCATCAATGAAAGACAACGATGGAAGCCATCATCCGTTCACATCTACGGCTATGGTGCCAACCGTGGTCATCGATGCAACAATGATTGACGACATCATCTGCAACATCTACGACTATGGTGCCGACAGTGGTAATCGATGCAAAGACGATTGAAGCCATCATCCACAACATCACTGCAATGGCGCAGATCAAGCCCTCATGAACCGAAGCTGTGGGAGGCAGGCCACGGACGCGGCCGGCACGTCGAGGTGCATTCGATGGTGAAGGCCGGATGGGAGAACTTTGCCCGTACTTCTTGGAGTACACATACGGAGGGGAGGGCGGCTAGCTCACCGTCCACTTAAAATTGGGAAAAATTTAAGCCCAATTTGAACCAAAATTCCGTGACTTAAAATATATGTATGATTTGAATAAATTTGACATGTATTTGAGCCGTGAGATCGGTGGATATGCTCTAAAGTTGATTCATAAGTAGTAGTAGTACTTGCTTTGACAATTTCCGATGGGCTTGTATAAATTTGATCAAAATATGTTTGATTTGAATCAAAATTGATATGTATTTGAGCAGTGAGGATGGTGGATATGCTCTAAAGCTGATTTATAAGTAGTACTCCCTCTGACCCAAATTAGTTGATTTAGATTTGACTAGATTCGATTGTATCTTGAGGAATTTGAGTCAACTAACTTGGATTGACAATCTCAGCCACTAATTTGGAACGGGGAATGGATGCTACCGCCAACGCTGCAACTCTACATGGCAGCCACGATGGCAGCAACAAAACAATCAAAACTGATAGGCTCCAACTTGACCCTCTATGCATTTGGCACGCCAACTATGGGCAGCTAGATCCAATGGCAAGAAACTTGGGCCCCGCAATGCATTCTCTAGAAAACTTTGGGACCGCTAGAACCAATGGCAAGCAACTCGGGTACCGCAATGCATTCTCTCGACCACTTTGGGACCGCTAGATCTAATGGCAAGCAACTCGGGCACCGCAATACATTCTCTCGACAACTCTAGGACCGCAAAGTGACTAAATTAGTAGGAACTAACAACCATCTATTGAATAACAATTCTACTCTCTACCCCCCTCGCACACTTCACGTGAAGTTCACGTTTTGGATTTTCTACGACTTGATCAGATACGGCAAGATCAACCTCAGGTGTCAACTTCTCTTTGCGAATAAGCTCTGAATTCTTCCTCGATGGTACACTTCAGTTCGAATATCAACAGGTTTTTACGGGCCAATTCATCACCTAACTTGGCATCCATCTCCTCCAAATCCATCCTATGGCTAGACCACTAAGTTGATTCATCTTGCTATGCAATGTGCCATGGATCATCGGCATGCATAGCACACTGTAAAAATCCCAAAACAAACTAAATTGAATCAGTCTGACAGGCCATGTCAGCACTTCAAATTCAACGGTAGTACAAAGAGAAGGAGCTACATGCACTTCTGACGTGGTAGGAGAAGGCGAATGTGTCCATGACATGATCGATTCCCCACCCTCGCCGGTGTACCCGCTACGACCAGACATTGAGGACTAATTTGCACCTACAATATCCAGGAAATTACGGGAGCCGAATCGATTAGGGTGGGCGGAGCAGGAGCGAAGGTCTTAGCAAGCACTACTAGCAATTGTTGCGACTATTTGTCGAGCTATGGCGGCAGAACCAAATCCCGGTCGTCATGGGCGGCGGACCTTCCTGCGGTCGGTACTGCCCCAACGTACAATGCGTGCGGACGATACGGGTGCCGAAGCTATGGTTCAGGTGCAGCGCGACAGTCCGTCTGATACCGCCTTAGGACTGATTCGGTGACGCGTCGACGCGCCGACGATGGCTGCTTTGTCCGCTGGTGGGATAGGAGCTGCTCGGGTTGGGGGCTAAGAGTGGAGGAGAGAGAGCCGACGTGTCATACACAACCCCACCTGTCAATTATTTCATATTTGCCAATTTTGCATATCTGCCAAACTTTTTCTTTGAAATTTGCATATTTGGCACATGACCACCACATGCCAGTGACACACAAAATGGAAAATATGCAAGTTGCAAAGTAAAACATGGCAAATATTCAAATCCCCCTCCAGCCCCACATGACGGCCCCACCGGTCATTGGCTACGAAGGCCCCACAAAATGGCTCCACATAGCGCCCCCATCGTTCATTGGCTTCGACGGCCCCACAGAACGACCCCATTTGTCATTGGCTGCACCGGCCACACAATCAGGAAAAACATGGCCCACAAGTCAGCAAGAGATGGATGACTAGTCTGCCGTGTATCACGACCCCACGTGCCAGCATGTAACGGTCGAGGCGACATAACATAAAGCTCAACGCAGGACCCGCCCAACGCGGTCCCACCTGTCAGCATGTAATAGTCAAGCCTTTGACCTGACGGCACCCACCCGTCCGAGCGCATGTGAGGGTTTCAGAATGGTGGGAGGAGAAAAGTGAGGAAAAACTAAGTACAACTAACGAACCAGGGGCACGAAAATAGAAATCCCTATTATAAACAATAACAAAGATATGTCCATGACCTTGGGTCATCTGGTTTGAAAGCCAGGCATATCCATACATGGTACTCCATATAACGTACGGAAAAATTAAAGCCATTATTATCGATTGGGGCTTTTAAAATAACTTCAAATATGGAAGCTCTTTTTATAAACAATGTTTAAATGCCAATATGCACAAATCTACCAAACATGGTTACATTATCATAAAGTATGGTAACACATATGGCCTTGACATTGGTAATCTAGGTTTTGAAAGCCATGAATGTTCAAACATGGTACGTCATATTGTGAAATGAGTTTTTTCAAGAGTTATCAAATTTTATATATTTTTCATGGAAATTAGCTAATGCACACAGTGAGACACCAGCAGAGAAAAGAATGGTTGTATTTCGTTTTATATTTTGTTTCTTTATTCTTTTAAAAATGGCTCAAATTTGGTGTCATTACCATTCATATCAAAAACTTGAAATCTTGCAAAACTCTCGGTGGTTCTCCAATATTTGACTAATTCAGTACCTTTAAATTATTTTTAAAAAGTCAAGAGCAAGCTGTCACACAGTTTGTAGTTCGTAATTAGACATACTTAATTTAAATTGTCAAAAGGTCATTTTATTGCACATCTTTAGCTAGGAAGCTTGGAAATTCAAGAAAGTAGGGCATTATCCATCAAATCTAGAATCTCCTTTTGTAAACAATTGCTTGAAATGCCAAGATGCACCGATCTACCAAATATGGACACATTTGTAAGCTTGATTGGTGAAGATGCTTCATTGTACAGAGTAGTACAAAACATGGACACAGTACAGAAACTATGGTTGTGACCTTGGTCATCTTGTTTGAAAACCTTGAATTAATGTTCATTCATTTCAGCAGATGTCTATAAACTCATTAAATGTTGGAAAGCATACATGCCTATGGGTCTATCTAATGGGGAAAACATCCGAAGTGGGATTAGCATAACTTATAAGCTTCAACTTCAAAATTTCGGCAGAGCATCGAAATATCCTGCCCATCCATTCAAAATATGACCAAACAGGGTATCATCAACTTGTAGATCAAATTTTGAGATACTTTCATTAAATTACGGTAACACCATTCTATTCCACGAATATAACCATAAAGTTTGAACATATTAGTGAGAATTCACATAATCCTAAACCATAAACTCTAAACCCCTAAACCCATACCAAGCATGTATCATGCAATTATATATCAAAATTTGAGAAACTTTAGCTAAATTGGGTAACACCATTCTATTCCATGAATACAAGCATAAAGCTTGAACATTATTGAAAATTCCCGAAACCCTAAACCCCTAAAACCCAAATCCTAAACCCCTAAATCCTAAAACCCTAAACCATAAACCCTGACCAAGCACGTAGCATGCACTTATAGATCAAAATTTTGAGATAATTTTGTTAAACTAGGCAACGCTATTCTATTTGATAAATATAAGCATAAATCCTGAGCATTATCAAAAATTCCCTAAACACTAAACCCCAAACAACCCCTAAAACCTAAACCATAAACCCTAAACCCTCAGCCATAAACCCTAACCAAGCAGGTGTCATGCACTCATAGATCAAATTTTGAGATACTTTCATTAAATCAGCTAGCGCCATTCTATTCGACGAATATAAGCATAAATCTTGAGCATTATTGAAAATTAGCTAAACCCCAAACCCTAAACAACCCATAAAACTAAACCGTAAAACCCTAAAACCCTAAACCCTCGACCCATAAACCCTAACCAAGCAGGTACCATGCACTTATAGATCAAAATTTGAGATACTTTCAATAAATTGATGTAACGCCATTCTATTTCATGTATATAAGCATAAAGCTTGAACATTATTGAAAATTTCCAAACCCCTAAACCCTAAACCCCTAAACTCTAAAACCCTAAACCTAAATCCTTACCAAGCACGTAGCATGCACTTATAGATCAAAAATTGATATACTTTCATTAATTTATAACACCATTGTATTCGACGAATATAAGCATAAATCTTGAGGATTATCGAAAATTCCCTAAACCCTAAACAATCCCTAAAACCTAAACCCTAATAAACCCTAAAACCCCAAACCCTCAACCCATATACCCTAACCAAGCAGGTATCATGCACTTATAGATCAAAATTTTGGATACTTTCAATAAATTAGGTAACACCATTCTATTCGACGAATATAAGCATAAAGCTTGAGCATGATTGAAAATTCACTAAACCCTATTGATACCTCCATTTTGCATCACTATTATATATCACAATTTACTATTATTCATTGATATATTTCATATTAAGAGATGATACTTATGTTCTTTCATCTACTTTTGCATGGTTGGTGACTTTTGTAGCATGGACCGCTGCAGTCAGGATTCTGATGGAAAAGGTGCTTTTTGGAGGCGAAATTCGCGAAGATCAGGAAGTCTGGGAAAATACATGGAAAATTCTATTTTTTCGGAAGACAGAGGATGCCAGAAGGGGGAGTGGAGATGGGCCCCAGGGGGCCCACACCACCCCCTGGTGCAGGCCACCCTTGGACGCGCCAGCAGGTGGTGTGGCCGCCCAAGCCCACCCCTGGCTCTCCCCTTTGGCGTATATTATCCCCTCGAAACCCTAACACGTGAGGAGTGACCAAAGAAATATTACGCCGCCTCTGTGGTGCGGAAAACTACAGAGAGAGAAAGATCTCTCCGGCAGACAGAATTCTGCTGGGGAAATTCCTTCATAGAGAGGGAGATCGTCACCATCAACACCATCATCAAGCTGGACTTCATCGGGATCACCAGCACCATCATCACCACTCCATACCGTTGTAACAATTGGGTTGAATCTTGCATAGTTCTTAGGGGAAACTTTCCCGGTGTTGATTACTCCTTGTAGTTGATGCTATTGAGTGAACCATTGAATTATTGTTATGTACAGATTGTAACTTATCATTATATCATCTCTGATCTTGATCCATATGATTTCTTGTGAGTAGTTCGTTTAGTTCTTGAGGACATGGGAGAAGTCATGTTGTTAGTAGTGGAATTGTGTTGAGAAAGATTCAATAGTTTGTTATTTAAGTTGTGGTGTTATTCTTCTAGTGGTGTCATGTGAACGTCGACTATATGACACTTCACCTATATGGGCCTAGGGGAGTGCATTGTGTAGTTGGCTACTAATCGTAGGGGTTGCCAGAGTGACAGAAACCTGAACCCCCGTTAGGAAACCTTTGCACAAGGGATGTTAGGATCTCAGAGTTTAAATCTGTGGTTAGGTTTCTATCTTAATTACTTTCTTGTACTTGCGGATGTTTGCAAGGGGTATAATCACAAGTATGTATTAGTCTTAGGAAGGTCAGTACATTAGCACAGGTTCACCCACACAACACTTATCAAACTAAAGAAGATTAATCAACTATATGAAGCGAAAGCACTTGACGATATTCCCGTGTGTCCTCGAGAACGTTTAGTCATCTTAAGTAATACAACCAGCTTGTCCTTTGCTAAAGAAAGGATTGGGCCACTTGCTGCATTTATTATTATTGTCTTTTATTTACTCGTACGTTATTTATCTGCATTATCAAAAACCCCTAAAAATACGTTTGCTAAGTATTTATATAGAATTCCTGCTCCAAGCCACTCGTCAACACCTTCTGCTCCTTGTTGGGTTTGACACTCTCACTTATCGAAAATACTGCGATACACCCCCTATACTTGTGGGTCATCAAGACTATTTTCTGGCGTTGTTGCCGATGAGTGAAGCGCTATTAGAGAGTGGAACCAGTAAAGGAAACTTCTACTGTGAGTATTGTTTACTTCTGTTAGTTGCTTTATTTCAATATGGATAATTCGCTGAGTTTCTTATTTCGTAAAGCTACTACCACTGCTAAGGTAGTAGATGAACCACCACCTGCTGAGAATGATACTTTTAAAATACCTACAAGAATTATTGATCGTGTTATGGATAACTATTATGTTGGAGATGGAACTGTCCATCCCGGTGATCATTTGCTCTTTATACACGAATTATGCGGGTTGTTCAAGTGTGCATGTATTACAATAGATCAAGTCAAGAAGAAGTTATTCTCATTATGACTAAAAGGAAGAGCTGAGGAATGGTATAAGCTGCTGAAGAATGGTCAAGCTCTTAAACGGGAGGAAGTAGTACCTCTCTTTTATTCTAAATTTTATCCTCCTAGTGAGATTCATAAAGATCGGAATCAAATATACAACTTTTGGCCTCTTGATGGAGAGAGTACAGCTCAAGCTTGGGGGAGATTGAAGTTACTAATGCTCAAATGTCCTATTCATGAGCTCCCCAACAATATTATTATCAATAACTTTTACGCAAGGCTTTCTCTTCATGATAAGGATCTATTGGATGCTTCTTGTGCGGGATCATTTACACGCATGGAAGAAGGAGCTAAATGGGATCTTCTAGACCGTATTGAAGACAATGCTGAAGCATGGGAGAACGAAAAAGGAAGAAAGTCAGGTACAAAATATGATTATGAATGCATTGAATCTTTTATGGGAACTGATGACTTTCAAAATATAAAAAATGCTTATGGTCTAGACTCGCAAGCTATTGCAACCTATTTTAAGGCTTTTGCTTCCAATATTAAAGTGCCTAAAAAGAAGTGGAATAAGTATCATGAGCCATATAAAGATATTGCTAATTGTGTTCCTGTAAGAAATAATAAAGTTTATACTGCTAATCATGTTTTACCTGAACCTTACATTGAGAAAATACCTTTCCTAGTTTAAGTAAAGGAACATTCTATGATAGCTAGTATGGTTAATGAAAGTACAAATAAAGTTGTTGAGCCTGATGAACAAAATGATGAACCTATAATAGCAAATGTGAAAGACTTTGTCACTAAATATGTAGAAGAGGGACACACTATCCTTTGTAAGGATATCCCTAATATTGTTTCACAAAGTAGTGTTATGAGAGCTAGTGTCCCTGTGTTTTCTATTAGGATAAGTGATCATTGCTACAATGGTTCGTGTGATAGTTACATCGTTAAATTTATGCATGATACTGAAGGTTATTACGAGAGAGGAAAGACTGTTCTTATGCATCTCAATAATATCAAATTTCCTCGTTTTATGCTTAAAGTCTTTATGTTGCACTTGTTTTGCCTTCCTATGCTAGCAGCCTCTGGTTTCAACAATTTGTTTGTTTACAAAATTCCCTTGCATAGGAAGTGGGTTAGAATTAAACATGTGTATTTGTGCTTCTTGATGCTCTCTTTCACTTCAATTCATATTCTTATGTGAGCATCATTGAAATTATCATGCCCATCTTAATGGCTATAAATAAAGAGCTTTTTGGGAGACAACCCAATATATTTGTTTTGCTTTCAGTTTGTTTTCGTTTCTTTGAGTATTGGAAGTTATTGTTCCTGCAATAACCTCTCCTTATCCATTTCATTTGGTTTATGTGTCAAGATCAACCTCTAATGAGAGAGAAGTAAGATTTGGGGAAGTTGTTGTCCCGAAACAGATTTTTGTGCTTCATTGTAAAAATTCATGAAAAATCTCAGAACATCGTACTGATCTATAATTTTGTGTGTGCATTCCCCAGGTTATTATTTAACTTTAGTTAGCTTTGCACTTTTTGGTTTGAGCAATAGAAGATTTTCGAAAAAATTGATCTTTACCTGCTGGTCTGTTTTGACAGATTTTTGCCACTCTTGCATTTGCCTCTTAAATATATTTCCTTTTTGAATTCTTTTTGGGTTTTTGGAAGGAGTTTCTACAGTAGATTATGTTTTGATGGATTTCAATTGAAATTGAACTTAAAAGGTTTATTACCTCGCTTACACTAATGTTGCTAATGAGAATTGTGTGAAGTTTTGTGTGAAAGAAATTTCTAGGTTATTGGAGAAAATGGTATAATAAGATAGTGAAAGGTTTCATGACTCGAGCAATATGAGTATGAACATGAAGATATTGATGTTATTCAAGCGGTGAATCCGGAAGAATCTACTAAATGCCAAGTTCAGAGACCTACAGAGTCCGTTTTCGAATAGGTAACAAATCTGGTAAGGAAAAGTCTGCGAAAAATTTGTCCAGTTATATTTTTGGAGTTTTTAGCTAACAAGGAAAGCAACGAAGCGAAAGAGGGACAGAAATGGAGCCAGGGTGGCTCACACCACCCCCTAGCGTGGCTCCCCTGGCCGTGCCAGCAGGTGGTGTGGCCACCTCGAACTCTGTCTCTGACCCATTTTCTCCCAGTACCTTCCTTATGTTCTAAAAAAATGTAATATATAATCCCATGGAACCCTCGAGGTTCGTATATCGTGTTCTCGTTGTGTTTTTGCTATTCAGATGTCGTTTCAGGGTTCTTCTTCGGAGGACTATGAGCTGCGGCACCGGCGCGAGCTCCATCGCAACTTGGAGCGGAAGACCTTCATAGGATGGGTGGAAGAAGAAAGGATCACAACTAGGCACGAAGACATGGACCGGAACATCGGGGAGGAAGTAAAGGACATGACAACAGGCATGAAGGGACTGATACCTCCAACTCTAGTTCTCAGTTCCTGCCCTGCAGCAATGGAAGCTCTACGAGTAACTCATGAGTTCTGCGACAAGTACCGAGTCTTGAGGAGGAAGGTGGATATGCTTCAAGAGGAGAATAACAGGCTTCGCAAGATACTATAAGATTTCCTCGCTCCAATCGAGAGAACACCACCACCATCGAAGGAGTAATTCGTCATCAGGTTTTGGCATCCCCTTGGTTTGTTCCAAGCTTGGGGGAGTGCCACGGTATCATATCACTATCTTCTATCTTTTTTACCTTTTTAGTAGAGTCATATCATGAATAGAGGAGTTATCATGTAGGATGGTTTGCATTATGGAAGTGTCCCCCTCTCATTAGATATCTATGTATCCCTTGGTGTGAGTTGCCGTTATGGAATATTCATGAGAAGTTCTATCATTTACAATTTTGCATATCTTATATTAGTTTTCAATTTCTGTTATATGATTGATCTTGTTATTAGTATTGGTATCACTTTGGGATCATTGAGTTAATTTAGTTGGTTTTGGCAAACTTGGCTCGGTCAGTAGCAACACTATTATGAGAATTGAATGAAAAAGATAAAAAGTACTCTTAAAGAAATATAATTTCATCGTCTTTCTTTCTTGTTTTGCTCACAAGCTTAGTATTCTCTAGTTAAGATCTTTTGTGCTTCCAAGGAAGATTGCATGTTTGTTTTTATCACTTGTATGTTTGTTTGTTTCCTTTAACTCTTATGCTTGCTACCCAGCGTTGCTAGCCAAAAACCTGTACTGAGAGGGAATGCTTCTCGTGCATCCAATCCTCAAACCAAAACCTATGACATTTGTGTCCACCATACCTACCTACTAGCACTATTGCTATTCCAAGTAAATTCATGTTTTTATCTACCTTACGAATTAAACTTGTTATGAGAAAATTAGTGATTAAATCCCTCACGAACTTGATGGCACACTTTACTTTCTTGCACTTAATAAACTTGAACTATTTTGCCCATCTATGTTGTGTATATGCTTGCGCTTTGTAAGTTGTGAATTAGTAGAACCATGCTATCATGGGGAACACTTTCAACATTGCACTTCTACATTGTACCTAGTTGATATCATGCTCTTTTGTTTATGGATGTCGTTGGTGTGAAATGAAAGGGGAGCTTGTAAGTCCATGGAGTTATGTATGTGTGTTAGAGAAACGCATGGGCCGCTGGTCTAATCCATGCCTAATCATGGTGGAAACCTGCAACATAACCATAATGAGCAATCTATGAAGCATTCTTCTTATAAAAAAAGAGACAGAGATTGAGAAAAAGAGAAAAAGAAAAAAAAGAGAGATGAGAAAAGAGGAAAGAGAGAAAAAAGCACCATTTTCCCATGGTAAATAAGAAGACTGTTGAGATGCTCGTTGTCTACTTGCCTTGTCATTTTGATATGGGGATTCTTCCGTATCATCGGGCAAGGGGTACCCCATTGGCGGTTCTCTATGATACACATATACTTACTATGACAAGAACTTACCGGTAACTAAACTTGAGTAGCATGAGGAGCGACCCTCGTATTCAAGGCACATGATATTTTCAACTTACAACTTGTCAAGCATATCCTCATATTTGATCACTTTAACCTTAATCACCTAAAGATGCCTATGATAGGGGCAATGAGAGCTGAAAGCTAATAAGTATCATAATTTTTGGAAGCTCTTTATGAAACTTGAAATCCCTGCTTCCCTCTGTGAAGGGCATATCTTTTACTTTTTACTTGATTCAATAAACCTATTCCCTTCTATCTCAAGCAAGTATTTTGAGTTTTTGTATTCCATTCATTCATATGATGATTTATTCAATCTTGTTTCTTTTGTTCCTTGTTTTGCACATTGCTCTTATATTAGTGTTTACTACTTTGGAAGCTATCATTGAAAACCAGCTATATGTGAACTCCTACAAATTGTCAACTATTCTTCGACCAAGAGCTAAGTTTGCCATTACCAACTATGATTTACTTTATGCATCTTTATTGTGTTTCCTTTACTTATTGCAAGTTAAGTTATATAATAGTGAGTTTTCTTCTATTATGATTTACGTATTAATGAATGTGATGCTTCTTGTTCGTATTCTTTTATCGACTCTTCACTCCATAAACCTGAGGTCATGTTTATTGAGCTCAGTTTTCGCTTGGGGACAAGCGAAGTCTAAGCTTGAGGGGACTTGATACGTCCATTTTGCATCACTTTTCTATATCATAATTTACTATTATTCATTGATAAATTTCATATTAAGAGATGATACTTATGTTATTTCATCTGTTTTTGCATGGTTGGTGACTTTTGGAGCATGGATCGCTGTAGTCAGGATTCTGATGGAAAAGGTGCTTTTTGGAGGCAAAATTCGCGAAGATTAGAAAACCCGGGAAATACATGGAAATTCTATTTTTCCAGAAGACGGAGGATGCTAGAAGGGGGAGTGGAGATGGGCCACAGGGGGCCCACACCACCCCTGGCGCGGGCCAACCTTGGCCACGCCAGCAGGTGGTGTGGCCACCCTGGCCTACCCCTGGCTCTCCCCTTTGGCGTATATTATCCCCTCGAAACCCTAACACCTGATGAGCGACCACAGAAAGATTTCTCCACCTCTGCGGGGCGGAAAACTACAGAGAGAGAAAGATCTCTCCGACAGACAGAATTCTGCCAGGGAAATTCCGTCCCGGAGAGGGGAGATCATCGCCATCAACACCATCATCAAGCTGGACTTCATCGGGATAATCATCACCATCATCTCCACCAGCACCATCATCACCACTCCATACCGCTGTAACAATTGGGTTGAATCTTGCATAGTTCTTAGGGGAAACTTTCCCGATGTTGATTACTCCTTATAGTTGATGCTATTGACTGAACCATTGAATTATTGTTATGTTCAGATTGTTATTTATCATTATATCATCTCTGATCTTGATCCATATGATGTCTTGTGAGTAGTTCGTTTAGTTCTTGAGGACATGGGAGAAGTCATGTTGTTAGTAGTGGAATTGTGTTGAGAAAGATTCAATAGTTTGTTATTTAAGTTGTGGTGTTATTCTTCTAGTCGTGTCATGTGAACGTCGACTACATGACACTTCACCTATATGGGCCTAGGGAGTGCATTGTGTATTTGGCTACTAATCGTAGGGGTTGCCGGAGTGACAGAAACCTGAACCCCCGTTAGGAAACCTTGGCACAAGGGATGTTAGGATGTCAGATTTAAAGCTGTGGTTAGGTTTCTATCTTAATTACTTTCTTGTACTTGTAGATGCTTGAAAGGGGTATAGTCACAAGTATGTATTAGTCCTAGGAAGGTCGGTACATTAGCACAGGTTCACCCACACAACACTTATCAAACTAAAGAAGATTAATCAACTATATGAAGCGAAAGCACTTGACGATATTCTCGTGTGTCGTCGAGAACATTTGGTCATCTTAAGTAATACAACCGGCTTGTCCTTTGCTAAAGAAAGGATTGGGCCACTTTCTGTATTTATTATTATTGTATTTTATTTACTCGTACTTTATTTATCTGGATTATCAAAAACCTCTAAAAATCCGTTTGCTAAGTATTTACATAGAATTCCTGCTCTAAGCCACTCGTCAACACCTTCTGCTCCTCGTTGGGTTCGACACTCTTACTAATCAAAAATACTGCGATACACCCCCTATACTTGGGGGTCATCACCTATACAACCATAAAAAATAAACCGTAAAACCGTAAAACCCAAAACCCTCAACCCATAAACCCTAACCAAGCAGGTATCATGCACTTATAGATCAAAATGTGAGATACTTCCATTAAATCAGGTAACGCCATTCTATTCGACGAATATAAGCATAAATCTTTGAGCATTATTGAAAATTCGCTAAACCCTAAACAACCGAGAAATCGTAAAACCATAAAACCCTAAATTCTCGACACATAAACCCTAAACCAAGAAGGTACAACGCACTTATAGATCAAAATTTGAGATAATTTCATTAAATTATGGTAACGCAATTCTGTTCCATGAATATAAGCATAAAGCTTGAACATTATTGAAAATAAAAAACCCTGAACCCTAAACCCTAACCTCCTAACCCTAGAACCCTAAACCCTTACTAAGAAGGTATAATGCAATTATAGATCAAAATTTGAGATAGTTTCACTAAATTGTGATAACACCATACTATTCCATGAATATAAGCATATATATAAAGCTTGAACATTATTATTGAAAATTCCCTAAACCCTAAAACCTAAATAATCATAAACCCTAAAACCCTGAACAAACCTGAACCCTAAATCATGAACCCTAAATACTAAAGACTAAACCCTAAACCATGAACCCCAAAAGCCTAAGCCATATTTTGTAGTTCCTTCATGATAAAAGCCATTGTTGTGCCTTAGAAAATTGAATTAACTTTGAATTTGGAAGCTTCCTTTGTAAATAATATTTTAAATGCCAATACGCATCAACTACCAAAAATCGACGGGTTATTATAAACTATAGAAAATATATGGCCATGAACTTGGTCATCTGGTTTGAAATCCATGCATATTCATACATGGTACTCCATATATTGTGATACAATTTTTGTTTCAAAAGTTATCAAATTTTAAGATTATATTTTTCCATGGAAACTAGCTAGTGCACATAGTGAGACACCAAGAGAGAAAAGAATGGTTGTATCTCGTTTTATATTTTGTTTCTTTGTATTTTTTAAAAAATGGCCAAAATTTGGTGTCATTACCATTCATATCAAAAAGTTGAATCTTGTGAAACTCTTGGTGGTTTTCCAATATTTGACTAGTTGGTACCTTTGAATTATTTTTAAAAAGTCAAGTGCAAGGTATATCACAAACTTTGTAGTTTGAAATTAGACATTTTACTTCAGATTGTCGAAAAAGTCATTTTATTGCATAGATTTAGCTAGGAAGTTTGGAAATTCATGATAGTTGGGCATTATCCATCAAATTTGGAATCTTCTGTTGAAATGTCAAGATGCAGCGATCTACCATATATGGACATGCTATCATAAACTATAGTAGAGATATGGCTGTGACCTTGGTCATCTTGTATGAAAGCCTTCAAAATATAATGTTTATCAATTTCAGCAAGTGTGTGGAAACTCATTTAAATGTTGGCAAGCATACTGTCGCTAGTGTGTGGGTCTAGACGAGGCCAACACATGAGAGCGGTCGCATCGGAGTAGTGTACGTCGGAAGCTTCAACCTCAAAATTTCCGCAGAGCGCCGAAACATCCCATGCATTTATTCAAATATCGTGCCCCGCTTTTTACAATTGCAAAATTCCTCTTCTATCCCTGGTACCGAAACAAGGACCGAAGGAGTACCGCAATAATAGAGGGGTATAAATGGTAAATGTGCATCATCCCACCTATATACCCCCATCGCCTCTTCCCTGCCCACACCCCTCCAACCTCGACCTTCCTCCAGCTGCTTCACCATCGGCCCTCTCTTCCACACTAGATCCCCTTCACTGTCGGCGCTCACTTCCTCACCGGAACTATTTCACCGACTCCCTTGCTGCATCGGATCTACTTCACCAATGCCGTCGTCTACCCTACGGGGGCGCTTCACTAAATCATTCATCACTAACCCCGAAATTCCGAGCCTCCGCCCCTGCCACCCTCTTGCCCATCCCACCCGTCATCGCCATGCAACTATAATTTCTCTTGCCCGTTTGATATTTTTTGGTACTCGTAAGCTATGAAATCATTAGAATGTTGCTCAATATCCTGCATGCTATTGCCATTTTGTTTGCACCCCACATCCGTAGGTCCTATCCACATCATTAGCTTCTCGCTTTTATTTCCTTGCTTACATTCTCACGCTATCTGTATAATCCTCCAACGCTAACACATAGATGTTATTCTTTCCGAGCACTCGCATGGTTCATGCAAACAGCTCATAGAGGATCCAACACTGACAATCTAACGCCAAGCAAGGTTGAAGTGCAAGGTTTCCTTGTGTTACTTAGGTCAGTTTCTTGTCATGTTAATAAGTTATATAACCTTCATGCCTAATAAGTTAATAAGCCATTCTACCTAAAACCTTGCCATGACATTTGCATTTATGTTCTATTGTGTTTCTCTTTGCAAATGCTTAATTCAGAAAATGCCCATCTAGTTTGAACATATATCTGGTCATTTTTAATGCTATATTTTTGCATTTTCACTTGCTTTCATCCTTCCAAACCAGCTACATACATCTAGTAATTTTTAATGCTACGTTTTTGGTGTCTTTCAAGAGTTTTCATCCTTACAAACCATCTAACTAGGTTTAAATGTCATGCCTTAATGTAGATAAATGAAAATGGAGTACAAGGACCATAGTTCTAGCTGCTCGGCTCAGATTCTTCTGGCAGATTGACCAGGAGTCGCACCCGCTCGAGAAGGAGCTATTGTCAGCCTGAACGTGCTACTAAAAGTTCATACTTACTTTAAATGATATCTAATTTATATAATACTACTTGTTTCCCTTGTTCTTTGTTTTAACCTCTTTCACCATATTTTTGCAGGCTGAAGTTAAAACCAAGCAGGAGTCCTCGGAATGCAGGACTGAAAGTTGTGATCCCTCTTCGCATTTATCCTCCCATTGCATTTCTGAAGAAAACAACTTAACTGTCTACCTAGAACAACTCCTGTAGGTGATAAATATATAAAGGCTATATTACATGCAGAAATAAAGGGCGTAGCTGCTCTTAGATCTATAACTGAAATGTTGAATAAGAGGATAGATGATACTTTTAAGCGAATCACCATGTACCGATCTCTTATTGATGATACCAACACTTTGTAATCTTTCAGAATTTCGATCTTGTTTGAATAATCTGTTGTAATAAACTTTTATTGTTATGTAATAAGTTGTTTTAATTTGTGCGTGTTTATTAATTGATGTCTTGATATTCCTGTGTTCTGCAAAAAAGTAAGCGCTAGCAAAAAGGCCGAAATAGTAACAGGCCGGAGTAGTAACATGCCGAACATCGAAACAACGTGCGTATGGACGGCCCAAAACGAAAATTTAAAGGGGAGAATAGTAGAAGGCCAGAATAGTAAAATACCAGAATAGTAAAAGGCCAACAATAAAAGGCCAGAAAGGTAGAAAGCCAGAACAGTAGAAGGCCAGAATAGTGAAAGGCTAGAACAGTGAAAGGCCGGAACAGTAGAAGACCAAAACTGTGAAAGGCCTAAATAATAGAAAGCTAGAACAGTGAAAGGTCGGAACCGTGAATGGACTCAATAGTAAATGGCTGGAACAACTAATGGCCGGAACTTTTAAAGGACAGAGCAGTAAATGGCCAGAACAGTAAAAGGCCAGAAAAGTAAAAGGACAGAACAGTAAAAGCCAGAACATTGAAAGACCAGTACAATGGCAGGCCACTACAATAACATGCCGAACAGTACTGGCCTAAATAGAGAAAAGCCAAAAATCTAAAGGGCCTAAATAGTAACAGGACAAAAATCCTAAAAGGCTAGAACAGTAACATGCCTGAATAGTAAAAGACTAGATTGGCACCAGGCATGAATAGTACCAGACCGTCTTGGTGCAGGCCTCATGTGGCAGCATAGTTTTGGGCTAACTTGGGCCTCATGTAGGACGAAACAATATCGAGCCCGAAAGTGTACGGGCTGCTATGGCTTCAGTACTGGGCCTATTCTAGAGAGTGCAGGACAAAATAGTAAAGGACTGTATTCCTATTGGGCTCTTCTCATGGGCTGGCCCATTTAATAATTAGCAGGCCCTGGCTCTCCTCATGGGCTTCTACCATGGTTTCTACAACCGTTAACAACGGTAATCGGTCGTTAACTACTATTGCCACATGGCAGTTTGCATGACATCAGCAGTCAGCACGGCTAGCGAACAGATCTACGACATAATAAGTTTTCGTGGCCGAAGGGTGCCATCCACCATGGTCAGAAAAAACCATGGTTGATTCATTTGTGACGGGGCTTTTACCACAAAGGCCATCTGTCATGTAAGACTTTTTAGCCATGAAAAATGGGCCTTCAACCATGAAAATTGTCTGTTGTAAAAGCCAACTTTTCTTGTAGTGCATGTTTAATCACTATCTCCTACGGCTGCTTTGATCACATCAACCGTCATGTCCGTAACTGGGTGGGCATAAAGGTGTGTTTCAGGTATTCTAGAGGAATGGTTGAGGCATGTGATGAAGATCGTGATTTGCCTATCCGAGCGGAGGATAGATACTCTGGGCCTACTCGGTGAGACCACATCAATGAGCTTGCAAGCATGTGACCAGGTGACACAAATGTGTTATCACGGGAACGATTAAAAGCGTTTGTTAGTAACACGATCGAACTGTATAAGATACATGAGATCAGGTCTTGGACAAACCAGGTATTGTTGTGCAAAGGGAATAAGACTCGACGTTTAGAAGATTGAAGAGAACAACACTATGTCATGGATTGAGTAGGGATCATCATGTATTTCCAGATATTGCTGATGATAAATTGTTTGGGAGTGACCCCCTTCATACCTGAACATCCCCGAACCGTAAGTGTTAGGGATATGCTAAATGGGTATCACCATAGCATGTCTCTAATCTAGCTAACCTGGGTTGCCCATAGTTGGTAGCATGGCCCATGGCCTGCTGGGTGTCCCAGTTAGACGGATCTAGAAGGGAGGCCCATGACGGATGAAGGAAGGCTACATAGGAGTTACCGACATACTCGGAGCCTTAGAGTACAAGACACAAAGACTAGTTATTAGTGTAGGACTGTTTACCTTGTCCGGGAAGGTCCTTTCCCTGTAACCCTAGGTTCTCGTGCCTTTATAAGCCGGACTTGTGGGAGCCTTTAGGGCACAACGTCAGATACAATACACAACACCCTCGCACAGTGAACCAATCTCTGTAACTTGGCGTATTGCCATTATAGTGATTTATAGCAGGAGTAGAGTTCCGCCATCGTTGTGGGACTTGAACCTGGTTAAGCTGTGTTACCTCGTACCTTCTAACTCTCCGCCTTACCCCACGTCTCTAAACACGCTCTGTGAGGACCTCTCCATGGCGTACTCGTCGACAATACAACGACAGCTAGCGCCCACCGTGGGGCAAGAGGCGCTTTGAGCTCTACACTGGGCGAAGTCCAAGCTCTTCGCGGCAATCGGCGACACAGTGGCCATTGGACGCGTCCTCTTCTCCGGCAACGTCCCGATCGTCCCTCTCGAAAAATTCCGGGTTCCGGCAAAGATGAACCCTACGTGCTGCTCCGTCATCCTAGTCGGAGACATCCACATCTTCATTAGTGAAAC
The DNA here is from genome assembly GCA_023614405.1 of Avena insularis. Classification (NCBI taxonomy): domain Eukaryota; kingdom Viridiplantae; phylum Streptophyta; class Magnoliopsida; order Poales; family Poaceae; genus Avena; species Avena insularis. The sequence continues at coordinate 232,364,627 of CM042692.1, forward strand.
TGACTCGCGTCCTAGCTCCCAGGAAGTCGAAAACTCGTCAAGGCCCGCACAGACCGTCTACGGGCAGGATACGTTCGTGGAAGAATCTGGGTTGTACCTTTGTCTAGAGTATGGCAGCTCAGATCAGGAAAAATCAAGGCCCACCTAAATCACCCCTATGCAGGATATAATGGTGGAAGGATCCTGCAGATCCGCTTGGCTTCCCCAAGCATTAGAGATGCGAAGGTCACAATTTGTCGGTGTCATCACCATCTTCGATCTGGCCGGATGCGTTCAGAGGGAAGGGGAATCCCCCATTGAATACCTTGCCAGATGGATGAGGGTAAGAGAAACCCTGGAGGGTGACCATGCTGATGAACTTGTCTACCACTTCGTGGAAGGGCTCACGCCCAGAGCACTCCTCCCGCATACCCTCTGAAGACGGCAGGCCGCAGACCCTCTCACCCTTGGCGAGATGGTCACAATCGCCAATGAATACGCGGACGCCGAGGAGAACACTCAGGCTATGCCAGGGCCCAAATCCGGAGGAAGCAACAACAATGGCCTGCCTCCATCACCCTCCACATCCGCCGTCAACAACACCGAAGCCAACTCTGACTCCGTCCTTGACGCGCTATACACCTACATCAACATGGATGGCAGCGTCTCAGATGCTAACTCGGAGGAATACGATGCTATTATGAGGGAGATTGAGAAGGAGACCAAGAAGGAGGAGCACACCGAGAAAACCAACTCGTTCCACCAGGTGCTAGTCGCCATCGGGAGAGTGATGGAAGAAGATGGACATTAATCAGAATGTGAAAGACCTTTGCCCACACCTGCGATTACCAGAGCGACAGTGGCAAAGAAGGCCGCCAAGCCTCCGGCTCTAGCCAATGCCATGCCTCCTCCGGCTATCCGCCCGAGCAGGCGCATGAACTCACCACGGGCCCCAATACTGCCAAGCAAACAAATCCACCACCACCACCATTGTAACATCCCATTTTCTGCATCCATGTTTGTTGAGGGTTAGGAAGCTAGAAATTTAGGGGGAAATAAAACTTTTACTAATTGTTTACATATAAGCCTAGCTCTATTAGATTGCTTGATCATTTGTGTTGTTTTGGTAGTGTTGTTTGTTAGTCTACATGATTGCATGACCACCAAGGGTCATCTTAGTTAGTCACCCCCACAAGCCTATATTGGCTAAGTCATAGAAAATTATATTTGTTCCAACTTTGGAGCCTTGGTTTGAATAAATCCTTCATCCTTTCTACCATGCAAGAGTACCATGTGGTACTATGCTAGGAGTACTTGAGAACCACTCCTTGGTCCTGTTTACACCACAAGCCCAAGCCTCTTGCATGTGAGTGTTTACCTCACTAGCTGCCACTTAGGGAATGACCACCTTAATTTTTCCAAAGTTTGGATGATCCTTGTGAGCTCATGGCTATGATCTAGGAGGCAACCAAGACCTAGGCATGATCACCTAGTATCCCTCCACACCCCCATCCTTTCCCCACTGCCATTGGTGTCCTTAGCTCGTGTTGGCAAGTCCCCAAAGTGGCCACCTCACCAACTTGGCATAAGATCACCAAAAACCATCTCCCCACTCACATGCTCGTGTTACACCCTCTCCCTGGCCCTGGCACGATGTAGCTCGAGGAAAGCCTCCCCTGTACCGCCTCGGACCACCCCATGCAACCTGGCCCAACAAGGAGGGAGAGAAAACCCCAGCAACGGTCAAGACCTGCCCGAGCCATCCACTCGCGTGCCAACCGCTGCCCTATCGTGCCTGGACCCATGCGCGTGCCCGCACCTTCCCCAGGCATGCTCTGCACCCCTCCGCTCTCTCACTCACGGCCCCAACCATCCCCAACCCGCGCCGGCCATGTCGGCAGAGACCCATGCGCGCCGCGCTGCTCCCTCACTCGAACGGTACGTTTCGACGCTGCCCTCTGCCCCGACGTGACCTCTCCCCCACCCTGCTGATCTCCCTAGCCCCCAGCGCCGTGCTGCAGCCCTCTGCCTTGCGACCTGTCACGCGTGACAGCACGTGAGCACCTCGCGTGCACCACCTCCCTCTCTACCGCGCGCGCTCCCGAGGCCAAGTGATGCGACCAGACACACGCATCGGCCCTCCCACGCAGATACGGATCCCGCCACCGCTCCCATCCACTCCTAGGACGGTCTCCCCCACTCGCCACCCTCCCCTACACCCGGTGCACCGTGGGTGCACCCCACTGGCTTTAAATGCCCCCAGACCGCCCCAGCCCTCGCGCACCCACCTCATTTCCTGCTCTGCCACCCCACTTCACCCCCCAGAGCAGAGCCAAGCTCGCTCGGCCCCTGCTGCTCTTGCCACCGCCGCACCAACGCGGCACCGTCGAGCACGGTCTAGGTTGTTGTCGCCCGCCCGTCTCTTCGCTCTACCCTCACTCTATCCCCTTCCCCACACCATGTCTAACCGCTCCCTCTCCTCCCTTCTTGGCCAGGATCGCCGGAGCCGCGAGGACGCCACGGACACCGAGGAGCCAAGGACTTAACCGACCCTGCCAGCAGCCGAGATCGCCTCTGTCGCCCCTTGTTCGGATCCGCATCGACGACCATCTCCAATGCCACTATTGTCGACCCCTCTCTGCCCCTAGATGAGCCACCCCGAGCCCCGCACGGTCCAGCTAGGGTTTGCTCACCGGTGTTTTCATCCCGGGAAGAAGACGTGCCGCGGGCCGTCGATTTGGTTTTTAATCCAACGTCCAACATCGCCCGATACCGCTTCACCGCTCTGTGCCCATGACACGCGGGTCCCGCTGCGAGATTTGAATCCCCAACCCTCCCGTGCAGGCCACCATGGATGCGGGCCGGCCCAGCTCCTTAGCGGGCCGCAACCCAGCATCTGCATTGCCTTTTCTTTTTATTTAGGCCATTTGAATTACCTGAATTTTTTCCTGAAGTTTTAATTCTACAAAATTATTAACTGTGTAGTATTTTGGCCTAGTTCAAATTTTGTGAGGTAGCCTAAGAATTTATCTATTGCATGGCACTCGTAGCTAGTCAATAGCATGTCTGTGTTTTTACTGAGATTTTCTATGCTAAATAGTATCTGATTAGAGTGTTAAATCCATAGCTTTACTTCTAGAGCTCAGAAAATTGTGAAACCAAGTTCTAGGCATTGCCTGTGAAAATTCCTACTGAGAAAAACTTGAATCACCCATTTTGGATATGTGAAGCCTCTGTTCTTAATTTTACAAGTTATGAACAGAGGGTTCTTATTTATTTTCCAGAGGTTGCTGTGAAGCTAATTTTGGGATGAAACCAACTCCCAGAGTTAGGCCTCTAATAGTACTACTTATTCCTGGAAGGGCTTAATTTTTGGCTCTGTAATTCTGCCCTGGGGATTTTAGTACTAGTTTATGCACTATTTTCAGTATTTTATTGATTAAAAATCAACCCTTTCTTATAAAAATGTGAAACTAGTGGGGTTAGCTTGGTATTTTCTGTAGCTACTCAGATATGTATTTTGTGGTCACTTATGATCCACTGGTCTTGGTGGAAATATCTGCTTGAGTGCTAATCTAGTCTTGACCACTAAAATCACCAAATAAGTTTGGTTAAATCTTTTTGATTGCTTTCAATGGCTTTGTACTGCTAGGATCAGTAGCTACTTGTGCTTCGATGGTTTGGTTCAGTTGTGTATCTGATTTGTACTGATTGGATTGTTTGTGCATTGGGTGATGGTTGGTATGGTGGTTTGATTATAATTCCCTTTTTCGACGATAGATACGGACGATGACGAGTTTGAGGAAGGTACTTGGGAAGATTTTGAGGAAGAGGACCAGGAACAAGCGACCAACCAAGGCAAGCCACCTACAAGTTCATGAGACTTGTCCCATCTTTATTTTCCATGCACTCCGTTTTACTTACTCTACTACTGCATTGTTCTACTCGCTATAGTATTATTATGGTATTAGTTTGGCTCCACTAAACTTATGCCAATGGTACTGTCTAAGTACTCCCCCTTGGTATTACCTACTCCTACCCTAGTAGTTAAGGTGGTCTAATATACCACAACCCCTTGGAAACCTCGATTTAGCCTAACAAAAACTCTAGGTTGGGAACCCAAAGGCAAGGATGGTATTATAAAAAGTTTTGACAGAAAACCTCGGCAAGTGGGACTTACCGAGGAGCTTTTAAAATGATTTGGTATTCGTGCCACCGGTGGAGGCACCAAAGATGAAGTTGGAGGAAAAACTATTTTCGAAAATGCATCCGGTTCTTTGCAGTCTAGCTATAACAACCACCCCGTGCAACCACACTATCCCTATATGGGAAGGGGCTTGACCCGAAAGTGGTTCTCTCTGATACAAGTGCCTCACAACTACTACAGGGGATCGGGGATCCCTGGAGGGTGGGCCTTCTCCGATAAAGGTCCATGTGGGACATCGACCTGGAGAAGGAACGAAGGGTCTGCTGGCCTCCACGCGTTACTATGGGCCCCTCTAGGGTAGGCTCTTGTGTTAAGAGGGGATTATCCCGAAGGTCTTGTCCGGTTATCTGAAACCCGCATACTAATGTATGACGATCCGCGACAGTTCGCGGCAGATGTATCGGATCTTGTGGGTAAAGTGTACAACCTCTGCAGATCGTAAATCTATTCGAATTGCTATGTCCATGGTCAAGGACGGGTTGGACAAAGTTTTATAGAGCGGTGCTGGTTTTGGTTTATAAAAAGGTTTTCCAAAAAGAGATCCGGCCATGGGATGGTCGAAGGGCAAGGAGGATGGGCCATGGGATGGTCGGACCTAGTTGAAGTATTGGTCATGGGATGACCAGAGTGGAAGTGAATAACCGGGTTGACCCCGGCCTAGTATTTCAAGTTTTACTAACTATTTCTACCCTAAAAAGGTTTTGGCAAACAACAAGTGGTAGAGTTGAGAGTATATCTTTAAGAGATTCCACAAATAGCTTTCTTGGATCCATCCTATCCAAAGCCATATTGCATACTCTTTATTTTTCCTTGTATGGTGGTTTGCGAGTACATTCAAAGTACTCACTGGCAATGTTCCATAGCTATCAACTTGGTCAGACTATGAGCAGGATGAAGAAGACAATGGAGGGTACAATGACGACTTCGCGAACTAGGGAGTTTCTCCGAGTCAGGCACCTGTTGGGCTATGGCTTGACCCGAGTCCTCTGCGTTAATTAGTACCGCTTCTATTATCTATTTGTGCCCATGGAGGCAGAGTTGTAAGACTACTATTGTAAGACTTATTGTACGGTACTGAAATGGATATGTGTACTTTGATATCATGTCGGTTATGCTCCATGATGCACTGATCATGGGATCATGGTGGTGTGCATAATTTGGTAATCTCGGGTGAAAATCCGGGGTCACCACATGAAGGGAATATGATCGAGAGGCAATAATAAAGTGGTTATTATCTTATTCCATGTTTATGATAAATGTTTATTTTACATGCTATAATTGTATTGATCGGAAACGTCAATACATGTGTGTTTAATAAACAAAAAGGGTTCCTAGTTATGCCTCTCTTATAGACTAGCTTGTTGATTAACAAGATGATCAAGGTTTCCTGACCATGGACATTGGATGTTGTTAATAACAAGGTCACAACATTTGTGAAATGATGTGATGAACATTCATCCGAAGTATAGCATTACGATCAAGTCATTATGTTTATATTGCTATAACATCATATGAAGTAATCTTTATCCTTAGACCATGAGATCATGTTAATTGCTAACACCGGAAGAGTATCTTGATAACATCAAACGTCACACCATAACAGGGTGACTATAAAGATGGGTTCAGTGCTACGAAGGTGTTATGTTGAGGCTCATGGATCAAGAGTGAAATTTGTCAATCCCGATGACGGATAGATATACTCTGGGCCCTCTCGGTGATATCACATTAAGATAGCTTGCAAGCAAGTGATGTGATCACTAGAATGTTATATCACGGGAACGAGAAAAGAGTGCATGTCGGCAACGAGATCAAACTAGGTATGGAGATACCGATGATCGAATCTCGGACATGTAATATATCGCGAGACAAAGGGATTTAGTTACTAGTGTTAAAGGTTCTCATGATCACAGAAGTCATCGTTGAATGTGTAGGAGTCTGTATGGATCTCCAGGTCCCACTTCTGATTATTGATCTGAGAGGGGTCTCGATCATGTCTGCATTATTCACGAACCGTAGGGTGACACACTTAAGGGATACCGACACCATTTGGAGCAAATATGTTTCAAATAAAGGTTTAACAAAGCACTGGAATTATTTCAATAGACACCAAAACTGTTTCGGGTGAAATTGCTGAAATTGGTTCTACATGTAATATTGAAATGTTGCAGGGGGTTTTATGTGAATGTTTGTTAATGAAAGTAATTAACAAAATTCTGAATAAAAATAATAAAATAGTTTTATTAGATGAGAGAGCATTAAATTTGGAGAAATTTAATGCATTTAAAGTGGAGACTTTAAAAGAGAATGTGAAGGGGCATTTTAATGTGGAGGGGTTACCACCACATGAATGGGGGAGGTGAGGAGTCACCCCCCCATGGGGCGCCGGCCATGGGGAGGGGTACCCCCCCTCCTCCTATAAAAGGCCCCCCTAACTCCCCTTATTCCACACACCTCCTCGTGAAGGATCTCTCTCCCCCTTTAGTATTATTCCCCATGGTCTCGGATTAGCGAGATACATGTTCTCGGTGGCTTTATCTGGAAAGGAGTTGCTGCTTCCACTGCTTTGCTGGAGCGAGGGACGGAGATTGTCAGGGTACCGGACGTGTGTGCGATCACGGATGCACCGCTGCTTTGTGGTGCTGGACTTGGTGGAGCTAGATCTGAAGGACGTGCTGGAGCCAGACCTGCTCGGACTTCCACACGATCTTGAGATCGGCAAGTGTCCGACTACATCAACCACGAGTTCCTACTCGTTAACAAAACTCGTTGTCTTCGAGGGTAAGTTCTCGATGGATGTATGTCCACCCGTTTCTCTGTACCTAGTAGATAGATCTTGGCGTGTAGTTCTCATCGTAGGAATTTTTTTGTTTTCTATGATGCGGACCCAACAGTGGTATCAGAGCATGATCTATGCATAGGTGCTTTGCACGGGTAGTACACATATGTTTATATGTGGGCGATGATGATCATGTTATTGCATCTTTCATGTATTTTGGATATTGGTGGCATAGTGGGATGAAGCGGCCCGGACCAACCTTACATGTCATCATACATGAGACCGGTTCCACGACTGACATGCAACTAGTTTTGCATAAGTGGCTGGCGGGTGTCTGTCTCTCCTACTATAGTCAATACCTGATTTACAATGAGTTGCTAATAACTTGGTTATCCTTGTTGTGGTTCCATGTTCGTAGGTAAGAACGGTTCTATCTCCGAAAGCCCTAAGCCACGTAAAACTTGCAATTGATAAATTAGAGGCGTCTAGTTTAGATCATTGTTGGGCTAGTGTCTTGATATGGTATTGTTGTAATTAGATGTATGATAGATACTCTTACAACACACTCAACGTGTAAGTTCCATAGACCTTGGCCTTACACACAAAGGAATGATAGATATCATACCACGATGCAAATGATAGAGATCAAATGCATGGACCATATCATCTCACTTTACACATATGATATTGCATCTTATATTGCTAGTTTGGCGTTTTAGTACCATTTTAAGATAATCCCTCATTTAGATATCAAGATAAATATGTGTTCTTCCTTAAGTATGCACCGTTCTATGGATCGTGTTTCGAGACATCACGTGATGATCGGGTGTACTCGACTCTACGCTTTCATACAACGGGTGTAAGACAGTTTTACACACGCGAGTACTAAGGTTCTTACTTGGCGAGCCTAGCATGTATAGACATGGCCTCGGAACACGGACCGAAAGGTTAAGCATGAGTCATATAGTTGATATGATGCCCATATAGATGCTCGCCTTTGAAGCTACACCGACTCACGTGATGATCGGACTTGGTGTAGTGAATTTGGTTCATGTAATCACCAAAAAGGCACGAGGGATGTCGTTTTTGAGTGGGAGTTCATTTCTAATTTGGATTAGTCGAACTAAATTTGTCATAAACTAAATCAAAGTGAATTTGCATAATTTTTGGTAGTCATTGGCGTCTGTTCACTACCTTATGCTTAGTTTTAATTGAGATAATAGAACTATATAATTCTGGATATTTACTTTACGAACTGGTATCTTATTGTTTTGAATGTCAATTTAAAGTTTATAAGTCCTATTGCAAACTTTCAACAAACTCTATTTACTCCATGAAGTTTAATAAGTAGTATTAAATCAAGAGTAAGAATTCCAATGTTAGTATCTAAAGTATCATGTTTGCCTCCATGATTATTGATATTCAAAAGTTGTTTTAATATCAAGATTATGTAGGAGCTAAAAAATTGTTTCAGAAACCATCATGTGTGGAAGATATTGTGATATCCGAAACAATGTTTTTGGTTGCATTATGATAAAGTATAATTTAGCAAAATACATGTTCTCATATTGTATGAGAATTTGTGAAGGATGGAGATGCTAGGCATCCGAATCTTCCAAAAGGTTTTGGGAACTAAAATTATACTCGTCATTCTTCCTTATAGGCTATAGTAGCTTGATCATGAAAGTTGTCATGATAAGGATGAATAGAAGATGTAAGTAAAATGTTTACTACACTAAGAGATTACTAAAGAATGGAATTTTGAAAGAACACCAAACATTTGATGATGGTGATTCACTTCAAAGTGCAAGTCCAAAGGTATTAGTATTTGACTATATACGCTTTGTACTATGTGTCATGTGAATGACACCACAATTGATGTTGATAGATTCTTTTAAAATAAAAGGAATTGCTGAAAGAGAATCTATAAAATATTTGGTAGAAAATAAAAGGTTGGAGATGTCCAACTTAGGTATATAGAATATATACATGTTATGGCTGTATTCCTTACTTGTTAAACAATGTGGTTCTGAGGTATTGGATACCGGTATTGGATACCGATATTGGATACCGAATTGGTTGGTATGAAGTGTCATACAGGACAACGCAATTCATGAACTACAATGGCCTAAGTAACTAGCAAGAGAATAAGTGATGATGTTCATCGAAAACAAATAAAGTGTTATTGTGTTTTTCGTTGACGTCAAACCTAGCCTTCAAGATTTGTTTTAATAATTGTTATTTTGTTCCGGAATTACGAGAACAATGGTTGTTCAAATAAATTACCGTATTCCATAAAGGATGGATGAACTTTTTACAAGTTTAGTGGGAGAAATCACATCCATAAACACTATTGCTAAAATGTCGCAAGACAAATGATTAAAAGATCACTTATGAAGTGATATTGCTGTTTTAAATTATATTGGAAAGAAAACATGAAGAAACTCCATGTTGATGGATTTTTGGAGTCTTTGATTTTGATCAATTGATGCATGTGAGACTTTCCTCGAGATAATTGAAACCCCGTCCATAGGCCAGAGAGGAACGGATGACTAGCTAATTGGAAATTGTGCATGCTGATGTGCATAGTCCATTATGTGTAGCCATATGCGATGGATCTTTTTGCTTCATAAACTTTATCCGAAAATTTGAGTGAATATATCTGTATATTTACTTAATAAGGAAGAAGTATGAAACATTTGAAAATTGTTCAAAGACTTTCAAGATGAACTGGAAAATCATTGTAACAAGAAAATAAAGAGTTTATGATTCGATCATAAAGAAAGATATTTGAGTTACATGTTTAGCAAAACACTTAAGATTTGAGGAATTGTTCCATGATTTGTGTTTCCCGATAAACCATAGGAGTATGGCATATTCGAGAGATGAAATCAAACCATGTTTGACATGGTAAGATCAAAGGTGTCATTTATAAAACTGCCATTATGTTTTAAGGATTAAAGCTTTAGAGACTACCGCTTTTACACTGAAAAGAGCACCATCGTGATCCGTTGAAATGACACCATATAAGTTATGGTTTGGGATAAAACCCGAATTGTCTTTTCTTAAATTTTTGGTATGCTATGCATAAGTACAATGTTTACAACCAAAGTCGGATAAGCACGTCTTTGTAGGTTATCCCAAAGAATTTGATTGGAATTTCTCCATAACACCGAGGACAAAAGAGTTTGTTACTTGGAACATCAAGTTTCTTGAGAAGGAATTTTTCCTGAAAAGTTAAGTGGGCGGACAATAGAACTTTGATAAGGTTGTTTTACCTTAGCTATATATGCTAAGTAGCGCAGCGCCGGAAAGTGTCCCGGTGGCGACCACAATGCTCATGGCTCCTGTGATTACAAAGGTTGTAATCTCGGAGATTAGAGTTCATATTGAACCGTGTGGGTCGGTAAGAATCAAATAGTGTGATTTGATAAGCAAGTCGTTATTGTTTTGACAATGATGAACTGACTACATGCAAAGAAGCGATGATGGGCCCTGACTCCATAAAATGACTAGAAGTCATAGAATCCGTGATAGTATCCATACACGAGAAATCAAGTTTCTGAACTTGGAAGACCCTCCGGAAAGGCATGAAACCTATCGGTCTTGTTTGGATCTATAAAGAAATAGACATGGATGTCTAACATCTATGAAATAGTCGACATGTCGGAAAGAAGTTTACGGCAATGTTCAAGGAGTTGACTATGACAAGATTTGATCTTTCATAGCGATATATAGTCTTGATGGATTAATGTAGCAACCACTACATATAATTTGGTATATGGTAGTTGAATAAACAAAACAAGGTTCTTCTAATAGAACAGTTACCTAGGACGTGTACATGACATGGTCCGAAGGGTTCTGTTAATTCAAAGGGTGCTAAAAGGGCATGCAAACTTCAATAGTTGAAGTAAGCATAGCGGAGTTGGAATCTTCACCATGATGAAACTGTTAAAAGAGTTTAAATTCATCGGAGATGATGAAGATGCTTGCATTTGTAAGAAATTAAGTGGGAGCGCTAAGACATATTTCTAATACATTATATAGAGAACATATTGTTGATTGGAAATGATGTATGTTGTATTACCACAAGTTAAGAATTTCATTAAAATAAGATTTCGGTGAAAGACTTGGGCAAACTCGGAATATTTGGCATCAATATCTATATGGATAGATTGAGGAGCTAATATGGTTGTGCCAGACATACATATATGAGATATTGAAAGGGTTCAATATGGAAATAACAAGAAAGGTTCTTGCTGCATGGAAAGAATTGTATCAAGATTCAAGTGTTTCAACACTTGGTGAGTCAAATCACATGAAGATTTTGATCGATTATACCATGATATGTATATATCCAAAATGTCCTATGCTCTAAATGTTATGAGCACATACCAGAATGATTCATAAGATGATCATTGGACGATAGTAAAGATATTCTTATGAACTTTGGAAGTACTAAGAATATATCATGTATAAGTGACAAATAGTTAAAGATAGTTCATTGTAAAGTGTTACATTGATACTAGTTTTGTCACAAGATACAAATTAAAATTTATCTCAATTTATACTATGGGTGGCACAATGTAATGGAAAGGATGTTCCATGATGAATTTGGATGAGTTCCAAAGTTGAGACATTGTGACGGATACTACAACAAAAGGCTAAGTATATAACTGCTATAGTAGCAGCAAAGGAGGGCATTTGTGTTAAGTAGTTTGTTACCAAACTAGGTGTGGTTCAAAGTGGGCTAATACTATGAAGATATATTGTGTGACAATAATATCAACATATTTTAAGACGAACGAACTAAAGGTCTCACCAAAGGACCAAATTTATACAATGCCATCTCATTTGAGAATGAGTGATGCATAGAGACGCAAAGACATGCAAATACACACGGACCTGAAACTTTTAGATCCGAAGATTATGTTAACCACTAGCAATCGCGTATATGCAACACCAGAAAGCCATAGGTGTTCAATACGCAAAGTTTTTCAAACTAGATTATTGACTCTAGTGCATGTGGGAGACTGGACGGAATATGCCCGAGAGGCAATAATAAAGTGGTTATTATCTTATTCCATGTTTATGATAAATGTTTATTTTACATGCTATAATTGTGTTGATCCGAAACGTCAATACATGTGTGTTTAATAAACAAAAAGGGTTCCTAGTTATGCCTCTCTTATAAACTAGCTTGTTTATTAACAAGATGATCAATGTTTCCTGATCATGGACATTGGATGTTGTTAATAACAAGGTCACAACATTTGTGAAATGATGTGATGAACATTCATCCGAAGTATAGCATTACGATCAAGTCATTATGTTTCTATTGCTATAAAACCATACGAAGTAATCTTTAGCCTTAGACCATGAGATCATGTTAATTGCTAACACCGGAAGAGTATCTTGATAACATCAAACGTCACACCGTAACAGGGTGACTATAAAGATGGGTTCAGTGCTACGAAGGTGTTATGTTGAGGCTCATGGATCAAGAGTGGAATTTGTCAATCCCGATGACGGATAGATATACTCTGGGCCCTCTCGGTGATATCACATTAAGATAGCTTGCAAGCAAGTGATGTGATCACTAGAATGTTATATCACGGGAACAAGAAAAGAGTGCATGTTGGCAACGAGATCAAACTAGGTCATGTAATATATCGCGAGACAAAGGGATTTAGTTACTAGCGTTAAAGGTTCTCACGATCACAGAAGTCATCGTTGAATGTGTAGGAGTCAGTATGGATCTCCAGGTCCCGCTTCTGATTATTGATCTGAGAGGGGTCTCGATCATGTCTGCATTATTCGCGAACCGTATGGTGACACACTTAAGGGATACCGACACCATTTGGAGCAAATATGTTTCAGATAAAGGTTTAAGAAAGCGCTGGAATTATTTCAATAGACACCGAAACTGTTTCGGGTGAAATTGCTGAAATTGGTTCTGCATGTAATATTGAAATGTTGCAGGGGTTTTTTTGTGAATGTTTGTTAATTAAAGTAATTAACAAAATTCTGAATAAAAATAATAAAAGAGTTTTATTAAATGAGAGAGCATTAAATTTGAAGAAATTTAATGCATTTAAAGTGGAGACTTTAAAAGAGAATGTGAAGGGGCATTTTAATGTGGAGGGGTTACCACCACATGAATGGGGGAGGTGAGGAGTCACCCCCCATGGGGCGCCAGCCATGGGGAGGGGTACCCCCCTCCTCCTATAAAAGGCCCCCCTCACTCCCCTTCTTCCACACACCTCCTCGTGAAGGATCTCTCTCCCCGTCTAGTATTATTACCCATGGTCTCGGATTAGCGAGATACATGTTCCCGGTGGCTTTATATGGAAAGGAGTTGCTGCTTCCACTGCTTTGCTAGAGCGAGGGACGGAGGTTGTCGGGGTACCGGACGTGTGTGTGATCACGGATGCACCGCTGCTTTGCGGTGCTTGACTTGGTGGAGCTAGATCTGAAGGACGTGCTGGAGCCGGACCTGCTCGGACTTCCACGTGATCTTGAGATCGGCAAGTGTATGACTACATCAACCACGAGTTCCTACTCGTTAACAAAACTCGTTGTCTTCGAGGGTAAGTTCTCGATGGATGTATGTCCACCCGTTGCTCTGTACCTAGTAGATAGATCTTGGCGTGTAGTTCTCATCGTAGGAAATTTTTTGTTTTCTATGCTGCGGACCCAACACCACAGACTTGGTATCAGAGCCATCCTGACCTTAGGAGCCCCTAGTTAGCTTGGATGTTAGACCCGGACTTCAAAAACTATTTTCTCTATAAAAGAAGGAGTTTGATATTTGCAAAACTATTGCTTATAACTCCTCCCCTCTATTTCGGAAACAACTTGCATTACATTAACTTTTACATATCTAAAATTTTGCACACTGTTCACTAACTTAAATTCACCTAAAATTTTGTAGATGGTTGTGGTGTTCAACATGTACCGTCAGGTCGGACTGGACTTGCCACTCCAGTTGTTTGAGGCTGAGCTGAGGGACTTGGCCAAGCATGTGGGTCGTCCCACACCGGAGATCCAGGGAGCCTTCATCCCTAGGATGGTTGAAGGAGAGAAGAATTGGTTGGTTGTCTGCACCATGAGAGGTGGGGTAGTGCCCACATTCTCCGAGGAGCCGAAGGTGGAAGTACTAGAGAAGGACTAGGGCGATGGTGTGCTCCATGTGGCTTAGGAGGCCCTAGCACGCCTCGCCTATCACCATCGCGAGCAACTAGAGGGTACCAAGTTCTACCACTTTGGGAGATGCCATCCCCGGGGTTATGCCACCGTGACCCTGCCGCACTACGACTTTGGTGAGCATATCCAGAACATGGAGTATCTCCTGAGGAAGACCCAGGAATCTATGGATGATGTTCGCACGTGCCTGGACAACAAGACCTTGGAGTATCTCACCCTTGTGGAGGACTTGCGGATTGAGAAGTTAAGCTGAACAAGCAGACGGTAGTGGTAAGAAACAAGCGTCTCCTGAAGACCACCAAGGAGCAGAAGGAACTCTTGGTGACCATGGAGGCCCGGATAGAAGCATTGGAGGAGGAATGCGCTCAGGTCGACTAGGACAATGATGACCTGCTGAATGAGACCGATAATGATGCCGCCTACAAGGAGGATTTCGACATGGACACACAGAGTGAACCCAAAATGATGATCAGATGGGTGAGGAAGAAGAGGATCCCGATGAGTACGTTCTCGAGTCTGAGGATGATATCGAGGTCATCATTGAGGAAGACACCACCGCACGCCCCGACGTGGAGTAGGTTTCACGTTAGTCTATGACAGCAAGTGAGAATATCGCCGTGTCCCCCTTTTGAGTGGCGATTTGTCTGTCTTCTGCTTGCTTGTATGGTTGAACTCGTAGTATTATCTAGCGTCGAGATGTGACGCATGAACATGGTTATTTTGTGGTTAATTCTATGGTTGGTTAACTCCTAAGAACCCGTCTCTCTTATGCATGCCTGTTTGATTAGTTATTTCCTTCCCGCACCTTGATGTTTCCGGTTGCGAACCGCCCCCTTGGTAACCCCTCCTAACCGTATACCTTCAGGATGGTGCGCCCACGCGGACCCCCTCCACCACCCCCGACCATGGCGCAGCTCCTGCACATGTTCATGCAAGACCGCCAAGCCGCCAATGAGGAACGCCAAGCCAACATCGCCGCTCTCCAGCAGCTTGTGGAAGCCGCAGCTGGAAACGCCCCCGACCCCAAGGGCGAAGAGCAAAGATCCCGACTTAGAGACTTTCAAAACACCAACCCACTTGTGTTCACCAAATGCACCAACCCACTTGACGCCGATGACTAGCTCCGCACTATTGAGAACAATCTGGAAGTTGCCCGTGTGGGAGAGAATGAGAAAGTCACCTTGGCCACCCATTTCCTCGCGGGTCAAGCAAGGACTTGGTGGATCAGCGTCAAGGAAATTCTGCTCGCGGGAGAAGCCATCACTTGGGAGGACTTTAAGGAAAGGTTCCGCAAGCGTCATATCCCACCCAGTCTGATCAAGATGATGAGAGACCAATTCTGTGACCTGAAGCAGGGAGGAATGTCTGTGCTACAATATCTGGAGAAGTACACTGATTTGGCCAGATACGCCCCGGATGACACCAACACTGAAGAGAAGAAGGTGGATACCTTCATGAATGGACTCCATGATGAACTGCAGTGCCATCTAGTAGCCTAGGGATTCCAGGAGCTGGATGCCCTTGTTGATGCCGCCATTCTAGTGGAAAACAAGCGCAAGGGAGTAATTGAGAATCGCAAGCGCCGGATGATGCAGCAGGGAGGACCCATTGGACAGAGGTCGCGAAGCATGCCACCCTCAAGGCCTGCGCCCCCGCCACAGAGGACTTCGTCCTATGCTCCGTGCCCCAACAACCCCAATCGTAACTACAACAACCCTCGCCCTAGAGGCGGGAACCCAAGACCCGCCCCTAGAGGCCCTGTCAACACCAATGTCTGCCCCAATACAACTGGTTGCTTCAACTGTGGACAAGTGGGGCACTTCTCCCATGAATGCCCCGAGAGGAAGAAGGACAATGCACCCTGCCCTAATGCAACCCGGCTGAATCAAGGTCACGCCAGGGGAGCCCCCACTAAGGGCGCCGCCCCCAAGAAGCCTGCCAATGCTACCAGAGGACATCTAAACCATATCACTGCTGAGGAAGCCCAGGAGTTTCCTGACATTGTTCTGGGTACGTTCCTTGTCAACTACATCCCTGCTATAGTACTATTTGACTCCAGGGCCTCGCATTCGTTTATTATGGAGCCGTTTGTTGAAAGAAGTGGGATGGAACCTAGCCATCTGAGCAGGCTCATGCTAGTACAAATACAGGTTCGATGGCCAAAACCAAATCCGTCTGCCGAGATATCCCCATAGTCATCCATGGCATAACCTTCACGGCCGACCTAATAGTTTTGGGAGCCCAAGGTCTAGACGTGATCCTAGGAATGGATTGGATGACCAAGTACCATGGAATCATAGATTGTGCAAGAAAATCCATATCCTTGACAAGTAGTGAAGGAGTACAAGTAGAGTATAAGGCAACTGTGCCCTCATCTCGGATCTATTGCCAGAAGAGTATAGCCGGACCTACCCTAGAACAAGTTCCAGTAGTCTATGAGTATCCAGATGTGTTCTCGGAGGAGTTGCCCGGTATGCCCCCTGACAGGGATATCGAGTTCATCATAGAGTTAGTCCCCGGAACCACCCCTATAGCTCAAAGGTTGTACCGTATGAACCCCGAAGAATTGGTCGAGTTAAAGAAGCAACTGGACGACATGGAATGCAAGGGTCACATTCAGCCGAGTGCCTCCCCTTGGGGATCACCCGTTCTTTTTGTGGATAAAAGAGATGGAACCACCCTGCTAGTGACTGACTACCGGAAGCTTAACAACGTCACAATCAAAAACAAGTATCCCTTACCGAAGATCGAAGATCTGTTTGACCAGTTAAATTGAGCCCGAATCTTCTCCAAGATAGATCTCCGCACCGGATACCACCAACTCAAGATCTGAGAGTCAGATATTCCCAAGACCGCCTTTACCACCTAATACGGTCTATATGAATACACCGTCATGTCCTTCAGCTTAACCAATGCCCCTGCCTATTTCATGAACCTCATGAATAAGGTATTCATGCCCTATTTGGACAAGTTCGTCGTAGTGTTCATCGACGACATCCTCATATATTCCAAGACTGAAACCAAGCATGAACAGCACCTGAGAGTCATATTGGGAACACTCAGGGAGCATCAACTGTATGCTAAGTTCAGCAAGTGCGAGTTTTGGTAAAAGGAAGTTGGATTCCTTGGCCACATACTATCTGCAGGAGGAATCTCAGTCGACCCCTCCAAGATCAAGACAGTTCTGGAATGGAAAGCCCCCACCAACCCCTCGGAAATCCGAAGTTTTCTGGGTTTAGCCGGATACTACCGTAAATTTGTTGAAGGCTTCTCGAGCATCGCAAAACCACAAACACAACTGCTGAAGAAGGACAAGAAATTCGAGTGGACCGAGAAATGTGAAGAGAGCTTTCAGGAACTCAAGAAGAGACTAGTGTCTGCCCCCGTCCTGACCATGCCAGATATCACCAAGAGCTTCGAAGTTTACTGCGACGCCTCCAAGTTGGGACTTGGAAGTGTACTGATGCAGGAAGGCAAGGTCATCGCCAATCTATCCAGACAACTGAAGCCCCATGAAATGAAGTACCCCACCCATGACCTAGAGCTCGCAGCAGTGGTTCATGCACATAATACCTAGCGCCACTATCTAATGGGGAATCGCTGCGAAATCTACACAGATCACAAGAGTCTGAAATACATTTTCACACAAAAAGAGTTGAACATGAGGCAACAAAGATGGATTGAACTAATCAAAGACTATGACCTTGGAATTCATTATCACCCGGAAAAGGCTAATGTTGTGGTCGACGCCCTCAGTCGGGAACCCTGTTCCCTGAATGTGGTGATCATGAAAGAACAACCAGAACTAAGTCACGAACTAGAAAGGTTCGGACTCGAGTTAGTCAGCCATGGATTCTTAGCCCATATGGAACTAAAGCCGACCCTCTTAGACCAGATCAAGGAGGCTCAGAGAGACCACAAAAGTATTGAAGGCATTAAAGAAGAATGGAGAGAGAAACTGTCCCCGGATTTAAAGTTGACGACATGGGTGTACTATGGTACAAAGGGCGCATCTGCGTACCCAGCGAGCCTGACTTGAAGCAGATGATCATGAAGGAAGCCCACGAGACACTCTACTCCATCCACCCCGGTAGCACCAAGATGTATCAAGACCTAAAGGAACAATTCTGGTGGCATGGGATGAAACGCGAAATCGCCTTGTTCGTGGCCAAGTGCGATATATCCCAGAGGGTCAAAGCCGAGCACCAGCAACCCACGGGATTGCTGCAACCCATGAAGATTCCTGAGTGGAAATGGGAAAAAGTTGGAATGGACTTTATCACTAGACTACCCAAGTCCATCAGGGGTCATGATTTCATCTGGGTCATCATAGACTACCTATCCAAAGTAGCCCATTTCATCCCTGTGAAGACAACCTTCAACGGAAAGAAGTTGGCAGAACTATATATCTCCAGGATCGTCAGTCTCCATGGAGTCCCCAAAGAGATCGTGTCGGATAGAGGACCGCAATTCACCTACCGCTTTTGGAATAAGATACATGAGGCTTTAGGTACCACTTTATCCTTTAGACACCGCCTATCACCCACAGACCGAAGGACAGAACGAGAGAGTCAATCAAGTCCTGGAGGATATGCTCCGTTCTTGCGTTCTAGCTTACGGATCTAAATGGGAGGACTGCCTGCCCTTCACGGAATTCTCCTGTAATAACAGCTATCAGTCCAGCCTGAAGATGGCACCGTTTCAATTCCTCTATGGAAGGAAGTGTAGAACCCCTCTAAACTGGACTGAGATTGGAGAGAGCCAAATCTTTGGCCCTGATGTGATCAAGGCAGCAGAAGAGCAAGTACAGCTAGCCCGTGATCACTTGAGAGCTGCCCAATCTCGCCAAAAGAGCTATGCCGACACTAAGCGCCGAGATATGATTTTCAACAAGGGATACTTCGCGTATCTTCGCGTCTCCCCTCTCAAGGGAATGCAACGGTTCCACGAAAAAGGGAAGCTCGCCCCCAGTTACATTGGGCCCTTCAAAATCCTCGCTCAATGAGGAAAGGTGTCATATCAACTAGAGCTACCCAAGGAATTAGCAGAGTTCCATAACGTATTCCATGTGTCCCAACTCCGGAAGTGTCTTCAGACACCCAACAAGCCCGAAGCCTTCAAAGAGATTGATTATCAAGCCATTGATCTCAACCGTGATCTAACCTATCGAGAGGTGCCCGTCAAAATCCTAGAGAAAGCCAATAGGCTCACCTGGCGTCGGAATATAAACTTCTACAAGGTTCAGTGGAGAAACCATTTGGAAGACGAAGCCACCTTGGAACGAGAGGATTTTCTCCAGAAGGAATTCCCCCATCTCCTATCAGCAAAACCAGTGAATCTCGGGACGAGATTCTTTTAAGGGGGAAAGGTATGTAACATCCCATTTTCTGCATCCATGTTTGTTGAGGGTTAGGAAGCTCGAAATTTAGGGGGAAATAAAACTTCTACTAATTCTTTACATATAAGCCTAGCTCTATTAGATTGCTTGATCATTTGTGTTGTTTTGGTAGTGTTGTTTGTTAGTCTACATGATTGCATGACCACCAAGGGTCATCTTAGTTAGTCACCCCCTCAAGCCTATATTGGCTAAGTCATAGAAAATTAGATTTGTTCCAACTTTGGAGCCTTGTTTTGAATAAATCCTTCATCCTCTCTACCATGCAAGAGTACCATGTGGTACTAGGCTAGGAGTACTTGAGAACCACTCCTTGGTCCTATTTACACCACAAGCCCAAGCCTCTTGCATGTGAGTATTTACCTCACTAGCTGCCACTTAGGGAATGACCACCTTAATTTGTCCAAAGTTTGGATGATCCTTGTGAGCTCATGGCTGTGATCTAGGAGGCAACCAAGACCTAGACACGATCACCTAGTATCCCTCCACACCCCCATCCTTTCCCCACTGCCATTGGTGGCCTCAGCTCATGTTGGCAAGTTCCCAAAGTGGCCACCTCACCAACTTGGCATAAGATCACCAAAAACTATCTCCCCACTCACCTGCCCGTGTTACACCCTCTCCCTGGCCCTGGCATGATGCAGCTCGAGGAAAGCCTCCCCTATACCGCCTTGGACCACCCCATGCAGCCTGGCCCGACAAGGAGGGAGAGAAAACCCCAGCAACGGTCAAGACAGACCTGCCTCCCTGCCACTCGCTCACTGCGTTTCAGCCGCCTCGCACTCTGCCCGAGGTGACCTCTCCCCCACCCTACTAACCTCCCTAGCCCCCAGCGCCGTGCTACAACCCCCTGCCTCGCTACCTGTCATGCGTGAAAGCACGCGAGCACCTGGCGTGCACCACCTCCCTCTCTGCCGCGCGCGCTCCCGAGGCCAAGTGACGCGACTAGACACACGCAGCGGCCCTCCCACGTAGATACGAATCCCGCCGCCACTCCCAGCCACTCCCAGGCCGGTCTTCCCCTCTCGTCACCCTCCCCTACACCCGGTGCACCATGGGTGCACCCCATTGGCTTTAAATGCCCCAGACCACCCCAGCCCTCGCGCACCCACCTCATTTCCCCCTCTGCCACCCCACTTCACCCCCTAGAGCGGAGCCGAGCCTGCTCGGCCCCCTGCTGCTCTTGCCACCGTCGCACCGACGCGACACCGTTGAGCACGGTCTAGGTTGCTGTCGCCCGACTGTCTCTCCGCTCTACCCTCACTCTATCCCCTTCCCCACAGCGCGTCTAACCGCTCCCTCTCCTCCCTTATTGGCCAGGATCACCGGAGCCATGAGGATGCCATGGACACCGAGGACCCGAGGACGTAACCGACCCTGCCAGCAGTCGAGATCGCTTCTGTCGCCCCTTGTTCAGATCCGCATCGACGACCGCCTCCAACGCCACCGTCGCCGACCCCTCTCCGCCCCTAGGTGAGCCACCCCGAGCCCCGCATGGTCCAGCTAGGGTTTGCTCGCCAGCATTTTCGTCTCGGGAAGAAGACGTGCCGCGGGCCGTCGATTCGGTTTTTAATCCAACGGCCAACATCGCCTGATACCGTTTCGCACCTTTGTGCCCATGACACGCGGGCCCTGCTGCAGGATTTGAATCCCCAGCCCTCCCGTGCAGGCCACCATGGACGTGGGCCGGCTCAGCTCCTTAGCGGGCCACAACCCATCCTCTGCATTGCCTTTTCTTTTTATTTAGGCCATTTTAATTACCTGAATTTTGTCCTGTAGTTTTAATTCCACAAATTATTATCGATGTAGTATTTTGGCCTAGTTCAAATTTTGTGAGGTAGCCTAAGAATTTATCTATTGCATGGCACTGATAACTAGTCAATAGCATGTCTGTGTTTTTACTGAGATTTTCTGTGGTAAATAGTATCTAATTAAAGTGTTAAATCCATAGCTTTACTTCTATAGCTCAGAAAATTGTGAAACCAAGTTCCAGGCATTTCCTGTGCAAATGCCTACTGAGAAAAACTTGAATCACCCATTTTGGATGTGTGAAGCCTCTGTTCTTAATTTTACAAGTTATGAACAGAGGGTTCTTATTTATTTTCCAGAGGTTGCTGTGAAGCTAATTTTGGGATTAAACCAACTCCCAGAGTTAGGCCTCTGACAATACTACTTATTCCTGGAAGGGCTTAATTTTTGGCTCTGCAATTCTGCCCTGGAGATTTTAGTACTTGTTTCTGCACTATTTTCAGTATTTTATTTATTAAAAATCAACCCTTTTTGATAAAAATGTGAAACCAGTGGGGTTAACTTGGTATTCTCTGTAGCTACTCAGATATGTATTTTGTGGTCACTTTTCTCCCACTGGTCGTGGTCGAAATATCTGCTTGAGTGCTAATCTAGTCTTGACCACTAAAATCACCAAATAAGTTTGGTTAAATCTTTTTGATTGCTTTCAATGGCTTTGTACTGCTAGGATCAGTAGCTACTTGTGCTTGGCTGGTTTGGTTCAGTTGTGCATCTGCTTTGTACTGATTGGATTGTTTGTGCATTGGGTGATGGTTGGTATGGTGGTTTGATTATAATTCCCTTTTTCGACGATAGATACGAACGAGGACGAGTTTGAGGAAGGTACTTGGGAAGATTTTGAGGAAGAGGACCAGGAACAAGCTGCCAACCAAGGCAAGCCACCTACAAGTTCATGAGACCTGTCCCATCTTTATTTTCCATATACTCTGTTTTACTTACTCTACTACTGCATTGTTCTACTCGCTATATTATTATTATGGTATTAGTTTGGCTCCACCAAACTTATGCCTACGGTACTGTCTAAGTACTCTCCCTTGGTATTATCTACTCCTACCCTAGTAGTTAAGGTGGTCTAATATCCTACAACCCATTGGAAACCTCGATTTAGCCTAACAAAAACTCTAGGTTGGGAACCCGAAGGCAAGGATGGTATTATAAAAAGTTTTGACAGACAACCTCGGCAAGTGGGACTTTCCGAGGAGCTTTTAAAATGATTTGGTATTCGTGCCACCGGTGGAGGCACCAAAGATGAAGTTGGAGGAAAAACTGTTTTCGAAAACGCACCCGGTTCTTTGCAGTCTAGCTATAACAACCACCCCATGCAACCACACTATCCCTATATGGGAAGGGGCTTGACCAGAAAGTGGTTCTCTCTGATACAAGTTCCTCACGACTACTACAGGGGATCGGGGATCCCTGGAGGGTGGGCCTTCTCGGATAAAGGTCCATGTGGGACATCGACCTGGAGAAGGAACGAAGGGTCTGCTGGCCTCCACGCGTTACTATGGGCCCCTCATTGAAAGCGCACACTCGAGAAGTGGAAAAAGCGCTCCGGTTGGTCCTCGGTACCCGACGTCCCGGTTTTGAGGGGAATAACACCCATAGGGTAGGCGCTTGTGTTAAGAGGGGATTATCCGAAACCCGCATACTAATGTATGACGATCCGCGACAGTTTGCGGCGGATGTATCGGATCTTGTGGGTAAAGTGTACAACCTCTGCAGAGCGTAAATCTATTCGAATAGCTGTGTCCACGGTCAAGGATGGGTTGGTCAAACTTCTGTAGAGTGGTGCTGGTTTTGGTTTATAAAAAAGTTTTCTAAAAAGAGATTCGGCCATGGGATGGTCGAAGGGCAAGGAGGATGGGCCGTGGGATGGTCGGACCTAGTTGAAGTATTGGTCATGGGATGACCAGAGTGGAAGTGAATTACCGGGTTGACCCCAGCCTAGCATTTCAAGTTTTACTAACTATTTGTACCCTAAAAAGGTTTTGGCAAACATCAAGTGGTAGATTTCACAAATAGCTTCCTTGGAGCTATCCTATCCAAAGCCATATTGCATACTCTTTATTTTTCCTTGTATGGTGGTTTCCGAGTACATTCAAAGTACTCATTGGCAATGTTCCCTGGCTATCAACTTGGTCAGACTATGAGCAGGATGAAGAAGACAATGGAGGGTACGATGACGACTTCGCGAACTAGGGCATTTCTCCAAGTCAGGCACCTGTTGGGCTATGGCTTGACCCGGGTCCTCCGCGTTAATTAGTACCGCTGCTATTATCTATTTGTGCCCATGGAGGCAGAGTTGTAAGACTACTATTGTAAGACTTATTGTACCGTACTGAAATGGATCTGTGTACTTTGATATCATGTCGGTTATGCTCCACGATGCACTAATCATGGGATCATGGTGGTGTACACAATTTGGTAATCTCGGGTGAAAATCCGGGGTCGCCACAACCATCAACGTTTGTAGCTGGCAACCCATTGGTTACTCCCGCCGACAAGGCAATATACGGTGCACTCCTCGTTGAGCCCATTACCATCGCCCATATTTGGAGCGTTATGGAGCTCGATGAGAAGCATGCAGAAATCCTAGCGGAGGCCAAGTGCATTGTAGAACAGGGCGCTCAGCTGGATAAAGACATGGTCAGGGCACAACAATCTATGAAGGCGACAAGAGCAATGGAGGCTGAGTACAAGTAGTTGCTACTGAAGCACAAGGCAAAGAAAGCACCAGATCACATTGTCGAAGACCTCGGCGTTCGGCGCAAGTTGGGATATGAGGGATCCAAACCGGCAAAAGCCTCCCCATACATTGATTCAGAGGGGAGGCAAGTAATTCCAACTCCCACCCTCAACATTGCCGTCGCCAAGACCCTCCTAGAGCAGGACAGGTCACCAGAAGCAGTTTCTTAGGTGTATGACCTCGTCGCCAAGGCATGCAAGCAACATGAAAAGGCCACCTCGCAGAGGCTTGAGTCCAACCCGGAGCTTTGCTAGTCAACCCTGAACAACCACAGAAGGCCAAGATATCCCCGTGATGAGGGATCCCACACAGGCTCCACGGAGCAACGGCGGAGGGATGCGTGCAACAGGACGGATGCCATACCCATATCTTCCGACCATGGATAAATGGCTCGCCCTCATCGATCACAACCACCCCCGCCATCCCGGCATCACGAGGAACCACAGCCGTGCCACCGCACAAGCATGACACCTCCTAGGTGTCCCCAGGTCGGTATCATTATACACGACAAGGGCGAGCAGCCCCGGCATGCCGGAGAGCATAGGAACATTGAAGGACACAGGAGCAGATCCTACAAGGAAGCACCACGTATGACAAGAAACCGCGACAGGCGTGAGGAGTCGCATGGAGGGAGCAGCAAGAAGGCTGACCCACCGCCTACACCGCCACCAACGCCACCCAACAGCCACCATGGCGGAGGACACGGTGGATCCCATAGATCGCACCATAACTCTCCTCCCCATGATAGAAAAGGGAAGCAACCAGAGCCGTATGACGCACGTTCACAGCTGGATAAGATCCAAGAAGCACGGAGCTCCCATACCTTGGGCCACGTTATTTTGGATCGGTAATATGGGCCACAACCTAGCCCAAGGGTCTCTAGATTGAGAAAACTATCAAGCCCTATGACGACACTGCCAGGCTCAACCACATGGTTGCAGGACCAACAAAGCGATTCACATCGCAGGGGGAAACCCTAATGTCGCTGTCAAGTACCTACCACTTATGCTCACTGGCACTGCTCGACAATGGATTGATGACTTGCCAGAGAAATCAATATGCAATTAGTTGGACATGCATGAAGCGTTCACCAAGAACTTCGGGGGGTACGTACAAACGTCCCTACACTGTCAGAGACTTACAATGGTGCGTACAGGAAAAGGATGAATCCTCTCGTGCTTACCTTTCCCGCTGACTGGATATGAAATGTTCATGCGCGGGGATGCACGAACAAACTGCTATGGCCACCTTCATCGATGGTCTGGAGAAGGGGACTTTGCTCCGGCATACATTGAGGCGCAAGCAAGACAACAACAAGCTCAACCTCAACGCAATGATTCCCATGGCTAGCAAATTCGCCGCTGCTAATGACGACGTGCGTGGATCATTGCCGGCAATAGCAATCCCTATCCAGGCTAGAAAAACAATAACAACAAGCGGAAGACTCCCCCCGAAGAGAAGCAAGCAGGCGACATGGTCGCCACAATGTTCGCTGGCAGAGGTGGAGGCGGACAACGTGGTTGTGGCCGGGGGCTACCCATGGTCCACAAAGGAGTTATTCTACACCCTCAGCACCCTGCATTCCCCAAATGTACAAAGAGTACCACGATATGCCGTGTGTCGTCCACCTCGACGCAAACGGCAAAGCCACCCACACCAACTGCCAATGCAAGTTTGTCAACGACCTCAAGGAAGACCTTGAGTCCGGCTACAAGCAAAGTCAGAAGAACAGACCCCATGGAAAGGGCAAAGGGAAGAAGAAGGAGGAGGAGTACAAGGATTCAAGTGATATGGATGAAGATGTGGAACCCAAGTCCATCGACAAGGGCGAGGCAAAAGGGAAAAACCCTTCGAGAAGAAGGTTCCAGTCTACCACACTTTCCTTGGCACTCCCACCGTTCGAGCCCAAAAAACCTCTCTGAGGATACTGATGGCTACCCTCCTTCCAGTTCTCCAGTACATCAGGTGGTCAGAGATTCCAATTACTTGGGACAGGCTAGATCATCCAGATCTCATCCCAATAGAGAACCAGTATGCCATGGTCATCAACCCTTTGATTGATGGCATAGAGTTTACCAAGTGCCTCATGGACAGTGGAAGTAGCATCAACATTATGTACCTGGATACACTACACAAGATGAACTTGATGGAGACCCAACTAAGGAAGAGCAACACCGTGTTCCATGGCATCGTTCCTAGCTGGCAAGCAAACTCCCTTGGCTCCATCACCCTTCCGGTCGCTTTTGGTGATGTCAACAATTACCACCAAGAATGCATGACCTTCGAAGTGGTGCCCTTCAAGAGCGTGTACCACGTCATCTTTGGGCGCAACATCTTCCACTCCTTCCTCGCCAAGCCATGATTTTTCTACAACAAGCTCAAGATACCCGGACCAAACGGCATCATCACCATTGATGGAAGCTTCAGCAAGGAAAGGGAGTGCGAGTTCAGTGACGTCGCCTTCACCGAAGCAGTTCTCTATGGTGAGGAGTTCAAGAAGATCCAGAGCCAGGTCGATGCCTCGGAGATGCCGACTTTGAAGAAGCAAATTTTTGCTGCCGAACCCGCATTCAAGGCCGGCATCAATACCAAGTAGGTGGAGCTTGTTGAAGGAGATTCCTCCAAGACCACCGTCATTGGCATGGACCTAGATCCCAAATAGGAAAGAGCGCTCGTCAGTTCCTCCATGAGAATAGGAACAACTTTTCTTGGCAACCTACCGACATGAAAGGTGTACCTAGGGAACTTGCCAAGAACAACTTGAATATTGATCCTAAGGCCAAACCGGTGAAGCAACCTCTACGATGCTTTGGTGATGAAAGACAGAGAGCTATAGGAAAAGAGATAGCTAGGTTACTTAAGGCTAGTTTTATCCGAGAAGTTATTCACACCCATTGGGTGGAAAATCCTGTACTTGTCCCCAAAAACAGAACCAATGAATTAAGAATGTGCGTTGATTACACCGGCTTGAACAAAGCATGTCCGAAGGATCCGTTTGCTTTGCCTCGCATTGACCAAGTCATTGACTCGACAGCTGGCTCAAAACTTTTGTGTTTTCTCGATGCATACTCAGGATACCACCAAACTAAAATGAGAAAGTCGGACCAATTGGCCACTTCATTCACCACAACGTATGACACGTACTACTATGTTATGATTCCCTTTGGGCTGAAAAACGCTGGTTCTACCTACCAGCGGACGATGCAGCATAGCCTACATGACCAAATAGGTCGCTACGTACACGCTTATGTGGACAACATCGTGGTGATATCAAAGAAATCAAACAATCTCATCACCGACCTGTAGTAAACCTTTGACAATCTTCGGAAATACAACATGATGCTTAACCCTAAGAAGTGCGTCTTCGGGGTACCATCCGGCAAATTATTGGGCTTCATCGTTTCGCATCACGGAATTGAGGTCAACCCGGAGAAAATCAAAGCAATCCTAGACATAAAATGCCCGACATGGTTGAAGGACATCCAGAGGCTCACAGGCTGCGTAGCAGCGGTAAGACGGTCCATCGCCCGACTTGGAGAGAAGGCCTTGCCACTCTACAAGTTTCTCAAGAAGGCGGAAAAATTCATATGGACGGACGAAGAAGATGCCACACTACAAGAATTGAAGATAATACTCTCCTCCGTGCCAATACTTGTAGCACCAAAATCAAGGGTGCCCATGTTAGTCTACATGGCGGCAACCAACCTGTGTCGTGGTGTGGAACACGGCAGTGCCGTCGGGGATGGCGTGCAAGGGGACAATCAGGATGCTATCGGTGGCTACTCGCAACGGTTTGGGCACAGATACTTCAAACACAACAATGTACCCAGGTTCGGAGCCCTCTAGATGAGGTAACACTCCTACTCCTGCAAGGATCTACTATATGGGGAGCTGATGCTCAATACAAGTGCTCCTTGAGTTGTTTCCCTAGCTGCTATCGTGTCGTGGGAATGACCATGGCAATCGCTATTAGGGGTAGTGATTGATACGATTGAGGGCAAGAGTTGGTGGCCATCTACAGAGCAACATGGGGGCGGATACACATGAGTTTACCTAGGTTCGGCCTCCTGGAGGGTAAAGACCTACTCCTGTTAGATTGTATTAGCGGCGAGCGAGTTACAGGTGGTGGCGAGCTCGACGTCTAAGCAGCGAGTCGCTTGAAGGGGTGTATGATTGAACGTGAGTACAAAGGGAACCCTAGAGAGGTTTATATAGGGGGTACCTCGCTAGGGTTTACAGTATTTACAACCGAACTAGTCAAGGATTCGGAGGGTTTGACCTAATCCGACTGGGCTTCAGCTATGCTTCTGGGCCTCCAGCTTCCAGTCGCCAGGCTTACTCCTTAGTCGCATTCTAGTCGCCGTCCTGCAAGCCCACTCGCAAGGTCCTTGGGCTAGTCGAAACGTCCCGCTGGGCATACCCCATTCGGCGTATCCCCATCAGTAGTCCCCGAGGCCAGTGTCAATTCAGCGCAGGTGTTCATTTGGCACTCGGAGTAGGCGAGTCCAATTTAGACGTCCAGTCGAATCAGCGATGGACTCCATCGATAAAGGAGGGAATTTTTCCACCTGGTCTCTAGTCGCAGCGTGGGCGAATGGACTTATGCTCGAGTCGCTGCACCCTGTTGATTGGACAAGGTGTACTAGCAGGCGAGTCGAGTGGAAGAAGTTGGACCGCCAACTTGGTCAAACTAGCCATTGGGTAATACAACGGTAACTTCAGCGTAATTACCGCGGGTAACGGCTACCTCGAGATTGGCGGGTAACACGTATTTTATAAGGAGAGTGGCGAGGAACCTTGTAGATCTTGTTCCACATTCCTCACTCTCGTGCACTCTCAGTCTCTCCGTGATCCAGAATTTCCGGACCGAGCGACCTCATATTTTCCTTGATGGCTTCTCCGAAGGATCTGTGGGGGAAGTCCAAGTGCACCGCCACGCAGCTCAAGTCGTTCGAGGATGCGGGGGTTCTCTGCAAGGGGAATTGGCGAATTCGCACGTCCTCCAAGACTGAGCCGAAGCCTCACACCGGTGAATTCATCTGTTTCCCAAGCCATCTAGAGAGGGGCTCGGGATTCCCCACCTCGATCTTCTTTCGGCGGTTCTGCACGTATTACGAGATCAAGCCATCAGATCTTGGTCCGCACAACATAGAGCAGTTGGCGATCTTCGTCGCCTTGTCTGAATGCTACCTTGGATGCTGACCCTACTTCTCACTGTGGCTGGAGCTGTTCCAGGGCCGCATCAACCGCGACGGATCTAGCGGCCCTATCTTGGTGGCGGGCGGCGTCACCTACCAATTGAAGCTGAAGGCAAATTTCTTCAAACTCTTGCTGCCGAAGAAAGCCACGAGCGAGTGGAAGACTGGTTCTATGTCAAGGAATCCGCTCCCTCTGGCGAGGTGGTGCTCCCTATGTATGTTGTAGAGAGGAGCAAGCCCCATCGGCTAATAGCGACAAAGCTCCCCGACGATTAGAGGATGGCCATCGCTGAAATGATGGAGAAGATATAGGTGCTGAAGAACAAGGGGTTGGAGACGATCAATCTCTACAACTGCTGGCTCGAGCGGCGGCTAGTACCATTGGTGACCCGGCCCCATTGGATGTATGAGTACACCGGGAAGAACGACCCTTCCTAGACGAGCAAGGAGTCCTGGGACGCCTTGGACTACAAGGCCGCCTTGAAGAAAATCATGGATGCGGAGTTTACCGACACGTCGGCCGGGCTCGCTCCGTACGTGGTCGTGAAGAATGAAGCTCCCACGGTAAGCCTTTCTTTGTCGCTTCATCTTCAGCCTCAACTCGTGCGGGCGCAATTTGCACCCGTAACTCGTCATGTTTAGTCGTAACTCTTAATCGGATCACTTCTATCTATCTACTCTTAGTTGTTCCAGATCCTTGAGGGTTGGCTTCCCCCACTCGACGAGGACATTCCCAAAGATCTCGAAGAGGGGACCGAAGGGGAGTCCTCAGAGAGTGAAGAGGAGGCAAGGGAGATTCCCCTGACAGCGCCTGCGGCCCGTAAGACTCGCATGCAGAAGCAGTGCGAGATTGAGGGGAGTCACAACCTTGAAGAGCGCGATGATGACGACAAGATCCTGCAGGAGCACATCTCACAGGGAATGGCCGCGCCGGTGAAGCCCACACGAAAGCTAAAGTCATCTGCGAAGAAGCCGACACCAGAGCTGGCGTCGCCACCTAGATCAGTGGTGGCGTTTGAATCGGATGAAGAGTCTGGGGATGAAGCGGCTGAAGCTTCAACCAAGATCTCGGAGGACACAACTTCAATGAAGGGGAAGGAAGATGCAGGCGTAGTGGTGGAATCGGAGGTTCTGCTTGCCACGATTGCACCGACGGTCTCGGCTACCGCCAAACCAGGGGCTGCTTTTGCCACGAGATCAAGGTCGCCGCCACCAGAGGAAGCAGTTGTGTCACCCGGGCCGGAGGTCCCTACGACTGCAACCTCGACATCGAAGAAGCCCATGGTGTCATGGGCCGTGGGTGTCTTCGAGAAGGGGCTCTCGTGCAAGTTGGGCCTAGAGCTGGATAAGCCTGCCCATATTAGCACGGGACTGCGCTATCTCCCAGTCACCAAGTGATGAGGGGTAACCTCGGCAATGTCCATGGTGAAGGACTTATGGTTTCATGGAAAAGAGAACGCTGGGGATTTCGTAGGATGTCAGGAAAACAATGGAGTCAAAGTCTCCTGAATATTGAGAAATCGCGCTATTACAAGTTGCCTGGGAGATTTTCTGGTACTCTAGCTTGGGCTTCCCCGTCCTATATATAATAGGCTGGGTCTCAAAGTCGTATGCGGATAGGTTTTACATACGCGTGATTACAATACCAATACATTGTCTGTTCAGAGATTCTTTCCTAATACAATCAAAGTATTTGTCGGTTGCTTCCTTGGGCTATCATCTAAAATCTTCATGGCCCGTAATCCTTTTACCCAGCATAGGGCAGCAAATCATAAGCATCTGAGTAATCGTACCTATGTTAGTATCCCTCGAGACTCTACCTGACGGTAGTTTCGGGTTGAGTCTTAGAGTTTCTTTTTCCTTCTTTCCTTTTCTTTCTGTTCCTTGATTTTTATTTTTGTAGGGAGTTTGGTACAACGAGTCTGATGCTTCCGACGGATCGGGAATCAGTTAATTTCTCCTGGGCAAAAACAAGGTTGTCCTACATCAAATTCAAGTCCCCAGGCTCGAATTTGGAATTTACTACTAGCGTAATTCAGTTCGAGCCGCTAAGGTCTTATCGAATACTGAATTACAGTTTCTATTTTATCGGGTACCCAACACATCCGTCGGGATTTTTCATCGTATCGTTGATACAGATATTTTACTGGCAGAGCGCATTCTTATGCGATTACCAGGCCACACAGAACGAATCCTGGGGTCTTACCTTCATGTTTTTGAACATGGCATTCAGATTTTAGTTGCGTTGAGTGCGATCTGAGATTTTTTTGATTTTTGGCGACTGAAGAACTTTTTGTTTATTGTAACTGCTCCCGATAGGAGTATCTGTTGAGAATTTTTCATTTTTCCTTCTTTATCACGTGCGCGCCAGCGCTCCTGATAGGAGTAGCCCCCGAGGTTATGTTTCGATATATGTATCAGAACATAGGCTTGAAAATTTGGCGCCAGTGCTTCTGTATTTTTTGTCGGGTGCATGACCAATGCTCCCGATAGGAGTAGCCCCCGAGGCTACAGTCGTAATATTTTATATTCGATTTTATTCTCAAATCTTCTCTTGGAGGAATTTACTTCGACTCCAAATTTAATTTCTTCGGTTCATATCTCTTATAGCGAGCCGCAATTTCTGCAATGTCTCTGCTGTGACGTCAGTAATGACGTATTTTATGCTGTTGATTTTCAGAAGACACGTCCTAACGGGATGTTTCGAACGTGGGGCCATGCGTCAGTAATGATGACGCGTGATAGAGTATTCAGCGGAGTTTTTTGACTACATGTCCCCTCTCCGCGTGAAAATCGAGGCGTCACGCGCTGTCCTCCCGTTTTTACCGTGGCCATAACTTCTTTAGATTTTTCCTTTACAGAATCCTTGTAACACGTGTCACCACCGTGTGATCTTCTGTCGGTTCGATTTTGCATCGAACGGTTCAGACCTCACGCCCTTGCTCTTTATAAGGGGAAGGAGATTTGGTTTACTATTTTACCTCACCTACCTCTCCTCCATCTTCTTCCTTACGCTCTTGCCCCCTTGCGAACTCCTGCTCTGTGCTCGTGTTCCTCTTTCTCCGCCATGGGTAAAAGTAAGGCTAGGACTTCCACTGCTACCGCGAAGGCCACCAGGAGGAGGGCCGTCATATGGGCTCCTTCCAAGTGCATGGTGCGGGATCTCCGTGAGGCGCGGAACTCTGGCCATCTGGCGGAGGGTACTTCAGGCTTCCTGGGGACGAAGCTTCCCCCATCCCCGAGCCTAGCTGGAGAGTAATGTTTCTCTCTTTTCTTTTCCACGGTCCTTTCTTCCTATCCATGAATTTCTTCGTGGTCTTATTTTTGTCTATGGCGTGCAACTGTATCAGCTCACGCCAAACTCTATCCTCCATGTTGCTTCTTTCATCACCCTCTGTGAGTGCTTTCTCAGGATTCATCCCCGTTGTGCCCTGTGGAAGGACTTCTTTTATGTTCGCTGTAATGCCACTGACACCATTGTCCATGATGTGGGTGGCGCCAGTTTCTCTATTCGCTCCGACGTAGATTATTTTGATTTTAAGATCACCGATTCTGTCCAAGGCTGGAAGTCCAAGTGGTTTTATATCAAGGATCAACCACTTGAAGGTCAGTCTTTCGGTTAACCCCCTTTGATCCTAACAAAACTTGTCGCAAACTTGACTATTGGGATCAACGTCCTTCTGCCAAAGAAATGGCTGAAATCTAGCCCTATATTGATCACATTTCGAAACTACGACATGAAGTTGGCAAGGAATTGTCGGGTCTCCAGATCCTAGCATATTTTTTGTAGATCCGTGTCCAGCCACTTCAGGCCCGGCTTTCTGGCATGTGGGCATATACCAGGAAGAAGGACCCGATGAGGATTTCCTCGAAAGACCTTACCCTCAAGGTATGTGAAAAGAGGGTCCGAAACATTACTACTCTTACCAAGAAAGGCCCGGTTCCATCCAACTTTGTCGTGGAGCCCTATGGCAAGAAAAACTGGCTCCCGAGGTAAATTTCCTTTGCATTCATCTTTCCTTCCTTGTATTTGCAGATGAATTTTTACTCTATCAATGATTGGTGCCTTTTCCATGTCTTCTGATTGTGTAGGACTTTGATCACTTGAGCGCACTTCCTTCTTTCCCTGGAAGCTATGAGCCCCCTATCCATCCTTCCGCATCTGACGACCTCCCTATGACTGGGATTGCCGCGGATGAGGAAATGGATTTTTCTGCTTCTGATTCTTCAACAAATACGCAATCTCTTCCGTCGGCTCGCTCCGGAGATTTTCGCGTGGAGCATTCTAGTGATAAGAGGAAGCGCCCCTATGTTGTAGAAAGGGTCGAAGACTCGGATGACTCAACTGCTTCCAAACCCTTCGATGCTGCTCCAGTCTCGGCTGCTCCCGCCCAGATGAACTTATTCCACTTTGCGTATGATGTATCTTCATAAGTGTTTGACTGCTTATTTTACTGCTTTATCGGGTAGTTCTGTTGCTGATGCCTTTCCCAATTGTTTTGTTCTTTTCTCTTGAAGTGATGATGATGAAGATCGTCCCGCGTCTCCTCTTCATACATCTATCACCTGCTCCTTAAAGAAATCTCCTCCACCGTTGATGGAGCCGAAGGAAAAGCTCGTGTCTTCTATGGAGAAAATTATCCAGAAAGATGTCACCACTTCATCAAGGCCGCCGACGAAAAAAAGGAAGAAAACGGCTGGTAAAGGTGTGGCGATATCTAAAAATCCTATTGATGTGGATATGAAGGATGTAAGTCACTCTATACTTCAGAATTTTTCTGCCCGTAGCTTCTTTTGATTTTTCCTGATATCTGTTGCTGTGATGTTTTTCTTCAGCCTTTGATGCGCGAGATGGTCGACATGGCCTCTCGCTTTATAAAAATCCGCGATGAAGCCGAAGAGCTAAAGGGTATGTCCTGTTCACCTTCGATAATTCTTTGTGTGTTTCTATTCACCATTTATCATGATTTATTTATGCAGCTGTTGCCAAGGAAATCGGAATTATTCGGGACGAGGCGATGAAGCGTGCCAATGGTTTGGAGACCAAACTTCGAGTTGCTGAGGAGGCTTTGGAGGAGGCTAAGGAGAAGGCAAGAACTGATGCCGAAGAAGTGGCCAAGCAAGCCACTATTCGAGATGAAAATCTTTGGCAGCGCCTAGAGGC
Source organism: Avena insularis (assembly GCA_023614405.1). Taxonomy (NCBI): domain Eukaryota; kingdom Viridiplantae; phylum Streptophyta; class Magnoliopsida; order Poales; family Poaceae; genus Avena; species Avena insularis. The sequence goes on from CM042692.1 coordinate 232,399,107, forward strand.
CCTTAACGCCTCTTTGAACCATAAGTTTTTTTGTCTTGCATGGATTTATTTCATTTCTTTCCTTTGGTCATCAATCCTTTCCCTCTTCTTTTATTTTCAGAATTGACTAGCGAGGACCTGACGCTACATGAAAACAAGAAGGTTGATCCTTTGTCGGATGTTGTTAGCACCTTAGAGGCCAACATCATTCATGGGCGCAACCTTCTTGTCCGCTCCCTCCGTGCCTTCAAATGCCTTCACACCAAAATATTTACAACCAAGGAGGTGCCGAACAACTTGAATGATCTTGTCACCAACTTCGGTGCTGATCCCAGCCCCCTTGTTGGTTATAGCTTGACGCAATCGAAGAGTGGTGTTGAAACTTCAATGGCACTAGCGATGGCGCACAGCGAGAAGGTCGACTGGGAGAAGGTTAGCTCCTTTGTTCCAGTCACCCCCAATGACCAAGTAGTTGACTTGAAGCCTTATGTTAAGAGGGCCAGAAAGTATTCTCGGCTGCTTTTAGGCCTGGGCTCCGGCTCGGAGAAACTGGCCGCCCCTTCTGCGACGGATGCCCCTTCTTCGGCTGCTCCTACTGCTCCTGTAGCTAGTGCTCCTTCTGCTAGTGCTACTCTATCTTTGAAGGACATGGCTTCATAGGCTATGTTTTATAGTTTTATTGTGTCTCCCTTGTCATCCCTGTAATGAATCTTTAACTTATCCAATTGCCTTTTGCTTCCTTTTTACAAGAAAGCAACTATTTGAATGTACTAGTTTGCTTTTGTGCACTGAATGTTTCATATCTTTCGTGTCTTGCTAGATTGTGAACGAATCTTCGGCTCCTTCTAGGTCTGCACAATTGTCGAATGCAATTCCATCCTCATGTGTAGTGGGCGCAGCCAATACCGCCATTGTGCGTACGGTGGATCCGCCATTGTACGCTGAAAAAATTGAATAGGTGAAAAAACTTGAAGGAAAACTTCGGATTGTTCAGTCGATGGTGGATGTTTCCCAATCTAAGACACGTCAGGCCCTCAATCGCGAAGATTTTTTCTTGGAGGAAATTTCTAGGGCAAGTGAGAAGCTATTGTGTAAGTCTTCTTCCTCTTTCTTCGGTTGCTCCTTCTGCTTGCGGAAAATCAATATTTTCTCCCCGATTTGGAGGCATTCGATTGTGCGAGAGGGAGGAAACCCAACAACTGTGCAATGATACATTGCAAACGTATCTATAATTTTTGATGTTCCATGCTTGGTTTTATCTACTTTCTTGTGTTTTGTCCAAACTTTGGAGTACTTTTCATATGATTTCTTGGACTAACCTATTAACAAGAGCCACAGTGCCAGTTGCCTGTTTTCTGCTGGTTTTGGTTCCAGGAAAGTCAGAAAATCAATATTCTCGGAATTGGACGGGACAAAAGCCAAAGTTGATATTTACTGGAAGACTCACGGAGCCAGAAGACGAGACGGAGAGGGGCCACAGGGCGGCCACACCATGTGGTGGCGCAGGCTGGCCCTAGCCACGCCACCAGGTGGTGTGGGCCCCCTGGCCACCCACCGACCTTGCCTCTTCGCCTATAAGAATCCTCCCGATGCGAAAACCCTAAAGAGTCAAGCCTCTAGCAACGAAAAGTTCCACAGTGCCTCCGCCACCGAAGGGGAGATTCGGGGGACAGAAAGTTCTGTTCTGGCACCCTGCCGGGATGGGGAAGTGCCCCCAGAGCCATCTCCATCGATCTCCACCGCCATCTCCATCACCGTTGCTGATTTCCATGATGAGGAGGGAGTAGTTCTCTCTCGAGGCTAAGGGTTCTACCGATAGCTATGTGTTCATCTCTCTCTCTATGCATGATCTTATTGAGATCATGAGCTTGTAATCTATAGATCTACCTTGCTACTCAAGTGCTTTAATAAATCTCTGCTCTCCCCATGTGTGTGAAGTTGATAGTGTGCACACCATGGTGGAACTTAGGCTAGATATTACAAATACTTGTTATGAGTTATATTTGGAGTTGGATGTCTGTATGAAATTGTGGTGTTTCTTTGAACCATCTAGTGCTCAAGGTGACTGTGTGGGGTTTTCTAGATGGGAAAGGATTAATTTGAGGTGGGCTGTTATAGCCCTACCATCGATTAGAGTGTTCAACCGGAGAGTAGTTCAGCGTAGTATCATAAAGAAGAATATATTTATATGAGAGTGTTCACTAGTGAAAGTATGATCCCTAGGCCTTTTTTCTAAGCATTGATACACCGTTTGCAATTAGATCTATTACATGTTTGCTTGCTTCCATCTCTATTTCAGTTTGCCTTTAGTCTCTTCCACGCCATCAAGCTATTTTCTATCACCATTACCACTTATAATTATCCATACCACTTGTATTTCACTATCTCTTCGCCAAACTAGTGCACCTATACACCTGACAAGTGTATTGGGTGTGTTGGGGACACAAGAGACTTCTTGTATCTTGATTGCAGGGTTGCTTGAGAGGGGATACCTTTGACCACTTCCTCCCTGAGTTCGATAAACCTTGGGTGATCCACTTAAGGGAAAACTTGCTGCTGTTCTACAAACCTCTGCACTTGGAGGCCCAACAACTGTCTACAAGAATAGAAGTGCGTAGACATCACATTCCGAAGCAGATTTTTGGACCGATCATCGCCATGCTTGTACTGTGGCGCTGCTTCAGGACCGTCTATTAGAGTTGGAGCAGTTTGTCGAGTGCTGCCGCAGATCCCTGGCCATTGTTTACAATGCCATGTTTGCTCGGGATCCTCAGCCTCAAAACTTGGCAGATTTTATTGCGAAGTTTCGACAAGGTGAAAGGATTCATCATTACGTGAAGCTTCAACTAGTGGCGGGTGCCAAGCTCACGCTCTCTTGGGTACATGCGCATCATCCGATGCTAGACCTGGACGTTGTATCTTCGGGTCTGCCTCCCCTTCCGATGGTGACCTTGTTTATATGGCACCTCATTACACCGCTGCTTGTAGACCCTCCATTAGGATTGTGTGAAGATGCTAAGAGGCAGACGAAGCATTTTTTGTTAATTTTGCTATCTGACTGCTTACTTGTGCAGCCTTGTACTTCATAGAATAAATACTATATAGATCTTTCATATATTCATCAAAAAGGTCGTATGTTTTATACGAGATTTTGATTATATGCCGTATTTTCTTGTTGAGGACCCGACGAACTAATGTTCGTTTGCATATCTACTTTCGTGTGCCATAGAAAATTTGTATTTCATCAAATACTTTGTTTATTCATTGATAAGCATAAATGGAAATACATTGCGAGGGCGTGATCACCTGGCCGTTGGCCTTTATAAAGTGCGTCTAAGTGAAAATTTTCTTGAGGAACTTTGGCTTCTGTTCTTAGGGTTCTTCGTCATGCTCGTTTTTGATGAGTGGATCTTCGTATGCGAGACCTATATTGGAGGCTACATAGGTTGATTTTGTAGGACCTTTGTGCGATTGCTCTTCCAATGTTTGATTTTTGTGGGTGTGCCCTTCATGTAGTGGTTTCTCATCTTCTATTTTCAGCTGTCCAAGTTCTGTCTCCATCCCAAAAATTTCTGATATTTTGTTGAATTCCTGATCGCAGTTGTCTGAGCGACTGAAGCTTCCTTTTACTGTAATGACCCTGTTGGGAGCTGGCATTTTTTCCACCAGATATGCGTAGTGAGGTACTGCCATAAACCTAGCAAAAGCTGGTCGTCCCAGGATCGTGTGGTACTGAGATGCCAGTCCATGAATTCGAACTCTAGCTTTTCTTGTCTGATGTTATTCTTTGATCCGAAGACTACGTCGAGGTAGACTTTGTCCAGTGCAGTTTCGGCTTTTCCCGGAACTATCCCGTGGAAAGTTGTGTCTGTAGGTACTAGATTTGTCATGGACCAATTCATAGCCTATAGAGTTTTGGCGTAGATCAGGTTAATGCTGCTCCCCACATCCAAGAAAACCTTACTCATGTCAAATCCGCCGATTTGTGCTTCTACTATTAGCGCTGACTGTCCTGATCGAGGGACCCGAAGTGGATGATAAGCTCTGCTCAAAGTAATTTCCTATTCGGACCAATGGAGATAGTCAAGTGTAGGAGGTGGCTTTGTTACTGCCATGTTTACTTGCATACTGATCAACTTCTGTGTTCTGTTGGAGGGCGGTCCCTTTTGGATCATTGACATTGCGCCTTTTGACCTAGGATACTCGTTTTCTTGATGTGTTACGTTTTGCGGCTGTCCTGCTGGCGGGTGCCCCTATGGTGGTGGTGGTGCGTCGATAGCTAAAGTGGTAGCGTAACCTCGGTTTGCTGCTTTGGTTGCCCTTGCGTTGCATAGCTCTTGCATTTTTAAGAATGTTCAGCAGTCCTTTAGGAGGTGATTTGATCGCCTTTTCCCTGTTGAGTCGACGTAGTAGTGCATATTGTAGGGTCCTTCCAACATTTGTCCTGCTGACATGGGTGGGTCTCGTCGTCGGCTGGTATCATTGTTGTGACTAGCCTCCACCGATGTTGTCCCTGTTACCACAGTATCCGTTGTTGTAATCGTCACTTTGTCGGTTGTACACTCTAGAGAAACTGGCTACAACGTAACTTGGTGTATGGTACCCATCGTTGGTTCGTCGTCTTCTCTCATTATTGCGCCTATCCCTGTCGTCTTTAGGTGAACAGACTCTTTTGTTGTGTATTGTTTCCTCTCAATCAGCCCAACGATTGTCTATGTCCATCAACAGTCAAATTTCCTTTGGCTTGGTTCGTCCTAGTTCTTCAATAAACTCCTGCCGACGAAGTCCATCGTTTTAGGCGTCAATTTCTCTTTCATCGGATATGGCTTCAGCCTAATTGTTTATGATGTTCCAACGTTGGACGAAAGTCCGTATTGATTCCCCTGGTTTTTGCTTGTAGGCCGCAATTGCTACAAAGACGCGGGTAGTTTGAATGTGGATTGGAAGTTCCTGATAAATTTGTCCTCAAGATCGTTCCAACTGCTAATAGAATCTTCGGGTAGTTGCCTTAACTAGGAACATGCTGTGTCGGTTAGGTGCAGCTGGAAGCTTTGCATTGCAGTATCTTTGGAGCCGCCTTGTAATTTGACGGTTGCCAGATAATCTGTCATCCAAGATTCGGGTTCTTGGAGACCATCGTACTTTTGATGATCTTGAGGTAATTTAAAGTCGTACCGGAGTCTTGCGAACCCGTCGGGTAAAGCAACTGGCTCCACAAAGTTCCTGCTCTTCCTCGGTTTCGTTGTCATGGTATCTTCAGGTGCTACGCTCTTCTCTGGGTCGGTCAATCCTTCACTATGTGATATCATTTCTTGCATCATTTCATGGCTCTGATTCTGAAAAGTGGACCCGATGTGGTGATCGTGATCGTCGGGTGTGACCCCCTTGACGAGGGCTGCTGCGACGGCGCGGGGATCTATTAGGTTTCCGCGTGGTTCCTTGCTCTGCTTGCGCGAGAGTTGCTCCTACCATGCCGAGATTCATCAGGGTGGAGTGGTGGAGGGCCGTGCGAGGATCGTCGGGAGCGGGCTGTGTTGCAATTAGATATGTTTGTGCGGCCACAATTGCTGCCTGGGCTATTTTTGCCTTGATGTTTCCCGCTTGGTCTATTGACATGAGTGATAGATCAAGGTCTCGGATTAGTCCGCTCCTCTCTGCTTCGAGGATATTCTCCAACCGAGATGTTCCTCTCCTTGGCGGTGCTCCTCCTATTATGCTCCTTGATCCTCGAGTGGGGCTTAACTGCGCTCGTCGTAGGCTAGATACGTCGGCTAACCTTTTCCTTTCATCGAGTTGCCTCTGCATCCTGAGTAAGTCTCTCTTCTTGCGATGAAGCAGATATTGGTATGCCAATAGATCCTCGTGTGAAGCGTCCGTTGTCATCGGAACTGCTCCCGAAATTGCTTCCCTTGCTTTTTGCCATGACGCTGCTAGTAAGCTGAGAGTTTGCCTCTCGCCTCTGCGTGCTTTTTCTTCTTCTTGGTTTACACGGTTGACTGTTGTGTCTCCCTCGTGTCCTCAGCTTCCTTCATTGTCGTGACTTCCTGCATTTTGGCTTGAAAGAATATCATGAGGATTAAAAAGTGGGTTACCGTTAGAGTCTTGCTGGGTCGAGGCGTCTCCGATGATCACGCATACTTTGTGCTGAGTGATATATAGGCTGGTGACGTCATCATCTGTACCGAGGGAGACACTGTCTGGTGAACCAGTGAAGTCCATCAGTTTTTGTTCTGGGTAGATTTCTGCCATCCGAATTCTGAAGTCGATGCTTTCACTGCTTTCTTCGGGTTCTAATCTAGTCGGGCTTGCTTCACGTGGTGGGGTTAGCTGTGGATATGATCCGGAGGAGAGATTTTCATAAATACCATCAAGATCCCCTAGGTCCATCTCGATTTTCTCACTTTCTTCACCTGCTTCGATCTGTCCTGTGGCATCCATGGAGGATCCGACGGAAGATGATGGTATCTCCATAGGCGTAGTTCTTTCCACCGACGGTTCTGATGTGATCAGGGCCAAAGGGTGCGATTCTTGCGGGTCTTCTACTTGGAAGTGGAAACTTCCGATTATTAGATCGTATCCGCCGTTGAAATCGGCGGGTACCAATACAGGGGTGGGCGCGCGTGGATCTGCTTTCGTCGGGTTGATGCTTGGTGGAGAGCGGTCTGCTGAATCCATGGTTCCAGCGTTCAGGTTTCCCGCAGATGGCGCCAATTAACGAGGGGTAACCTCGGGCTGGGGATTTTGTCGATTGTCAGGAAAACAATGGAGTTAAAGTCACCTGAATATTGAGAAATCATGCTATTACAAGTTGCCTGGGGGATTTTCTGGTACCCTCGCTTGGGATTCTCCTGTCCTATATATAATAGGCCAGGTCTCAAAGCCATATGCAGATAGGTTTTACATACGCGTGATTACAATACCAATACATTGCCGGTTCAGTGATTCTTTCCTAATACAATCAAAGTCTTTGTCGGTTGCTTCCTTGGGCTATCATCTGAAATCTTCATGGGCCGTAATCCTTTTACCCAGCATAGGGTAGCAAATCATAAGCATCCGAGTAATTGTACCTATATCACCAAGTAAGCTTGATGTTCCCCTTTCACGTGCTTCGATGTTTCTTTGCATAATTGGTTTGCTAACGTGTCTCCTTTGCAGGTCCGACGCCAAGAAGATTGGTCGCCCTACGCTGGCCAAGATTCTGCCATTCGATGCAAGAGGGGAGGCTGACCCCTCCAAGAAGAGGAAGCATGTTGCGGAAGATGCGCCGGGCGAAGTTGCAAAGAAGAAGAAGAAAGGGGCATCTTTGACATCGAGGCAGGGGAAACACGGAGGAAGGTGACTCCACTACCCGTGTCGAAGGAGTGATGGCCGCTCATTCGGAGCCAATCAAGAGGCCCCGCCATCGGAGCCACTGGCACTAACGACTAGCGCCCCGATGAGGGTGGCTTGATCGTTTCTGCGCTTCATGGCAAAGGCATTTTCGTTGGCAATGGAGACTCAGTCACCGCATATTCCAGAGATCGTCGACGAAGGCGTTGGGCAGCGGCGCAGGCGCACATCTTTTGTGTTCCCTTCAACAGATGCCAGCGAGCTTCACCGCATGCTTGGAGCTTCCATTCAGGTATGTCTAGTCCTTGGGTGCCTGGTTGCTGAATTTCAGCGGCTAGGTACTTAGAGTTTTAATCGTCTAGTCCTCGAGGGTCTAGTCGCTGAATTTCAGCGACTAGGCATTTAGGATTTTAGTCGTCCAGTCCCCGAGGGTCTAGTGGCTGAATTTCAGCGACTTGGCACTTAGGTTTTAGTTGTCCAGTCACTTATTGTTGTTCTGTTGTTAGGGCCTGCAAAGGGAATCCTCCAATCGGCAAGCCGCGAAGAAGCGCCTGGAGCACGACCTTCGTGCATCACAGGAGGCCAACCGGCGACTCCAAGAAACTATTGGTAAGTGGGTGTTTTCTTTGGCGAGCCTGAGCCATTGTTGTCTGCGCAAAGCTGAATTGTAATGTTTTTGCCTCATAGATGGGCTTCCTACTGCGATTGCTAAGGCCCACGAGGGGTACGTTCCGGCTGCTGAACTTGACTCAACGAAGGAGCGAATCGACTCGCTGGTGAAGGATCTGGAGGAGGCGAAGGCGTCGATGATCTCTTCTGAGGAGAGGGCCAAGGCTGCAGTCGCCGCGGCGAAGGAGGAGTGGAAGGCCTCCGACTCGGTCATCCTCAGGTTACAGGGTGACCTTGGTGCTCTGGAGAAACATGTGACGGAGAGATGCCGCAAGCTTCTTGGTGAGTGTCTTCTCTTTTCTTTTCGGTATGTGGCGAGTCCCCGAGCGGGTGGGTCCTTAGTGATGTTGGGTTTCTAACATTGCAGCCCTGATAGGACAAAGCGACCCAGTGGTGCAAACCTTCGACGCCTCGCAATGCGTGACTGCGGCGGTGAACACGGCCACCGCCTCGGTGCTGTGTGTCCAAGCCGTGCTTCAAGGGATGTCACCCACCGAGGTTATTCCTGGGGGGTGACTGAGGTTTGGCGCTATCTAGAGGATGCGCCCGCCATTGTCAAGTGGATGGCGCGATCAGCCTTCAGGCGCGAGGCCACCGCAGCGTTGAGCCTTGGGCTCGCTCACTTCCCCGACGACTTCGACCTTGACGATGTCACCAGCGGTTACCCTTCAGCGACTAGCTCGGTGGAGAACATGGAGGTTCTGAGGTTGACCTCCAAGGCTGCTCTGTTCGTGGAGCGAGTGTTGGCGATGGGAGATATGCTGCCATACCAGGAGACGGTGGTGGCACCAGGCGACCCCGAGCCAGAGCACCGTGACCTGAAGTCGGAGCAGCCCTTCCGGTCGGTGTTGTCGAAGTCGCTAATGACTTACCCAACGAATCCGTGGGAGCCATTCGTTTGGGTCAAGGGTGATGGCGGCGCCTCTTCATCGGAGCCTGCAAAATGAGTTGCTGCCCTAAGGGACTTTTGTGGGTTATGGCGATTGGCCACTTTTGTAATGTAAACAATATGGAAGTAAGAGGAGTCAATCGACTCGCATTGCATGGTGAAGTATGTTCTGTGTTTATTTTTTGGTTAGCGAGTCCCCGAGCACGTCCGCCCTTTATTGGGGTTTACCTCGTTTGTGTGTAAGTTTTATTATATTGAGTTTTTATTTTGTTTGGAATCGATTCGTAGATGTAGTCGCTTGGCGACCTCGGGCGCGGGCAGTGTCGGATTAGGCAAGTCTCCGAGCGTGAGGATCTAGTGCGTTGTTAGTAACGCATCTCTCCCTGGCTCGGAGAGTCAGTCGCGTGGCGAATCCAGGGCAGGCTCTCTTACTTGGTGTGTTCACGAGCCGCGTAGGGGTTATTGTAGGCACGTCCCCGTGCGTGGTACTTAACCGTTTGAGTCGCTATGCGCGGGGATGGGGAGGATAGGTTGCTATGAGAAGCGTTTATCAGTTGTCTTGCCCGGTGGGCCAGTCGAGCGAGGCGCCTCCAATGGGGACTCCGGAGTGGAGTGTTCGTGGACAACACAAGGCCCGAATGTGCTCGGTGCCCTTGGGCCGCACTACTTAGCCGTTCCAGTCGCTCTCCAAAGGTTGACTTCCGTGGGTAGCATATTGTGAAGCGTACAAGTGCGATTGGCACAAGAATATGGCGAGTAGGCACAATTTGTGCGATCCGAATATTTTTCATTATGTAGCAGCTGAGTACAAGTTTTAGTTCTATGTGTAGAACTTGTGGAGGAGGTTTACATTCCATGGCCTCCCAACTTCGAGCTGGCCATCGCCTCATACATCGATGAGATAGTAGGCGTCGTTGCCGAGGACTCGCCCTATGGCGAATAGCCCCTCCCATGGGGGAGAAAGCTTGTGCATGCCCTTCTTGTCCTGGACCAGTCGTAGGACTAGGTCGCCTTCTTGGAAGGCGTGAGTCCGGACTCGGTGGCTGTGGTAGCGGCGGAGTCCCGGCTGGTAGATGGCGGTGCAGGAGCAAGCTAGGTCTCGTGCTTCATCGAGCTGGTCGACCCTGTCTTGTCGGGCGATTTCGTTTGTTGCCTCCACATAATTGACAACCCGCGGCGAGTCGTGCTCTAGGTCGGTTGGCATTACAGCCTCGGCGCCGTACACCATGAAGAAGGGCGTGAACCCCATGGACCGGTTGATGGAAGTGCGAATGCCCCATATCACACAAGTGAGTTCTTCGACCCAGTATCCAGGGGTGTGCTTGAGGGGCACCTGAAGTCACAGCTTGAGGCCGTGGAGGACACTTTGGTTGGCGCGCTCTGCTTGGCTGTTCGACTCTAGGTGGGCGACTGAGGCGAGGTCGAGCCATATGTTGTGCTCCTCGCAGAATTCCGCCATGGCACCCTTGGCAAAGTTGGTGCCGTTGTCTGTTATGATGTTGTGCGGGTAGCCGTACCGGTAGATGAGCTCGCGGAGAAACTTCGTGGCAGTCTTGCTGTCGCACTTCTTGATCGTCTTGGCCTCGACCCACTTGGTGAACTTGTTTACTGCGACCAGGAGGTGGGTGAAGCCATATGGGGCCTTTTTGAACGGGACGACCATGTCCATGCCCCATACGGTGAACGAACAGGTGATGTGGATGGTCTTGAGTGCCGAACCAGGGATATGCGTCTGGTTGGCATCTTTCTAGCACCCAACGCAACTTTGGACGATGTCGGTGGCGTCAGCGTGCACGGTGAGCCAGTAGAAGCCATGTCGCATGGCCTTGGCGACTAGCGATCTGGCGCCAGCGTGATGGCCGCAGTCGCCAGCGTGAATGTCTTGGAGGATCTGGCCTCCTTCTTCTGGTTGTACGCAGCGCTAAAATACGCTAGTCACGCTGTGTTTGTGGAGCTCGCTATTGATGATGACAAAGGATTTGCAGCGGCATACTATCATTCGTGCCTCTGTCTCATCGATGGGAAGGACCTTGTACTCGAGGAAGGCAATATACGGAGTGGTCCAGTCGCTGGGTTCCAAGACCATAGCGACTAGAGCTGGCTCGGGCTGCAGGGGTATTCCGATGTCGATCTCCATCGGCGAGGAGACCAAAGGCTTGTGGATGATGTCGAGGAAGATGCCTGGGGGTGGAGTTTGGCGGGCTGACCCGATGCAGGAGAGAGTGTCGGCCTCCTCGTTCTTGCACATGTCGATCCACTCAACAGAGTAGCCGGTGAAGTGGCCTTCCAGCTGATCCACCGCTTGGCGGTATGCTATCATGGTGGGGGAGATGGCGTCGCAAATTCCGGCGACTTGACCGGCGACTGGGTCGGAGTCGCCGTAGCACCGTAGGCGATTGACGTTCATCTCCTTCGCGGCCTGCGTGGCATGGGGGAGGGCCTCGTATTCAGCCATGTTGTTGGTGCATGGCGTGAAGTCGAGGTGGAGCACATAGTGGAGCTTGTCGCCTTTGGGGGAGGTGAGGACGACCCCGACCCCTACGCTGTCCGTGTTCTTGGACTCGTCGAAGTGGAGAGACCAGTAATGGAGGTAGGGTAGCTTCTCCGGCTGTTGTGCCTCTTCCCAATCAACGAGGAAATCGGCTAAGGCCTGCGATTTGATCGCTTTGCATGGCTCGTACTTGATGTTGTGGACACCAATTTCGATGGCCCACTTAGCGACTCGCCCAGTCGCCTCGTGGTTGCGGATGATGTCCTGTAGCAGCACGGAGGAGACGATCGTGATGGGGTGCTCCTGGAAGTAATGCGGGAGTCGCCATTGGGCTCTGAAGACCGCATACACCAATATTTGGTACTACGGGCAGCCCTGTCTTGAGTCTGTTAAGACCTCGCTGATGTAGTAGACGGGCCGTTGTACAGGGCGCTCCTTGCCCTCTTCTGGTAGTTCGACGACCATCACGATGTTTACGACTCGAGTGGAGGCCCTGACGTAGACGAGCATTGGCTCTGTCGGTTCGGGTAGTGAGAAGTGGTGCCGCAAGCAGTACTTCCTTGAGTGCTTTGAGCGTGTTGTCTGCCTCTTCGTCCCATTGGAACGTGGGGTTCTTTCGCATCAGGCGGTAGAGAGGCATTGCCTTCTCACCGAGCCGAGGGATAAAGCGACTGAGGGCTACAACTCGCCCAGCCAGCTTCTGGACGTCGTGCAGGCACTCGGGTTTCCCGAGTCTCGCGATGGTGTCGATCTTGGTGGGGTTAGCTTCGGTGCCTCGTTTGGAGACGACATACCCTAGGAGCTGTCAGGTGGGCACGCCGAAGGAGCACTTCCCTAGATTGAGCTTGATCTTATACCTCTGCAGATTCGTGAAGGTTTCGGCCAGGTCAGCGAGCAGGTCACTCTAGCGGGTGGATTTTACTACCATGTCATCGATGTAGACGTGGATGTTGCGGCCAATTTGACTCGCAAGGCACTCTAGCATGCACCATTGATAGGTCGCACCAGCGTTCTTTAGGCCGAACGTCATGGCGGTGTAGCACAAGGCACCGAATGGCGTGATGAATGTCGTCTTCTCCTCGTCCTCAACCGCCATTTTGATCTGGTTATACCCAGAGTATGCATCGAGGAAGAAGAGCGACTCCGATCCCGCGGTCGAGTTGATGATCTGATCGATGCGCGGTAGGACGAACTCCTCCTTCGGGCATGCGTTGTTAAGGCTGGTGTAGTCGATACACATTCTCCAGGTGTTGTTCTTTTTGAGAACCAGGACTAGGTTTGCCAGCCACTTGGAGTACTTGATGAGCCAAATGAAGCCTGCGGTGAGTAGACGATGTACTTCTTCAGCGATTGCTCGGCGGTGCTCTTCATTGAAGGGCCATAGCGACTGTTTCACTGGTCGCACTTTGGGTTCGGTGTTAAGTTTGTGCTCAGCGAGTTCCCTCGGGACACCAGGCATGTCGGATGGTTTCCATGCGAAGATGTCACGAATCTCACGCAGGAACCCGATGACCGTGCTTTCCTATGCGAGACTCATGTTTGTCCCGATGGTGACCATCTGGCTGGAGTCGCCTAGGACGAGCTCGATGGTGCGGGTGTGCGTGGTCGCCTCAAAGGTGGAGCTTGTGGTGGTTGGCTTCTTCAGGATGGTGGGGTCATCCTTGTCGATGTTTCCTCACGTATTTCATGAGCTTGTCCACATGGTTTGTTTCTATGGCGATGACGATGTCGGCGAGCTCGGCGCCTTTGTCTTCGCACTCCACGGCCATGTCGGGGTCGCCGTGGATAGTGATTATGTCGCTTGGCCCCGAGAGCTTCATCATGTTGTAGGCATAGTGCAGGGTCACCATGAATTTGATGCCTGGCACCCCATGACGTAGTGGTAGGGGCTGCGGAAGTTCACCAGCTCGAAGACGATCCGTTCGGTGCGGAAGTTTGCTGGTGTACCGAAGGTGACTGGCAGCGTCACCTTGCCGATCGGGTACACCTTCTGACCAGGGATGATGCCATGGAAGGTGGTGAGTGTCAACTTGATCACCGACTCTGGGAAGTGGAGACGCTTGAATGTGTCCAGGTACATGTGGATGGAGCTTCCGTCATCCATCAGCGTCTTGGGCAGCCAGTAGTCGGCCACTTTGGGCCTGACCACCAGGGTGACTCGCCCTTCGTACTTGATCCTGGGCGCGTGATCTTGGAAACTCCAGGTGATGCTTTGCTCAGACCAGTTGAGGATGTGGGGGATGTCGACCTGGGTCACCGCATTGATAGCGACTGCACGGGCGAGCACCTTCTTCTCACGCTTGGTGCCGAGCCCAGTGAAGGTGTGTAGCGAGACGACGACATTGCCGAACCTGCCGGCGTTGCTGTTGTCCCTTGGTGGGTTGTTGTTGGGGTCGTCCCTTGCTCGCCTTGCCTTTTCTATCTCCTTCAAAGAATGGCAGTCCGCGGTGGTGTGGGTGGTGGGTTCCCCTCCCTGCTGTGGTAGACGCAGGGCTGGCTGAGCAGGGCGACGGGGTCAAATTTTGACCTCACCATGTTGTTGGCGCGGTAATTTCCGCTGTCGCGGTAGTTTCCTCCGTCGCAGCCGAAGTTCTTTGGGTCGCATTGGCCATAGCTGGCATTAGCGACAAAGTCGACTCGCCCATCATCGCGGCGCTTGCCGGTAAGGCAAGTGTTGTTGTAGCGCATGTCACACTATCGCCCGTTGTCGTGGCCGCTGGTGCGGTGTCTTCCTCCCGACTCGTCGTCGGAGTCCTTGTTGGGGTCCTCCTCCGCATATCGCTTGGCGATCTCGAGGAGGTCAGGGATGTTGTCGAGCGTCCAGTAGACCCTCTTGATCTTAGCAACCAGGGGCTCATACCGGCACACGTTCTTGAAGAAGTGGATCGCCGTGTCCGGGTGGATGCCGGATGCGTTGATCCATAGTTCCTGTCACCTCTGGATCCAGTGGCGGGTCGACTCGTGCTACCCCAGGATGCATCGCTCTAGGTCCTCGATGGTGGTGGCGCGGGTGTAGGAGCCCTCGAAGTGCCTGACGAAGGCGTCGCACATCTCCTCCAACGAGTCGATGCTGTCCGTGGGGAGGGTGTTGATCCATTGCCTGGTCACTCCCTCCATCATTAGAGGGAGGTAGCGAGTGGCGAGCAGGTCGGTGTGGCTGGCGATTCCCATGGTCATCAGGTACGTATCCCTCCACACCAATGGGTCGTACGTTTGATCGTATTTTTCGATCTCCTTGGGCGCCTTGAAGTTGGCAGGGTACTTCTCGCCTCGGATCATTGCTACAAAGCACTAGGGCCTACTCGGCTGAGCGAGCCCCTTGGTTCAAGGTCGCCGCGGTTGGTCAGGGTGTGCTTCAAGTCATTGGGTTGGTGCGCCCACCAGGCCTGGTTATTGATGATGTGTGTTCGTGCGTCGATGGGCTGGCCGTTGGCGACGACCGTGTTGTTTGCCGGCCATGGCTCGTTGGTGGAGAGCGCGGGGTTGGCGGCCTGTGGCTAGTGCGGCAGGGGCTCGGGCGGTGGGCAGTTAACGGCGTTAGGAACGGTTGGGGGGCCACTCGAGGTTGCCCTGCTTGCGATGAGCGGGAATACATCCTCTCCCACAGGTCGACTCCCGCGGCTTGCTGCTCGACGGCCCTAGCGAGTAGGGACTTGGCGTACTGGATCTGCAGCGTGCCCTCTCCTTGGATGTCGAGGTGGGTGACCGCGGTGTCTGCCGTGATGACGTTGTCCATTGGAGTGGACTATAGCGGGAGCTCGTTGGCATCGCAGGCCTGTGGCGAGATGATGATTCGCGGCTGGGCCAGCGGGGCGCGCGACCAATGGGTGGCGATGGGGCTCCAGTCGTCGGTGCGCCGGGTGATGGGCGGTTGCTGCCGCCAGGCGGCATGTTCTCGCAGTATTCGCGCTCGGCCACACGCACGGGGTCGCCCTCGTCGTTAAAGTTCAGGACACGACCCTAGACATTGGAGTTCAGGCGGGTCCTGATGCGGCGTTGATGGTAGAGTGATAGCTCCTGCACAGTTTCCTGCTCGAGGGGGAATTTCTCGCACTCGGCTAGCTCCCTGCGCGATGCCTCCTCCAGTCGCAGGCGGACTTCTTCCACCTCCGTCGCCGTTGCGGTCGGCGGGATCGGCATGGAGAATGGATCTGGCGGGGCGCTTGTACTGCCCACCATGTAGATCGCGTTGAAGCGATTGGATCTGGCACGGAAGTCCTCAGGGGACTCCGATCCGGAGTCAGAGTCAAAGATCTCGAGGATGGAGGGGTCTTCAAAGTCCTCAGGGTTGGAGATCCACGTGATGGAGTCCTCCCGTGATGCGGTGGTGATGGACCCGGCGACCGAAGTAGGGGTCGCCGAGTCGGTGTCATCGTGGAGAGCCGCGTCATCCATGGCGGCATTAGTCTCGACCGCGTTGCTGGCAGCCGAGTCGTACTCGGTGGTGAGGCAGCTGATGGAGCGGATCTGGTCCTCCAAGAGCAGATCACGGTGTGGTGGCGATCCACCGACGATCACCATTCCCGCCGGGTCGACTGTGTCGGTAAAGCCGAAAAGCAGGTTTATGGTGCCGACCGGCATCACCACGTTGTGCGTGATTGGGCGTGACACCAGGATGTAGCTGCTGGGCAGGATCCCCGACTGGCGATCATGCAGCCGGTGGCGATCGGCCGATTGATTGGCATGTAGGGTCTCGGCGCAGAACTCAGGTCGGACCGGCCATGCTCCACGGTGGGCACCACTGTCGTGGGAATGACCACGACAGTCGCTACTAGGGGTAGCGATTGATAGGATTGAGGGCAAGAGCTGGTGGCCATCTTCGGAGCGAGATGGGGGCGAAGACACATGAGTTTACCCAGGTTCGGCCCCCGGAGGGTAAAGACCTAATCCTGCTAGATTGTATTAGCGGCGAGCGAGTTACAGGTGGTGGCGAGCTCGGCGTCTAAGCAACAAGTCGCTTGAAGGGGTGTATGATGGAACGTGAGTACAAAGGGAACCCTAGGGAGGTTTATATAGGGGGGTACCTCGCTAGAGTTTACAATATTTACAACCAAAGTAGTCAAGGATTCAGAGGGTTTGACCTAATCCGACTGGGCTTCAGCTATGCTTCTGGGCCTCCAGCTTCCAGTCGCAAGGCTTACTCCTTAGTCGCATTCTAGTCGATGTCCTGCAGGCCCACTCACAAGGTCCTTGGGCCAGTCGAAATGTCCCGCTGGACATACCCCATTCGACGTATCCCCATCATATCAAGAGCTAGAGGAAGACGAACTACTCAACTTCTCGATTTTGGTTAACTTCTAACTTGTAATCTCTTACCTAGAACCTCGGCACTACCCCTCCTTATATACTAGTGGAAGGGTAGGTTACAATGTGGGCTCTAGGGATTACTGTTTGGGCTTTGGGTTTACAAAGCGGGACGGTTGCCAGGTCCAACTAGTGGTCCAGGACCCGGTCAATCTCCAGTACAGGTGGGGACAACACCGTCGCTTTGGGCGTCACCCAGTGCTTTATCCATCAGCTTGGTGCTTTATCCGTCAGCCGGAGCTTTTATCCGTCAGTCGGTGCTTTCCTCGTCAGCCTCTAGCTTTGGCGCTTTGGCATCCTTGTCTGGTATGTCGGCAGGGCGGCGTTCCATCCTGTCTGGTCAAGGGCGCACTCAGCATGGAGGGTCACCCTCCCCCGTAGCTTTGGCCAACGAATCCGAGTTGGCCGGATAGAGGTGGCTACCCAGCCAACTCTCTTGGCCACCCGGCTAGACGGGCAAGCCAGGGAATCTTGAGGCAGACCGGGTGGAGCATCCCACCCGGCTATGGTTCTTTGTCTTGCGGCTATCCGGCCAAGTCTCCCTGGAGCCGGCCAGTTGATCCTGGCTTGGCCTACCCAGGGGTCATCCCCCCGACATTACTCCCCGAGCGTGTTGGGACTTCGCTTTGCGGAGAAGTTCTTGCATGCTCATTGGCTGAGCTTGTCTTGTAGTGCTTGTCGTTTGCCGGCTTGAGATGCTTATTGTCCTCGGCTAGGATTTACCACCTACGGGTCTAGTGGCCCACCCACAGGGTGTGAGCATCGATTGAATCTTCTAGCTGCCGCTAACGGCGAGGGAGGTGAATCACCCTGTAGATGATGTCAGTTCTGGCGTTAGCCATGCCTGCCCCCTCTGGCGCGCGTCGCATCAGATTGACCACTTGGCCTGCCGCGGAAGTTTTCATAATTGCACACACGCCTTCATCATAGCGGTTTCTCGGGGATCGTGCGTGCGCTTGGCCTTCATGGTAACGCCTACAGGCTCTTCTGTGGGAGTTGCTTTGGCACACCCGATCCAGAACTGAAACGTCATGGTGGGAGTGGAGCGGTTCTTTGCCACGTGACGAAGGGGAGCGCGGGAGGAGGGGGCGTAGTTTCCCTGCCTTGATAAATAGCGGTGCAAGGGAGAGTTCTTAACTTACTTCATCTTCTTCATGTGCCCATTGCTTCTGCCCCTTGCGCTCTGCCTCCTTGCGCCGCCGTTTTTTGGTTGCTGGCGCCGTCGCTTGTCTTCTGCGACAACGGGACCTCCGTTCTCTAGCGCGACCACCACACCCGCCAAGATGCTGCCAGAGCAGGCCGGGGGCTAGTGCGAATCATATGTCACCTACGAGCTTGTCCAGAAGTACCAGCGGGGAAAGATCATCCTGTCCGAGCATCTAGTGAGGCAACACCTCGCGCCGGAGGGGGAGTGGGTGCCTAACCCCCGGCCAGGGGAAGCCATCGTCTTCCTTGCCCACTTAGCCCGTGGACTTGGAGTGCCGCTGAGCAGGTTTGTCCTCGAGCTTCTCGTGTCCTTCGACCTCCAACTCCACCACTTGGGGGCCAACGCCATCGTGCAGCTGACGCACCATGCGGCCTACTATCAAGCCTTCTTGGGGGTTTGCCCGGACGCGGCGAACTTCTTGAAGTTTTTCAACTTCAAGGTCCAGGTGGTGGGGAAGGGCGGCCCTTGATGGAGACCGGCTGTTACGCCATCTACCCACGGCCATCATCGGCGATTCCGTGGTTGGAGATGCCTGACACCATCAAGATGTGGCAGCACTCGTACTTCTACGTGCACAACCACACTAAGGTGGACTGCATCAAGGTGCCGACATGTGCCAACGTCCCCTCCACCCAGAAGGTGTGGAGCATCCAGAATCTGGGCACCCAGGCCGACATGGAGCGGATGGCTGCCCGCGTGGGGGTGTTGGTGGAGAAGGAGCGGCTTACGGCCTGAGACATCCTACTTTCATAGATGACGAGCCGCATGATTCCGCTATAGCAGTGGTTGCACAAGATGTGCAACCTATCTGGTGCCCTAGATCCGACACGGGTGTCCCGGCTGGAGGTACCGTCCGGGGCCCATCGAGAGTGGCTCGCCAGCA
This sequence comes from Avena insularis, assembly GCA_023614405.1. Lineage (NCBI taxonomy): Eukaryota > Viridiplantae > Streptophyta > Magnoliopsida > Poales > Poaceae > Avena > Avena insularis. The sequence goes on from CM042692.1 coordinate 232,417,858, forward strand.
TCTCGAATGAGACGCTGGTGGAGGACAGGACCTTCTTCTGCCGACCATCCCACCGCAACCGGCTACCGCTGAAGGTTAGCCTCCTTTCTTCTTTTCTTCCGGGTGAACCTGTCCCCAAGGATATCTTCTTGCCTCTTATTTCCCCTTGTTGAGTAGTTTTTTACGGTTGAGCTAGTGGAGGACAGAATGAGGGACAACAAGCTTCCCTCCTTCTCGGTCGACTTCAAGCCGGTGAAGTTCCCTTCGCATGAGCCGGAGCGCTTCCCCACCCGGGCTGATGAAGGCTCCAAGTTCCTAGCCAATGGGGATGCGCTCCTAGCCTTTGTTAGTTTTGCTCTCCTTTGGACTTATGCTTGATGTTATTCCTGCGCCCTAGAGCAGTCGCACACGGCGTGGATGCAGACCCGGCTGAGGTCGCCGCCTCTCGGGACAAGGGAAGCGGGCTGCCTCGACTAGCACCGCCCGGCTGAAAGAGGGCTCGCCGGCCGAGGGCCGCAACTGCCGCGCCGAGCGTCACTGGGTACATGCCCTTGCTCCCCTTTCTTCGTGTGGCTGTTGGCCTACGCCTTACTCATTGTGCTCTTCTCGTCCTTCTTATAGTGAGGCGATGTCCTTGGCCAGCTCCGGGACCATCGCCACCGCATCCGACCCTCACCTGGCTAGAGGTGAGGGGCCCACTTCATCGGCTGCAGTCTCTCCTGCCAAGCCAGCTGAGGTTGTAGCCTCTGCTGCCAAGTCGGTCGAGGATGCGGCAAAGATGGTGGCACCGTCCAGCCCTTGACCTTGCATCGGGCCTCTGCCGCCTCCAGGCTCGCCGATGTGTTCTCGGCCCCAAGCCTAGGTTAGACGGGTTCTGCCGCCTATCAGGTGGAGGAGCCCGTGAAGGCGGCGAGGGAAGCTCCCGCGCAGCCGGTGGTTGAAGATGGCGGATGAGAGGTGGACCCAGGCTCAGGCGCTGTGGCCCCAGAGGCGTCGCGCATGGCCTCCGGCGATGATGATGACCTCCAGCTTACCGGCTGGCGGGCAGCTCCGGTTGTGCCGCCGCCGGACTCTGTCTTGGCGTAGCTTTCCGAGTCGGCGCCCATTTCCCTTGTCCAGGTCCGTCACCTGGTGGAGGTGATTAAGCAGGGGCTTGGCGAGGCCATGGCACTGGGGGTGTCCCTTGAGGTAAGTATCTTATCTGCCATTTTCGCTGCCCTTCTTTGTTGTTGCTCTCTGTGTTCTCTTTTGCATTGTGCCTTCCTTGCAGAAAGCTTTTGCTGAAGCCGCGAAGACCTCACAGGACCTGGGTCATAAGATTGCTTGCTCTGCCATGTCCTCCCAGTTGTGCGAATTTTCGCATTTCTTGTTGACCATTGGGTAGCCTCCTGCAGCTCTCCTAGCGAACAGGGAGCGGGAGGTGGAAAGGCTGAAGGCGGAAGTGGCCCGGCTAGAGGAGTCCAACCAGACTCGCAGGCCCAGATCGGCCAGCTAGTGGAGCATCAGGAGCAGATGGAGGTCAAGGCCGACCAGGCCAAGAAGGTCGCCGACACCCGTACTAAGGCGCTGAAGAATCTTGAAAAACTTCATGCCCAGCAGGAGGAGGCATTGAAGACCTCTCATGCCAAGGAGAAGGTGGCGCTAGTGGAGCTGTGCCAGATTGCTGAAATTGTCGTCAGTAAGTGGTTATTCCTTCAGTGAGCTTGCTTGTCTTGTTCTGCAGCCGGTTTTCGATAGTTATCTCTTTTCCGGGTGCAGCCCAATATCTTGGGGCGACTGACCCGGCCCTGACCCGCGTCCTCAAGGCGGATGCCGAACGCGACCTCTGTCCGGAGGAGTTGGTGGTTGTCACATGCGAGGAGGGCAAGCAACTACAGGATGTTGCCCTTGATGTCTACGAGTATGTCTGGCCATACGCCACTCCACCGGCCACAATGGAGGCCTTGGCAAAGAAGCTTCTTGCTGCTCCTAAGCTGATGGACGTGGCGTGGGACTAGGCAGCTCGTGGCAGCGCCGAGATGGAAGCTTCATCTAGCTGGACCGGGACTTCAGCGATCTAGCCGGCTCAGAGGGGTACCACTATAGCCCGCTGTTTGCTCTAGCTTACGACGATGCCCTGACTGCGACAAGCCCTGCTTCTGCCGATGCCACCTCCAGCAGCCATGCTCCCGCCAACACCTCCGGCCCTTCCACAGACCCCCAAGCCTGATCCTCGGAATGGCAGGAGTATTTGTATCCAGTTGGAAACTTGTTTGTTTGTCTGCTGGTGTGAACAATTTGTCCTTTGTTCTGAAGTGAACTCTGTCGGAGCTTTGTCTCCCTTTGTTATGTTGTTTTGTGCTCTTCTTGCGTGCACTTTGCCTTGTGTTGCATTTTTTGTATGATTTCTTCTATGTGGGGGCGCGCGAGCGCACCCACAGGGTGTAGTCCCCGAGGTTCAGGCCGGCTAGAGAATCCAGCCGGGTCAAAGCTCCTTTATGTTGTTGCTTGTTGCAGGTTTACAGAGTGGGGGAGCGCGAGCGCACCCACATGGTGTAGTCCCCGAGGTTTGGGCCGGCTGGAGGATTCAGCCGGTCGAAGCCCCTTGCCTACTCTTCTGCCATCTAGGGGGTGCCTAGTCTGTGGCTTTGGTACTTTGGCTCATGCAAAGATGAAAACACAAGCTGTGGTTTGTGCGTTAGACATGAATATGGTGATTATAGTCTATAGTTGTTCGTTTGGCTGAAAATTTTGCTATTTCGCATGAAACTGATAGCTTAGTCCTTTTCTTAGCGAGCATTGGCCATTGATGTTGTTCCCTTGTCGGCAGTTAGCCAGAAGAAAGGGTTTGCTTAGGTAGCATACTGCGTAATACTTTGGATTTTTGCTATCGGCTTCGAGTGAGCGAGCGCAACCGTGTCTGTCAGCCGGCATGCGGTCTGTAGTTGGAATCAAAGAGGAATATCTTGGAGCCACGTACATTACTTCATCTTATAGAATTCTCGGCCGTCTAGGCCATCCGGCGAGTCCCTGAGAGAGACTGCCGGGTCCGAGGTTAAAAAATAATGCAGCCAGAAACTTGAAGTTATGCAGCAGAAAATGATAAATGATTACGGAGTCCCTGAGACTGTGACGAGGCTCCTCAACTTTGTTAATTACATAAAGGTAAGATACATTTGCCCTTTACTTAGGTGTAGAATGGGCAAAACAAGTTCGCATTCCACGGGCATTCAGTTTCTTCGCCGGAGCGGTCTATCTTGTTCTTTACCGGCTGACGAGCACGATCAAGTAGTATGAGTTGTTCTGTAACACCCGGCTGATGATGAATGGCCCTTCCCAAGGTGGATCTAGCTTGTGCATCCCCTTAGTGTCTTGTACCAGCCGCAAGACTAGGTCGCCCTCTCAGAACAAGACATTGCAGATCTGGCTAGCGTGGTAGAGTGCAGGTTCTGCTGGTACATAGCGGACCTGGAGAGGGACAGCTCTCGTGCCTCTTCAAGGAGATCGACGTTGTCTTCTCGTCCATCCTTGGACTGTTGCTCATTATACAACAGTTTGCACGGTGCATCGAACTTGATGTCGGTTGGCAGAACTGCCTCTACTCCATAAACGAGGAAGAATGGCCGACAGATCCTCTATCTAGCATCAGGGAGTCCTCACCAGTGGTTCGATTAGCCTTGGCTTGATTCTAGCTAGGACCAGACCATTTGTTCGATTGCACTACCCATTGGATTGGGGGTGCACGACGGAGGCCAGGTCCAAGCGGATGCCCTTGTTGCCACAGAAATGCACGAAGTCCCCTTTGGCGAAGTTCATGCCGTTGTTAGTGATGATGCTATTGGGGTAGCCGAACCGCGTGATGATGTCGGTGAAGAACTTGACCACTGTTGGTCCATCCAGTTTCTTGATTGGCTTTGCCTCGATCCACTTGGTGAACTTGTCCATGGCCACCAGCAAGTGTGTCATACCGGATCATGCTGTTTTGAAGGGGCCTACCATGTCCAAGCCCCAAACGGCAAATGGCCAGGTGATAGGGATTGTCTTGAGCACCGACGATGGAGTGTGTTTTTGCTAGGGAAATTGTTGGCACCCATTGCATGCCTTCACCAGCTGCTCGGCGTCTTCCAGTGCCGTGGGCCAGTAAAACCCATGGAAAAAATGCATTTTCCACTATGGCTTATGATGATGTGTGGTGACCGCATTCGTCTTGGTGAATGTCCACCAGCAGCCGGATTCCTTCTTCTTGGCTTACACAACGCTGGTATATTCTTCCCACGTTGTGCTTGTAGAGCTCATTATTGATGACGGTGTATGCCCTTTCCCTGCGCTTCACTTTCCTTGCCTCAACCTCTTCGTCGGGCAGCTCCCCTTTAACTAGGAAGTTCATGAATGGCTCGCCCCATGGAGGTGTCTCCCGGATGGCACAGACAGTCTGCATGATCAGCTTGACTTCATCGCTCCCGGCCAGCTTAGGCTCGTTAGGTGGCCTGCCGGGGGGAGGCTGGAGCCGACAGTCTCTAGGCTGCTAGAGCCAACTAGGAGTGTCGCGGCTTTTGGCTTGGCAGTCCCTGGGGTGGAGGCGGTAGTCCCCGGGTGTGGCGTTGCAGTCCCAGAGTGCGGTGCTGCAGTCTCGTGGTGTGGCATGGCAGTCCCTGTGGCCTTGGCCGCAACTTCGGGTTGCTTCGAGCCGGCAGCCCCCGGGTCTGCATCCAGCATGATGGAGTCAGACTCTAGAGATGGTGTGATGGAGGCCTTGCACAAGTGTTCGAGGGCGACCCTAGGCGGAATTGCCGCTCTTGTTGACCTGACGCGGACAAGTGCGTCTGCGGCTTCATTGTTTGTTTGAGGCACGTGGTGGAACTCGCATCCTTCGAAACAGGCGCATAGCTGCTGTACGAAGAAGCGGTATAGTACCATGTTTGCGTCCTTGGCGTCCCAATCGCCTGGTACTTGCTGCACCACCAAGTCTAAGTCACCAAAGCATAGGATGCGGCTGATGCCGATCTCTTTTGCCATTTTGAGGCCGTGGACAAGCGCTTCGTACTCGGTGACGTTGTTGGATGTGTGGAAGTGGATCTACAACACGTACTCCAGCTGGTCTCCCTTTAGAGAGGTGATGATGACCCCGGCTCCGAGTCCCCCATACATCTTGGAGCCATCGAATTGTAGCTTCCAATGCATGGAGTCGGGGCATGGAGGCATGTATTGTATCTCTTCCCAATCGATGAGGAAGTTCGCCAGGGCCTGAGACTTGATCGCCATTCTTGGCTCGTACCGGATGCAGTGTGCGGCGAGCTCTATTGCCCATTTCGCCACCCGGCCTGTGGCATCCTTGTTGCCGATGATATATGCCACTACCCGGATGAAGTGCTCTTGGAAGTAGTGCTTAAATTTCTTGGCGGCCATGTACACGCCATACACCAGCTTTTGATAGTGAGGGTAGTTCTGCTTTGACAACGAGAGTACCTCACTCTGGTAGTACACCGGGCGCTGAGCCGGCTGAGCCTTTCCTTCTTCTGGCCTTTCAACCACTAGCACGATGCTGACGACCCGATTGGCAGTTGCAATGTACATCAACATTGGCTCCTTTGCAGCGGGGGCTGCCAGTATTGGTGGAGAGGATAACATGCGCTTGAGGTCACGGAAGGCCCCGTCCGCCTGCACCATCCAGACGAACTTGTCCGTTTTCTTCATGAGCTGGTATAGGAGGAGTGCCTTCTCTCCCAGTCGGCTGACAAACCGGCTGAGATAGGCTAGGCATCCCATGAACTTTTGCATGTCGCGCAGATTTTGTGGCGGATGCATGCGCTCGATTGCGCCAATCTTCTCTGGGTTGGCCTCGATTCCACATTCTAAGACGAGGAAACTAAGGAGTTGGCCGGCTGGGACGCTGAATACACACTTCTCCGGGTTTAGCTTCATCTGGAACCGGCGAAGGTTGCCGAATGTCTCCTTTAGGTCTTCGAGGAGCGTCTGTTTCTCCTTTGTCTTGACCACCATGTCATCGATGTAGGCGTGTACGTTTCTACCGATATGCAGGGTGGTGTAGTAGTAAGCCCCATATGGGGTGATGAATGATGTCTTTATTTGATCAGCGGGGTTCAGCCGGATCTGGTGGTATCTAGAATACGCATCTAGAAACGACAACAGTTCGTAGCCGACCGAGGAGTCGATCACTTGGTCTATCCTTGGCAGGGCGAATGGATCTTTGGGGTATGCCTTGTTGAGGCTGGTGTAGTCAACACACATGTGCCAGGTCTTGTTCCTTTTCAGCACCAGCACCGGGGTTGCCAGCCATTCTGGGCGGAAAACCTCCATAATGAATCCGGCTGCAAGCAGCCAGGTGATTTATTCACCAATTGTTCTTCTCTTCTCTTTTGCAAAGCAACGTAGTGATTGCTTTACCGGCTTTGCATCCGTTCTGACATGTAAAGAGTGCTCGGTGAGATCCCTCGGAACACCAGGCATGTCCTTGGGGCCGCTTATCACGGAGGAAGTCGACGAGCGTGCTTTCCTATTTGCTATCAAGGCCGTCTCCGACCAGGACGAACTTGTCTGGCTCGGCCTTGTTGAGCAGGATCTTCTTGGTGCCCTTTGATGGCTTGAACTGTGCCTCCCCTGCCAGCTTTTGGCTCGCCAGCTGGCATGTCCGCTTGTAGTGCCGCCATGTTCTGCATGATGACATGCTTCTCCTCTACGATGATCATGGCCTCAGCGATCTTGGAGCCGTCAGTGGTGCATTCCACCGACCGCCTGTAGTCACCTGCGACGGTGATTACCCCCTTTGGCTCGGGGAGCTTCATCTTGATGTACGCGTAGTGCGGCACCGCCATGAACTTGGTGAGCGCAAGGTGTCCCAGGATGGTGTGGTAAGCGCTCTAGAGGTTGACCACCTCGAACCAGATAGGCTTGCGGCAGAAATTGTCCTCCATGTCAAAGATGACATCTAGTCAGATCCTGGCGATGGGCGAATATGATTGTCAACACCCAGATTTTTAATCCCTGATGCCCGTTATGCCATACCTCGCAATCCCAGGATTACCATTTTTGCGAGACATAACGGATTGGATATCACAGTACATCATCCATTACAAACCATACATAAGGTTTTACACAAATAAAGATCTCATGATCCAGTCTTTAATACAACAAGCAGCGGAAATAAAAGATAAGCGTAGCGGTGGGATCCATCTTCAAGGGCATAGGCAATGCTGACGAAGGCAGATAGTCCTAGTTATCATAGCCGTCCTGCTGACCATCATCTTGATAATCTCCTTCATAGTCTGGCCATGATAATAGCCAGGGACAAAATCCATGAGTACTCTTTAAGTACTCGCAAACTACCACTAAGAAGTAGTATAATTCTAAGTTAAGGTGCTAGAGCTAAGTTTAACTATAAAGTTAAGTTTGAAACCTAAGCTGAGTTTTGAAGCAAAGAAAGATAAAGTAAAGTTCTAGAATCACTTAAGTTGGGAAGCTATTATCATAAACACAACCCTGTTGTGGTCAAGTCAAAGTTCATCATTCATTTCAAGTTATTTAGAAAACATCTGACAACGAAACAGTATGGCCATTCCAACTGTCCAAAACTATGGACGCGGCTATTCAAATAGTTTGACACTCTGCAGAGGTGGTACACTTTCACCACAAGATTCGATACATCTCTCAAGGGTAACCCTGAATCATCATACTTAGTATGCAGATAATCAAACATAACCTTCCCTTTACACACCCTAGTATAAGCACCTCTCCTATGAGCATGGCCTCCCAACCATGACCATCAGTCATCTTGGGCACTGCATAGGTGGACAACATTGAGAGGTAACCTCAGCTCAAACCTCTCCCGTGAGGGAACTAATACTAATGCATATAAATTTCTAGCTAAGCCTTACCCAATTCAGGTAATGTGGTTGTACGGTAAATTTGGAATGGTATCGCATCTGAATCCAACCATCAGTTTTATAAAAGGGTTAAGGCTCATGCCTCATCATCATCATAAACCAGTTGTGTTTCTCAACACATGTCAAAACATCTCAATAGAATGACTCATAATTCCAAGGTTTTCTCAATTCATTTTCACCCATTTGTTCCCATCTAAAGTGAATCAAGTTTTGGATCTACTCTAAAATACTAAGTTAAGTGTGTTCACTAAGGTGGAAAAGATGGGTTCAATCTCATGCCATAGAATGACATCTAAAGGTTTCTAGGTAGGTCAAGTTTTATACTTTTTATGCTACCTTCAAAAGAAGTAAATAACTTTGTGTACTAAGGGGAGTAAAACTTGTAAGTAAGACCTAGGGGTACTAATAGTCAAAGGGTGTGATCAAAGCATGCTTAAGGCATCTTTGCTAAACCATCTAGTTTGTTTCAAGTTTGCTAAGCACTAAACTTGCAAGGGTTAATCTTGGAAATTGCTAGCTTGCTAAGGGTAGCTTGTACTGTTAATGGTGGCTTGCCTTGGTTTGTGCAGTGGTTGAAGTTTTCTTCGTCTTCGTCTTGATAGCACTCCTCTTCCTCGTAAGCTTGGTCGGTACTATCTTCTATAACAATACATACGGAGTAGACAATCACCAAACAATACTTAACTAGGCTAGATAGCATCCTAAGACACACAATTGATGATCTATTATCATCACAAGCATCACAAGTTTAATTCAATAGTTTCTTTCTTTTTATTTTAGAAAAGTAATTTCTACTCATTAAAAATTTATCTAAGATTTAATATTCACCACTTAAAATATGGAATCATGTTGACACATGTCATCACCACATATTCTAACATGTGGGAATGAGATTTAAAAAGGTTGGATCAATATCACTTTGGTTTAAGTTCATTACTTAATGATTTAAAGTGACTAGAAATGCCTATATAGCGGTATTTTGGAACTAGTCCAAAGTCACTGCATGTACTCCTTAATATTATTACACATTTAGATAGATATGATGAAATGTGATTTTTGAGAGTTGGAATCAACTCAAAAGCTAACTTGGTTGATTTTATAAAAATGTTGCAAGTTGCAAAAGCTTTTGTCTTCTTATTTTTATTAGGAGACATCTATAACTCTAATTGAATTAAATCCAACGGGCTTGGATAGATCATTTGAATACCTTTCAGACAAAATTAGTTTCATGCAATTTGGATTTATAAAACTCTCTGAATTGATTTTTAAACTAGGGGACAAAAACTAGATTCAATCTAAAAAGAAAAATCCAGATTTGAATGGGTGGGCTAGCGCGAGAAAGAAGTTGGGCCGGCCCAGTGGCGCTTCGTGGCGTGGGGCTCAGCTGATAGGGGGGGTCCCGCGTGTCGGCGGCACTTAAAAACGCGAAACAGTACGCGCGTTGTGGGCCGTAGGATTAGAAGAGGAATCTACGACTGAGGGTCGTCGTCGATGACGAATAGGTCGCCGGAGAGCTTGAACCCTACCGGCTCGGTGGGGGTCTACTGGGGGCGTACCAGGGCTCCAGCAGGGTCAGCAAGGCGGGCAAATGACGTGGAGGACGACGGCGAGGCGAGGCGCGGTTGCGGCGGAGCTTGGGGTGGTCGCAATCAACAGCGCCCTTCTCCTCCTGCCGCGGCTGCTCTGGCTCCAATTCTGGCGAGGCAGAGCTCACCTTGCTCCGGCTAGAGGTGGGTGAGGTTCAGAGAGGTGAGGGGAGTGGAATGGTGTGGAGAGAAGAGGCTGGGGAGGGCTCCTTTTATAGACCCGACGGTGAGACCGAGCGGGATGGGCAGTCGACGGTGGCGACATGGCTACGGCGGGGTAGAGGCATAGGTGGGGGTGGCGATCGATGGGCGGTTCTCTGGCTGTGCTCTAGGACTTGAATGCGAGCGTAGGGGCGGTGGCACGCGGTCTGGGCGAGGTGGCGCTCTGAGAGGCAGAGGCGGCGATGTCCACGGCGAGCGGTGGCTGTGACGCTGCTGGGCCAGGGGGTGTCTGGGTGTTCTCTGTGTCGAGGCGAGTGGCGGCGAGCTGCTGCCAAGGGGCGGTCTGTGTGAGCGGGGACCGAGCGTGCTCTGGGGGCGGCACGGGCATGGTGCGGTGGCACTGGGCATGGTTTGTGCTCGGTGGTCCACTGCTGCTCTGGGCTCGGGCAAGGGACAGGGGGTGGCGGTGAGGTCCTGGCTACCTCCTAGACATGGCGAGGGGAGAGGGAATGGTCTGCTGCAGCGGGGCAAGGGTTGGCCGGAGAGGCATGGCTTGGCATGGCATGGCATGGCATGGGGACTAGGGACAAGAGAGAGGGGTGTTAGGGGTTTGGTTAGATCAAGAAGGGACAGAGGAGATAAATGAAGATCATTTGGGGGAAAAACCCTGTAGTAAACAGTGAGCTAGGATTAGAGTAGAGATTATGCATGCCAAGTGTTTGATTAAATGGCCGCATGAAAGAAAGTTTTGAATTTTGGTTTCAAATTTTTTGAGTGATCTCCACTAGTGATAGGTAGTCTCTGGTTGCAAGGGTTTTGAAAGTGGAGCTCAAATAGATGGTTTTTGAAATAGGGGTGATCTATGCATATGCATTAGATTCATTTTTAAACTATCATTTAAAATAGTTAACAGAATGTTTTTAGCAGATCCAAAGGTGGGCCTTGGTACCTCATTATGTGTACTAGCAAGGGGTGCAAAGATCAAGAATTTTTTCTGTTAAGCTTTGAGTACTAGGAATAGCCAAAATAGGCATGGGAATTAAATTTGCCAAAATGACCATTCCTCCTTTTTAATTATTTTTGATTTGATTTTCTTTAGGAAAAGTTTGGGAATGATGTAGATGATGTTTAAATCACCTAAGAAACATTTTACAAGCATTGGATCATCCAATCATGGCAATTCAAACAACTCCTATTTTAAATGCACACATATATGAATGCTTTCAATTTAAATTTGAAAAAGTTTTTGTTAACCCTATTTTTGGATGATTTAATCTTGATAACCTTGGATTAAAGTTTTGGGATGTTACAAACCTTCCCCCCTTAAACAAAATCTCGTCCCGAGATTTACAAAGAAAACTAGGAACTAAAGAGATCTGGGAACTCTGTTCTAATGTAATCTTCGCGCTCCCAAGTATCTTCCTCCTCGGTATGGTTGCTCCACTGAATCTTGAGAAACTTGATACTCCTGGTCCTAGTTGTTCTGTAGGCTTCTTCTAAGATACGGATGGGTACTTCCCGATAGGTCAGGTCATTGTTGATTTCCATAGCTCTGTGATCGATGTTCTTGAAAACTTCCGTCTTCTCAGGCACTTCCAGACATTTGCAAGGTAACGAGATATGGAACACATTGTGGATGGCTGACATCTCTTTAGGCAGTTCCAGTTGGTATGATATTTCTCCTTGATGGTTCAGAATCTTGAAAGGTCCGATATATCTGGGGGCTAACTTTCCCTTCAGACTAAAGCGTTGAGTTCCCTTCAATGGTGAAACCTTGAGATATACGAAATCTCCGACATTGAAAGTCAGGTCTCTCCTTCTCTTGTCGGCATAACTCTTCTGTCTGGATTTGGCGGTCTTGAGGAGCTCACGGACTTTGTGAACTTTCTCTTCTGCTTCTCGGAGAATGTCGGGTCCAAAGATCTAACTCTCTCCTACTTGCGACCAATTCAAAGGGGTACGACACTTTCTTCCCTATAGGAATTCAAATGGTGCCATCTGCAAACTAGCTTGATAACTGTTGTTATATGAGAATTCTGTGAAAGGCAGGCAGTCTTCCCATTTTGATCCGTATTCGAACACACAAGCTCTAAGCATATCCTCTAGGATCTGGTTAACTCTCTCAGTCTACCCATCTGTTTGCGGGTGATAAGCGGTACTGAAGTTCAACTTGGTTCCTAAACCTTCCTGAACTTTCTGCCAAAATCTTGAAGTAAGCTGGGTTCCTCGATCTGAGACGATGGTCTTGGGGGTTCCATGCAGACTAACAATCCTAGCAATGTATAGCTCTGCTAACTTTGCACTCTGGTAGGTTGTCTTCACAGGTATAAAGTGGGTTACCTTGGACAGTCTATCAACTATGACCCAGGTTGAGTCATTTCCCCTACTAGAAGTAGGTAAACCTGTGATAAAGTCCATTCCGACGGAATCCCATTTCCATTCCGGAATCTTCAATGGTTGCAACAATCCTGCAGGTCTCTGATGCTCTGCTTTGATTCTTTGACAGATGTCACATTTGGCGATGTAGCTTCCGATCTCTCTCTTCATCTTGTGCCACCAAAATTGCTCTTTCAAATCCTGATACATCTTTCTTCCTCTGGGGTGGATAGAATAAAGAGTATCATGAGCTTCCTTCATGATAATTTCCTTCAGCTCCAAATCTGCTGGCACACAGATACGTCCTTTGTACCACAGTACTCCTTCTTCGTCTTCGGTGAATCCAGGTACCTTTCCTGTACCAATACGGTGTTTGATTCTGTCGATACTTTCATTCCCCTTCTGGGCTTCCTTGATTTGGCTAATCAAAGTGGGTTGAAGTTCAATACTATCTAGGAATCCTTTGCTAACTAACTCAGTCCTGAACTGCTCCAACTCCTCATACTAAGTTGGTTGCTTCTCTTTGATCATGGTGTTAAGCCTACACAGCAATCTGCTAAGAGCATCCGCTACCACATTGGCTTTGCCGGCGTGATAGTGAATGTCAAGGTCATAATCCTTGATTAACTCTATCCATCTTCTTTGCCTCATATTCAGCTCCTTCTGAGTGAAGATATACTTCAAGCTCTTATGATCTGAGTAAATCTCACAGCGATTACCCATCAAATAATGACGTCATGTCTTCAATGCTAGAACCAGGACTGCTAGCTCAAGATCATGGGTTGGATATTTCTGCTCATGCTGCTTCAGTTGTCGAGACAGATACATGATAACTTTGCCTTCTTGCATCAATACACATCCTAGACCAATCTTGGATGCATCAGAATACACATCAAACGGCTTCTTGATGTCTGGCATGATCAAAATTGGGGCTGATATCAATCTCTTCTTCAGCTCTTGGAAACTGGCTTCAGATTTGTCTATCCATTCAAACTTCTTATCCTTCTTCAACAATTGGGTCATTGGTCGGGCTATGCTCGAGAATCCTTCTACGAACTTGCGGTAATATCCTACTAATCCGAGAAATGAACGAACTTGGGTTTGATTGGTTGGGGCTTCCCATTCCTCGACATCTTTGATGTTGGTGGGATCAACAAAGACTCCTCCGGCAGACACAATATGTCCTAGGAATCCTATTCTTTCAGCCAAAACTCACACTTGCTGAACTTGGCATATAACTGATGCTCTCAGGGTTTCTAGAATGATTCTCAGATGTTGCTCATGCTCTTCTTCTGACTTGGAGTAGATAAGGATGTCGTCGATAAACACAACTTCAAACTTATCTAGGAAATTCATAAAGATCTTATTCATGAGATTCATGAAATAAGAAGGGGCATTGGTTAATCCAAAAGACATAACCGTATACTCATATAAACCATAGCGAGTAGTAAAGGCGGTCTTCAGAATATCCGTTGCACGAATCTTAAGTTGGTGATAACCAGTCCTAAGATCAATCTTTGAGAATACCGGCTCCGATCAATCGATCAAATAGATCCTCTATCTTTGGCAAAGGGTACTTGTTCTAGATGGTGACGTCATTCAACTTTCTGTAATCTGTACACAGACGATTGCCTCCATCTTTCTTGTCGACGAATAACACTGGTGATATCCATGGCGACGCGCTTGGCTGAATCAAGCCTGTGGCTAACATGGCATCCAACTGCTTCTTCAGTTCCACTAATTCTGAGGGGTTCATGGTATATGGTCTCTGGGCTATAGGTCCAGTTCCGGGGGTTAGTTCGATAATGAACTCAATATCCCTATCCAAGGGCATACCTGGCAATTCATCTAGGAATACTTCGGGGTATTCACAGACTACTCTAACTTGGTCAATGGTGGGAAGGGCTACACTCTTGTTGCACTTGAATTGACGGGGTAAGGTTTCAGAGATATGCTCTACTGTTACTCTAGAACTACTGGTCATGGTGATGGCTTTCTTAGCACAGTCTATCAGTCCTTTATGACTTGACATCCAGTCCATACCTAGTACTACTTCCAATCCTTTGGTTCCAAGTACAATTAGGTTGGCATAAAAATCTATCCCATGTATTCTGATAAGTACAACTTTGCAAATTTTTCTAGCTTTTGTTGTTGAACCGGGGATTTGAACTATCATGACATGCTTCAGGTTAGTTGGGTGAATCTTACCAGTGCATACAAATTCTTTGGTGACAAATGAATGCGATGCTCCAGAATCAAACAATACTCTTGCTAAAACTGAGTTGACAGAAAACATACCCAGCACTACATCTGGCGCTTCCTGGGCTTCTTCTGCGTTCATGTGGAAGAGACGACTAGTGCGGTTGTGAGGGTTCCTTGGGGCAAATCTCCTGCCTGGTTGAACACGACGCTGCTGCTGAGCTGGGGCATTCACAGGGGCATTGGCGGTAGTCTTCTTGGGACACTCATTGGAGTAGTGACCCTTCACTCAACACTCGAAACAAGTGATCTGGGACTTGTCCTTGACTGAGACAGGCACAACATTGCTGCCAGTTCTGGGTGCAGTGTTGTTGTTGTTGTTGTTGTTGCTCTTGGGAGGGGCACGGTTGAAATTGTTGGCATTGCCGTAGTTGTGATTGTTTCCTTCGGACTTCACATTACCTCCGCTACGGTTGGGGTACCTTGGGCGAGAACTTGGGGGTCGGTTGTTCCTTGGTGCATATCCTGGTGAGGGGTTGGGACGGTACTTCTAGTGACTACTGGATCCATACTGGTGCATCATACGACGCTTGTGGTTGTCGTTTGCCTGGTTAATCTTCCCTTCCATCTGAATGGCAGAGTCGACTAGCTCTTCGAGATCATCAAAACGGATGTTGACGAGGACAGTCTGCATCTCATCATGCAGTCCGTTTAAGAATCTCTCCTTCTTCTTGGCCTCCGTGTTGATCTCATCTGGTGTATATTTGGCAAGTGACAAGAATCTGTCACGGTACTCCACCACAGTCATTCTTCCTTGCTTCAATTCACGGAATTCATCTCTCATCCTGTTGACAAGACCTTGCGGCACATGGGTGCGGCTGAACTTGACCTTGAATGCTTCCCAGGTCATCACCTGGCCATGGTTCATATTGCAGATGCTATTCCACCAAGCTCTTGCATCTCCCGCCAGATAGTGGGTGGCGAAGAGAACCTTCTCATTCTCATCAACTCTGGCAACCTCTAAGTTGTTTTCCATGGTCTGTAACCAGTCATCAGCATCTAATGGGTTTTCAGATTGGTTAAAGATTGGGGGATTGGTGTTCTGAAAGTTTTTGAGTTTGGATCCTTGGTGATCCTGATTTCCATGTCCTTGGTTGTTGAGAGCCATTTGGGCGATCTGCTGCAATGTTGCTAAGTTGGCTTAACGCTCGGCCCTGCTTGCTTCATGGTCCGCGATGAGATTCTGCAAGATCTGCAGCATTGGGTCCTGCGACAAGCTGCTCCTTCCTTGGTTCCCACGAGTCATCTGAAGATTGAGATAAATATAGGGGTAAGAGGGAAATTCTAAGGTTCATGGTTTTGGGTTTTCAAAGCTAAAATTTTGGGTTAGAACTCAGGTTTTTCAACTAACTTCTTTTTATTCATGCTAGCAAGCACACGATACAACACACACCACAACAATCAAAGGGGAAAACAGATGGTTTGAAGAACCATTCTACAAGCTACGATACAATGAGATGATACATCTCATGCTACGATAGTGCTCTAGTGCATCTACTCATCGTCGATGAAGTCGGAGTCTTCATCATCAGTGTAGAAGTCCACAGCATCCTCCGTAAAGTCATCATCGTTCTGAGGTAAGAATCCATATCTCCTGGATGTCTTCACCCTCATCTTCTTCCTTGGCGGCAAGCTGAGCTTCCTGCTCCTTGACGGTCTTCTCGAGGTCGGCCACCTTCTTGCGAAGACGGGCGATGGTGCGATCCTTCTTTGCACGCTGGCGGCAAAGAGACTAGCGATCTTGGATGAGCAGTGCGAAAGTCTAGGCCTTCTGGTCGGCGATGGCATGGTTCTGGTTAGCTAACTCCCTGGCATTTTCCAGTTCCTGCTGTCTGTCATGAAGCAAGAAGTCAAGGTTCTCCACTTGACGCCTCAACTCTGGGTGACTTGGCATCTCCATCGGCATTCCCAGGAAGTCACGTCTTGCATAGTGGGCAAAACGGGTTCCTTGGATCTTGTTGACGCTAAGGGCACCTGCAACGACGCGAGAGCTTCATGCATTGCCCTGGCTAATCCATCTAGCCAGTTGTTCTCTCTCACGGAGAACTGAATTCTCCCGGAAGTTGGTGCTTCGATGCTTCCTCGAAGATCCGCGGTGACTAGCCACTGTAGGTCTCCTCCCGGGGGTCCTGGAAGTTGAGCTCCAAGAAACTCCGGATGTGGGCGTCCCAGTAACTCCGAAAGTGAATCCAGATCCCTCTCGAAGATCAGCTGACCTCCGTTTCCCAACTGGTAAAACTTGCTGAACTGAGTCTCCATCTACAAGAATTAAGGATGAGGAAGTTAGTGAAGTGATCAAGTGTGTCGAATTTTAAGTCGTGATGTAAGAATTTTGAGGAACATGAATTTTTGAGAAAGAATGCGTTCACAAGTGTAAGAGGGGAAATAGTTTTTCAAAAATACTCACTTTGGTTTTGAAACTAATTTTTTGTTTGAACGTCCATTCTAACTAGGGTCTCCTATGGTCAGGATGGCTCTGATACCAACTTGTCAACACCCATGTTTTTAATCCCAGATGCCCGTTATGCCGTACCTCGCAATCCCAGGATTACCATTTTTGCGAGACATAACGGATTGGATATCACAGTACCTCATCCATTACAAACCATACATAAGTTTTTACACAAATAAAGATCTCATGATCCGGTCTTTAATACAACAAGCAACGGAAATAAAACATAAGCGTAGCGGTGGGGTCCATCTTCAAGGGCACAGGCAATGCTGACAAAGGCAGATAGTCCTAGTTATCATAGCCGTCCTGCTGACCATCATCTTGATAATCTCCTTCATAGTCTGGCCATGATAATAGCCAGGGCAAAAGCCATGAGTACTCTTTAAGTACTCGCAAACTACCACTAACAAGTAGTATAATTCTAAGTTAAGGTGCTAGAGCTAAGTTTAACTATAAAGTTAAGTTTGAAACCTAAGCTGAGTTCTGAAGCAAAGAAAGATAAAGTAAAGTTCTAGAATCACTTAAGTTGGGAAGCTATTATCATAAACACAACCCTGTTGTGGTCAAGTCAAAGTTCATCATTCATTTCAAGTTATTTAGAAAACATCTGACAACAAAACAGTATGGCCATTCCAACTGTCCATAACCGCAGACGCGGCTATTCGAATAGTTTGACACTCTACAGAGGTGGTACACTTTCACCACAAGATTCGATATATCTATCAGGGGTAACCCTGAATCATCATACTTAGTATGCAGATAATCAAACATAACCTTCCCTTTTCACACCCTAGTATGAGCACCTCTCCTATGAGCATGGCCTCCCAACCATGACCATCAGTCATCTTGGGCACTGCATAGGTGGACAACATTGAGAGGTAGCCTCAGCTCAAACCTCTCCCGTGAGGGAACTAATACTAATGCATATAAATTTCCAGCTAAGCCTTACCCAATTCAGGTAATGTGGTTGTACGGTAAATTTGGAATGGTATCGCATCCGAATCCAACGATTAGTTTTATAAAAGGGTTAAGGCTCATGCCTCATCATCATCATAAACTAGTTGTGTTTCTCAACACATGTCAAAACATCTCAATAGAATGACTCATCATTCCAAGGTTTTCACAATTCATTCTCACCCATTTGTTCCCATCTAAAGTGACTCAAGTTTTGATCTACTCTAAAATACTAAGTTAAGAGTGTTCACTAAGGTGGAAAAGATGGGTTCAATCTCATGCCATAGAATGACATCTAAAGGTTTCTAGGTAGGTCAAGTTTTATACTTTTTATGCTACCTTCAAAACAAGTAAAGAACTTTCTGTACTAACGGGAGTAAAACTTGTAAGTAAGACCCGAGGGTACTAATAGTCAAAGGGTGTGATCAAAGCATGCTTAAGACATCTTTGCTAAACCATCTAGTTTGTTTCTAGTTTGCTAGCACTAAACTTGCAAGGGTTAATCTTGGATATTGCTAACTTGCTAAGGGTAGCTTGTACTGTTAATGCTGGCTTGCCTTGGTTGGTGCAGTGGTTGAAGATTTCTTCGTCTTCGTCTTGATAGCACTCCTCCTCTTTGTAAGCTTGGTCGGTACTATCTTCTATAACAATACATCCGGAGTAGACAATCACCAAACAATACTTAACTAGGCTAGATAGCATTCTAAGACACACAATTGATGATCTATTATCATCACAAGCATCACAAGTTTAATTCAATAGTTTCTTTATTTTTATTTTAGAAAAGTAATTTCTACTCATTAAAATATAGGATCATGTTGACACATGTCATCACCACATATTATAACATGTGGGAATGAGATTTAAAAAGGTTGGATCAATATCACTTTGGTTTAAGTTCATTATTTAAAGATTTAAAGTGACTAGAAATGCCTATATAGCATTATTTTAGTTCTAGTCCAAAGTCACTGCATGTAATCCTTAATATTATTACACATTTAGATAGATATGATGAAATTTGATTTTTGAGAGTTGGAATCAACTCAAAAGCTAACTTGGTTGATTTTATAAAAATGTTGCAAGTTGCAAAAGCTTCTGTCTTCTTATTTTTTATTAGGAGAGATCTATAACTCTAATTGAATTAAATCCAATGGGCTTGGATAGATCATTTCAATACCTTTCAGACAAAATTAGTTTCATGCAATTTGGATTTATAAAACTCTTTGAATTGATTTTTAAACTAGGGGATAGAAACTAGATTCAATCTAAAAAGAAAAATCCAGATTTGAATGGGTGGGCTAGCGCGGGAAAGAAGTTGGGCCGGCCCAGTGGTGCTCCGCAGCACGGGGCTCAGCTGACAGGGGGTCCCGCGTGTCCGCGGCACTTAAAAACGCGAAACGGTACGCGCGCTGTGGGCCGTAGGATTAGAAGGGGAATCTACGGCTAAGGGTCGTCGTCGACGACGATCAGGTCGCCGGAGAGCTCGAACCCCAGCGGCTCGGTGGGGGTCTACTGGGGGCGTACCAGGGCTCCATCGGGGTCGGCGAGGCGGTCAAACGACGTGGAAGACGACGGCGAGGCGAGGCGCGGTTGCGGCGGAGCTTGGGGTGGTTGCAATCAACGACGCCCTTCTCCTCCTGCCGCGGCTGCTCCGGCTCCAATTCTGGCAAGGTAGAGCTTGCCTTGCTCCGGCTAGAGGTGGCTGAGGTCCAGAGAGGTGAGGGAAGTGGAATGGTGTGGAGAGAAGAGGCTGGGGAGGGCTCCTTTTATAGGCCCGACAGTGAGACCGAGCGGGATGGGCAGTCGACGGTGGCGACATGGCTACAGCGGGGTAGAGGCATGGCTGGGGGTGGCGATCGATGGGCGGTTCCCTGGCGGTGCTCTAGGACTTGAATGCGAGCGTAGGGGCGGTGGCACGCGGTCTAGGTGATGTGGCGCTCTAAGAGGCAGAGGCGGCGGTGTCCACGGCGAGCGGTGGCTGTGAGGCGTTGGGCGGCCAACAGGGGTGTTTGGGGTGTTCTCCAGGTCGAGGCGGAGCGGCGGGCGCGGGCTGCTGCCAAGGGGCGGTCTGTGCGAGCGGGGACCAAGTGCGCTCTAGGGACGGCGCTGGCATGGTGTGGTGGCACTGGGCGCGGTTTGTGCTCGGTGGTCCACTGCTGCTCTAGGCTCGGGAAAGGGATAGGGGTTGGCGGTGAGCTCCTGGCTACCTCCTAGACATGGCGAGGGAAGAGGGAATGGTCTGCTGCAGCGGGGCAAGGGTTGGCCGGCGAGGCATGGCTCGGCATGGCATGGCATGGGGACTAGGGACAAGGGAGAGGGGTGTTAGGGGTTTGGTTAGATCAGGAGGGAACAGAGGAGATAAATGAAGATCATTTGGGGGCAAAACCCTGTAGTAAACAGTGAGCTAGGATTAGAGTAGAGATTATGCATGCCATGTGTTTTATTAAATGGCCGCATGAAAGAAAGTTTTGAATTTTGGTTTCAAAATTTTTGAGTGATCTCCACTAGTGATAGGTAGTCTCTGGTTGCAAGGGTTTTGAAAGTGGAGCTCAAATAGATGGTTTTTGAAATAGGGGTGATCTATGCATATGCATTAGATTCAATTTTAAACTGTCATTTAAAATAGTTAACAGAATGTTTTTAGCAGATCCAAAGGTGGGCCTTGGTACCTCATTACGTGTACTAGCAAGGGGTGCAAAGATCAAGAATTGTTTCTGTTAAGCTTTGAGTACTAGGAATAGCCAAAGTAGGCATGGGAGTTAAATTTGCCAAAATGACCATTCCTCCTTTTTAATTCTTTTTGATTTGATTTTCTTTAGGAAAAGTTTGGGAATGATGTAGATGATGTTTAAATCACCTAAGAAACATTTTACAAGCATTGGATCATCCAATCATGGCAATTCAAACAACTCCTATTTTAAATGCACACATATATGAATGCTTTCATTTTAAATTTGAAAAAGTTTTTGTTAACCCTATTTTTGGATGATTTAATCTTGATAACCTTGGATTAAAGTTTTGGGATGTTATAGTGATGGACCTAGAATGGCTCCATGGAAGGAGGTGCTGGATGGTTCCAGCTAGGACTCACTGATTCTGAGTCAGTCTAGGGAGCTGCGGTATAGGAGGTTGATGCTGCTTCCTCCGTCCACCAAGAAGCGGGAGAACCTGCACGAGTGCTTCTTAGAGATGATGATGGGGTCCAAGACCATGGTGTATGTTCCCAGATGCGGCAGCATGTCCGGCTGGTCCTTCCGGTTCCACTTGACCTCTTTCTCGGACCAGTTCAGGAACTGAGGGACGGGGGAACGATTGTGTCCACCTCTGCTTCATGGCGCCTTTTGTTGTGCTGGGTTTCTGGCACGGTGGTGAAGATGTGGTAGTTCCCTACCTAGCGAGGGTAGTCTCCTTCGTCTTCATCCTGGCGGTTCTGGTGCTCACTGTTGTCCTTCTCGCCACCGGATAGCAGAGCTGGTAAACAACAAACCTCGACCATCTTCTTTGTCCAGGTGCACTAGCGAGTTGTATGTGTAGCTGGCTTGTTTCTGCCACTGTGGAACTTTCATGGGCCATCAAGCATCGATTCGATGGTGTACTTGGGCCGAGGTGGCCGCTCGTCGGGCTTCTGTCTCCGGCTGCCACCTGCAGCTGGGTCCTCTTGGACGACTACGACCTGCCTAGAACCATATTGGTTATATGGTTGGTCGTCTTTCCGCTTGCCGTGGCGATTTTCATGCCGCCTGGAGTTGTGGTTGTTTCCTTCTGGCTGCCATCGGTCCATGGAGACCTCCACGATGATCTGCACCTAGTTGTCCAGCTGGATGGGCCTTTTCATTGGCGCGTCCGTGGTGGCGTACTTGTCCGCAATCTCCATGGTCTTGGCCATGGTATCGGGCTCCACCCGGCAAAGCTTATGCTTGAGCATAGTGCCGTCTCTACAGGCGTTGATGAAGAAGTCGACTGCTTGGTGCTCGCTCACCCCTTCGCATGAGTTGTGCATGCTTGTCCACCGGGTGATGTAGGAGCGGTCAATATCATCCTTGCCTTCAATGCAAAGGGCGAGCTCGTCGGGGTGACCCGGGCGCTTGTAGGTGCCGATGAAGATGCGGACGAACGCCTGCTCGAAGTCAATCCAAGTGTTGTTGCTATTGTTGGGGAGACTATTGAACCATGTCCTAGCTGAATCGAGGTGCATGAGCGGGACGTAGCGCATAGCTACCCGGCGGTTGCCGTTTGTGATGCCCACCACGGTGGTGTTGTCCACCATCCAATCCTTCGGCTTGACCATGCCGTTGTATTATGGCGTGTCCCTTGGGAGCAAAAATCCCTTTGGAAACGGTTCGTTTCGGATCCACGGTCCGAAACACCTCGGGCCGGCCGAACTTTCCTCTTCCAGCGCGCGTGACTGGACCAACAGGTCGATGCGTGCGTGTGCGTCCCATGGCCCATCCGGCTCAAGCGGGCCAAACCATCCTAAAAGGTGGGACTTGGGTGTTGTGTTGGTTCTTCCGGCTTCATCAGCCAGATCGCGGTTCCTGCTGGTGACAGCTGTGGCTTCGCGCGAATTCTGCCCACGGCCAACTTATCTGCCGCGTGGATGGCTGTTCTGCTTTGTAGCGATCGGAGAGGAGGCCTTGCTCCCACCTGTAGCTAGATCGCCCACCCGGCCAGGCTGCTGGCTCTTGTTGTTTCCTCCGAGGCTTCTGCCTGCCTCAGCCTGTTGCTTGTTGGCCGTAGCGACAAGGAGCTGGACACGCACCTGCTGGTGACGTAGCTCGACACCCTCCAGGTGGCTAAGCTCCATGGCGGAAGCTTCCATGGCCCTCATGTTCTTGGCCGGAGTACTGTAAACCGGCTGAGCCGCAAGGACGCACGAGTCAGCAGCACGGTCCATCTCTAAGCCAAAGTTGCAGCCCTGGGGCGGTGCCTACCGATTGGCACCGTGTAGGCGGGAGAAACCATGCGTGGTGTTGTACTCGTGCATGGTTGCATCCAGGCGGCGTTGGCGGCAGCGACCTTGCTGGATTCCTCTAGGAGGTTCTGGCGTGTGGCTTCCAGCATAGCTGCTGCAGCCACTAGATCCACCTTCGGGGCAATGGGGATGCAGAGGTTCTGGATGGAGGCCGCTAAGGGGTTCGCGCCTTGCTCGCATGGTGTGGCATTGATGGCGCCCACGTCGTGCTCTAGAGGTGGGCGGCAGCCATTGCCTGTGCTGGCCATCATGACCTCAACGCTGCCGCTGGCGAGGAGCAGGGTAAAGAAGCCTGGAGGCGCACCGGAGACGGTGATGACCTTGCAAGGGAAATCCTCGGTGACGGTGGCGACGTAGACGCGGTTCTCGCTGAAGTGCATGATGGATCCATCACTTGGGATGGTTTCGTCATTGAAGCAGGATGCGTTGTCGAGGACACGGTCGAAGGAGCTGAAGGTGAGGACGAGGCCAGAGGCAACTCGTTCACCGGTGATGAGTGGAAGTCCCATGCGAAAGATGACCCCAGCCAAAGCGATGTGCCCCATGATGGGCGCCAATTGTCGTGGTGTGGAACACGGCAGTGCCATCGGGGATGGCATGAGAGGGGACAATCAGGATGCTATCAGTGGCTCCTCGCAACAGGTTGGGCATAAATACTGCAAACATAGTGATGTACCCAGGTTCAGAGCCCTCTGGATGAGGTAGCACTCCTACTCCTGCATGGATCTACTATATGGGGAGCTGATGCTCAATACAAGTGCTCCTTGAGCTGTTTCCCTAGATGCTATCGAGATCTAGAGGAAGATGAACTACTCAACTTGTCGACTTTGGCTAACTTCTAACTTGTAATCTCTTACCTAGAACCCCGGCACTACCCTTCCTTATATACTGGTGGAAGGGTAGGTGACAATGTGGGCTCTACGGTTTACTGTTTGGGATTTGGGTTTACAAAGCGGGTTGGCTGCCAGGTCCAACTGGTAGTTTAGGACCCGGTCAAGCTCTAGTACAGGTGGGGATAGCACCACAGCGTCTTAGGGCTGCCGCTTTGGGCGTCACCCGGTGCTTTATCCATCAGATTGGTGCTTTATCCGTCAGCTGGAGCTTTTATCCATTAGCCGGTGCTTTACTCGCAACCTCTAGCCTTGGAGTTTTGACATCCTCGTCTAGTAGTGCCGGCAGGGTGGCATACCAGCCTGTCTAGTCAAGGGTGCGCTCAGAAAGGAGCGTCACCCTCCCCCGTACCTTTGGCCAATGGATCTAAGGCTGCCGGGTAGAGGTGGCTACCTAGCCGGATCTCCTGGCCACCCGGCTAGACGGGCCAGCCGGGGAATCTTGAGGCGAACTGGGTGGAATGTTCCACCCGTCTGTGGTTCTTTGTCTTGCGGCCATCCGACCAGGTCTCCCTAGAGCTAGCTAGTTGAGCCTGGCTTGGCCTACCCGGGGTCATCCCCCTGACAACCGGGTTATCAGCATTGTCATCGTGGTGGAACGCAAGGAGCCAACACACGAATATGGAGTTCAGCGACCAGTTTACTACGTAAGCGAGGTATTGACGGAATCCAAGCAGTGTTACCTACACTACCAGAAGATAGCTTATGGAGTTTTCCTTGCTTCCCGATAGCTAAGGCATTACTTCCAGGAGAACCCTATTAATGTAGTGAGCAAACTTTCGCTGTCCGGCATCATCAACAATAGCGACTCTAAAGGGAGAGTGGCAAAGTGGGGCATTGAACTTGTCGCCTTTGAAATCACCTACAAGAGAAGCGACATTATCGAATCTCAAGCATTGGCGGATTTTATTGCAGATTAGACAGAACTGCTAGAAGACACTCCTGTGCTAGAGCCAGAATATTGGGTCATGCACTTTGACGGATGAAAGGTACTCAACGGCTCAGGGGCTGGTGTATTACTACAATCACCAATAGGGGAGAAGTTGCAATACATCCTGCAGATCCACTTCAATGCTACCAACAACATGGCAGAATATGAGGCCCTCATTCACGGACTTCGTGTAGCCAAGGATATTGGCATCAAGCACATAGTTTATTGTGGAGATTCTTACTTGGTTGCCCAGCAGGTGGCTGGCACCTGGAACGCGTGGAACCCTATGATGGCGGCATATCGAGATGAAGTAGACAAAATATCCAAGTGCTCAAGTACATCAATAGGGAGGAGAATGAGGCGGAAGATCTATTGTCAAAACTTGAATCAGCTCGCCGACCTATTCCGCCAGGCGTTTTCCTAGAGCATTTACGGACACCATCCATGAAGGGAGCAGACCCTGACATCCCGGATAGAGTGGACTCATTCGTTAATTCAGTAAAAATGACCTCTCCAGCTTGTATGAAACCGTTCATGGACTATATACAAGATGGAACTTTGCATGCCAACAAATTCGAAAGCCGACAAATAGTACAAAGAGCAAAAGGCTACGTCATCATTGAGGGCCAACTATACAAAAGAAGTAACATAGGAGTTTTCCTACGATGCATCTCCTGGCAGCAAGGTATTGATATCCTTAGAGAAATACATCTCGGAGATTGCGGGCATCAGGCCGCTCCCCGATCATTGGTGGCCAAGGCCTTCCGACAAGGATTCTACTGGTTAACTGCCAAGGAGGATGCCGACAAGTTGTTACAAACTTGTCTCGGGTGCCAGTTTTATGTAAGACAACCAAGTGTTCCAGCTGAAGAATTGCGAACCATACCAATAACTTGGTCGTTCGTAGTCTAGGGGCTCGACATGGTTGGTCCTTTGAAAACAACACCTTCTAGTAGTAGTGGATAAATTTACAAAATGGATTGAAGCTAAACCCATTAGAAAGCTCGATGGGGCAACAACCCTAAACTTTTTCTGGGATCTAGTGGTGAGATTTGGTCTCCTAGACAGCATCATCACCGACAACGGCAGAAACTTGTCTCTCGAAGAAGTAGAGGAGTACTATCATGAGAAATGCATCCGCCTTGACATAGCATCTGTGGCACATCCATAGTCAAATGGACAAGTTGAAAGGGCTAATGGACTAATTCTGCACGGAATCAAGCCACACTTAGAGGCACCGCTACATAGAGCAGCTGGAGCCTGGCAAGAGGAATTACCATCTGTATTGTGGAGTTTGATATCAACACCCAACAGATCCACCGGCTTGACCCCTTTCTTCATGGTTTATGGAGCAGAAGTTGTCCTACCATCCGACATCCTCCACGATGCACCAAGAGTCGCCGCCTATAAGGAAGATGACGCTGAAGAATCTAGACGCCTATTTGTGGACCTAATCGAGGAAGAGCTCATGCTGGCATGCCAGAGATCCACCATCTACCAGCAGATGCTATGTCGCGTTAGGCATCGCTCGTTTAAAGAGGGGGATCTGGTGCTTAGACTCAAGTAGGAGAAATCACACAAACTATCCCCACCTTGGGAAGGACCGCTTGTCATAAGGAAAGCATTGCTCAATGGTTCCTATTACCTCGTCGATATTCGCGAGTTGAAAGATAGGCCAACAAATTGCAAGCGCAAGCAACGTGACTCCGAGGATGATTACCCAGAGACAGACCATCCATGGAACATAGCACATCTATGTCCCTTTTACACTTAGCATATTTAATTTATGTAATAAGTTTCTTATACGATCAATGAAATAAAGAATTTGGTTCACTGATGATTTCTGAGTCCTTTACCTCATTTAGTTATTCATTTTTAGATCATAAACCCTTTATGCGCAAGTTTGCATTTGCACTTGTAAAAATTCCGCCTACAGGCGTTAGATTAAGTTTTTTGGTCCAAACGTTTTCTCAAGTTTTTATGTGGATTCTGGAGTAGTGACTTCTCGGCACTCAAAGCTGGCGATTTTGCTCTTAGGTTCTTGACGGTTCTATTAAGCATCATCGCTTGAGAGCATAGTTCTGTGCCGCGAGTGTTCCATCTCATGAAAGGTCAAGCATACGAACCAGAATAATGGATAAGCCAGCACTTGCTTAAAAAATATATACATGCTGGAAATAGATAAGTAGCAGGAAACTGGAGTACAAGTTTTTTCCACCTTACAAATTCATCAGTTTTTTCCACATACACATTGTAGAGATACATTTAATACAAACATTGTTTTATGGCCCTGCTGCAGGGGACTTTGTGGCTGCATCATCAGCAGGAGAGCCAGGCCTAGAGAGTTCATCAAATTTGGAGGGGCTAGGGCTAGACTCAGAAGACGCCAGATCCTCATCCATCTCCTTGGCAGGCACGTAGATGTTTGCCTTGACCATCTTGGCAACCTTGGTGTCATAGCTGGCAAGGCAGTTCCAAATAGCATCGCTATCGATCCCCTTTCCTTCCTCGTCAAACTTCGGCATGCCAGAGGTTACTAGATCAATGCCAGTGTTGTCATAGTGCGCCTTGACCAAGGACAAGGTCATACTTGCACCATCCTGGACACAGGAGGCTTTCCAGTCCTTTACTTTCTCAGGGGCTCGGTGCAGGATTTCGAGTACTTGGCCGCTGATTCTTCCACCTTGATGTTGATTCCTAGGGGTTGTGCTATCTCCTTGGCCTGGGCAATGGCGGTGTTGATTAAGTTGCTGGCAAGAATCATGCATTCTTTTGGATCTGGAGCACCTTCACCCATGTTGGATAAACCAATGGGGGATGTGTTTTTGTTAGAGACAAAAGATCGTGAGTACAATAATTAAAGTATCCATCTTACAGAAATTGAAAAAGTCGGAGGAAGGTTACCAAATATGCTCGTCTCCGCTTGCTTGCAGATCTCTGCCAAGGTGTCATGCTCCTATTAGACTTTCTTGTACACCTCAAGGTTCCGATCATTCTGCTCTTTAGCATCTTGGTTTTGACCTTTGAGGTGTTCAATCTCATCCTTCATGCGCTGCATCTCGGCATCAACAGACTCTTGCATGGCCTTCATCAACTGCTCATGGCCCTTCACAGCTTCAGCTAGATCCTTCTTCAAAATTATATTTTCATCGTCAAGCTCCTAGATATGCTTGGATTGCTCAATGATGCTCTTGGATTTGGAAATGGCCTCTGTAAGACGGAGAATGGAGAGCATTATGAGAAGTTGGAGAGAACTGAGCCATGAGAAAAGTAAAGAGCTATTAAAAAGAAACAGACTCTGGCTATTTTTGATCTGTTGCTTTAGGAAGAAAGTTTTACCATGTTCAAGCTCCAGCTCCTTCCGCAAGTTAGCAAACCTCTCGTTGGCGGCAATTCTTTGGGTATTCTCATTCTACAAATAAGACAACATGTTTAGCTTCTCTAGAGCATCTAGTCGGAACTATCCAGTTTCAACTAAACGCTCGAGGGCTACAGTATCAGATTTTAATCAACAAGTGTTCTCTGTTAGAGTGTCTAGCCGGAATTATCATTCTAAACAAGAAACTCGGGGGGCTACACTAACAAGTTCTACACTTAGTTCTTTGGAGCACTCAGGAAAAAAAATAGTGGTTTTCCACCTAAGAGGTCAGGGGCAGCATTAAGATATATTACATAGTAAAAGAAGTAAAGTTCAGAAAACTTACAATGGCAATAACCTTCAGATTGTTGGCCAAGTGAGAGTAGGAGTCGTGGAAGGTTCAGGCATTTTTATAAATGGCATCTTCCTATTTGATGAGATCATCAAGGCATAAAGTCGGAGGAGTTAAAGCTATAGGAGTTGTCGAAGCCAAAGATGTGGATGATGCCCTAGCCGCCTGCTATGTGACGATGGCAGTCGATGGCTCAGAGGCTCCTGCCTTGTCTGTTGCTTTCGCCGCCTCCGCCTACGCTCCCTCCATCACATGCTTCCCTTTCTCGATGGAATCCTTAGCCGGAGCTTCAGCCATTTTAGAGGAAGTACTCTCCTGTGTTGCCTGCCCACTAGGCATAATATCCATGCCGGCAGAGCCTGAGATGTCCATCATCAGATCGATGTCAATCTCCACGACGGAGGTTTCAGGGATGACGGGGGATGAAGGCCCAGTGGGGCCTATAACAGGTTTGGCAGGAGGAGTAGGGGGAGTAGTGGCGGGAGAGGACTTGACTGCCATATCCTTGGTCAGCATATTACGAATATTTTTGGACCCTCTAACATCTTTGGAGGATCGCTTCAGGCTAACACCGGATTTCTTCCTAAAACATACTCAGTATAAGTACAGGAATTGAATAGGTGCAACAAAAATTAAAGTCGGAGAATGAATGAACTTACACTATAGTAGACAACCTAGCTAAGGGGATGGTGGTAGACTTATTCTTCTCTGCCTTTAAGGAGGCAGTGCATTTCTTGGAGACTCTACTCTCTGATTTCTTCTTCTTCTTGCCCTTGGCAGCAGCGTCAGAGGTTAAGCTCTTCTGCTTTCGCGTTGCCACAGCTGGATGATCCTTAGAGGCATCATCGTTGGACACCACCTGGATATCCTTGGGATCATAGACCTTTGAGGCCATCTGATCCGCTGCCAAGGTCGCCAGTTGTAAGACAAAGGAGTGTTAGATTGGTGACTTCAAGATGGAAAAACCTTAGAGTATATGTAACAAGCAACAAAGGAAGCAAAAGCTACCTCTGGGAACTTGCCACATTCAAACATGTCATAGATGATCTTGAAGCCACGCTTCCTGCCCTTCATCTTCACCATGTCCTTAAGCCGGAGCTTGATGGTGTCATTGGAGAAGTTGTCCCATGAAATTCGCATGGGATCTTTTCTATCCTTGGAGTACATACACATCAGCTCAACGCGATGCTATAGGGGTTGGATCCGCCTAGTGAACCAGCACATGGCTAGGTCCAAGCCAGTCAGACCTTCGTCTACGAGCCACTTGATCCGCCTTACGGCGCGGTTGGCTTCTTCGTTGGATGGGAGGGAGGCTTGGGACCTCCAGGTGGGTGATTTGGCGGCAGCTCCATCGACAAAGTCGGGATACGTATCTAGACGGTTGGGCAGAGGAATGTCTGGGCTGTAAAAATATGTATGTTGACATTTCTTACAAGACTCGTGGCCCATGGTGTCGGGGAAGCGCCGGCTAGGCTGGATCTTAAAGCTAATTTTTCCACAAATCCGCAGTTCCTCCTTGGACTCTACAGACTCTCTCTTGACAGTAAAAAAGGAGACAAACAGATCTAACTTAGGCTTGATTCCTAGGTATCCTTCACATAGAGCTATGAAGTTGCTAAGTATGAGGATGCTGTTGGGAGAAACATTGTGGGGAAGTACCCGGAAATAACGAAGGATGTCCAAGAAGAAGTCAGAGACTGGCAGGCTTACACCACATACCAGCTGAGCTTTGAGGTATACCTTCTCTCCAGCTTAGGGAGAAGGAGTCAACTCG
The DNA here is from genome assembly GCA_023614405.1 of Avena insularis. Taxonomy (NCBI): domain Eukaryota; kingdom Viridiplantae; phylum Streptophyta; class Magnoliopsida; order Poales; family Poaceae; genus Avena; species Avena insularis. The sequence continues at coordinate 232,447,783 of CM042692.1, forward strand.
CCGGCCAGCGTTGGCCGCTAGATCAAACCCTCCGGCACAGGGAGATACCCCTCGGCGATGAGTTCTTGCAAATCTTTGCCGGAGAGGTCAGAGCCCCTCCACACTCCCTTGTGGGAATCACTTTCTTCTTTTGTAGCGTCTAGCGCCACCCGTCTTTTGTCACCGCCGGTGGTTTCCACCATGGTGGAGGTAGGGACGGCGACCCCCTCTGGTGGGACAGTCACTCCCTAGGATGGCTCTGTTGAAGCATCGGGAGTCACCGCCGTTGAGGGAGCAGAGCTGCTGGAGGTCATTACGCAGATGGAGGAAGCTGGAGTGGGTAGGAAGCTCTGGTTAGGGTTTTCCTTCGGAAACCTCGAACGGTCGCGCGGCTGGAGGAAGACAAAGGCGCAGTGAAGAATGCGGGTAAAAGTAAAATCCTAAGCTATAGTTAATATATATAGACCCAGCATCAAGATTCTTGCAGAAAGATCCAACGGATGAAGTGTTGCTGACATGGAGATGAGCATGAGTGGTAATTTCGCCACGTCCTCCGTCTTTGCCGCTTTAATGTTTCTGATTTTGCACGCGTAAAAATAGCTAATGATTAATTCACTACCTTCTGTGAGTTTCGAGGTAGCGTAGGCTATAGGCTACGTCATCTTCTGACTATTGCAGTGGAGAGGTCACATATGAAGATTCCATCAAAGATGGAAGATATCCGGCTCTGGAAGCGAAGTCTCAAAGAATCTCCGGCTACATTACGAAGGCGAAGAGGACTGCAGGGTTCTTTGGGAGAACTTCAAGATATTGCTTGACGAATTGCCAACATCATCTAGACGGAGCATTCAAGACCAATGGGCAAGTCAGCGCAAGATATCAAAGTCCTCTAGGGGCTACTACATGGGATATGCTAAATGGGTATCACCATAGCATGTCTCTAATCTGGCTAACCCGGGTGGCCCATAATTGGTAGTATGGCCCATGGCCTGCTGGGCCGCCTAGTTAGACGGATCCATAAGGGAGGCCCATGCCGGATGAAGGAAGGATACGTAGGAGTCACCGACATACTCGGATCCTTGGAGTACATGACATGAAGACTAGTTAGTATTAGTGTAGGACTCTTTACCTTGTCCGGCAAGGTCCTTTCCCTATAACCCTAGGTTCTGGTGCCTTTATAAGCCAGACCTGTGGGAGACTTTAGGGCACATTGTCAGATACGATACGCAACACCCTCGCACAGCAAACCGATCTCTGTAACTCGGCGTATTGCCATTATAGTGATTTATGGCAGGAGTAGAGTTCCAACATCGTTGTGGGACTTGAACCTCGGTAAGCTATGTTACCTCGTACCCGCGAACTCTCCACCTTACCCCACGTCTCTAAACACGCTCTATGAGGGACCCTCCATGGCATACTCGTCGACAATACCATGACGGTAAGGGTGTCACGCTAAAGGTTAATAGATGTTGCAAGATGATCCAATACCGATAGATAAATAGGAAGAGGGAATCACAATGGTTCCAGAGAGAATACCAAGAGGCCTAGCATGTACAAACATGGCCTCGGAACACCGCTAACCAAAAGGTCGAGCATGAGTTGCATGGAGATGTGATCGATATGATGATATCTACCCTGGTAGCTGCACCAAAGGCCGTGATGAACGGGGATGGTGCGGTGTAATGGGATCATGTAGTCACCAAAAGAATGTTGAGGGTTGTTTGTTTGAGTGGGAGTTCTGGTATTTTAGTAAGACTAAATAAGAACCCATATTTTGAAAATATAAGATTAACTACTTTACAAATAATTGTTGGGGGATATCCCCGGGTAGGGTCATGCCGGGGTATAAAGGCTGAGTTAGCCGAGGTACGGTGCGGTCAAAGCGAATGCTGGCCGGGTCTCCTCAAGGAAGGCTGACTTACAGGGTAACCTGGCATGGCGGGTGTTCACCTAACATTACCCCGGCCGACATAAAACGTATGTCGGCTATGCTTGATTTACCATATGTGCAGGTACCCTCGTAGCCGGGTTAGCCAAGCGCTAGCCGTGTTACCATTTGGCTTCCAAGAGAAGGAAGGAATCTCCCGCTGGTCAAAAGGTGGCCTCTGTCCACTGTAGCGTGAGTGAAGCGAGCAGAGGGAAGGACCAGCGGGGCATGGCCAACAAAGGTGACGCAGGCAGTGTCGGCTGACGTGATCTGTGTCTGGTGATGCAACGCCACAGAGGGGCTCACCGAGGATTACGTCCAAGGTCCGGACTAGCCGTTTAAAGTGAATAAAGAGGCATCTTGCTTTAACCAAAGGGAATATTCGGGGAATATGCCTCCACATGTGCCCTAACTTTGTAACCTAGGATCCCCTATATAAGGAGCACCAGGGCCTCCATAGAGGGGGATCGATCATTCTATTAAGGAAGAACCCTACGGCTTTGTAGTGCGGAGTAAGAGAACTAGTCTCCTTCTCATGAATAGCTCGAGGAGCCCATGTAATCCACATCCAACAAGAGAGAAATACAAACACTTGTGTGTGGAATCACCACACTATCCCTCCCTGGATTCGTCTAGTGCACATTGGCCCCATCTTTAGCCTATCCATGGCATCTGTCGTGCCACCACCACGACAGTTGGCGCCCACCGTGGGGCGAGCGGTGCTAGCAGGGGTAAAGATATGGACAGGAAACATCTTCGGCACCGGCGAGTGCATCGTCTTCAGGTTGGTTCATTGCTTTGGAGCGCTGGACTATGTCAGCGACAATGTAGGGAGCTTCGGCAGACGCCCTCCTCCATGCAAAGGCCTCTTCATCAAGCTTGGCACACACAAGATCTACGTCAACATCGATGAGTCCTGCGTACACCCGTGACACGTTGTCGAGGGACGCGAGCCACCTCTCAACACAGCTCGCGGCATCCGTATCACTCGCCCCGCAAGTTGTATTGAGGTCATGATTACAGCGCCAAATGCAAGAGATAGCAAGGATCCGGCACCAGAGCTAGAGGCAACGCCAAAGCAGGCACGGTCCAGATTCCCTCCACTAGAGAGGCCAGAGAATGTACTGCAGCAGGCGATAGATAACTTAGCAACACCCATAGCGCCAGTATTAGATCCGACTCAGGCACATGCCAAGTTAGAGGAAACTAGGCAGAAGATGTTAGCTGGTGCAAAAAAATTAGCTGAGTTACAGCAGTCACTGAATATCACTCTACGGGAGTATGAAAACGCAAACTGCATAGATGGAGTAAAAATCCGAGGTAGAAACCTGATTACTGAAATTCATAGGGAGTATGTGCCTAGGCCGGGGCAGACAGATACGATAGTAACTACAGGGTTGGAGAGGTACAGTACCCTGGCTAAGACCCTCAGGGCTGCCAATGTAGATGCCTCCGAGTTAGAAGGCTTAACCGGAGAAGCCCGAGAAAGGCAACAGGAAAGATTTAACCACTTGTTGAGGGTAGCATGTCAGCAGAATGAGGAGATAAACAAAGCAAAGCCGGCACAACCCGGAACATCGCATGTGGTTTACTCAGCTAGAAATAACACGGCAAAATCTGCTGGAGCTGTGTTGTCCCCTAGACATGGCCCTAGGAGAGAGGAAGTGGTAACCTCGGGTAGAAGAGACAAATAGATGGTCTCGTATGACCCGGTAAAGGCAGGAAAAGGAAAAGCGGTGCAAGTTGATGATGATCGTCACAGTGCTAGCCGAGGTGAAGTTAGCCGAGGTAACCGTGACCAAGGCAATGCCGGTAAGAGGAACGCTGCCAACAGCAGTGTCGGACAATGTGATCTAGCGACAACAGGGCAAAATGCACCTCGGCAACAGCAGCAGTAGTACGCACCTCGGCAGGAGAGAAGTGCAGGCCCAACAATGCAGCAGCAAAATCTCGTCCAGGTCAGGACAGGTACAACGATGGTTACTCGGTGATGTTTGATGCTGGATTTCCTAGACCGAGCACCGTGTGATTGGATCAAGATTGGGAAACAGGAACTTGCAGCCGGATGATGCCAGACTAAAGCTGGACCGAATCTATAGGCTAGAGCTGATTGAGATGCAAGGTCCTCCGGGTCCGGCATGTTTTCGACTTCGGATCATGAGGGAGCCACCAGTACCAAACTTTCAGCTGGCCAGAGGAACAAAAATATATGATGGTAGTTCAAAGTCGGATGATTGGCTCAGTGATTACGCGACTGCAGTAAACATAGCCGGAGGAAACTTGAGATGGGCAGTGAGGTATGTGCCGCAAATGTTGGAAGGACCAGCAAGAGTTTGATTGAACAATTTGCCGCCAGGAAGTATCAACTGCTGGTTGGATTTCGAGGAGATGTTCGTGAGTAATTTCTCAAGTACCTACAAGAGGCTGAATAGGCCACAGACTTTGGCGTTGTGCAGACAAAGACCGAATGAGCCAGACCGAGAGTTTCTGACTCCATGGTGCAATGTGCGCAATTCATGTGAAGGGGTAATTGAATCACAAGCAATCGTGTGGTTCGCCCAAGGTTGTAGGTATGGGAGTATGTTGCGGCAGAGGTTGCAGCGGGATATGCCAACCACCCTGGCGGAGATGATCCAGATCACAAATTCGTATGCTTTGGGAGACCCAACGCAACCTCGGCTAATGGCAAGCGAGTCGAATGAGGAGTACTACAGCAGAGATGGTTCTATATCATCCAGGAGGAATGATTTCCGAGGTAAAAGAAGGGATGATCGTCTGGATTACAAGTACATCTCGCAGCAAGTGGCAGCTATGGACCGGGATCAGCCCAATGTCGGCGCAAGCCAGTGCCAGTAAACTAGAGGGGAACAATGGCACAAAAGAGTGAGGGCAAAAAGCTTTAGACCCCGGAATAGAAGAAACAGTGGCAGGAAAGAAAGGACCGTCTGAGATACACGTTCGAGTCTATGTTGGATCAACCATGCATGTTCCATACGCCAAGTCCAAATAGTCCGGCAAATGATAGGACCTGGCAATGTGAATGGATGAGGAAATTAGAGAAAGGTAGCTCGGGGAATGCTCAGGCACCTTGGCACGATGCACCTCGGCATGATGGACCTCGAAATGAAGCACCTCGGCAGCAACTGCTCAATGGGGGAATGGATAGCAGCTGATGTTGCCTTCACCTCCACCGAGGTATGAGAATCAGGAATGGAGGGATGTTGTGCATCAAGTAAATAACCAGCAACAACAGGACCAAGGGTATCACGGCAATGAGGGGATAAATGAGTACATAGAGCATCATCAAAGTTATTGTGTGTTTGCCACAGAGGAGACTAACAGAAAGAGCTTGCAGCGCCAGCATATGGAGGTAAACGTGGTAATGCCAGGTATGGTGAGGTATATGCCTTGGTCAGCTCAGGAGATTACTTGGAGCATCAAGGATCACCTGAAGGTCATGCCAAGTCCTAGGACCTATGCGCTAGTACTAGATGCGACGTTTATTGGGCCGAATATCAATGTGAGGTTCTCCAAGGTCTTGATAAACAACGACAGTAGCATTAACATCATGTTCAAGGATACCATGCACAAGTTGGGAATATCAGAGAACATGCTACAAGCAACAAGGACCACCTTCCATGGCATTGCACCAGGTATCTCCTGTGAGCCAATTGGTAAAGTCTGGGTTGATGTGTTATTCGGCACAAGGGACAACTGCTGGACTGAGAACTTGGAGTTTGAGGTAGTGAATTTGGAAAGTGCAGATCACACGTTACTCGGTCGGCCTGCTCTGAACAAGTTCATGGAAAGTACTCACATCAGTTACTTGTAGATGAAGTTTCCCGGACCAAGGGGAGTGATTACCATAGCTAGGGATTTCAGGCATTCAATTGAATGTGCTTCCACCGGATCTAATCTGGCTGAGTCACTTGTGATTGCTAAAGAGAAGAGGAAGATTCTGGAAGTGGCTGCATTGGCTCAGTCCACGCTGCATCATATGCCAGCTCTGACAAACCCACATGGGAGTGTTTCATTTTAAGCGACGAAAGATACAAAGAAAGTGCCTGTTGGAGATCAGTTCCCGGAGGGCACCGTAACTATTGGTGCTGGGTTAAGTGACAAATAGGAAAGCGAGCTCGTCAACTTCCTCCATGACAATCGGGATATCTTTTCTTGGTCTACACAGGACCTGCAAGGTGTGCCGAGGGAGTTGGCCAAGCACTCTTTGAATGTAAGACCCAGAGCAAAGCCGGTGAAGCAACCTCTCTGCCGCTTCGCCGAAGACAGGAGAAAAGCCATTGGAGATGAGATAGCTCGGCTCCTTGCAGCCAGATTTATCATGGAAGTACTTTACCTGGATTGGCTCTCGAATCCGGTGCTCGTGGAGAAGAAGAAGGAGGATCCGAATGTGGCTGTGGTATGGCGCATGTGTATCGATTACACGAACCTAAATAAGGCATGTCCGAAAGATCCGTTCCCACTGCCAAGGATAGATCAGGTCATAGACTCAACTGCCGGATGTGAACTGTTGTCATTCATAGATGCATATTCTGGTTTCCACCAGATACCTCTGAATCCGGAAGATCAAATAAAGACTGCATTTATTACCCCATATGGGGCTTATTGCTATCGTACTATGCCGTTTGGATTACGTAATGTAGGAGCAACGTATCAACGATGCATGCAAAAGTGTCTACATGACCAAATAGGTCGGAATGTGCAAGTTTATGTGGTGATAAAAACTATGGAAAGAAAAATGCTCCTTTATGATATCCGGCAAACATTTGCGAACCTAAGGAGGTTCTGAATGAAGCTTAACCTGGAAAAATGTACCTTTGGTGTGCCGACAGGGAAGTTACTCGTTTTCCTTGTATCCAGCCGAGGTATCGAAACCATTCCCACGAAAATCCGAGCCATAAAGAAAATGGAGCCATCGAAGTTTCTTAATGATGTGCAGAAGTTTACGAGTTGCCTGGCATCCTTAAGTCGGTTTGTAAGTCGGCTGGGAGAGAAGGCATTGCCCCTGTACTAGTTAATGAAAAAGGCAGATAAATTTACATGGACACCGCAACCTGATAGCTCATTTCGAGAGTTAAAATAGATCTTGTCCTCTGCACCAATACTGGCTGCGCCACTACCCAAGGAGCCTATGTTGCAATATATAGCCGCGACCAACCGAGTCGTAAGTGCATTAATAGTGTTGGAACACGATGAGGAAGGAAAGTCGGTGCAGAGAACAGTGTATTACCTAAGCAAGGTATTATCAGCTTCAAAACAAAATTTCCCTCACTACCAGAAGATGGCATATGGTGTGTATATGGCAGCTAAAAAACTTAAGCATTACTTCGAGGAACACCCTATAAAAGTGGTGTGTGAAGCACCCATATCAGAGATTATGGGAAACAAAGATGCTAGCGGCCGGATTGCGAAATGGGAAATTGAGTTAGCCCCATATGCACCGCAGTTTGATAGAAGAGATGTGATCAAATCCCAAGCTATGGCGGATTCCTTTGTGGATTGAGCTGAGATGCAGTATGAACCATCTTTGTCGGACTCAAATTACTGGCGAATGCACTTTGATGGGTCAAATCTAAAGGAAGGACTGGGGGTCGGGGTAGTGCTTACCACGCCCAAGAAGGATCAGCTGAAATACGTCCTCCGGATCCATTTTAGCGCATCGAACAATGTGACCGAGTATGAGGCACTTGTGCATGGACTCAAGGTAGCAAAGGAGGTAGGCATACGTCGGATACTGTGCTTAGGAGACTCCCATTTCGTGGTACAACAAGTGTCTGGCAACTGGGATGCTCTGGACACAAACATGGCACTTTACAGATTCCATGTCCAGAAAATAAGTGGTTTCTTCGAGGGGTGTGAATTCCATCATGTACCGGATCGAAAATGAGGCGGCCGATGTATTATTCAAATTAGGGTCACCCCGACAGCCAATCCCGCCAGGCATTACTTTGGAACAATTGAGAAAACCATCCATTGCACCCTCACCAGAATTTGACTCAATTTATATCCCGGCTCTCTCCGGGTCAAAAGCTACTCCTATGGACATAGACTGGGGAAGCACCTCACCAAACCTAGGGACTGCTTCCACAGACCCGAGGACTATCGCGCAGAACCCGGGAACTGTTCGGCTTGACCCGACTAGGGTTATGTCGGTGGATGCAATGGAAATAGATCAAGATCTTTTCCCCATCCGAGCTATACCTGCATGGTCAAAGCCAATATTTGAATTCCTAAAAGAAGTAACCTTGCCAGAGGATGAGATACTCTCAAGGCAAGTCCAAAAAAGAGCAAAGGCATACACGATTATCAATGCCGAATTATACAAAAGGAGTGTCACTAGTGTGCTGCAGCGATGCGTAGACCCGGAAGATGGGCTTAACATCCTCCGAGATATTCATCAAGGAGAATGTGGTTAACATGCATCTTCCAGAGCATTAGTGGCAAAAGCTTTCTAACGTGGATTTTATTGGCCAAGTGCCTTGGAGAAAATAGAGGATCTTGTGAGAAAATGCAATGGTTGTCAGAGGTATGCCACAAAGACGCATATGCCAATGTCGGAGCTGAAAACTATACCTATCACTTGGCCATTTGCTGTATGGTGTTTGGATATGGTCGGACCATTTAAGCCGACAAAGGGAAACATGACTCATATCCTGGTGATGGTGGACAAATTCACCAAGTGGATTGAAGTGAAGCCAATCAGTAAATGTGATGGGGCAACAGCTGTGACATTCCTCATAGATATAATCTTGAGATATGGATATCCCCATAGTATCATAACTGATAGTGGCACAAACTTTGCTGAAGGAGCATTTGCGAGGTTCTGCCGATAGAAGAAGATCCGGCTAGATGTTGCCTCTATAGCCCACCCCGCATCGAACGGTCAAGTGGAAGGATCCAACAGACTAGTCTTGTCCGGGAAAAAACCCCTGCTCATTGAGGCACTACAAAGACCAGCGGGGTGCTGTATAGAAGAACTACCAGCGGTACTATGGAGTTTAAGAACAACTCCGAATTGATCAACAGGCTATACGCCATTCTTTCTAGTATATGGGGCAGAAGCTGTACTACCAGCCGACATAGAGCATGATTCGCCAAGGGTCACCCAATGCATAGAAGCCAAAGTGCGTGAAGCCCGGCAAAACGATATTGATCTGCTGGAAGAAGCGAGAGAACTGGCCTTGTCCAGATCCACCATTTCTCAACAAAACCTCCGATTCTATCATAGCCAGAAAGTAAACCCCCGAGTCTTCCAGGAAGGTGATCTAGTACTTCAGCTGGTGCAGCGCACTGCTGGCATGCATAAGTTATCCCCTCCATGGGAAGGACCTTTCATTGTAAGCGAAACTTTGCACAATGATTCCTACTATCTTATCGATGCACAACCATAGGAGAAGAACAAGGCGGATAGGTCCAGCGAGGAATCTAAGCGTCCATGGAATGTAGCCCTACTTTGTCCATTTTATACCTAGCAAAGAGGTGAATGTATCTGAATCACTCATATGTCGGTATGTATGTCGGCAATGAGCACATCAATGAAACCTCAGCACCCCTAGCAGAAACTCATGGACTGCCTTAATAATTTTCTTTCCTATATTTACTTTATATATGTCAGCTGGATTAAAATACTTACACCTCAGCCGGATTAGTAGTGTCTAGGCACCAAAAACCTAACCTTTCGACTTTGCTGCTGTCCAACAAGAATTGGCTTCATGGCAAGCAAGAGCACAAGTTTGGAATTGCAAAGCACATGAAAAACGACTAAGGAAAGGAACATAATCGAGCCGACATTTGTTATTCGGACTAACCCTCTGTTTACTTTATTTATGTTATGTTGGATTATTTTGAGCTTATCTCAAAGATTCTAGTATTGTTAAGCCAATTTTCCGAACCTTGGACTCGTAAGTCAAAAATCGAATCAAGGTAGACACGAGCCGAATCAAAAATTGAATGAACAAGAAAAGGAATCTTGGGGACTCCGCCCAAGTTAATCCAGCATTAGTAACTTAGTAGCAAAACACACGCAGTTCTAGCAAAATGAACCATAGTGCTTAATACATTTGCACCCGGCATACCGGGTATCTGATGAATATCAAAGTGTTTTGGTTAGGTCATGGAGCAGCAGCTGGAGACGGATCATTGGTCGAGGGAGGAGGTACTTCAGCGTCGGTAGGTGGGGCACTGGTCCCTGCCTCGTCTTCGGGGTTAACCTCCTGATACGTTGCAAACGTATCTATAGTTTTTGATGTTCCACGCTTGGTTTATATCTACTTTCTTATGTTTTGTCCACACTTTGGAGTACTTTTTATACACTTTCTTGGACTAACATATTAACAAGATGCCATAGTGCCAGCTGCCTGTTTTCTGCTGTTTTTGGTTCCAGGAAGTCAGAAAATGTATATTCTCAGAATTGGACGGGACAAAAGCCAAAGTCAATATTTCACCGAGGGGGACATGGAGCAAGAATACGAGACGAAGAGGGGCTAGGGGCCGGCCACACCACTTGGCCGTGCGGCCAGGCCTAGCCTGCACCAGGGGGTGGTGCAGCCGCCTAGGGCACCCCCTCGGCCTCCCCTTTCGCCTATATATTGCCTCCGATATAGAAACCCTAAGTACCCGATCAAAAATTCACGAAAGAGTCTATAGCCGCCGTCATCTCCATCCCTAGATCGGTAGGGATCTGAAGCTCTTCCTGGCACCCTGCCGGAGGGGAAAATTCACCCTAGAGGCCTTCTTCATCACCATGCAAGCCTCCGGTGTGATGCGTGAGTAGTTCATCCTTGGACTACGGGTCCATTTAGTAGCTAGATGGTTAGTTCTCCTCCTTTGTGCTATCATGTTTAGATCTTGTGAGCTCCGTTCATGATCAAGATCATCTATTTGTAATCATACATCTTGTGTTTGCGGGGATCCGATGGATATTGAGATGCTATTTCAGATTGATTATTGATTCTATCATGTCTTTGTTATTTGTGATCTTGCATGCTCTCCATTGTTAGTAGATATCTTGGCCGAGTAGATGCTAGCAACTCCAGGAGGGAGTATTTATGCTTGATAGTGGGTTCATGCCTCTAGTAATCTGGGGAAGTGACAGAAATCTCTAAGGTACTAGATGTGTTGTTGCTACTAGGGAGAAAACAACAATCCTTTGTTCATAGAATAATCGTATTGTTTACATTACACGCAATGCTTAATGCAATTATCTATTGCTTGCAACTTAATACTGGAGGGGGTTCAGATGATAACCTGAAGGTGGATTATTAGTCATAGATACAGTTGGATTACGGTCTATGTATAATGTTGTAATGCCCAATCAAATCTCATAGGAGTCATGATGATTAGTATATGCATGTATTCTTTCTCGATGTTTGTCAATTGCCCTACTGTAATTTGTTCACCGAACATGTTATCTATCTTAAGGAGAATCAACACTAGTGAACTATGGACCCCGGTTTACTGTTTTCTGTTTTCTGTTTACTTTCTGCAAGCTACTACTATCTTCCACACAATACGTTTAATCCTTTGTTTTCAGCAAAACCGGTGAGATTGACAACCTCACTGTAAGTTGGGGACAATGTTTTGTGGTTGTGTTGTGCAGGATTCCAAGTTGGAAACAACACCTTGGAGGTGTTTCCTTGCTCCTACTAGTTCAATAACCTTGGAGGTGTTTCACAACTGAGGGAAAATTTGCTATTGTGCCCATCATACCTTCCTCTTGGGGTTCCCAACGAGATGATTGTATCTTGAGCCAACAAGCATCTTTTTGGTGTTGTTGCCGTGGATTGAAGGAACAAGCACCCAAGTCAACCACGCGCCAACAAGTATTTTTCTAGCGCTGTTGCCGGGGAGTCAAGGACATCTTCACAAGGGGAGTCCCTCATAACCAATCTCTTTACTTTGTTTTATTCGTTTTGCTTAGTTTATTTCTGCTTTGTTTGCTTGTTCCTTTTATAAAAATCACAAAAAAAATCAGTTCCTACTATAGTTGTTATTTTCGTTGGTCTGTTATTGTCTTGCTTTATCATGCTTTCTATCAATGGTTGGTTTCTTTGAAACTAAATATAATTGGCAAGGTGGGTTCACGGAAGAACAAAAATATTATTATAAGAAACTGAATATAATTTATTGCTTGGAGGGTGCATTCGAACTAGCTTATTTGCTTGAAAATACTAATGATGCACCTTATAAATATGAGGTTTATGATATACTTCAATTTTTCTTTGATAATTACAGGAAAAACTGGCTATATTCTTGAATATCTTAATAGATGCTCTCCACCAGCGGAAGAGACTAATGCCTTGCAGGAACCTATGGAAGAAGAAATTGCTGAAACTAGAAGCATATTGGATGAAAAATAGGAGGAGAGTGATGATCAAGAGGAGGAAGAATGGATCTACCCATTCCTACCTTCTAATGAGAGTAACTCTTTACCCCTTACAATATTTGATTGTCCCCCATGCTTACTAAAGGAGGATGAATGTTATGTTCCTGAGGATTCTTTTGAAAATGTATATGTTTGTAGATCATGAAAAGGATGCTTTATGTGATAGTTATATTGTTGAGTTTATTCATGAGGCTACTGAAAATTATTATGAGAGAGAAAAATATGGTTGTAAAAGTTTTCATGGTACTGAAACACCTCTCTATGTGCTGAAAGTTTTGAAGTTACTCTTGTTTTATCCTCCTATGCCTGTCACTTTGTTCTTTGTGAATTTATTTGAATACAATATTCCTATTCATAGGAAGTGGGTTATACTTAAATGTGTTTTTAATTTGCTTCTTGATGCTCTCTTTTACTTCAATTCATATTTCTTATGTGAGCATCTTCTCAAACTATCAAGCCTAACTTAAAGGCGTTAAAGAAAAGTACTTATTGGGAGATAACACAAAAGTTTTAGTTGAGTCCTGGAAGTTATTGCTTCAGTAATAACCTCTCCTTATCATTTTTGTGTGGTTTTTGTGCCAAGAGTAACCTCTAATGAGAGAGAAGTAATGCTTGGGAAAGTTGCTGTCCTGAAACAGATTTTTGTGCTTCGCTGTAAAAATTCGTGTAAAATCTCTGTACGTCGGTTTGAGCTGTAATTGTTTGTGCTTCTGCCCTAGGTTGTTATCCAACTTTCGTTAGTTCAACACCTTTCGATTTGAGCAACAGAAGGTCTTCAAAAAAAATGGTTTTTACCTGCTGGTCTGTTTTGACAGATTTTTGCCATTATTTCCATTTGCTTCTTGTTGATTCCTTTTTGGGTTCTTTTTGGGGAATTGAGGTTTTTAAGGGAAGTGCTACAGTATCTTGTGTTTTAATGGAAGTTTTATTGGTGTTGAAACTGAACGCAAAGACTTATTATCTTGAGTACACTAATGTTGCTAATAAAGATTATGTGAAGCTTTGTATGAAGGAAAAATCTCAGGTGTATGGAGAGAATGATGTAATGAGATGAAGAATGGACTAAAGCTCAAGCTTGGGGATGCCATGCGTGTCACCCCAAGAAATATCCAAGAAGTACAAGCGTCAAAGCTTGGGGATGCCCAAGGCATCCCCTTCTTCATCAATAAAAATCTCAGGTTTCTTCCAAACACTTCATTTTTATTGTTTCATGCACAGTTGTGTTGTTCTTGGAGCGTCTTTATTTTCGTTTCGTTTTCTTTGTTTGCTTAGTTTGCTCGAATAAATTGGTTGGACCCCCTCTTTCATACATTAGTTTCCAAAAAAGATTGGTTTGGATTGGAAAAGAGTAGGAAAAGTTCATGCTTAAGTGGTAAAAGGAGCTTGTTTTTGACTGTGGCCTATGCTTTGTCATGTCATGCTTGATATTGTTTTGGCTTTATGCTTAGTGATTTTTGCTGTAGCATGACATGTTATAACAATTGAGATTGATTAATGTTCCTTGAAAGAATCATGCATTGTTTTAGCATATTAAAGCATAGTATTGTGGTATTCTCCTTTGATGCTTTATTTGGGTTAACTTGGCACATGGTCACACCATGTTAAGTCTATCCCAAGTCACCATAGCCTCTATGATCTTTCAATTTTCGACTTGTAATATCACTTTATGCTTTAATTAATGATGTTTTGTCGCTTTGCATGATTATGGCCGTTATTGCTCTCTTAGTTGGTCGCTCCCAGTCTTTTGCTAGCCTCCATAACCAGTATGAGTTCCACTCATGCATCCAATTCCAAATAAAACCAAGTTATTCCAAAGAGTCCACCATACCTACCTATTAGCATTTGCTATTCCAAGTATATTCATGTTTTTATCTACCTTCCGAATTAAACTTGTTATGAGAAAACTAGTGATTAAATCTCTCACGAACTTGATGGCACACTTTACTTTTATTTCCCCTAATAAACTTGAACCATTGTGTCGTCTATGTTGTATATGCTTGCACTTATATGTTGGGGATTAGCAGAACCATGCTGTCATGGGGAACGCTTTCAACATTGCACTTATACATTGTACCTAGTTGATATCATGCTCTTTTGTCTATGGATGTCGTCGGTGTGAAATGAAAGGGGAGCTTGTAAGTCCATGGAGTTATGTATGTGTGTTAGATAAATGCTTGGGCCACTGGTGTAATCCATGCCTAATCATGGTGGAAACCTGCAGCATAACCATAATGAGTAATCTATGAAGCATTCTTCTTATAAAAAAAGAGATAGAGACCGAGAAAAAGAGAAAAAAAAGAGATGAGAAAAGAGAAAAGAGAGAAAAAAGCACCATTTTCCCATGGTAAATAAGAAGATTGCTGAGATGCTCGTTGTCTGCTTGCCTTGTCATTTTGATATGGGGATTCTTCCGTATCATTGGGCAAGGGGTACCCCATTGGCGGTTCTCTATGATACACATGTACTTATTATGACAAGAACTTACCGGTAACTAAACTTGAGTAGCATGAGGAGCGGCCCTCGTATTCAAGGGACATGAGATTTCCAACTTATACTTTGTGAAGCATATACTCCATGGTTTCTTCACTATAACCTTAATCACTTCAAGATGCTTATGATAGGGGCAATGAGAGCTGAAAGCTAATAGGTACCATAATTTTTGGAAGCTCTTTATGAAACTTGAATCCCTGCTTCCTTCTATGAAAGCCTTTCTTTTAATTTTATGTTGAGTCTCCATCTTATATCTTTATGCACCTATTGAGAGAGCATACTGGCCATTCTTATTTTAATGTGCATTTTCCCAAGACTTGTTGATTGATGCATAACTTTGATATTTTTTGTTCTTAAACTATTTGTATCTAGTCACCCTTATAAACTTTGAAGGTGTATTATGCAATTATGATTTGCTACATTATGAGGGACAAGCTGAATGCCACTATGCTATGTTTTTGTTATGTGAAACAAACAAACGTCTTGCAAAGCATTGTTATTCACGAATCTTTTGTTTGTGCCTTTCATGTTACAGCATAGTTGCTATGTCTTATTGTTAGAACTTCATCTTTTCATGCTATGTTGAAGTACTATGATCCTAGCTATCAATGTTTTACAAATACTTTGATCAAGTTTATGATGGTACATGTCACCTCAAAAATTATTCTGCCTTTTTATCACTTACCTACTCGAGGACGAGCAGGAGTTAAGCTTGGGGATGTTGATACGTTGCAAACGTATCTATAATTTTTGTTGTTCCATGCTTGGTTTATATCTACTTTGTTATGTTTTGTCCACACTTTGGAGTACTTTTTATACACTTTCTTGGACTAACCTATTAACAAGATGCCATAGTGCCAGCGGCCTGTTTTCTGCTGTTTTTGGTTCCATGAAAGTCAAAAAATGAATATTCTCGAAATTGGACGGGACAAAAGCCAAATTCAATATTTCACCGAGGGGGACACGGAGCCAGAATATGAGATGGAGAGGGCGGGGCGGCCACACCACTGGCAGCGGCCAGGGCGACCAGCTAGGGGGTGGTGCGGCCGCCTAGGGCACCCCCTCGGCCTCCCCTTTCGCCTATATATTGCCTCCGATACAGAAACCCTAAGTACCCGATCAAAAATCCACAAAAGTGTCTGTAGCCGCCGTCATCTCCATCCCTAGATCGGTAGGGATCTGAAGCTCTTCCCGGCACCCTGCTGGAGGGGAGAATTCACCCTGGAGGCCTTCTTCATCACCATGCTAGCCTCCGGTGTGATGCGTTAGTAGTTCATCCTTGGACTACGGGTCCATGTAGTAGCTAGATGGTTGGTTCTCCTCCTCTGTGCTATCATGTTTAGATCTTGTGAGCTCCGTTCATGATCAAGATCATCTATTTGTAATCATACATGTTGTGTTTGCGGGGATCCGATGGATATTGAGATGCTATTTTAGATTGATTATTGATTCTATCATGTCTTTGTTATTTTGTGATCTTGCATGCTCTCTGTTGTTAGTAGATATCTTGGCCGAGTAGATGCTAGCAACTCCAAGGGGGGGAGTATTTATGCTCGATAGTGGGTTCATGCCTCTAGTAATCTGGGGAAGTGACAGAAATCTCTAAGATACTAGATGTGCCGTTTCTACTAGGGAGAAAACAACAATCCTTTGTTCATAGAACAATCATATTGTTTACTTTACATGCAATGCTTAATGCAATTATCTGTCGCTTGCAACTTAATACTGGAGGGGGTTCGGATGATAACCTGAAGGTGGATTATTAGTCATAGATGCAGTTGGATTACGGTCTATGTATAATGTTGTAATGCCCAATCAAATCTCATAGGAGTCAAGATGATTAGTATATGCATGTATGCTTTCTCAATGTTTGTCCATTGCCCCGCTGTAATTTGTTCACCCAACATGTAATCTATCTTAAGGAGAATCACCACTAGTGAACTATGGACCCCGGTCCTTTCTTTTACCATCAATCTACAACTATTTACTGTTTTCTGTTTACTTTCTGCAAGCTACTAGTATCTTCCACACAATACGTTTAATCCTTTGTTTTCAGCAAAACCGGTGAGATTGACAACCTCACTGTAAGTTGGGGACAATGTTCTGTGGTTGTGTTGTGCAGGATTCCAAGTTGGAAACAACACCTTGGAGGTGTTTCCTTGCTCTGACTGGTTCGATAACCTTGGTTTCACAACTGAGGGAAAATTTGTTGCTGTGCTCATCATACCTTCCTCTTGGGATTCCCAACGAGCTCATCATATCTTCAGCCAACAAGCATCTTTCTGGTGCCGTTGTCATGGATTGAAGGAACAAGCACCCATGTCAACCACGCGCCAGCACCTCCTCATCCTCCAGATCCTCAGTATCATCACCAAGCTTGGAGTCTTCTTCTTCATCTTCTTCGCCCTCAGCACCATCTAAGATATAGGCATCATTAACTGCTACGAGGAAGCTCGGACCCTCGTTCCAGCTATGGTAAAAGGCGTACTTGATGAGATTGTTGGCATAGGCTTTGCGTTGGGCAATGCACTCCGGATCATTAGAACACTTAGATCCGGTGCGCAGACGATCAAGCAACTCCAGGTCCAGTGCCTCGTACCATGAGAGAACAAAGTTCAGCGCTGTATCAGCCCCGACACGTGCCGCAGATTCCCGCCGCAGGTTCAGCTGAGTCTCACACTCCATCAATTTGGCTATAAAAGCGGCACTGCCTTTGGGAGTGGGATCAGTGGGCCAGAGAGTGTTGAACATCCGAAATGCTGCTGGCATAATGTCCGTGCCATAGTTTTTCATAACTTCAACACGGGCAGCGAGGCTCACCAGCAAGTCCTCCGTGTCATAAGGGACAGACTCGGAGGCAGAGTCCACTGGTGTACCCCACTGTGCACGGGACCTAGCTACAGTAGCAGAAGTGAGGGGTTCATTCTCTGGGAACTTTCCTGTGAACAAAACGGAAAATATCTATGAGTAAGGATACATGACCTGGAAAAACAAATGTCGGAAGGAGGAAGAGAACTCATGAGCAATGTAGCAGAGGATATGAGTCAGCTCATTGTGCTCATCTTCATTCCTCGCCTGGAGCTTCTCATAATCAGTGGTCACCGACTTAAGTTTGATGTCGGTTTCCTTCTGCAGATCAATGTCCTTGGCAATCTGGGTCTTTAGGTTGTCCTTCAACTCGGAGAACTTCTGGTCGGCCTTGTCCAGCTCTGATTTGTGGATCCTTGATCTTCCGGATTTTGGCGTTCATCCAAGTAATCTCATTGTCCTTGAGACGAAGCTGAGCGATTTCATCATCTTTTTTCTTCAATTCGGCCCGGTGCTTTCCTGCTTGTTCGAGAAAGTGAAGCATCATGTCAGGAATGGGCACGCTATCTTGAAGTTTAACTGCAATAGTGAGTTGACCCGGCAGAGCCGAGGTATAAATATCTGCTGAGTCAAGGGAAGAGCACACAAAGGCAAAATGATCAAGATGAGTTACCTTGGATCTCGGCCAAGTTCTTGTGCATGATGACGTTCTTAGCCTCGGCCTCGGCTGCATAATCCGGATGATATGTTAACACGGATGGCAAGTAACTCAAAGGAACGGAAGTGAAAAATCTTAGGCAAAATAACTTACCCTTCTTTTGGTCATCAACAAGCAGTTTATCGTATCTGGCACGAAGATCCTTATATGAGTCTAGCAGATGGTGGAACTCAGCAGTTCAGCGATTGGTGGTAGTCTGAAATAAGCAAATGCTAGCTTAGAAATAGGAGGGAATGTGTGGATATTCGAAGTCTACAAGATCCGGGCCAAGTGGAAGTTAACTCGGCTCTAGGTGTGTGGATATTCGAAGTCTACAAGATCCGGGCCAAGTGGAACTTAACCCGGCTCTAGGTGTGTGGATATTCGAAGTCTACAAGATCCGTGCCAAGTGGAACTTAACCCGGCTCTAGGTGTGTGGATATTCGAAGTCTACAAGATCCGGGCCAAGAGGAACTTAACCCGGCTCTAGGTGTGTGGATATTTGAAATTTACAAGATCTGGGCCAAGTGGAACTTAACCCGGCTCTAGGTGTGTGGATATTCGAAGTCTATAAGATCGGGGCCAAGTGGAACTTAACCTGGCTCTAGGTGTGTGGATATTCGAAGTTTACAAGATCCAGGCCAAGTGGAACTTAACCCAGCTCGAGGTGTGTGGATATTTGAAGTTTACAAGATCCAGGCCAAGTGGAACTTAACCCGGCTCTAGGTGTGTGGATATTCGAAGTTTACAAGGTCCGGTCCAAGTGGAACTTAACGCGGCTCTAGGTGGGTGGATATTTGAAAATACTAAGGACTTGCACTAGTTCTCTAAGAGCATCTGACCGAGTAATGAATTACTTCCCAGAGGCTCGGGGACTAGTGCATATACCTGTTAAGTGTTTGCGTATATAAAAGGCATAATGGAAAAAGGCTTACCTCCATTATTCGGCCAGCAAGGGAGATGGCCTTGGTAGCGATGTTCATCTGAGCACTAAACTCCGCCGGACCAAACTTTTCTGGGAGATCATCCTGCGGGTTAATGAACTCGGCGTCATTCTAGTTATTAACATACTCGATAAGCGTCGGACTATAATTCTCCCCACTAAGCGCCTGGGTCGTCACCAAGCCCTTAGCATGGGCTTCCTGCCTCGCGGACTGAGCAGCAGTCAGGCTAGTATGCAAAGTTAGTTGTTTGATGCCCTCTGATCCGGCAGCATAAGACCAAGAGGATGGATCTTAGGTTGTCTCGGCGGCCTTCTTGCTCTTGTTGGCAGATTTTGGCCGCTGTAGAAGCGCCGAGGCTGCCGCTCTTGATTGAGATTGAGGAGCTGGCTGGAATATATCCTTAATGGACACAATTGATCCGGATGCGGTAGCTTGAGGTTTTTTCTTGGAGGATGGCATTGATGTTGTTGTTGTTGTTGTTGTTGTTGCTGGTGCTAAAGCTATTGCTGTTCGTGAAGGGAATATGCCCGAGAGGCAATAATAAAGTGGTTATCATCTTATTCCATGTTTATGGTAAATGTTTATTTTACATGCTATAATTGTATTGATCGGAAACATCAATACATGTGTGTTTAATAAACAAAAAGGGTTCCTAGTTATGCCTCTCTTATAGACTAGCTTGTTGATTAACAAGATGATCAAGGTTTCCTGATCATGGACATTGGATGTTGTTAATAACAAGGTCACACCATTGGTGGAATGATGTGATGAACATTCATCTGAAGTATAGCATTACGATCAAAGTCATTATGTTTATATTGCTATAATATCATACGAAGTAATCTTTATCCTTGGACCATGAGATCATGTTAATTGCTAACACCGGAAGAGTATCTTGATAACATCAAACGTCACACCGTAACAGGGTGACTATAAAGATGGGTTCAGTGCTATGAAGGTGTTATGTTGAGGCTCATGGATCAAGAGTGGAATTTGTCAATCCTGATGACGGATAGATATACTTTGTGCCCTCTCGGTGATATCACATTAAGATAGCTTGCAAGCAAGTGATGTGATCACTAGAATGTTATATCATGGGAACAAGAAAAGAGTGCATGTCGGTAACGAGAACAAACTAGGTATGGAGATACCGATGATCGAATCTCGGACATGTAATATATCACGAGACGAATGGATTTAGTTACTAGCGTTAAAGGTTCTCACGATCACAGAAGTCATCGTTGAATGTGTAGGAGTCAATATGGATCTCCAGGTCCCGCTTCTGATTATTGATCTGAGAGGGGTCTCGATCATACGCATTATTCGCGAACCGTAGGGTGACACACTTAAGGGATACCGACACCATTTGGAGCAAATATGTTTCAGATAAAGATTTAAGAAAGCGCTGGAATTATTTCAATAGACACCGAAACTGTTTCGGGTGAAATTGCTGAAATTGGTTCTGCATGTAATATTGAAATGTTGCAGGGGGTTTTATGTGAATGTTTGTTAATTAAAGTAATTAACAAAATTCTGAATAAAAATAATAAAAGACTTTTATTAAATGAGAGAGCATTAAATTTGGAGAAATTTAATGCATTTAAAGTGGAGACTTTAAAAGGGAAATGTGAAGAGGCATTTTAATGTGGAGGGGTTACCACCACATGAATGGAGGAGGTGAAGAGACACCTCCTCCATGCGCCGGCCATGAAGGAGGGGCACCCCCTCCCCCTATAAAAGGCCACCTCTCCTCACTTCTCAAACACACCTCCTTGTGAAGGATCTCTCTCCCCCTCTAGTATTATTCCCCCATGGTCTCGGATTAGCGAGATACATGTTCCTGGTGACTTTATCTGGAAAGGAGTTGCTGCTTCTGCTGCTTTGCTGGAGCGAGGGACAGAGGTTGTCGGGGTACCGGACGTGTGTGTGATCACGGATGCACCGCTGCTTTGCGGTGCTGGACTTGGTGGCGCTGAAGCTGGATCTGATGGACGTGCTAGAGCCGGACCTGCTGGACTTCATCACGATCTTGAGATTGGCAAGTGTACGACTACATCAACCACGAGTTCCTACTCGTTAACAAAGCTTGTTGTCTACGAGGGTAAGTTCTCGTTGGATGTATGTCCACCCGTTGCTTTGTACCTAATAGATAGATGTTGGCGTGTAGTTCACACCGTAGGAAATTTTTTGTTTTCTATGCTGCGGAACCAACAGTGGTATTAGAGCCAGGTTTATGTGTAGGTGCTTAGCACGGGTAGTACACATATGTTTATATGTGGGCGATAATGATCATGTTATTGCTTCTTTCATGTATGTTGGATATTGGTGGCATAGTGGGATGAAGCGGCTCGGACCAACCTTACATGTCATCGTACATGAGACCGGTTCCACGACTGACATGCAACTTGTTTTGCATAAGTGGCTGGCGGGTGTCTATCTCTCCTACTATAGTCAATATCTGATTTACAACGAGTTGCTAATAACTTAGTTATCCTTGTTGTGGTTCATGTTCGTAGGTAAGAACGGTTCTATCTCCGAAAGCCCTAAACCACGTAAAACTTGCAATTGATAAATTAGAGGCGTCTAGTTTAGATCGTTGCTGGGCTAGTGTCTTGATATGGTATTGTTGTAAGTAGATGTATGATAGATACTCTTACAACACATTCAACGTGTAAATTCCATAGACCTTGGCCTTACACACAAAGGAATGATAGAGATCATACCACGATGCAAATGATAGAGATCAAATGCATGGACCATATCATCTCACTTTACACATTAGATGTTAGCATCTTATACTGCTAGTTTGGCGCTTTCTGTAGCATTGTAAGATGATCCCTCATTTAAATATCAAGATAAAATGTGTTCTTCCTTAAGTATGCACCGTTATATGGATCGTGTTTCAAGACATCACGTGATGATCGGGTGTTCTCAACTCTACGCTTTCATGCAACGGGTGTAAGACAGTTTTACACACGCGAATACTAAGGTTCTTACTTGGCGAGCCTAGCATGTACAGACATGGCCTTTGAACACGGACTGAAAGGTTAAGCATGAGTTATATAGTTAATGTGATGACCATATTGATGCTCGCCTTTGAAGCTACACCGACTCACGTGATGATCGGACTTGGTGTAGTGGATTTGGTTCATGTAATCACCAAAAAGGCACGAGGGATGTCCTTTTTGAGTGGGGGTTCATCTCTAATTTGGATTAGTAGAACTCAATTTGTCATAAATTAAATCAAAGTGAATTCGCATAGTTTGTTGTAGTCATTGGCATTCGTTTTCTACCTTATGCTTAGTTTTTATTTGAGATAATAGAACTATAGAATTCTGGATATTTACTTTACAAACTGGTATCCTATTGTTTTGAATGTCAATTTAAAGTTTATAAGTCCTATTGCAAACTTTCAGCAAACTCTATTTACTCCATGAAGTTTAATAAGTAGTATTAAATCAAGAGTAAGAATTCCAATGTTAGTATCTAAAGTATCATGTTTGCCTCCATGATTATTGATATTCAAAAAGTTGTTTTAATATCAAGATTATATTGGAGCTGAAAATTGTTTCAGAAACCATCATGTGTGAAAGATATTGTGATATCTGAAACAATGTTTTTGGTTGCATTATGATAGAGTATAATTTAGCAAAATACATGTTCTCATATTGTATGAGAATTTGTGAAGGATGGAGATGCTAGGCATCCGAATCTACCAAAAGGGTTTTGGGAACTGATATTATACTCGTGATTCTTCCTTATAAGCTATAGTAGCTTGATCATGAAAGTTGTCATGATAAGGATGAATAGAAGATGTAAGTAAAATGTTTACTACACTAATAGATTACTAAAGAATGGATTTTTGAAAGAACACCAAACATTTGATGATGGTGATCCACTTCAAAGTGCAAGTCCAAAGGTATTAGTATTTGACTATATACGCTTTGTACCATGTGTCATGTTGATGACACCACTATTGATGTTGATAGATTCTTTTAAAAGAAAAAGGAATTGCTGAAAGAGAATCTATAAAATATTTGGCAGAAAATAAAAGGTTGGAGATGTCCAACTTGGGTATATAGAAGATATACATGTTATGGTTGTATTCCTTGCTTATTAAACAATGTGGTTCTTAGGTATAGGATACCGGTATTGGATACCGAATTGGTTGGTATGAAGTGTCATACAGGACAACGCAATTCATGAACTGCAATGGCCTAAGTAACTAGCAAGAGAATAAGTGATGATGTTCATCGAAAACAAATAAAGTGTTATTGTGTTTTTCGTTGTCATCAAACCAAGCCTTCAAGATTTGTTTAAATAATTGTTATTTTGTTCCGATATGATGAGAACAATGGCTGTTCAAATAATTACCGTATTCCATAAAGGATGGATGAACTTTTACAAGTCTAGTTGGAGAAATCACATCCATAAACACTATTGCTAAAATGTCGCAAGACAAATGATTGAAAGATCACCTTATGAAGTGACATCGATGTTTAAATTATATTTGAAAGAAAACATGAAGAAACTCCATGTTGATGGATTTTTGGAGTCTTTGATTTTGATCAATTGACGCATGTGAGACTTTCCTCGAGATAATTGAAACTCCGTCCATAGGCCAGAGAGGAACGGATGACTAGCTTATTGGAAATTGTGCGTGCTGATGTACATAGTCCATTATGTGTAGCCATATGCGATGGATCTTTTTGCTTCATATGCTTTCTCCGAAAATTTGAGTGAATATATCTGTATATTTACTTAATAAGGAAGAAGTATGAAACATTTGAAAATTGTTCAAAGACTTTCAAGATGAAGTGGAAAATGGTTGTAACAAGAAAATAAAGAGTTTATGATTCGATCATAAAGGAAGATATTTGAGTTACGTGTTTAGCAAAAACACCTAAGATTTGAGGAATTGTTCCATGATTTGTGTTTCCCGGTAAACCATAGGAGTATGGCATATTCGAGAGATAAAATCAAACCATGTTTGACATGGTAAGATCAAGAGTGTCATTTATAAAACTGCCATTATGTTTTAAGGATTGAAGCTTTAGAGACTACCGCTTTTACACTGAAAAGAGCACCATCGTGATCCATTGAAATGACGCCATATGAGTTATGGTTTGGGATAAAACCCGAATTGTCTTTTCTTAAATTTTGGTATGCTACGCATAAGTAAATGTTTACAACCAAAGTCGGATAAGCACGTCTTTGTAGGTTATCCCAAAGAATTTGTTGGGAATTTCTCCATAACACCAAGGACAAAAGAGTTTGTCGCTTGGAACGTCAAGTTTCTTGAGAAGGAACTTTTCGTGAAAGGTTAAGTGGGAGGACAATAGAACTTTGATAAGGTTGTTGAACCTTAGCTATATGTGCTAAGTAGCGCAGCGCCGGAAAGTGTCCTGGTGGCGGCCACAATGCTCATGGCTATCGTGATTACAAAAGGTGTGATCTCGGAGATTAGAGTTCCTATAGAACCGTGTGGGTCGGTAAGAATCAAATAGTAAGATTTGATAAGCAAGTCGTTATTGTTTTGACAATGATGAACCGACTACATGCAAAGAAGCGATGATGGGCCCTGACTCCATAAAATGACTATAAGTCATAGAATCCGTGATAGTATCCATACACGAGAAAACAAGTTTCTGAACTTGGAAGACCCTCCGGAAAGGCGTGAAGCATATCGGTCGTGTTTGGATCTATAAAGAAATAAGACATGGATGTTTAACATCTATGAAATAGTCGACATGTCGGAAAGAAGTTTACGACAATGTTCAAGGAGTTGACTATGACAAGATTTGATCTCTCATAGCGATATATAGTCTTGACGGATTAATGTAGCAACCACTACATATAATTTGGTATATGGTAGTTGAATAAACAAAACAAGGTTCTTCTAATAGAACGGTAACCTAGGACATGTACATGACATGTTCCGAAGGGTTTTTGTTAATTCAAAGGGTGCTAAAAGGGCATGTAAACTTAAATAGTTGAAGTAAGCATAGCAGAGTTGGAATCTTCACCATGATGAAACTGTTAAAAGAGTTTAAATTCATCGGAGATGATGAAGATGCTTGCATTTGCAAGAAATTAAGTGGGAGCACTAAGACATATTTCTAATACATTATGTAGAGGACATATTGTTGATTGGAAATGATGTATCTTGAATTGACACAAGTTAAGGATTTCATTAAAATAAGATTTCAATGAAAGACTTGGGCAAACCCAGAATATTAGGCATCAATATCTATATGGATAGATTAAGGCGCTAATATGGTTGTGCCAGACATACATATATGAGATATTGAAAGGGTTCAATATGGAAACAACAAGAAAGGTTCTTGCTGCATGGAAAGGATTGTATCAAAATTCAAGTGTTTCAACACTTGGTGAGTAAAATCACATGAAGATTTTGATCGATTATACCATGATATGTATATATCCATAATGTCCTATGCTCTAAATGTTATGAGCATATACCAGAATGATTCATAAGATGATCATTGGACAATAGTAAAGATATTCTTATGAGCTTTGGAAGAACTAAGAATATATAATGTATAAGTGACAAATAGTTAAAGGTAGTTCATTGTAAAGTGTTACATTGATACTAGTTTTGTCACAAGATACAAATTAATCTCAATTTATACTATGGGTGGCACAATGTAGTTGAAAGGATGTTCCATGATGGATTTGGATGAGTTTCAAAGTTGATACATTGTGACGGATACTATAACAAAAGGCTAAGTATATGACTGCTATAGTAGCAGCAAAGGAGGGCATTTGTGTTAAGTAGTTTGTTATCAAACTAGGTATGGTTCAAAGTGGGCTAATACTATGAAGATATATTGTGTGACAATAATATCAACATATTTTGAGCCGAACGAAC
Organism: Avena insularis; assembly: GCA_023614405.1. Classification (NCBI taxonomy): domain Eukaryota; kingdom Viridiplantae; phylum Streptophyta; class Magnoliopsida; order Poales; family Poaceae; genus Avena; species Avena insularis. Next base: position 232,473,922 of record CM042692.1, read on the forward strand.
TAAAGGTCTCACCAGAGTACCAAATTTATACAATGCCATCTCATTTGAGAATGAGTGATGCGTAGAGACGCAAAGACATGCAAATACACACGGACCTGAAACTGTCAGATCCGGACATTATGTTAACCACTAGCAATAGCGTATATGAAACACCATAAAGCCATAGGTGTTCAATACGCAAAGTTTTTCAAACTAGATTATTGACTCTAGTGCAAGTGGGAGACTAAAGGGAATATGCCCGACAGGCAATAATAAAGTGGTTATTATCTTATTCCATGTTTATGATAAATGTTTATTTTACATGCTAGAATTGTATTGATCGGAAACATCAATACATGTGTGTTTAATAAACAAAAAGGGTTCCTAGTTATGCCTCTCTTATAGACTAGCTTGTTGATTAACAAGATGATCAAGGTTTCCTGATCATGGACATTAGATGTTGTTAATAACAAGGTCACACCATTCGTGGAATGATGTGATGAACATTCATCCGAAGTATAGCATTACGATCAAAGTCATTATGTTTATATTGCTATAATATCATACGAAGTAATATTTATCCTTAGACCATGAGATCATGTTAATTGCTAACACCGGAAGAGTATCTTGATAACATCAAACGTCACACCGTAACAGGGTGACTATAAAGATGGGTTCAGTGCTACAAAGGTGTTATGTTGAGGCTCATGGATCAAGAGTGGAATTTTTCAATCCCGATGACGGATAGATATACTTTGGGCCCTCTCGGTGATATCACATTAAGATAGCTTGCAAGCAAGTGATGTGATCACTAGAATGTTATATCACGGGAACAAGAAAAGAGTGCATGTCGGTAACGAGATCAAACTAGGTATGGAGATACCGATGATCGAATCTCGGACATGTAATATATCGCGAGACAAAGAGATTTAGTTACTAGCGTTAAAGGTTCTCACGATCACAGAAGTCATCGTTGAATGTGTAGGAGTCAGTATGGATCTCCAGGTCCCGCTTCTGATTATTGATCTGAGAGGGGTCTCGATCATGTCTGCATTATCCGCGAACCATAGGGTGACACACTTAAGGGATACCAACACCATTTGGAGCAAATTTGTTTCAGATAAAGATTTAAGAAAGCGCTGGAATTATTTCAATAGACACCGAAACTGTTTCGGGTGAAATTGCTGAAATTGGTTCTGCATGTAATATTGAAATGTTGCAGGGGTTTTATGTGAATGTTTGTTAATTAAATTAATTAACAAAATTCTGAATAAAAATAATAAAAGAGTTTTATTAAATGAGAGAGCATTAAATTTGGAGAAATTTAATGCATTTAAAGTGGAGACTTTAAAAGGGAATGTGAAGAGGCATTTTAATGTGGAGGGGTTACCACCACATGAATGGAGGAGGTGAAGAGACACCTCCTCCATGCGCCGGCCATGAAGGAGGGGCACCCCCCTCCTCCTATAAAAGGCCACCCTCTCCTCACTTCTCAAACACACCTCCTTGTGAAGGATCTCTCTCCCCCTCTAGTATTATTCCCCCATGGTCTCGGATTAGCGAGATACATGTTCCCGGTGGCTTTATCTGGAAAGGAGTTGTTGCTTCTGCTTTCTTTGGAGCGAGGATAGAGGTTGTCGGGTACCGACGTGTGTGCGATCACGGATGCACCGCTTTGCTGCAGTCTGGACTTGGTGGTCTGGCGAGATCGATGGACGTCTTTGGAGCCAGACCTGCTGGACTTCATCACGATCTTGAGATTGGCAAGTGTACGACTACATCAACCACGAGTTCCTACTCGTTAACAAAGCTCGTTGTCTATGAGGGTAAGTTCTCGTTGGATGTATGTGCACCCGTTGCTTTGTACCTAATAGATAGATCTTGGCGTGTAGTTCACACCATAGGAAATTTTTTGTTTTCTATGTTGCGGACCCAACAGTGGGTGCTGGTACTGCTCGTGCTGGTGTTGCAGCTAGTGTTGGTGCTGCTTGTGTTGGTGCGGCTACTGGTACTAGAGCTGGTGGTGGTACTTGAACAGATGTTGGTGCTGATGCTGTTGGTGAAACTGGAACTAAAGAAGAAATAGTCTGGGGCGGTGCCGATGAAGCTGGCACCTCAAACGCTGAAGGTTGCGGCGGAGCCGAGGAACTGGGAAGATCCGGCATCAACGTATCCTTGGCGGCCCCACTACCCCCCCCCCCCGCACTGACATTACCCACCTCCTGACGGGTGGGCTCAGATCCAGCGCGGTCGCGGAGTCCTCTTGTATAGGGCTCAGCGGGCGAACGTAATCGTCACGGGGGGAGATGGATCGCTCCGGATACGAGAGGAGATGCTGGGGCCACTATGGGGAATCATCCTGGGAGTGCTGCAATTAGATAACAAGCAATAAGTTGGGAGAAGAAAAAGAGATAGGGAAAATGCATAGATAGTGGAGCAAGACCCGGAAATAAGCAGGGCAGGAGAAAGACTTACTCAGCCGAGGTTGGAGGCTCCCGAGGCTTGGGCGCTCTCCGGACAGTGCTCTTGTGCACAGGCTTACCCGCACCCTTAACCACGGATTTCTTCTTCCTCTTCTTGAGCTGGGGCGCCTCCGAAGCTGCGGCCGAGGTTGCCGGACGCTTCTGGGAAGGAGCAGGAGCCGGGTTGCCCGTGGCAAGAGGAGGAACCTCGTGGACCTGACCGGCCGGGTTAGCTGAAGATTCGGAAGTAATCGGAAACATGTAAGAGATGGGCACCGGATCAAGTACCTCCATAACCTCAACATCGGAGTTGTCATCATCTGGACAATCCCTTAAATAAGAGGCCTTACCAGAGGTTCGCTTGGTGCTGTCCGGAGTAGGCAAAAATCTCTCCGGGTCAGGCTTGTCAGCGTCCGGCTCTGAGCGGTCCCCCACCCATTTGAGGGTCAGCTCCTTGTCATCCTCGATTGTCTGCTGGAGAAACAACTAAGAGCAAACATAATAAAGGGTTAAATTAGGATATAATCCGACATACCGTGAGACTCAGAAAGAGTATCAGGAGAAGAACATACCTTAGGCCGCAGGTTGGCCCGGGTGAAGTGCTCAAGCCCCCACTTCCATGCCTCGGAGAACTCCTTGCTTACTGTAAAGATAGCTTTAACCTGGCAGAATATGTCGGTGTTGGTAAGCTCGAAGGAGGAGGTGCGGTTGGGGTCAAGAGGACCACTCAAGTGGCAAAGCTTATGTGAGCATTTCTAAAGAGGGGAGATCCGGCTGCGTACAAAGGAGATCATAACATCCTCGCTACGCATCCCCAACTTGACAAGCTCCTTAATCCGCCTATCTACCTTATTTGCCAGTGTAGTAGGCCGCTTCGAGATCTTCTCCCACAAGGAGGTGTCCGGGACACCCATCTTGAAGGGGATCAGCCGGATCAGGTCCTCCTCCGAGTTATTCCTAACATAGAAGAAGGTCCGGGCCCAGCCTTTGCAAGATTCAAGGCCGGTAACCCGGGGAAAGGCACAATTTTTGCGGGGAGAGATTGAGGCTCCACCGCACTGGGTCAGGTGTTTGTCGGTAGGGGCAAGATGAGGATCCGGGATAACATTCTCGCGGAGACCAAAGAACTTGATCCAAAGTTCTTTGGTGGGCCAGAGGCCGACATACCCCTCAGTGCTAGAGGCGAAAGAGGAAAGGGAAGTAATAGCATTGGCTGGAAGGTGGTGTGGCTGAAGCTGGTAAATGTTGATGAAATCGTGGAAAAAGTCACTCACTCGGAGGCCAAAGCTGCGCTGGAAGTGAGACAAGAACACAACAAACTCGCTTGGGTTTCGAGAAGGAGCGATCTCTCGAGCGGCGAGGCGGCACGTGACGCCCGCGGGGATGCGGCGGGTCACGTAGAGCCAATCAATGTCGTCTTGACAGACAAACACACCCACCTAGGCGCCGCGCTCAGGAGATTCTTCCTCCTCCTCCTCCTCAGCAGCAGTGATTTCCTCTTCTGTCATGTCCAAATCGAAGTCTTATAGAGGCCAATCTGCGGTGGGTAGCGGCGGTTTGGAGCTGCAAAGCCCTGTGGCGAAGAGCCTGCGTGAAAACAGCGGCGTGGAAGCAAAAAGAGCAGCGAGGAACGACAGCGGTGGCACTATGCTAAGGCAGAAGTGGCGGCAGTGGCGGTGTTGTTGTAGGGAAGAAGAAGTAGAGGGCAGAGGCATGTGCAAAGTGGGGGAACTTCCCCAAGAGCCGCAGATGTCCCCTATTTAACAGTGTCACAGGGGGGCGTAATGGGATCAACCGCTACGGTGTGGCCGCACGATGTGGCCGTGTATTCTCTAAACCAAACAATCAGGCTCATGCCACACCAAGGGCCACGTGGAGTGGGGAATCGCATTACGCGATGTTGTGATACAATTAACGAGGGGGTTGCCACGACGTGACACGCATAGCAGTTATTCCTAACAATCAATATAGTAACCGACACAGTAAACTGGCGTGGCCCTTAAAATGAGGCAAGGTGATGATTACCCTCCACATGGGATGTGGGGAAGCGTGTGAGAGAAGGAAAGATAACCCGGATACATGGACAATGACCCATCCAACGAGAAGTAACTCGGATTGAGCCAAGGGAATGTCAAACCAAAGATACCGGGTTACAGGATAACTCAACAAGGGAAGTGCAGATCTTGATAAATGGAACCTGCTGTGGCCTTATCAGCTGAAGTTGCTAAGGCCGCACCAGCTTCGGGGACTAATGTTGGGGGATACCCCCGGGTAGGGTCACACCGGGGTATAAAGGCCGAGTTAGCCGAGGTACGGCGCGGTCAAAGCGAATGCTGACCGGGTCTCCTCAAAGCTGGCCGACTAACGGCGTAACCCGGCCTAGCGGGTGTTCACCTAACATTAACCCGACCGACATAAAACGTATATCGGTTATGCTTGATTTACCATATGTGAAGGTACCCTTGTAGCTGGGTAGCCAAGCGCTAGTCGGGTTACCATCTGGCTTCCAAGAGAAGGAAGGAATCTCCCGCTGGTCAAAAGGTAGCCTTTGTCCAACTATAGCATGAGTGAAGCGAGCAGGGGGAAGGACCAGTGGGGCGTGGCCGACAAAGGTGAGCAGGCAGTGTCGGCTGACATGATCTGTGTCTGGTGATGCAATGCCACAGAGGGGCTCGTTGAAGGATTACGTTTAAGGTCCGGACAAGCCGTTTAAAGTGAATAAAGAGGCATCTTTCTTTAACCAAAGGGCATATTCAGGGAATATGCCTCCATGTGTGCCCTAACTTTGTAACCTGGGCTCCCCTATATAAGGAGCACTAGGTCCTCTATAGAGGGGGGTCGATCATTCTATTAAGGAAGAACCCTACGGCTTTGTAGCGTGGAGTAACAGAACTAGTCTCCTTCTCACGAACATCTCGAGGAGCCCTTGTAATCCACATCCAACAAGAGAGAAATACAAACACTTGTGTGTGGAATCACCACATTATCCCTCCCTGGATTCCTCTAGTGCACATTGGCCCCATCTTTAGCCTATCCATGGCATCTGCCGTGCCACCACCACGATAATAATATTGTAGATGCCTTGCACCACATTTAACCTTGGCCCCTTCCTTGAGAAAGAAAATCTGAAAACTGGCGGGACGAACTTCACCACCTGGTCCCGCAACATAAGGATTCTCCTCGTTCCCCAGAAGATGTCCTACATACTTGAGGCTGCTATAGGTGACCAACTTGCCGCCGCTACCTCCCAAGATGATAAAAATGTTTATCAACAGAAGGAAGATGTTAACGCCTATTTCTAGAGTGGGTTGCTCTATACCATGGAGGTTGGCCTGCAGAAGTGCTTTGAGAACAAGAGCTCCTTTGAGATCATCACTGATCTCAAGGCCATCTTTGCTCCCTAGGCCGGTCTGAGAGGTATGTGGTTTTGAACCACTTCTTCTCGGCTGGAGCACAATAGCTTGAGCGAGCACGTGGTCAAAATGTCTGGCTATGTTCAACGCCTAAACGATCTTGATTGCAAAATCAACGATGAGCTGGCCATTGATAGGGTGCTACAGTTTCTACCCCTAGCTACAATAGCTTTGTGCTGAATTACAACATGACCAAAACCCTGTCTGAGTTGTTCGCCATGCTCAAGCACGCTGAGGTGGAAATCAAGAAGGAGCACACCGTTTTGATGGTCAATAATACAATTGACTTCAAAAAGACCACCAAGAAGGGCAAGGACAATAAGGGCAAGACTAAGAGGTTTAGCAAAATGGTTGCTACCTCCAAAGCGTCCAAGTCTAAGCCTGGTGCCACGTGCTCTACTGCAAGGGTGAGGGTCACTGGAAGCGAAACTACCCCAAGTACCTAGAAGATAAGAAGGCTGGAAAGATCGTTGCCAAAGAGAAAAGTATATATGATATACAAGTTATTGATGTTTTCCTCACTGGTGCGAGGAGCAACACCTGGGTATTTGATACTGGTTTTGTTGCTCACATTTGTAACTCTCAGCAGGAGTTATAGAATAAGCGGCATCTGGTGAAGGACGAGGTGAGGATGCACGTCGGCAATGGCAACCGAGTTGAAGCCATGGTTGTGGACACCCTCCCTCTGTGTCTCCCTTCAGGATTATTTTTAGTTTTGAATAATTGTTACTATGGACCGGCTTTGAGCATGAATATTTCCAGTGGGTCTTGCTTGTTGCAAGACCTTTATTCGTTTAAATCAGAGACAAGTGGTTGTTCTATTTACATGAATAATGTGTTTTATGCTCATGCACCTCAAAGTAAAGGTTTATTCTTATTGAATCTTGATTATGATGATACGCACATCCATAGCGAGATGCCAAGAAATGCAAGCATGATAATGATAATTCCCTGTACATGCGACATTACTGTCTGGGTCATATTGGTGTTAAGCGCATGCAGCAGCTCCACTCGGATGGACTGCTCGAATTGTTGGACTTCGAATCCCACAATACATGCAAAGCATGCCTCATGGGAAGATGACTAGGATGCCGTTCAATGGTTTAATGGAACAGGTTGTAGACCTATTGGGAATCATACACTCTGATGTATGTGGACCAATGAGCATCCCCACGCACAATGGTTATCATTATTTTTTCACGTTCACTAACGATTTAAGTAGATATGGGTATATTTACTTAATTAAGCACAAATCTGAAACCTTTATAAAGTTCAAGGAATTTCAGAGTGAAGTTGAGAATCAACTTGACAAGAAAAATCAAGCACCTTCATACTGATCGAGGGGGTGAGTATTTGAGTTACGAGTTTGGCACACATCTGAAGGCTTGTGGTATTGTACCACAGCTTACACCGACTAGAACACCACAGCGTAATGGTGTATCTAAGTGACATCATCAGACCCTAATGGATAGCGTACGATCTATGATGTCTCTTACTGACTTGTCTATATCTTTTTGGGCATATGCACTTGAGACTGCTGTATTCATTTTAAATAGAGCACCATCCATGTCCGTGAAGACAACGCCATATGAGTCATGGCATGGTACCAAGCCAAAGCTATCTTTACTGAAAGTTTGGGGATGTGACGCTTATGTTAAGAAACTACATCCTGACAAACTCGAACCTAAGGCGGAGAAATTTATCTTTGTAGGATATCCAAAGGAGGCTATTGGATATACCTTTTACAACCAAGTTTAGGGCAAAATGTTTGTCACAAAGAATGGTACCTTCCTTGATAAAGAGTTTCTCATGAAAGGTGTAAGTGGAAGGAAGATAGAACTCGATGAGCTTATCGATCCTGATCTTCAAATACCAAGTGTCGTAGCGGAAGCTGTTCCGGAGCCACCCTTATCAATTGAAGTGGGAGCGAATGATGATAATCATGAACCTCATGAGGAAATAGCTATCGAACCTCGCAGGTTGACAAGAAAACGTGTTTCTTCTGAATGGTACAGTTAGGTTTTAAACATGGTCATGAATGTGGAACATGATGAGCCTACAACCTACAAGTTAGCGATGGAAGGCACGAAACCCGAGAAATAGAGAATAGCTATGGAGTCCTAAATGAAGTCCTTGTCTGACAAACAGGTGTGGACCTTGGTGGATATTCCCTAAGGCCGAAAGGCTATCGAGAATAAATGGATCTTCAAGAATAAGACTGGCGTTGACAGAAATGTCACCATTTACAAAGCTCGATTTATCGCAAAAGGTTTCTGATAAATTCAAGGAATTGACTACGAAGAGACATTCTCCTAGTAGAGAAGCTAAAGTATATTTGGATTCTACTAGCAGTTGCTGCGTATTTCGATTACGAAATAGACTAGATGGATGTGAAAACTGCTTTCCTGAACGACAACATTGAGGAAGAGTTGTATATGATGCAACCAGAAGGTTTTATTGATCAAAAGGATGCTGATAAAGTATACAAACTTCAGAGGTCCATTTATGTACTGAAGTAAGCATCTTGGAGCTAGAAACTTCGATTTGATGAAGTCATCAAAAGTTTTCGATTTATCCAGTGTCATTCAATGAGGAAGAAGCCCGCATCTATAAGAAAGTGAATAAGAATCCAGTGTCATTCCTAATACTATATTGTAGGGGTTCACGCATGAAAACAATAAATTTTTCCAATGCGAAGAACCCTAATGCCAGGATCTATCTATTAGTAATGCAGTAACGGGAGGGGCTTTTCACGAACTTACCCTTGAAGACCAAAAAGAGTTGCCAATGCTCGGGAAAGCGTGGTTGATGTAGTCGCTCCGACACCGACCTCGGGGTCGTGTTGAAGTCATGCGGCTCCAATGACTCCTAGTGCCCAAGTGTTGCATCTCCGAGGGAGTTACACACGTCCGGTGCCTGACAATGACTCCCGCTCCTCTAATCCAGCAGCAATTGCGGAAGTAGACCTTCTGGATCCGAATCCCGCAGCACGACGGCACTCTACAGTGAAGAAGTCTCCTGCTTGCGCAATCCAGATTTGGGACCACAGTCATGGGAGAGAGAGAATATCAACTGGAGGTCTCCCCAAAAGAGAGAGAACCTTTATTGATTACTAGTGTATTTATTTTGTCAAAATACCTCTCAATATATAGGGGAAACACCCCCACAGCTAATTGGCTTAGCCATGTGGGACTAAACAAAAGGGAGAGGAGAGGGGAGGGGTGGCCGGCCGGCTAAGGCCCCCATGGGCCCCACTGGCGGGTTCATGGGGCCCATGTGGCCCCTCCTCCCTTTCTCCCTTTTGGTCTTTTCCCTCATGGGCCCTTTTCCCTAGGGATTTTGGCCCAATTACATATTTGACCTTTTAATTCAATTTTATTTTATTAAATAATTATAAATAAATGATTAAATCAATATTTAACATTTACTTACATATTATTCAATCGCCGTGGCTATGGAACTCCTTCCACCTCCACTCTGGACATCCTCCGGACTTACCGAAACTCTTCTAGCTCTCTCTCTTTCTTTCCTTCGGTAATTCTGCCAATACCAAAACAATCTCTGAGCATCATCAAGCCCTTAAGCGTGGTACCCCACATTTCAGGAACACTCCAGACATGGTCGAGCCCTTCCCATACCAATGATCATCAGCAGGACCTGGATGCCCATGATGACCCCTGTGCTTTCCACGAATCTTTCATTATTGAACCATGAACGTCGTGTCATATTCCTTTTGTTTCTTCGATAATTGCATTGTCCGATATCTGATTAATGACATCACCATGTCATGTTCCATATCGTTACTGACAAATTCTATTTAACTCATTTCGATAAGTGATATCCTCGTGATCAAATCACACGCTATGCAGCTATTGGATATAACTTCTCCGAGTGGGCCCTATAGTATATTTCCGTCACGTGGATGGACAAATCCTGCTCTTGACGCATAATGCCTCTATATGTTCCTCCGAATACCTGAACACACATTTATGATCATCGCTCTCGCAAATGACATTTGATGCTATCTAAGTATTCTCTGGTGACAGTGATTGATATTGCGTCATGGTCTAAAAATAGGACACTAGGTCTTTTCTAATCATCATAACTTGAACTTCGTGACATGATCGGGTCATGATGCTTAGGTTGGGTATAGCTCATCATCTCATTCTTGCAACGAGGTGACTCCATTTTCAACTGGCATAAATGCCACATGATCAGGAAACCTAGATCATCTGTTGACCAATGAACCAGTGACTAGAGATTCACCGGGAACTCCTGGTTGTTCATATATCACACGTGTATTGATGTTTCCTTTCAATACAGTTATAGCATGATACAAAAATTAATCATAAACTTTATGAAATATGATAATAATCCATATTATTATTTGTCTCTAGGGCATGTTTCCAACAGTTTCCCACTTGCACTAGTGTACAAATAAACTAGCTGCATTTGTTACTAATCATCAACAACATATAACCTGGCACCTCTGATCATGCTTGCTCATGGAAGAGGTTGAGTCGTGGGTCTACACTTTACAGCCATATCCTTTGCAACTTACTAATGTCACCTTAATTGACATTGATACTTTATCATCTCATGATAACATCTTGTGTATGTATCGTAGTTATAGCAATGGACTGAGGTCGGATTCTAGGAGCCAACAGTGATGTTAGAGCAGCCAAAACGAGCTTTATCATGGGCATTGTGCCCTAGGACATAGTCCCTGCGTAAAGACAAACTAGTCCCGCCACAACAACATACATCATGTTAGATGGTACCCTTATATTTTATCATAAATGTAATTATCAAAACAATAGTGCACTATGTGCATTTTTCGATGTTTGTCACCTCGTTTCCTACTTGACTTAAGTCGGTATTATCGATGCAGGGATTTCCAATCTTTTAAGGTTAACACATGCCCTTATAACATAACCCTTTATGCTTTAAGGTATGCCATCCTTCATAGACTCGGAAAACACGTCTATAGTTCTCATTTAGACACCATGGACAAACTTAGCTCAATGTTTAGTGATTCATACTTAATCACTTCCGAACGTTTATTCTTGTATCATATATTATGTTGAGTTCTCATCATGGTTTCTAAGACAGAACCTATGTCACAACATAGTGGATGATGATCATCCTCTTCTTTCTCTCAACCATTGATGTTGAACTTAGTGTCATTCCTAATTTGAATGACCAATCACCATTCCTTAATCAATTCCTATTCAAAAACTATTTTAGAATCTCTTTTAGGAATACATTACAATATAATATTGTAATATACTTTCTTTCATCTTTTATCCCTTATAAATCATTATTTATCAGTACTTGCACTTTTATTCTTAATGTGTCGAATACACAAAAGAATTGAGCTCGCACTCAAAATATGTTCCCAACATATTCAAGTCCGAGACTTATATTGCTCCCACTAAAAAATATGTCATTCACATATTAATTTAGGAAGACTTTATAGCTCCCACTCAATTTCATGCAAATTGCATATCTTCTCAATATTTTTAATAATTTCAAAATCCATTAACCAATTATCAAATTGAGAGTTTCAAAATCCACTAGAATTCAACACTTCTGAATCAAATTCCTTTTGAATTTTCCAAATACATTATTCATGTCAAATCGTGCTTTTGTCTTTCACCCATTCCATCATAACCTGGATCTTTGGAAAAATCAAGTAACCCCTTTACTTGACAAGATTCAGTAACACTTACTTTCTAATCTTAAGTGAAATCAACTTATAGGATTCCTCATTACTTTAGTTCACCATTATTTCCTTTGTAATTTGTAGGTATGTCATATTCCAGTAACATGGCAAGTGATTCATAAATGTATCCACACAAGATGTGGGGTACATTTTTGAATCCTACTTCATGTAGTAAAAACACTAGTGGGGAAAACACAGATCATTATGATTGATCCTTTCCTCTATGAAGAGACGCGTTCAGGAACACGTTCCATTGAGCTTCTCAACACTCTGATGCAGGGTTATGAACCCTCATCGTGCTTTCACTATCTTCCATTAGCTTCATTGTCGAGAACACAAATTTCCTCGAGAATGCACCAAAATTTAAGCAATACTAGTTTTTGCATATCTTTTGGTTCTAGCCATGGATTTTGTATTAATTGTTTCCAATGAATACTCTACAAGGACTTGTTCGCTGTTGTTCTGGTGATATCAGATAACTCTAAAACTTCCATTACAATCCATACAAGATATGATGTCGATCTCATGAATTCAGATGGTTCACTTTATACTTGATGAGTGTTTGCTATTTCTAACTAATGGCCTTACATTTACACTACCATGATTTATTTGGTCCCACCTATTCACCCACTTGATATCAAATATCACATTGTGATGCTTTGCACTTCGACGCGTCAAGAATGCATTGCATTTCATAATTCCTTATGCCAATCTTATAACGTCGAATTTCATTACTATTGATCAAATCATAGTAATTAGATTCTATTTTGTTTTATACCCCTTGATATTGAAATTCTTTGATCATATCAAATAATTTCATGCTTATGTTTTCTTTGGTAAACTATTTTACAAAGTTCAACAATTACAAAATGATAATCACCACTTTGTTGAAATATGATACATCGAATATGTATTTTCCTTCAACAATTCATCAAACACTTTATATTCATGCAATACACGGTGTTTTAGTTATCCTACCAAACTTGAGTGTAACACCCCAGCATTAGAGCTTAGAAATAAGCTGAACACAGGTGTGTGCATTGCGTTCATGCATAGAAAATCCGGATAATTTTCGCACTTTTAAATAAAACTTGCCAAAGTGATTGAAGCTTCTCTTAACTTGGTGGAACTAAAGTATATCATCAAGTTGACTGCGATAAGTTTCAATATGACCTTGGCTAAAACTTTATCATTGGGTAATATAATTTGATCTAAGGGTAGATCAAATGTAATAAAACTAAGTCACCACACACTACTTAATAAAGAGTACTTGATCTACTAGGGATCATTACATGGTATTCCATACCACAACTCAAGGATGAATACTTAATATTCTAAAGCTTATATCAAAGTATTATCTACCACAAACCCTGAATACCAAGTTAAGTATGTAACTTAAGTAAAGAAAACTCTATAACTAAATCTTGATACACTTGATTGCCATAGTGATACCTACCATGGGTATCATGGTAGTTCTTAAACATCAATTCTTATCGCAAAGGAAGTATAATGGAAGACAAGCCAAGACCATGCATCTCATACCCTTAGTGTCATGTTAATAGATGACAATCCTATTTGACCAAGTCCTAGTGTCAATGGATCATCACTATTGAGTGACCAATTCTTGACCTAGCACTTGTTAACCTTTAGCTTTGACCTATTATATTGACCTTCCAAAGACCTCAAGTAAATTAATAAGAAGGAGGAACTAGCTATGGTGAAGTATGCCATCATCAATGGAATGTGATCCTTAGTGGAGATTAAACCATCTGATGTTGGTGGAGTTAAATCACTCATGAGTTAGCTAGAAGCAGTACCTAAACCCAAGAGTTAAGCTAGTAATTGAGAAGCTATGAGAAGTCTAGTAGTATTAGTACATCAGATAATAATCTTGTTAAGTCAAGTGGGTATAAACTTAGAAGTAAGCTTCTCTAACAAGATCAGCTTTATAGACCGACTAGTACAAGTCTACTACTTAGTTGATTATAGATCTTGATCAGACAATTAGAAGCCTAAGCTTTGTTTGATCAAATGATGGTGGTCATTATTCCCAAGTCACTTGATAATAGATGACTAGTTGATAAAGAATAGTTGTGAGTACACCAAATTAGGTAAATCCCTAGTAAGATGAATCATCTAGCTTGATCATGAGAAGTCAAGCTAGAGTATAATAAAGTGTATAGCATAAGTTGTAGGAGTAGTTGGAGGCATAGTGCTTTAGCCAAGCTAGTACAAGAACAACTTGTATTATGGAGAGTAGTACCATACCTATTCTAGAGGATTATTATCACTTGTGATGTATAGAGAGAACTATAATCTTGTAAGTCTTGGAAGTAAATGCAAGGTGGATATAAAAGGAGTTAATGGATGGAGTTAGCAGTAGCTACATTGATAGGTGCATCAATGGTAGTTAATTCAGAGGAGTTATATACCAGGAGTAATGTTGAAGCGGCATGACCATGTCATCATATGGTGATGAATATGGTGAAGTCAGATGATTGTCTTGTTCAGGAAGATGTGATCTTTGTGAATAAGATAATAGAGGTTTATATAGTATATTTAGGAAAGGAATTCCTTATCTAAAGTTAACCTTAGTGAGGTATTAAGGTAAGGATTCTTTAGAAGCCTTAACCAAGATCACTTTAGTAAAGCAATCCCAATAACTCACTTTAAGTGGAGAGGTTATCCAGGATCACAAAACATGACAGTAATATATAATAGCCTTAATAATCATCCATATCTCTAATTGAATATGAGTGATTAAATCCTCTCAAAACCCATATACCTATATTTGAATAAACCTTGGCATTTCTCCACCAATGATTATTATTGATTCATCATTATCTAACCAAGATTGTTATGTAGTAATTCTAAACTCTACAAACCAAGTAGAATTGGATTTGGTGAAATCCCCAAATAGGGAGAACCATGGAATTCAAATCACCATGATGCAAACCCAGGGTTTCATATCTTATCATGTAAATATAATTCATTTATGAGGGAAACTATTAATGAGATTATATACACATAAATCATTAGCCTCTTAAACCACTACTAATACATTATTTCAGTAGTAATATAAATCATTTCTATAAGATTTTCTTATAGGAAGTAAAACCTAAAACCCTACATTATATTTACTTTATTAAATAAAAGAACCTTGCATATAATAACATATTTTGTATACACAACAAGTAATGTAGAGAAATTGGTTATAATTAACCTCTATCATAATATCCATTGTCTTAAAAAAATTCTGGACATTTTAACACTTTTGTAGAAATAAAATTGGAAGGGAAATGATAAAACAGATTAAGAAAAGAATTAGAAACAGAAAAAAATACAGACTAGACCAAATTTGGCTCGAGGCCCATTTCCTCTCTGCCTATCTACTGCCCCACCGGCTCAACAGCAGCCCAACACCAACTAGGTCATCTCCAATTCTCTAGCTGGCAGGTGGGACCAAAGAAAGGACTGCGGGTTCAGCTGGAAAAATGTTTGGGGGGTTTTCTGTAAAAAACTCCGCACCGTCGTCTTCCTCTAGCTAGAAGCAGCTCGGTGGAGCTGCTGATGCCATCCGTCACCGTCGTGCGCCGCGATGCCCGTTGTCGCCATCGTCTAGTGGAAACGGGGATAAGAACGCCACTGCGACGTCCTCATCCTCATCTTCTGACTCGCTCTCGCACTCTCGCTCTCTTCCTCTCTGCAACCCGAAACCCTAGCACCACTATCCTTGCCTCGTGCCGCCGTTAGAGACCGCCCAAGGCTAGCCGAGAGTGCCACAAGATCCCCTGTGTTGTATTTCGTCTACTCGATGAACGAATTGAGCCACGGCAGCCGCAATCGACCGTATAGACTTCATCTTCTCGAGTCTGACGATTGCTGTTGCGCCCTTCGCCGTTGATTCAGTCATCCACTGCTTCATCTGAGGCCACCATCGCTTAGAGGGTAAGCATACGAGTCTCTCTGTGCCCTCCGTTCGCTTTCTCCTACCCTGCATCACCATGTCGTCGTAGACCGCCGAGCACCGCCACCAGTCATCACAGTTGTCGATGCTCCGGTGATGGTTAAAGTGCGGGACCACCTTAGCTAGGTTCCCCTTCCTCCCCTTGTTCGAATGCACCTCTTCGCGTTGGCCCTACTACCATATTTTGGCGTTGCTGCCATACTCCGGCGAGGTGACGTCAGATGCCGGCGAAGTGACGCCATCTGGAATGAGTCCTAGTGTTGACCCGTCCAAGTCCAGGTGGCCTGTCGACGTGGTAACACGCCCACTAGGGAGTGACAGCGGCTAGGGTTAGTGCTAGTATAAAAAGTATTATCTGTTTAGTAAATAGATAAAACCAAATAAGTTTAATATAAATATAATTCCAGAAATTTAATAAAAGGATTAAATCTTGTTAATTCTATATCTTTTGTTTCATAATGCAGAAAAATGTATATTATATATCAAAATGCTTAGAAAAATAAAATATATAATTTAACTTTATTATCAAATATTATTGTTCTAACTATTTCAATAATTATTATTTAATAAAGATTTTATAAGTAATAATACTTTGAAAATTAAGATTTTAATATTGGTAAATAAGAAAAAAAATACCAAAATTCTTAGGAAAACAAAATCTATAGTTACAAACTTGTTTCATTTATTTATAGTTCACTTAAATAAATATTTATTATTTATTAAGTATTTATAAAGTGATTAAACTTATAAAAATCATATCTTATTATTTAAAAATCACAAAAATAGTTATAATATACCAAAATTATCACAAAAATAAATTCTACACACCAAAAACGTAAACTCTCACTTTTGAAATAAAATACAAGGTAAAGGTCTACTAAATCTTATTTTAACACTTTTATTTTATTTTAATTCATTAAAAATATATAAATACTTACTATTACATTTAGCATTATTTGTTTAAAGTCTAAAAGTGTAATAACAGGTGCAAGTTATGTTTAAATAAAGTTAAGATAGGTCTAACCAATTCAAGTTGTACTTACTAAAACTACCATTCAGAGTTAAGTAAATCTTACTCTCCAAAAATAGTTTATCAATTATAAAATCATCAAGATTTGAGTATTAATTCTTCTACAAGTTTGGAACTTCACTCTAAAGGCTAAGGAAAGTTTGTAAGTGTTTAACATGATGCCATTCCCATGTTCATATAAATGAGTATTAATTCTATAATAAGTAAGTGATTCTATCCACTTATAAAATCAAGAAAACACCACTTCTATCAATGCATAATACTTTTGTTTCACCTTCATGGAGTGTTAAAAGTCTCCATTTACTAGTAGAATAGATAATCAATAATACTAGTTGTTTTCTACTTTAGTACTTATAATTAATAAGAAAACCTTAAAGTGTTAGCCTTAAGTTTAAATACTTTTTACTTTGTAAAGTAATGTTTTCCTCAAAAGTTATTCTTTTAAGAAACATTAAAAGTAATCCTTGAACACTTCTTTAAAAGCTCTAATTGATTCTTAATCTTGTTTAAGAAATATTTCAGATACCGTACTCCATTTAAGTGCTTTAATATTGCATATTACTTGTTGTATCTACACATTGTTTCACACACTCTCACAAGCCTTAATAAGAAGCACAAGTGTGAATCTGATATAAAAGTGCAACACATTCCCAGGAACTCATCACGAATTCCAAACCCTAGATTAGATACGACTATTCTATGGATTCGCATTTATCAAACTGCATTACATTACTTATGCATCATTGCATCTTGCTTCTTTAAACATTAGTCCTTACCGGACCAATGATGTTGTTTACAGAATTTGGATCTTCTATTGTCTTGAAGACCGTGAGTGCATAATCTTGCAATCAAAAAAGGCAAGTTCACAACTTGCTCATGTCCTTTGATTATTTTCTATCAAATGATTGTAACTCAAATGTTGTCATTCACCTGCATTCCAAAAAGGTCAGAAAACACTATTTTCATAATAATAGGATTATGGATTATTTACCAGATGGTAATAATCTATTGATACAGTTCTAGTGGTAAAGGAACATAATATCTAGGACTTAACAACCAATGTCGCCAGTGATTCTAGTGCCATATATTACGCGTCAACCATGAGATTTGGAATGGGACGGAGGAGTCAGCTGTATCTTCTTCCTTTCATATGGAGGCAAGATGACCTTATCATGACGATGTGATTCCTTGTGTGGATCCAGCATATGGGTGGGCACCCTTAGGCCCCATGATTTTGGTATCTAGATTATCTATGAGTGGCTACCGGAGGTATAGTCATACCTTTATGGATCTTGAAAGGGGTATCACCGGCTCATATAGTCTTAGGGAACTCACCAGGGTTGTAGCTTGCCCAAAAGGGGGCTTAACGGAGGTGTAGTTAGCCCCAGAGGATCATGCAGACATATGGGGTCACGGAGAGGGTAACGATTGGCTTGGATCTTAAGTTGGGCCTCAAACCATGGAAGTTTGAAGGGGACATACTCCTGGATGTGCAACAAAGCTTAAGATCTCTTGTGGGAAAAGTGACGCGCCTCTGCAGAGTGTAAGAATTATGACATGTTACTCCCTGTTCCGGGAAGGAGCTACGAACGCGGCAGGAAAGGAACCCCACGAAGGTTTTGGTCAACTTGTGAAGGCTGTCGGACATAGTTTTCAGAATAAAAGCAACCTTTGAAGAAATGTTTACGAAAACCTGCATTGCCTACGACCTTTGGTTTGTGGCTGTAGAGATAGTGCATCATACACTCCTTTTTAGTGAACTTGCTGGGTACGCTCGTACTCAACCGTACCTTCTTAACCCTTGCTAGGTTCTAAGCCGTTGAAGACAACGTCAACATCAATTTCTGCTCAAGAAACCATCATCGGCAGCTCAAGTTCTTTACTAAAGTCAAAGAAGTCAACATATACATCAACCGAAGCAAAGGCGAAGATCTTGTTTAGCTAGGAGTAGATACTCTATCCATAAAACCTACTTCTGTAGAGCATTGCATTAGTAGAAATTGCAAGCCTTATGGTTTAGATATTAGTCCTTTTAGCCAGATAGTTCGAACTTATTATTTCTGGTTCTTCTTTGTAAGAAGTTCTTTCTCTCTCTTTAACCTAGAGTGTTCTCTGGATCTTTTGTAAAGAGTCGAGTTGTAATCTATAGTCATGTCTTAGACCTGTTGTGTTTCGTTGTACCACTCTGAGGAATGTAATACTAGTGAACAGTGTTTCATTGGTGTTATGTCAACGACTATAGTGTACTACATCATGCAGTGGTATGCTGGGTCACCGCATTGGGCATGATTCATATGTGATAAGAAATCAAATGACTTTCACATATTATCAACATAACTTTGAATTTAAACAATGGTTTCATTCAAAATGAATATATCATTAAGTTGGGTATTTTCAAGGCATTTTCAATATTTTACAAATGTCATGCATTATCAATTAGTTTCACAACAAGGATAATTCACGCATAATTGAACAACATATGAACGCAAATAGAAATCATTCATAAAAGTAGAACAACTGTTTGTTACAAACTGATATGAATAACCATCTGACGAAGTGTGAGACACACTAAAGAAGTTCATAATCCATCGATTACAATAATCATCCAAAACGATGAAGTAAATGATAATTTTAGAGGGAGAGTGTCATCGGCTATCATCATCATGCTTTCCATCAACACGGAATTTCACCTCCTCTCCAGCAAGCAACTCTTATGCAGAAGGACCTATTTTCACAAAACAGAGCAAGTATCAAATACTTCAATATTGCAACAAGTGTTTGCAAGATTTATAACATTTATAAAACTGTGTATCAAATATATACCTTCGTCATCGATGACCTCTTCGGTGATAGGTTCAACCTTTGCTTTCTTGAAATGTAATATGAACTCATGGAAATCCAGTGTTTCCGTATCACCACTCATGATGCTATTCCAGATGTGTCCTTCATAGCTGGGAGGCAGCGATCGAAGCAACACACCTATCACAACAGAGTCAGTCATCATGTAGTCCACGAAGTAAAGTAAGCTCATGTGTGCATCATGTATGCTCTCCAAGTGACTCTTCAGACAAGTGTGTTCCTCCATCTATATGGAAAGGAACTCTCCAAGAAGCTCATGCTTCCACATGCGCACATGGCTTATGAACTCCGATCTCAGCTGATCCACCATCGAGTATGGATCAAGACACCCATGAGTGGATGTAGTTCGTTCACCATTCTATAGCGCATAATCACTTGAATGTAAATGGACATCTCTTGAAGAAAATGGCGGTCTGCCTGCTCACGTGGGGTCTCATAGTCATTTGGCTCATCCAAATCCATTGTGAGGCATATGCAGTTTACCACATTGTTCTTAGTGAGGAGACCATTTATACGCACAAGCCACTCAGGGAAGTTGGATCCGTCAAGTCTAAGCTTTTCAGCAACTACCCACTCAGCAACGTCAAAATAAGCTTCATGGCGAGCCATCTCTATATTTATAATTGCAAAAGGAATTTGGACTAAGTTTGTGATTATATGAGTGAAAAAAGAACTCCACTAAAATTACTATCCCCAAAAAGGTTTTAGTGATTACATGATCCCTATTCACTACACCGCCCCCGATCGTCACGGTCGGCGATATAGTTGCAAAGGTGGACGCCGAAATGTTGATCACATCATTCATTCGACTCGTTCTCGATCTTTCGACCATCCATGTTCCGAGGCCATGTCTACACATGATAGGCTCGCCAACTCAACCTTTGTGTATTTGCTGTGTAACATGGCTTACACCCACCGTATGCAAACGCAGATATGTCTGACACCCGATCGTCACGGCCTGCCTTATAACGGAGAACTTTCTTGGTGGTGCACACTAAGGGAGAACACTTTCATTGGTATTTTGTTTAGGGATCATCTTATTAGGATACCATCAAGTATCTAATACTAGCACAAAATAAGATGTACAAAAAAAATATTGAATGTAAATGTGATGTGATATGGTCCTTCATGCTGTGATCTCCATCCCGCATCTCCGGATCCGGCGCCAGGGTTCCTGCATTGTAGGCACTAGGGTACCGGTGCCTCCGGCGTGGTAGTCTATTATCTCCATGACTGTTACTACTACTTAGCAATAGGAAGTAAACTACTTTACCTTGACTACTACCATATCACATCACAACACCCCTATAAAACATTGTTAGATGCCTCTACTTTATATTTGCATGTTTTACGTGGTTGTTAGGGCCGTCGCACAAGAACCGTTCTTACCTACGAACTTCCACCACAATGTTGATCAAGTAGTTGTCTATACTACACCCCTTTTGGGGCCCTCCTTTTCAAATGTCATACCACCTAATGCGAGAGAGACAAACACCCCCAAAGCCACTTTATACGGTACAAGCCGTATGTCAAGCGTGGACCAGTCTCGCGAATGAACGTGTACAGTCGGTTGGGGGCTGCTTCATCAAGCATTACTACGGTTGACATGGATATACCCTGCAGGTACTCGAGTTTGGTATATACGGTCCAGATACGGTGGCATCCCACGGCGTTGCCACGGCCCAATGAAGACTTCATGTTGCCCACGGACTCTCGATGACTTGTGAGACAAGAAGAAGTTTAAAGATAGAAAGTTTAAAGGGAAAACCCTAATCTGTAACCGACTCGACCTGCTACCCGAGACCTGGCCTATCTATATAAAGGCTAGGAGGGGGCAGCGAGGAGGACACACACAACCCAAGTTTCCACAACTCTCGCCAGATTGCATCTGCGCGCCCCTGTAATCTTCGATTTCTTTGTTAATTCCAAGAGCAGACAAGCAGGAGTAGGGACCTCTACAAGGCCTGAACCTGGGTAAACCTTGCGTCCCTGTGTGCTTGTTTGCTAGCCGATTTATGCTTCCAGCACTCCCTCCTTCTCCAAAACCCAAGTCCACAACAATGGTCATTGACGAGTTAAACCCTCGTCAATTGGCGCCGTTTGTGGGAATTGGGAGTGCTGATGTTGTGGATTCTTCGGCCTCATCAACCGCGATCTACAAGTCTGCAAGAGCAGAGATTCGCCAGCTCTTTGGCGCATTCGACTTCACCGTCCACATACCGGCCACTCGCCCGGATTTCGAGTCCGTGGGTGATGGAATCAGCCTGGCGATCGGGAGCTTCTGCTTCCAAGTTGGTCAGATGGGCACGCTTCGCATGCCTGACCAGTCAACGACATCCACGATTGCTCCAGCATCATGGTTCCCTCCACCAATCAGCACCCTCAGCGAGTTCAACACCTCAGCAACAGCTGAGAGCACGAACAGCGACAGCAGTCGCGGATCTGATCTGGGTGGCCTAGCAACGGAAGATGGGGTTTATGGCTCCGGATCCGAAAGTTGCAGAAGCAATAGCTTCCCCAACCACTTCATATGTGTCGTCATCAACGCCGGCGAAACCAGCGCCAATTGCGACAACGGTGGCATACCTAACGGTGGACCACCCAATGGCAGCCCCGCCAATGGTGGAAATGGCGCACCCGTCAACAATGGAGGGGCAGTCGAACCTCCAACCATGGTGAAAGAACACACTGGTGAACGTGTCGTGATCAAGCTCAATGATCTCGAATGGGCTCGGTGCTAAGAGGCCCTGCGAGGCAATCCCCTGCCTCCCGGCACACTGCAAGATCTGCTGATGGGCTATCATTGGCTACTAAAGGAGGAGTACAGATGCTAATTACAAACAATTGCGCAACTCGAAGCACGTAAAAAGGCGGCAGATGAGTCAAGTCTTCGACGAGCTGGGCTCTCCTCCCACGGAGGATCCTCCTCCAAGGGCAAGGAGTATGTGTCTAACAAGAGGCGATCTCGAATGGCCCACCTCACTGAGAAGGAGCGCATAGAAGCTGCGAAAGTCCTTGATTTCAGCTCTATGACAGTCGACACACGGGGCAACATGGTCCCAAAGACGCCGCAAGCTGCAGTGGCAGCGGCCACCATGTACCTCCTCAACAACCAGCCGCCGGCTGGAGATCCCCAAGCCGCCATGCACCGATCTACGATCGCGGGCTTGGGGTTAATCGAAGCCGCTCTCGACAAAGAACCAATGCCAGAGCTAAAGAAAAGTATGGCTCTGGCAAAACGATATTCCTCACCCTTATCCAGTGACGACAGTCACGATCTATCTCGACGTCGCCGCTCACGACGACACGACCACGGCTACGATGCGCGTGATGACATCACGCAGCGCAAAATAGACAAGTCAAGGGCACAACGTGCCCGATCGACTGACTCAGAGGACGAAGACGTAGAGCTCTGTGCTGCCATATGCTTCAGCAGGGCTATCAGGCAGAAGCGAATGCCCAAAGGGTTCAAGATCCCACCGGAGAACCCAAAATTTGACGGCCTGCAGGACCCGAAAATATGGTTGGAGGACCAAATCTCCTCCGTCAGGCTACATGGCGGGAGTCGAAGCACGGCCATGCAATGCCTGCAGCTACAGCTGCAGGGCGCCGCCCGAGCATGTCTCAACAACCTCCCACACGGATCCATTCGCAGCTGGGAAGAGCTGGTCTACAGCTTTGTGCACAAATTCAAGGGAACCTAAAAAAGGCCCACGTCAATCGAAGAACTGAGGTGCTGCCAGCAAAGGTTGGGCGAATCGCTACGCTCATACATCCAGAGGTGGTTCATCATCAAGAACTCCACAGAAAATATCTCGGAGGATCGCGCAATCGACGCATTCAACGGCGGCGTTCGCCGCATAGAGCTCAGGGAGGATCTGGGCCGCTTGAAGCCCAAAACAATTGACCACCTGATGGAAATCGTGAATCGGTGGGCAGATGGAGAAGACTCGGTGAAAAACCGCGTTCACTCCGACGACGAGGCAGAACTCGAGCGCAAACGCAATCGCCGAAGCAAACGTCGAATGCACATCTACGATGATCGCGACGACGTCAACATGGTCGCAGCCAGCTACGCTGACAGGCGCGACGACAACCGCAACAGCGGCTATCGTAGTGGTGGAGACCGCGACTCCGAGAAAACCACGCAGGTATGGCAGCAGCGCACTCGCGAAGAGGCATCCGCGACAACAATCGAGGACAAACTGTCTGGGCCGTGCAACATGCACTTCTACATCGACAAGAACGACATCAAGAACAAATCCAGCCACCTTCTCAAGGACTGCCGTGAGTTCCTCGAGCTCCACGACGGTTTGGCTCAGATGAATCGCAATGCAGTCAACAGGGGCTACGGAGTCGCCCTAGGCGCTGTAGCACATGGAGCTCCTCCACCACCACCTGGAGTGCCACCACCCACGGCCGCACTAGTCCACAATCAAGGCGGCGAGCCATACCCACGGGTTGTGGGCAACATGATGATCCAAAAGGGACGCCCCTCGAATCGGGTGCAGAAGGCCATCACTCGCCAAGTCAACTTGGCAACAAACTCATCACCATCCACCACTAAGTACCTCAGTGGAAGCGACTCATGCATCACCTTCGATAAGCGCGACCACCCGCGCCAAGTACCTCGCCCAGGACACTATCCCCTCGTACTCGAGGCATAGATTGGAGGCTTCGACATGAGTCGTGTCTTCATGGATGGTGGAAGCGGCATTAACCTCATGTTCGCAAGTACCTTGCAAGCAATGAGGATCCCTCTGATCTGCCTAGAGGTCTCGAACATGACATTCCACGACATCGTCCCAGGAAAGGGCATATATCCCCTAGGCAAAATCAACCTCGATGTCATCTTCGGCACGCCGAAAAACTTTCGACGTGAACGCATCGACTTCGAAGTCGTCGACTGGCCCTCATAGTACCACTGCATCCTTGGACGCGTCGCATTCGCTAGGTTCATGGCAGTACCGCACTTCGCCTACCTGCAGATGAAAATGCCAGGCCCAAATAGTGTCATCACAATCAACGGGAGCTTCGAGAGGTCTGACAGCTGTGATAGGGAATTCAACAGAATTTCCTAGTCCTTCGGCATGTAGGAACAACTCGCAAGATTCAAGGAGTCGACAGACAACAGTCTGCCTCCCCTAAGCCGGCCAAGTTCACTCGACCTGTCCTTCGACTCATCGGTGCACACGAAGAAAGTTCAGGTCCACCCATCGTACCCGGCCAAGACGGCCCTCATCGCCAAAACCTTGAGTCCCGCATAGGAACTCGCGCTCGTCGAATTCCTCCGTGACCACTGGGAAATCTTCGCCTTGTGTCCAGCGGACATGCCAGGGGTCCCCAGGGAATTCGCCGAGCATGCACTCAATGTCAACCCAGACGCAAGGCCAGTCAAACAAACAATTCGGAGACTGTCTGAACCAAGAGCAAAAGCAGTCGGAATGGAGATCAACAGACTCCTCGATGCCAAGTTCATACGCGAGATCAAGGAAAGTACATGGCTCGCCAACACGGTGCTGGTACCCAAAAAGGACACGGATATCCTACGGATGTGCGTGGATTTCACCTCCCTGAATAAGCACTACCCAAAGGATCACTTCCCGCTGCCGCGAATCGACCAGATCATCGACTCCACCGTGGGATGTGAGCGTCTCTGCTTCCTCGATGCCTACTCAGGCTATAATCAGATTTGAATGAAGGAGGAAGATCAAGAGAAAACGGCGTTTCCAACGCATTTTGGTGTGTTCTGCTACAACACAATGCCCTTCGGGCTAAAAAACGCAGGAGCCACCTATCATCGGTGCATGTAGGCTTGCCTCAAGAACCAAGTTGGTCGCAACATCCAAGTATATGATGACGGCACCGTAATCAAAACCAAAGAGGAAGCCTCGCTAATCGACGATTTACGCGAAACCTTCGCCAACCTCGACCGCTACCGGATCAAGCTCAATCCGGACAAATTGCCTTCGGCGTACCATCTGGGCAACTACTCGGGTATCTCATCTCCGCAAGAGGGATCGAGGCAAACCCGAAGAAAATAAAAGCCATACTGTCCATGGAGAAGCCGAAGAACGTAAGAGGCGTCTAGCAGCTGACAGGGCGAATGGCAGCACTCAGTCGATCATTAGTCGAATGGGCGAAAAGGCACTGCCCTTCTACCAACTTCTCAGCAAAACTGACAAGTTCGAGTGGACCAATGAGGCGCAGGAAGCATTCGAAGACCTCAAGCATCTACTATCTACCTCACTAGTACTGGTGACCTCACGCGAAAAGGAACCACTGTTGCTATACATCTCCACCACCAACCAGGTGGTCAGCATGGTGCTCGTGGTGGAGCGAGCCGAGGAAAACAAGGTCCACAGGGTGCAGCGCCCAGTCTACTACCTCAGCGAGGTGCTCACGCCAACAAAACAGCGGTACCCGCACTACCAGAAGCTGGCATACGGCGTCTTCATGATAGCCAGACGACTGCACCACTACTTCTAGGAGCACCCAATCATGGTGGTTAACGACGCCCCGCTTGGGCACATCCTCAACAACCACGACGCCACTAGACGAGTCGTGCTTTGGGGAATCGAGTTGTCGCCACGAGACATTACATATGAAAAGCACGACGCGATCAAGTTGCAAGTTCTCCCTGATTTCCTCGTGCACTGGATGGAGAATCAACTCCCTGAAAAACCAGATATGTCTTACCTCTGGACAATCCACTTCGATGGATCCAAGCGAAAGGACGGAGCTGGCGCAGGTGTCATACTGACATCGCCCTAGGGAGACAAGCTGAAATATATTTTGCGAATGCAGTTCGCCGCCTCCAACAACGAAGCTGAATACGAGGCCCTACTGCACGGGATGCAGATGGCAAAAGCCTGCAGCGCCAAAAGGCTCATCATCTACGGCGACTCCAAACTGGTCGTCAACCAAACGATGCACAAGTGTGATGCGCTGAACGACAATATGATCGCCTATGTTGACCTCTACGACACACTCGAAGGGGATTTCGACGGCTGTGAGCTGCGGAAGGTAGGCCGTGAAAGCAACGAATAGGCAGATGCACTCGCCAACATTGGCTCCACCTGCGCCCCATACCACCTGGGGTATTTCTCGAGCGTATCTGCGAACGCTCCATCAAGCCAAAGGCCATAGAGAAGAAAGCAAGCACAACAACGGACTCGGGGGCTACGCCACCCAATGAGCCAATGGCACTCGACGACCTAGAGCTCGACAAAGGACTCGAGGGACCAATGGGAGTCATGATGATCGAGCCATCTTGGACTCAACCCTACATCACATTTCTTCTTAGCAAGAGGCTACCGGACGACCCGATTAACGCACGACACATCGCACGGCGATCAAAGGCATTCGTCGTCATCAATGGTGAACTATACAAGCGCAGCATCATAGGAGTACTCTAACGGTGCGTCTCCAATGCGGACGGAAGGGCCGTCCTCCTCGACATTCACGAAGGGACTTGTGGGCACTACACAGGAAGTCACGACCTCGTCGCCGAAGCTCTACGAGCTGGATTCTACTGGCCCACGGCCATGCGCGACGCCAAGGACATCGTCCAAAGATGCAACGCTTGCCAGCAATTCATGGACAAACCGCACGCACCTGGCGTGGAACTCCGGCCAATACCACTAGCTTGGCCCTTCGCGGAATGGGGACTCAACATGGTCGGCAAGCTCCCAAAGTCCTCACGAGGAGGCTACGTCTACCTCTTGGTCGCAGTCGACAAATTCACCAAGTGGATAGAGGCCATGCCGGTGACAAACCAGTCAGGAGCCAGTGCAGTCAAGTTCTTCGAGTCCATTGTCTATCGCTTCGGAGTGCCACACAACATCATCACGGACAATGGAATGAACTTCACCTCTAAGGAGTTCCAGGGTTTCTAAGAAAACCTGGGAATCAATGTAAGCTATGCCTCCGTAGCTCATCCACAGACCAACGGTCAAGTCGAAAACGCCAACGGGCTCGTCTGCGGTGGAATAAAGAAGCGGCTCCTTAGGCCACTCAAACAAGCCGCGGGATGCTAGCCAGACAAGCTGCAATCCGTACTCTGGAGCCTACGCACAACCCCAAACGGTGCCACGGGGTACACCCCGTTCTTCATGGTGCATGGTGCTGAAGCGTTGCTACCCGCAGAGGTATGATACAAAGCCCCGCGAGTGGTCGCTTACAGCGAGCAGGAGTCAACTCTTGCACTCGAATACTCCATCGATCTCCTTGATCAGGCACGGGAAATCGCAGCAGAAAGATCGACGATCTACCAGTAGAACCTGTGCAACTACCACAGCAGAAGGCTACGCCCTAGATGATTCGTCGAAGGAGACTTGGTCCTGCGACTGAAGCAGCAAGGGCACCTCAAGCTCGAGTCCCCTTGGGAAGGACCATACGTGATTACAGAAGTAATCCCAGGTGGCGCCTATCGCCTCAAAGACTTCGAGACAGGAGTCGCATCCTCCAACCCCTGGAACGTCGTGCAACTGCGACGCTTCTATCCTTAGTCATTTTTCTTCCTTTTACATTACAAATAAGGATTTTCAGCCAGGCTACTTAGCCACACACTGTACTTCGTACTGTTCTACGAATAAATAAAGCTAAGTGCCCCAAACTCTGTGTCTTCTATTATTTGTCGCAATCTTATCACCCGGGGGTTGCGCCACCCTTTACACAACTATCCTACAAACCAATCGCGATATCCCGAGTAGCTGACGCACTAATCGAACCCTTGGCAAACACCAACCTAGGTGCAGGACACCTGTCAGGTTGATAAGGTGCTGAGAAAAACACAAGTCAGGCTAACCAAAAGGAATCGCATAGTGCAACACACTCGCAAAACATACGAGCTAACAAGCTCTTTACACATCAATGTCAATCAATTATATACAGCATATATATATGAACTTTAGAACACTGGTACATTTATGTGTAGGATACAAGTTAAACTATTGTTGCAACAGAAGAACGTTTGTCTGTTCCTCGAAGAAGTCGACAATTTCCTCTGCTAGGCGATCCACCGCCTGGTAATGAGGAACCATATTCTAGGTCGAACCTGCCAGCGGAGTCGGCGGACCAGCAGCAACAGCTGCAATATCTACATCAGGCCTATGAAGTCGCACCAGGGATAAAGCAACCTTGGCACCAGCCACAAACTGTTGTCGCACGCAATCTCGGTCTGCACTCAAGTCTTGAAACTTAGCAAGGAGAGCCAACATGATCGAAGGAACGATGTCTAGCGGAAACATTGTCTGATAAATATTCCTTAAGCATGATTACGATTTCTTCAGAAAATGAAGCACTCGCGAGGCACGATCCTGCAGGGTTGCAAGTGCAATTGCGCGATCATGATCCACCTAGAAGTACCCACTTGCCTGAAGCTGTCCTGGGTCAGGTCGTTCATGTGAATGGCGATCCTGTCCTTCTCATCCTGCGGATGACGCACGCTGACAACTATACCAAGTAAGAAGCAAAAGTATGAAGACAACGAACTACCGCGATTTACTACAAGAAAAGATAAGGAGGAAGAATTCTAACACTTGAACTGGTCACCCAGCTGCGCCACCTCCCCTAGTAGATATTGCTCTCGGGCGGTGGCCTTCTCCGCCCTCCACTTCCATACATCCGTGTTACCGCGGAGGACGGGCAGTTCGCGTTCCAGCTGCTTAACACGATCGCGCAGTCGTGAAAGCAGGGACAGCTCATCCACCCTTGAGTGCGACTGCGCTAAGGTATCACCAGCGGATGGCGGATCCCGAGGCTCACTTGAAGGACCACTCGACGTGCCCTATCGCAAGCCAAGCAAGAGATAATAAGAAGACCAAGCAACACATGGACAAAAACTCAAGTGCATTCAAACATAACAAAGTATCAACAGAGACACCCGCCAGCGACATGTTCTAGACAAAAGGGGTCAAGCTATTAACTATTACAAATATAACTACTGAGGAGCAGCTTGCTTCTTCGACTTGGACTTCGTCTTCGGAGGCTTCATCGAGTCTGTGGTAGCATCAGACGCCATAGACTTCCCGCCGGCCCCTGAAGCCGCAGCCTTCGCTGCCTTCTTGGCTCGCTGCAGCTCCTCAGAATACTTGGCGACTATGTTGATGAGTTGCGGCCCGTACTTGCCGCAGACAGTTGCAAAGGGAGCAAAAACTACCTGTTGCCCATCTGCGCAGATGGGCATCGCCTTGGAGACTGCAGCTGGATCCATCTCCACTCCATGGGCTTGCACCATGGCGAGTGCCATGGTGGCGCCAACCGCGTGGTGCGATTTCCTGAAATCCGAGGGGATACCTCCAGCGAGGGAATCCACCAGGTTATCCAAGTTCTCAATAAGCTCAGCATTGGGTGCCAGTTCCGCGCGGATGCGACTGAGAATGCCCTTAGCTTTGGTTAGCGTTCCCTGAATGGACGCGCTGCGGTCTTCGACTGCCGCGACAGCACCTTCCAAGGCATCATCGCGATGAAGTGCTTGGGTGTCAAAGCTCAAACCGCCAGCATCTACATAGAACAAAGGGTCAGCACAACAGCAAGACATTGAAGAAAGAAGCAGTCAAGACACAAAAGTAAAAATACTTGAAAGAGACTTGGCAATCGAGAAGAGCTGTTCTTCGAACAACTACTCCCTCGCAGCAATGGAGGCGTGCAAATCCTCTTCGCGTTTCCGTGATTCATCAAGCGCAGCGACTGCCTCGTCGCGACTCTGCACCGCCACGGCGAGCGTCTTTTCAAGAGAAGCGGCTTCGTGAAGAAGCACATTATGCTCAGCTGCAAAACATACAAGATGGACCATCAGTCGAGTATATAAAAATATCACAAGGATGAAGAAGAAGAAGTAAAAAAATACTAACTTTCAACCACGCGATGGCGATTGTCTAGCAATGCATGTTGTCGACCCATTGCAAGTACTTGCTCCGCCAGGCGTGCAGCTTCCTTCACAATAAGCTGCAACAGGAGAAAAACAAAAGGATCAGCAGATAGCATGGATGACTAATTTGACTCCTCTAGAGACTCCGAAGTCGATTGCCATGCAGTCGTCCGGACAACCCTTTGGTGCTCCACGGTGTGTGGAGAACTTGATGAATTGTGCCCATAATGGGCCGCCAATGGAGGATAAGGAGTTCGCTCAGCCACTTCCTTGGCCTTGGAGTCCGTGACTCCAGATTCCTTCAAAAATTGGACGTCGCCAGAAGATGACGGTGCCGGTTGACTGCGAAACAAAACCAACATCAGGAAATGCAAATCCAAAAAGAACCAAGATGAGAATTGTATACTTACCAGTCAAATTTATCAAAATCGAAGGTTTGGTCCTTAGACTCCGATGACTCCTTCGGCGGCCGCATCTTCTTGCTGGCAGATGGCGCCATGGAACTCACAGGAATAGCTGGAATTGGCGACTCCGCACCAATAGCTGGGCCTTCTAGAGTCAAAGGAGATGACGCATCTGAATCTTTGCTGTGCGCACGCTTGCGAGTGTCCAGACTGCTGGACTCGAGGGCTTCCTCCTCCTCTTCAAATGGGACGGTTGATTCCGACTCGTCCTCTTCATCTACTTCATGAGGAATAACCCCCTCAGGAAGAGGGGGCAAACTGGGAGACACCTTCCAATCCTGCATACAGAAAACAAGTCAACACACGTCAAGAAAATCAGAAGCACTCGACAAATAAAGCTACTTCGTAGCACAATCATACCTCATGAGGAGGGTTAGAAGCATCAAATGGAGGCACGACTGGTTCACTGGGGAGTAGATCCTTGGCAGTGTACTTGGTCAATAGTCGCACCCTCTTATCTACTTCACTCGCAGAAATGCCATCGACAGATACGCGAGTGACATCGTCCGCACTAGCCCATTGGAACATGGGATGGATTCTGGCCTACAGGGGCTAGATGCGACGGTGCAACCATGTGCGAATGAGGGCGCATCCTCCCTCTTCTTTATCCATGCGACTCTCAAGGTCGCAGACGCGCTCATACAGCAATTATGTCTCCTTAGACTCGTCGGGCATCACCATGTTCTTCCAAGAATGCCTCCTCCTGCACGGCGTCGCAGGATCAAAAGGCGCGAGTCCAAAGTGTTCTCCGTCGACCTTCTGGTCACGGATGTAGAACCACTTGTCCCTCCACCCTTGGATGGACTCCATGAGCTTGATATCGAAGTATGTGATGGAGGAGTCGACATGGATCCCGCAGCCTCCTACGTCGTAGACTACGGAACCAGATGCCGACTGACGCTTCAGCTTGAAAAGCCGTTTGAAGAGACCAAAGTGTGGCTCGACTCCAAGCCAACACTCGCAAAGTGTAATATAGTAGGCGATGTGGAGAATAGAGTTGGGGGATAGCTGATACAGCTGGAGCCCATAGAAACAAATGAGGCCCCTGAAGAAAGGATGCAGGGGCAGAGACAGACCGCGGATGATGAACGCTTGGAACATCACCCGAAAACCAGCAGGAGGAAAGGAGTTACCTCACTGCCCGGCACTCGCGAATCACCAACCACGGGAGACAGAACTCCATCTTGACGAAGAATACGGAGCTCGGACGATTTGATGATGGACACACGCCACGCACCATTGGTGACGCGGGTGCCCGCACCCTACTTCTTCCCAGCGCCAGCGGTGCTATTGCCCGCAGCAGCGAAGCCACCTTTCTTCTTGGCAGCAGCAATGGCGGTGGCGGACTCAGCGGCAGCGCCTCCTTTCTTCTTCCCCATCTTGTGGTGGCGATGCGAGCGGAGGAAATAACTCGGAAACACACGGAGTTGGTCCAGCGCCACGAAACGGGACAAACTCTAAGAGGCAGAGAGCAGCAGCAATGGCGAAGGAGGCACAAAGCAGAGAAAGAGCAGATGGGAAATTACCGTAGTTGTGCTGCTACTTAACCCCCTAGCGGATGTAATCCAACGGCCAGCAGATATCCTATTGGACGCATGGTGCACATCACGATCGACACGTGGAGAGGCTAAAACATGAACCGTCCCCTACTACCTCCATTACACGCGGAAATCGAGGAGGCACAGTTAAAACGAAAGATCACGCATGCCCGGTCAAGTCAGGGTTAGAAAATGGGACCCACCGCTTGTCACGTCCCGTCAAAGCCGCTCATGCGGGCAACTGAGGTCATCACATCGTCGGCATTGATGTCATCAAATTGAACACTGGAGGACTTTGACTACTTGAGTCCTTGCTTGAGTCTTCGACTCCACCAAGCACTCGGGGGCTACTCCCATAGGGAGCGCTGGTCGCGCACCCTACGATTTTCTTTATTATGCAGGAATATGGACATTCAAGACTTACCCAACCATTCAATGATGGATCATGGGTTACTCCCATAGGGAGCGTTGGAAACAAATTCGACTGAAACAAGTAAACAAAAGACGACAAGTCGTGAAAGTTCTTTAGTCCCTGCCCGAGTCTTCGACTCAACCAGGCACTCGGGGGCTACTCCCATAGGGAGCGTTGGTCGTGCACCCTATGATTATTTGTACATTGTATTGTGTGTTGATAACATCCACACTCTAAGTCTATGGCGACACCGCCTCATATTTTTCCCTACAAAGAGACTGCGTCTCCTGGGTCACCCGAATCATCTCCGCGATGACAAAAAATTCGGATGTCGCGCTTGCAGCGTGAAGATAAGACATGAATAAGGCCTGGGAACGTATTTGCTGTGCACTACCAGAAATATATCCGTACCTACAGGTATGATGAACATGCCTTGACAGACGCGTCGAGTGCTCACACCCTTATACTGGATTTCGACTCCTGTAAGACCTCCATAGCTTGAGTCGAATTACACCAGCACTTTTCTGAATTCGAGTCTGAGGACTCGAGTTCGAGTAGATTGCGTTGTTTTTCCCTAAGGCAGTTAACTGATACCGATGCATCGATTAAATCAGGCACGCATATCAACAATCCCTATGATATAAACAAAATACTCTGTCATGCACTCGAAAGGCTTCATCAAGTCCCCAGTCGAATCTGCGATTCCACTGGACACTCGGGTGCTACTGACATGGGTATACCTTGCAGGTACTCGAGTTTGGTATATACGGTCCAGATACGGTGGAAGCCCACGGTGTTGCCACGGCCCAATGAAGACTTCGAGTGGCCCACGGACTCTCGATTACTTGCGAGACAAGAAGAAGTTTAAAGATAGAAAGTTTAAAGGGAAAATCCTAATCTGTAACCGACTCGACCTGCTACCCGAGACCTGGCCTATCTATATAAAGGCTAGGAGGGGGCAGCGAGGAGGACACACACAACCCTAGTTTCCACAACTCTCGCCAGATTGCATCTGCGTGCCCCTGTAATCTTTGATTCCTTCGTTAATTCCAAGAGCAGACAAGCAAGAGTAGGGACCTCTACGAGGCCTGAACCTGGGTAAACCTTGCGTCCATGTGTGCTTGTTTGCTAGCCGATTGATGCTTCTAGCGCTCCCTCCTTCTCCAAAACCCAAGTCCATAACAATGGGCATTGACAAGTTAAACCCTCGTCAACGGTATACACAAGTACACGTGGGAGGGTAACAACTAAAATATCAAAGCCCACATGGTACAACTTGTGTGTTCTACCCATACTAGAAATACTACGCATAGATCTAGCTCTAATACCACTGTACGGGTTCGCGCAAGAAAACAATAAATTTTCCTATGCCAAGAACCATAATGCTAGGATCTATCTATTAATAATGCAGTAACGAGAGGGGCTTTTCGTGAACTTACCCTTGAAGACCGAAAAGCATTGTCAACACTAGAGAGAGTGTGGTTAATGTAGTCGCTCCGACACTGACCTTGGGGTCGTGTTGAAGTCCAGTGGCTCCAATGACTCCTAATGCCCCAAGTGTTGCACCTCCGAGGGAGTTACACATGTCTGGTGCTTGACGATGACTCACGCTCCTCCGATCCAGCAACAGTTGCGGAAGTATACCTTCTGGATCCGAATCCCGCAACACGACGATGCTCAACGGTGCAAAAGTCTCCTGCTCGCGCGATCCAGACTTGGGACCACAGTTACGGGAGAGAGAGAATATCAACTAGAGGTCTCCCCAAAAGAGAGGGAACCTTTATTGATTATTTGTGTATTTATTTTGTCAAAATACCTCTCAATATATAGGGGACCCCTCCCCCCCACAGCTAATTGGCTTAGCCATGTAGGACTAAACAGAAGGGAGAGGAGAGAGAGAGGGGTGGCCAACCGGCCAAGCTACCTATGGGCCCCGCTGGTGGGCGCATGGGGACAATATAGCCCCTCCTCCCTTTTCCCTTTTGGTCTTTTCTCTTATCGGCCCTTTTCCCTAGGGATTTTGGCCCAATTAGGTATTTGACGTTTTAATTCATTTTTATTTTATTAAATAAGTATAAATAAATGATTAAATCAATATTTAACATTTACTTACATATTATTCAATTCTCGTGGCTATGGAACTCCTTCCACCTCTACTCTGGACATCCTCCGGACTTACCGAAACTCTTCCGGTTCTCTCTCTTTCTTTCCTTTGGTGATTCTGCCAATACCAAAACGATCTCTGAGCATCATCAAGCCCTTAAGCATGATACCCCATGGTCCGGGAACACTCCAGACATGGTCGAGACCTTCCCGTACCAATGATCATCAGCGGGACCTGGATGCCCATGATGACACATGTGCATTCCCCAAATCTTTCATCGTTGAACCATGAACGTCGTGTCATATTCCTTTTGTCTCTTTGATACTTGCATTGTCCGAGATCTGATCAATGACATCACCATGTAGTGTTCAATCTCATTACTGACAAATGCTATTTAACTCGTTTCGACAAGTTATATCCCTGTGATCAAATCACACGCTGTATAGCTATTGGATATAACTTCTCTAAGTGGGCCCTTTAGTATCTTTCTGTCACGCGGATGGATAAATCCCGCTGTAGACGCATAATTCCTCTACATGTTCCTCCTAATACCTGAAAACACCTTTATGATCATCGCTCCCACAAATGACGTTTGATGTTATCTAAGTATGCTCGGGTCACAGTGATTGATATGGCCTCATGGTCTAAGAAATAGGACACTAGGTCTTTTCTAATCATCATAACTTGAACTTTGTGACATGATCGGGTCACGATGCTTAGGTTGGGTATATCTCATCATCTCATTCTCGCAATGAGGTGACTCCATTGTCAACTGGCATAAATACCACATGATCAGGAAACCTTGATCATCTGTTCACTAATGAACCAGTGACTAGAGATTCACCGTGAACTCTTGGTTGTTCATATATCACACGTGTATTGAACTTTCCTTTCAATATAGTTATAGCATGATACAAAACTTAATCATAAACTTTATGAAATATGATAATAATCCATATTATTATTTGTCTCTAGGGCATATTTCCAACATATATATGGACACCATATTTTTAATAGGGATTGACGTGTGTATTCTTAATAGCGTGAAGGATTATTTAAATAGTAAATTCTCTATGAAGGACATGGGTGAAGTTGCCTACATGTTAGGCATTAATATCTATAGAGATAGATCAAAGCGTCTACTGGCTCTTGGTCAAAGCACTTACCTAGAAAAGATTCTAAAAATGTTCAGGATGGAAATGTCAAAGAAAGGTTCTTTGCCAATCGTAAAAGGTGACAAGTTGAGTGTGACTCAATTCAAAGCAATGGATCGTGAAAACGATGCAAAGGGAGGTATTACTTATGCCTCCGCCATTGGCTCCATCATGTATGCCATGGTGAGTATTAGACCAGATGTAGCATGTGATCTTAGTTTGACAAGCCGTTACCCCAAGAGTGGTTCATTGGAATGCAGTTAAGAATATTCTTAAGTACTTGAGAAGGACTAAGGATATTATTCTTGTATTTGGAGAACGTGAAGAAGAACTTTCCGTAACAGGTTACGTGGACGCAAGCTTCAGTACTGATCCAGATGACAGGAAATCTCAAACAGGGTACATGTTCATGGCTAATGGCGGTACGGTGAGCTGGAGGAGCAGGAAGCAAAGCTCGGTGGCTCAATCAACAACGTAGTTGGAGTAAATGTTTGTTGCAGATGTAGCTAACGAAGCTGTTTGGATGAGAAAGTTTGTCATCGAACTTGGAGTGTTCCCAAGCATGCAAGACCCTATGCATCTATTGCGACAACACGGGGGCCATTGTGAATGCGAAGATTAGAGGTTCCACTCCGCGACCAAGCACATAGATCGATGTTACCATGTAATAAGAGAGTTTGTTGCTAAGGGTAACATTAGAATTTGTAAAGTACATACATATGTGAATGTAGCTGATCCATTCACCAAACAACTTCCATAGAAGAAGGATGATCAACACCGTGATGCTATTGGTGTTAGATTATTGCCTATTGTAAAACTAGTGTAATTGTACTCTAGTGCAAGTGGGAGACTAAAGGAGATATTCCCTAGAGGCCAATAAATAAAGTGTTTTATTGTTATATCTATATGTGTTCATAATATTTTTGTATCATGCTATAAATGTATTTAGCAGGAACATAAATACAAGTGTGGTATATAAACAACCAGGTCCCTAGTATCCTCTAGTACTAGTTCATTGGGCAGATGATGATTGAGGTTTCCCAATCATGGACTTGACATAAAACAGTCACCTGACAACGAGGTCACTTAATGAAGTGATGGACACACCCGACCGTAGAATTGCAATGTGATCCAGTCACAAAGTTCAATGTTGTGATATGTAGCAAACTGTAGTAACTTAGTCCTTTGATCTTGAGACATGTTTAATCAATATCTCCTGCGGCTGCTTTGATCACATCAACCATCATGTCCATAACTGTATGGCCATAAAGGTGTGTTTTAGGTATTCCAGAGGAATGGTTGAGGCGTGCGATCGAGATCGGGATTTGCCTATCCAAGTGACAGATAGATACTCTAGGCCCACTCAGTGAGACGACATCAACAAGCTTGCAAGAATGTGACCAGGTCATAGGGATGTGTTATCACGGGAACGAGTAAAAGAATTTGTCAGTAACAAGATCGAACTATATGAGATACATGAGATTAGGTCTTGGACAAACCAGGTATCTTTGTGCAAAGGGGATAAGATTCGATGTTTATAAGGTTCAAGCGAACAACACTGTGTCATGGAATGAGCAGGGATCATCATATTTCCAGATACTGCTGATGATCAATGATCAGGGAGTGATCCCCTTCATACCTGAACATCCCCGAACTATAAGGGTGTCACGCCAAAGGTTAATAGACGCTGCGAGATGATCCAATACCGATAGAGAAATAGGAAGAGAGAATCAGAATGGTTCCAGAGAGAATACCAAAGTGTTCAGAGTCCGCTCAAAAGGAGTTTTGAACAAGGAGAAATTAAATAATGTATTTAATATTTAATTATGAATTTATATTAAATATGGAAATGATTTAAATAAAAGAAAAGGGAAAAATCTCCTCATGGGCCTTCCCTAGAAGGGAAGAGGACCCAAGAGGGGAGGGCCAAGGGCCCTAGGGCCATGCGGCTAGGGTGGGTGGGCTCCGACCCTGCCGTCCACCCTAGGTAGGCCAAGGCGGGTAGGTGGAGCCCATACCCACCATCGTCCATCTCCTCCTGCCACCTCTCTTCTTGTTTAGTCCCACCCTAGGACTTTGAGGGTGGGAGTAGACCTATTTTTCCTATATAGGGGAGGCATTCACCCCAATTTCTCCAACTCAATCACACAATTGGCATATGCCATTCTATCTCTCCCTCCCTCTCTCCCTCTCAAGCGTGTTCCCAAGTTAGGAACATGCTACACGAGGTAGTGGTTTCTCCACCCAGCGCACGCTGTCGTGCCGCTAGAATTGGTTCGGATCTTCTTCTTCTGCTGCTTTGCTAGACCAAGGCTCGTGAGACGTCCTTTACACCGGAGGCCTGTAAAGGTCGACGAGGCACCACCATTAGTGGAGCTTGACTCTTGAAGCCTTCTAGACCTTGAGGTCTGCGACGCTCGGCTTCATCAACAACGGTTGTGCAGGAACGTATTCCGGCTTTCTCAGTATTCAAAGGTATGATCACCATATCCCGCTTGTTACTGTACTTCTCCATAGATAGATCTTGGGTTGGTGTGTTCTCATAGTAGGAATTTTTTGTTTTCTGCCACATAACCCCTTCGAACCATATAAACAAGGGTAATTTGGGGATAAAGGATAAGTTCTGGACATATTACGGAGTACATGGGCTGAAGGCCTAGCTATTGGCACGCAGGCCCATCACTTAGGCCGGAGACTCCGGTTGAGGCGGAGACTCTGGGTAGTAGCCGGAGACTCGAGATGCGTTCCAGAGGCTTATAGACACGTGTAGACAGGGACGGGCTGGAGACTTCGGGTACATGTAGGCTGAGACTCCAGGTTTGAGGCGGAGACTTTGGATGGAGTCCAAGAGCTTGCTGCCATATGTTGCACGTGGTGTGGCCGGATACTCTGGGTGGCTATCGGCGGAGACTCCGGTCCTAGAGCTGACTTCTCTTGTTCATCTTCCAAGGTGGCTCGTCAATGTGTCAGGGCTTTGTAACTGAGTATGCACAGTATAGTGGCATGATGTAGTAAGCCATTCAAATGAGTATCAAAGTCACACGAGGATAGGAGCGAGTTAACCTTGTCATGGAGTCACTTGGCTTGGGCGTGAGTCATGGGGCCACTTGGGGACTTGGTGGTGAGGATGTAGGGATGTCTGTAGGATGGGCTACATCACGAACCCACGGGGGGTCTAGCGGGGGCATCGGATGAACGAGAAGGCAAAGCGGGCTAGCCTTGGCAGTGATATAGACTACTCGTCTACCGAGCGGTGTCACGTCCCGTCAGTGGTCACACGGTGGCAAAATTGCTCCCCGAACTACCGGTGCCCCCTATTTGGAGTCTAAGCCCTGGAAGCGGTGTTGTCGCTACCATGCTGGTAGGGGTGTCTCGTCGAACCGCCATCATGAACCAGTACTACGGAGAGTTCACGTTGATGCAACAGATGGACTCCTGGTAGGATCCCAACAATGATGAGAATATCATTTTTCGGCCCGAAAGTTGAGGCGCCTAGGCAACACGGTACCCGAGTTGATTTTAATCACCACGATTTGAAAAGTTGGGGCACCAATTGCTGAGAGGGGTGTTTCGAGTGAATGATGGACAAACCCAATATTTTCAAATCGCGCTCGTTAAGTCAGGATATTCCGTTACACTAGTTCCTGTTGTGCCCCTTCTTCGCCGGTCACTCTTCTTAGCCACCCTGCACGTGTCGTAGGGGCAAATCCATTACTATACTTTCCTAACTCTCGGCACTAAATTTGGCTGTGGCGGTGGCGGTCCCTTTTCTTCCCTTCCCTGACCCTGAATCTGCCGGTAGCTGAGGACCTTTTTTCTCCCTCCCCCGACACTGAATCCGACGGCGGCGGCCTAGCATGTCTTGCAAGGCGAAGGTTGTAGCTACGTCACCGACTGATTTGGGTCCGTCGGGGCCAAAGTCTGGGGCTCAACACGAAGCAGCGGCATGGTCTTCAGCCCTGGTTAGCGAGGAGGTCAGCAAGGATTCTGCTCCCAAGGTACCTATGAGCAGCGGGTTGAAGAGAAAAGCAAGGCCGGCGGCGGATTGTTCGGCACCGGTGGGAGGATGCGGCACCCAGATCTCGAAGAAAAAAAACCGGGAGAAGAGCGAGAGGTGAATTTTTCTTATCTGTGCCTTATCTTACAAGTAGATTAGTTACGGCATAATAGAATCGAATGAACTGAAAAGTTCCCCTTTTTAATCAACTTAGGCACAACTTTGATACAAGGGACCTATATGAGTTCACAGTTCATGTTCGCCAGTACACTTCAAAACTTGATTTTGGTTGTGAGAGGGTTGTGTTCGGGCAAGATGTGCATCTGCTTGTGAATTGCAAAGAGGTTGTGTTTGTTTTGCAACTGGTAGATATGCTTGCCGCTAGGATTCCCTGGGGTTCTAGATAGAGGACAAAATTGGTGTGGCACAACATGAATGATACCTATCAGCAAATTGAGCACTCCCATGAGCTTCCGATGGTTTGGAAGTGTTGTGCAGCTGATCATAAGGTGAAAGTTGAAGCGATGATTGATGATATGTATGCAGATTCTGGAGATCTTGCTGCCAGAGCTTCGGCTCCAAGAGAATACGGACCAATAGATGCTGATCTAGATAAGTTCAGTATACGCATAGAGGTGGATTCATACATGGCAAAACTTGATGAGGGAGTTAATAAGCCAGTTTCGTCATGTACTGTGGAGATCACTGTGGATTCCAAAAATATAAATCTTGATGAAATAAGAGAGATGATCGATAAGGAAATCAGTATTGGCCCTAATTAGATGGCACAAATCAGGTGGTGGCATCATAAGAAGCAGCAATTCATAGATGTTTTGGATACTGAAGATCTTATGCAGATTATGCGACAAAAGAAGCGAACCGGGAAGGTGTTCTTCCTTGGTACCATTTGTTATGTTGTTGAATAGGTTATAGTGGACGTAGAGGCCCCTGTAGTGGCTGAACAGAATGAGGTGGTCGACGTTGATGAGATCTGATGAGAGCTGCTACCCTAGGCTTGTCATATGGACCGCGGGGTTCCTCTACCTGTATTTGTAACATTGACTGTTGTTGCATTTAGAGCGTTTTTCTGTGATTATGTTTGTTAAGAGATTGTGATATAATGTTGTGCGAGCTGTTGAGATTTTCGGACATGTCACTCACTGAAACCATCATTGTTGTAATAAGACATAAGTACATTGTAGTTGACATGATTATGTTTCTTAAGATGACATATGGAACCACCATTTTCATTGCATGTGTGTTCTTTTCACAGACCACATATGGTTCCACCAGTGTCATATCATATGTGTTCTTTTCATAGACCACATATGGATCCACCAGTGTCATTGCATGTGTGTTCTTTTCATAGACCACATATGGATCCACTAGTGTCATTGCATGTGTGTTCTTTTCATAGACCACATATGGATCCACCAGTGTCATTGCATGTCTGTTCTTTTCACAGACCACATATGGATCCACCAGTGTCATTGCATGTGTGATCTTTTCACAGACCACATATGGAACCACCAGTGTCATTGCATGTTTGTTCTTTTCACGGACCACGTATGGATCCACCAGTGTCATTGCATGTGTGTTCTTTTCACAGACCACATATGGAACCACCAGAGTTCATTGCATGTGTGTTCTTTTCACAGACCACATATGGATCCACCACTTTCTTTGCATGTGTGTTCTTTTCATTAACCACAGCTAGAGTCATTGAAATCATTGTTCTTTTCACAGACCACATATGGATCCACCAGTGTCATTGAAATGTTTGTTCTTTTCACAGACCACATGTGGATCCACGAGAGTTCACTCCATGTGTGTTATTTTCACAAACCATGTATGGATCCACCAGTGTCATTGAAATGTGTGTTCTTTTCATAGACCACATATGGATCCACCAGTGTCATTGCATATTCATTTCACAGACCCCATATGGATCCACCAGAGTTCATTGCATGTGTGTTCTTTTCATAGACCACATTTGGATCCACCAATGTCATTGCATGTGTGTTATTTTCACAGACCATATATGGATCCACCAATGTCATTGAAATGTTTGTTCTTTTCACAGAACTCATATGGATCCACCAGTGTCATTGCATGTGTGTTCTTTTCATAGACCACATTTGGATCCACCAGTGTCATTGCATGTGTGTTCTTTTCACAGACCCCATATGGATACACCATTGTCATTGCATGTGTGCTCTTTTAATATACCACATATGGAACCACCAGTGTCATTGCATGTGTGTTCTTTTCACAGACCACATATGGATCAACTAGTGCCATTGCATGTGTTCTATTTTCACAGACCACATATGGATCCACCAGAGTTCATTGAATGTGTGTTCTATTCACAGACCATGTATGGATCCGCATGTGTCATTGAAATGTGTGTTCTATTCATAGACCACATATGGATCCACCAGAGTTCATTGCATTTGTGTTCTTTTCACAGACCATATATGGATCCACCAGTCGCATTGCATGTGTGTTCTTTTCACAGACCATATATGGAACCACCAGTGTCATTGCATGTGTGTTCTTTTCACAGACCACATATGGATCAACCAGTGTCATTGCATGTGTTCTCTTTTCATAGACCACATATGGATCCACCAGAGTTCATTGCATGTGTTCTTTTCACAGACCACATATGGATCCTCATATTGAAATGTTTGTTCTTTTCATAGACCACATATGGATCCACCATTGTCATTGCATGTGTGTTCTTTTCACATACCACATATGGATCAACCAGAGTTCATTGCATGTGTGTTATTTTCATTAACCATGGCTAGAGCCATTTCATGTGTGTTCTTTTCATAGACCACATATGGAACCACCAGTGTCATTGCATGTGTGTTCTTTTCACAAACCCCATATGGATCCACCAGTGTCATTGAAATGTGTGTTCTTTTCACAGACCACATATGGATCCACCAGATTTCATTGCATGTGTGTTCTTTTCATAGACCACATATGGATCCACCAGTGTCATTGCATGTATGTTCTTTTCACAGACAACATATGGATCCACCAGTGTCATTGCATGTGTGATCTTTTCACAGACCACATATGGAACCACCAGTGTCATTGCATGTCTATTCTTTTCACGTACCACATATGGATCCACCA
This sequence comes from Avena insularis, assembly GCA_023614405.1. Classification (NCBI taxonomy): domain Eukaryota; kingdom Viridiplantae; phylum Streptophyta; class Magnoliopsida; order Poales; family Poaceae; genus Avena; species Avena insularis. The sequence continues at coordinate 232,517,049 of CM042692.1, forward strand.
GTGTCATTGCATGTGTGTTCTTTTCATAGACCACATATAGAACCACCAGAGTTCATTGCATGTGTGTTGTTTTCACAAACCACATATGGATCCACCATTTTCATTGCATCTATGTTATTTTCCTTAACCACAACCTGAGTCATTGAAATGTTTATTCTTTTCACATACCACATATGGGTCAACCAGTGTCATTGCATGTCTGGTCTTTTCACATACCACATATGAATCCACTAGTGTCATTGCATGTGTGTTCTTTTCACAAACCACATATGGATCCACTAGTGTCATTGCATGTGTGTTATTTTCACACAACACATATGGATCTACCAGTGTCATTCCATGTCTGTTCTTTTCATAGACCACATATGGATCCACCAGTGTCATTCAAATGTTTGTTCTTTTTACATACCACATATCGATCCACCATTGTCATTGCATGTGTGTTCTTTTCATAGACCACATATGGATCAACCAGAGTTCATTGCATGCGTGTTCTTTTCATTTACCATAGCTAGAGTCATTTCATGTGTGTTCTTTTCACCTACCATGTATGGAACCACCATTGTCATTGCATGTGTGTTCTTTGCACAGACCCCATATGGATCCACTAGAGTTCATTTCATGTGTGTTCTTTTCACCGACCACATTTGGATCCACCAGTGTCATTGCATTTGTGTTCTTTTCACAGACCCCATATGAATCCACCAGAGTTCATTGCATGTGTGTTCTTTTCATTTACCACATATGGATCCACCAGTGTCATTGCATGTGTGTTCTTTTCACAAACAACATACGGATCCACCAGTGTCATTACATGTGTGTTCTTTACACAGACCACATATGGATCCACCAGTGTCATTTCATGTGTGTTCTTTTCACACACCACATATGGATCCACTAGTGTCATTGCATGTCTATTCTTTTTACAGACCACATATGGATCGACCAGAGTCATTGCATATGTGTTCTTTTCACAGACTACTTATGGATCCACTAGTGTCATTGCATGTGTGTTCTTTTCACAAACCATATATGGATCCACCAGTGTCATTGCATGTGTGTTATTCTCACAAACCACATATGGATCCAGTAGTGTCACTGCATGTCTATTCTTTTCACAGACCACATATGGATCCACCAGTGTCATTGAAATGTTTGTTCTTTTCATAGACCACATATGGATCCACCATTGTCATTGCATGTGTGTTCTTTTCACATACCACATATGGATCAACCAGAGTTCATTGCATGTGTGTTATTTTCATTAACCATGGCTAGAGTCATTTCATGTGTGTTCTTTTCACAGACCACATATGGAACCACCAGTGTCATTGCATGTGTGTTCTTTTCACAAACCCCATATGGATCCACTAGTGTCATTGCATGTGTGTTCTTTTCACAGACCACATATGGATCCACCAGTCATTGCATGTGTGATCTTTTCACAGACCACATATGGAACCACCAGTGTCATTGCATGTCTGTTCTTTTCACAGACCACGTATGCATCCACCAGTGTCATTGGATGTGTGTTCTTTTCATAGACCACATATGGAACCACCAGAGTTCATTGCATGTGTGTTCTTTTCACAGACCACATATGCATCCACCATTTTCATTGCATGTGTGTTCTTTTCATTAACCACAGCTAGAGTCATTGAAATCTTTGTTCTTTTCACAGACCACATATGGATCCACCAGTGTCATTGAAATGTTTGTTCTTTTCACAGACCAAATGTGGATCCACGAGAGTTCACTGCATGTGTGTTCTTTTCACAAACCATGTATGGATCCACCAGTGTCATTAAAATGTGTGTTCTTTTCATAGACCACATATGGATCCACCAGTGTCATTGCATGTGTATTCATTTCACAGACCCCATATGGATCCACCAGAGTTCATTGCATGTGTGTTCTTTTCATAGACTACATTTGGATCCACCAGTGTCATTGCATGTGTGTTGTTTTCACAGACCATATATGGATCCACCAATGTCATTGAAATGTTCGTTCTTTTCACAGAACTCATATGGATCCATGTTGGGGGATACCCCCGGGTAGGGTCACGCCGGGGTATAAAGGCCGAGTTAGCCGAGGTACGGCAAGGTCAAAGCAAGAACTGGCCGAGTCACCTCAAGGCAGGCCGAATCACGGAGTAACCCAGACCAGGGGATGACCACCTAACTGAGTCTCAACCGACTTATACCGTATGTCGGTAATATGAATCTAACTTATATGCAGGTACAGGTGTGGCCGGATCAACTATGTACGATCCGGGTTATATCAAGCTTGTAAGAGAAGGAAGGTATCTCGCTGATCAAAGGGTGACCACGGTATGCAGGGCGTGAGCGAAGCGGACAGAGGCCAGGACCACTGAGGCGTGGCCGACAAGGGTGACGATGCCTGTCGGGATGGCCATGGCGCCGCAGACTCACGTAGCCTGGATGGATGACTTGGGCAAAGTTACAGATCCGGCTTACTATTTTGGAAGGAGTCATATTCCTTGGAATATGCCTCCACATATGCCCTAATTGGAGACATAGCCACCCCTATATAAGGAGGGCTAGGGCCTCTGTAGAAAGGGTTGGTCTTGGACTGTTTGAGCTCTAGAGAGTGGTGTGTGTTCCTGAGAACTAGCTAGTGGTGAGAGTAAGAGAGTCCCTTCTTCCTCCTCTCTCCAATATAGCTCAAGTAGCACTTGTAATCTGTGGAAATGAATCAAATACAAAGCAACTGCGTGTGGAATCACCACACTATCCCTCCCTGGATTCCCCTAGTGCATTTAGTCCCCACCTTTAGCCTATTCATGGCATCTGTCGTGACACCACCACGACAGTTGGCGCCCACCATGGGGATAGCGGCGCTAGCAGGGGTGAAGTTCCGGACGGGAAGCTTCATCGGCACCAGCGACGCATCGTCTCCGGGCTCGTTCAGTGCTATGGAGCGCTGGATTTCGTCAGCGACAATGCTGGCTGCTTCGGCAAGCGTCCTCTCCCGTGCAACGGCCTCTTCGTCAAGCTCGGCGCGCACAAGATCTACGTTGTTATCGATGTGTCGTGCGTTCACCGCGACACGTCGTTGAAGGAGGCGAGCCACCCCTTAGCATGGTTCACGAGGCGCGTATCACTCGCTCCCCGGACCGTGCCGAGGTGATGATGACTGCGCCTGGCGTTGGCGCAAGCAAGGATCCGGCACCAGATCCGGAGGTAACACCAAAGGCACCAAAGAAAAGTAGAGGACCTCCTCTAGAGAGGCCAGAGAATGTGCTGCAACAGGCGATGGATAGCTTGGCAAACCCAGTAGCAGCAACTGTAGATCCGGCTCAGGCACAGGCCGACCTAGAGGAAACTAGGCAAAAATACTAGAGGGTGCGAAAAAGATAGCCGTGGCTCAGCAGTCGTTGAGCATGACACTGCATGAGTACGCAAAGGCGAATAAGGTAGATGCTATAAAGGTGAAGGGGAGAAACCTCATGAGTGAAATGAACAAAGAAGGTGATACTAGGATTGAGGAATCAGAGAACTGTTTGTCCGTGGGGCTGCCGAAGTATAGTACCCCGACAAAAAAGCTCAGAGCAGCAGATGCCGCTGGATCCAAGTTAGAGGGTCTAACGGGTGAAGCCCGCCAGAGACAACAAGATAGGGTCAATGAGTTGGTTCAGATCGCGAACAGGCAAAATGAGGAGTTGCTCAGGGCGAACCCGGAGAGAGTTGGGCCTCCAAAATCGTTCATTCGGTGGTGGGTAACCCGGAGAAATCCGCTAGAGCTGCATCGTCTCCTCATGGTGGTCCAAGGAGAGAAGAGGTAGTAACCTCGGAGAGGAGGAACAAGCAGATAGTCCCGTATGACCCGGCAAGGGCAGGGAAAGGAAAAGAAGTGCAGAGAAATGATGATCGACAAAGTGTGAGCCGAGGTGAAGCTGGCCGGGGTAACCACGACCAAGGCAATGCCGGTCGAGGGAATGCTGTAAATGGCAATGTCGGACAGCATAATTCGGCGGGAGCAGGGCAACCGCAGCAGCGGAATATACCAAGGCAAGAGCAAAGTGCCGGCCAAGGTATGCAACAGAGAGGTGCTCCACGAGAGCAAGACAGATATAATGATGGTGATTCGGAAATGGTGAATGCAGGATACCCAAGGCCGGACTATCATGTGATAGGGTCAAGATTGGGGAGCAGGGAATTGATGTCTGACGATGCCAGGTTGAAGCTGGATCAGCTATACAGGTCGGAGCAAATTGAGTGTCAAGGTCCTCCGGGTCCGGCGTGTTTTGGGCCCCGAATCATGAAGGAACCTCCGGTACCTAACTTCCAGTTACCTAGAGGCACAAAAACGTATGACGGCAGCACAAAGCCGGAGGATTGGTTGATTAATTACGCTACAGTGGTGAAAATCGCTATAGGCAACTTGAGATGGGCTGTAAGATACGTACCCCAGATGCTGGAGGGACCGGCAAGGGTATGGCTGAACAATTTGCCACCCGGAAGTATCAATTGTTGGATTGACTTTGGGGAAATGTTTGTAAGCAACTTCTCAAGCACGTATCAGAGGCCGAATAGGCCGCAGACCCTAGCAATGTGCAAGCAGAGACCGAATGAGACATACCGGGAGTTCCTAACCCGGTGGTGTACCGTGCGAAACTCCTGTGAGGGTGTAATTGAGTCACAGGCCATAGCATGGTTTGCGCAAGGATGCAGATATACCAGCATGTTGTGGCAAAGATTGCAAAGGGATATGCCAACTACATTGGCAGAGACAATCCAGATTGCTGATTCATATGCATTGGGTGATCCGACTCAACCCAGACTTGTGTCAAACGAGTCAAATGAGGAGTACTACCAGAGAGATGGAGCCGGATCATCCCGGAGGAATGACTACCGGGGTAAAAGAATAGATGACAGATTACGGATTGAGTTTCGCAACAAGTTGTCTTTGTGAATCAAGATCAACCCGGAGCAGGGGGAAATCAACGTCAGAAAACTGGAGGACAGCAATGGACTCCGAGAAATGATGGTAAGAAAACTTGGACGCTAGAGCAGAAGAAATAGTGGCAAGAAAAGAAGGACCGTCCGAGGTATACCTATGAGGCAATGCTGGATCAGCCGTGTAAATTTCACACACCAAATCCGAGTAACCCGTCGGGTCACACGACTAGGCAATGTGAGTGGATGAGGAAGATAGAACAAAGTGGTTCGAGGAATGCTCAGGCACCTCGGAATGATCAACCTCGGCAGGAGTTACCCCAGCAACAATTGCTCTTCGGAGCAAACACGCAACAGTTAATGTTGCCTCCCCCTCCGCCGAGGTATGACAACCATGAGAGAAGGGATGCAGTGCATCAGGTGGAAAACCAACCTCAACTGGATCAGAGGTACCCCGGAAACAAGGGAACGAATGAGTACAGAGAGCATCACCAGAGTTACTGTGTGTTTACCACAGAGGAAACAGATAGAAAGAACTTGCAGCGCTGACACATGGAGGTGAATGCGGTAATGCCCGCAGTGACGAGGTATATGCCTTGGTCGGATCAGGAAATCACCTGGAGTATCAAAGACCATCCCAAGCTTATGCCAAGTCCTGGTTCGTATGCGCTAGTGTTGGACCCAACATTCATCGGGCCAAACATCAATGTGAGATTCTCCAAGGTGCTGATAGACAACGGTAGCAGCATCAATATCATGTATGCGGATACAATGCGCAAGTTGGGTATCTTGGAGAACATGCTCCAGGCTACCAGAACAACTTTCCATGGCATTGTGCCAGACATTTCTTGTGAGCCCATAGGCAAGGTCCGGGTTGACGTATTGTTTGGCACAAGAGATAACTGCCGAACTGAGAATTTAGAGTTTGAAGTGGTGAACTTAGAGAGTGTGTATCACGCGTTACTCGGTAGGCCAGCACTAAATAAGTTCATGGCAAGTTGTCACATCAGTTACCTGAAGATGAAGTTGCCTGGGCCAAATGGAGCAATTACCATAGCTAGGGATTCCCGACGTTCCATTGAGTGTGCGTCAGCCGGGTCTAACATAGCCGAGTCACTCATGATTGCACAAGAGAAAAGAAAGATACAGGAAGTGGCGGCATTGGCTCAGTCCGCGCAGCAGTATATGCCGGTGTTGAGTAACCTGCATGGCAGTGTTTCATTCCAGGCGACAAAAGATACCAAGAAAGTGCCTGTTGATGATATGTTCCCAGAGCGCACCGTAACAATTGGTGCCAGGTTAAATGATAAATAGGAAAGCGAGCTCGTCAACTTCCTCCGTGAGAATCGGGATGTTTTTTCTTGGTCCACGCAGGACTTGCAAGGTGTTCCGAGGGAGTTGGCCGAGCACTCTTTGAACGTGAGACCCGGAGCAAAGCCGGTGAAGCAACCTCTCCGCCGCTTCGCCGAAGGTAGGAGAAAAGTCATTGGAGATGAGATAGCTCGGTTGCTAGCAGCTAGATTTATCATGGAAGTACTTTACCTGGATTGGCTGTCTAATCCGATGCTCGTGGAAAAGAAGAAAGATGATCCGAATGTGGCACTGGTTTGGCATATGTGTATTGATTACACGAACCTGAATAAGGTGTGTCCAAAAGATCCATTTCCACTGCCAAGGATATATCAGGTCATAGATTCAACTGTTGGGTGTGAACTGTTGTCATTCATAGATGCATATTCTGGTTTCCACCAGATACCCCTGAATCCGAGTGATCAAATAAAGACTGCATTTATCACCCCGTATGGGGCTTATTGCTGTCGCACCATGCCATTTGGCTTACGTAATACAGGGGCAACGTACCAAAGATGTATGCAGAAATGTTTGCACGACCAAATAGGTCAGAATGTGCAGGTGTATGTGGATGATGTTGTCATCAAGACCAAGGAAAGCAAAACGCTCCTTGATGATATCAGGCAGACATTCGCGAACCTAAGGAGGTTCCAAATGAAGCTTAACCCGGAAAAATGCACCTTCGGTGTCCCGGCTGGAAAATTACTCAGATTTCTTGTATCCAGCCGAGGTATCAAAGTCAACCCAACTAAAATCCGGGCCATAGAGCGAATGGAACTGCCGAAGTGCCTTAACGATGTCCAGAAGTTCACTAGTTGCCTGGCATCCTTAAGTCGGTTTGTATGTCGGTTGGGAGAAAAGGCACTACCTCTGTATCAACTGATGAAAAAGTCGGACAAGTTCATTTGGACGCCGCAGTCCAACGAAGCCTTTATCCAGTTAAAGAAAATGTTAGCCACTGCACCAGTGTTAGCCTCTCCACTATCAAAGGAGCCAATGTTGCTCTATATAGCCACAACCAACCGAGTTGTAAGTGCAGTAATTGTGGTAGAGCGCAATGAAGAGGGTAAGTCAGTGAAAAGGCCAGTATATTACCTAAGCGAGGTAGTATCCGCATCAAAGCAAAATTATCCGCACTATCAGAAAGTGGCATATGGTGTGTACATGTCGGCTAAGAAGCTAAAGCACTATTTTGAGGAGCACCCTATCAAAGTAATATGTGAAGCTCCCATATCCGAAATAATGAGTAACAAGGATGCAAGTGGCAGGATTGCAAAATGGGCAATTGATAGCCCCTTATGCGCCACAGTACGACAGAAGAGAAACAAACAAGTCTCAGGCTGTGGCCGACTTTTTTGTGGACTGGGCCGAGGTGCAATATGCACCACCATTACCATATCCTAATTATTGGAGAATGCACTTTGACGGATCAAAAACAAAAACCGGGTTAGGCGCCGGAGTTGTGCTTACCTCGCCAAAAAATGACCAGTTGAAGTATGTGTTGCAGATCCATTTTGCAGCATCGAACAATGTCGCCGAATATGAGGCACTTGTACATGGGCTCAAAGTGGCAAAGGAAATTGGGATATGTCAGATCCAATGCTTTGGCGACTCGGATTTGGTGGTTCAGCAAGTCTCAGGGTTGTGGGACGCTCTTGATCCAAACATGGCATTATACAGATTCCATGTGCAGAAGATATCTGGTTACTTTGAGGGATGCGAATTTCGCCATGTACCCCGGGTGGAAAACAAGGCTACCGATGTACTGTCGAAACTCGGATCAACCCGACAAGAAATTCCACCGGGTGTAGCATTGGAACACCTCAGAAAACCATCTATTAGGCCGTCCCCAGAAACTGACTCAATCTACGTCCTGAAAGATCCGGAGTCCGGAGCCGTACCCATGGACATTGACGTGGGAGGTGGTTCGCAAAACCCGGGGACTGCCTCGCAAGACCCGGGGACTGCTCAGCGCGATCCGGCTGAGGTTATGCTGGTGGATCAGATGGAAATTGATGAGGATGTGTTCCCAGTGCGAGTTGTACCAGCTTGGGCACTGCCTATAATTCAATTCTTAAAAGATGGAACCTTATTGGCTGAGGAGGTGCTTTCCAGGCAAACTCAGAGGAGAGCAAAAGCATACACGATCATCAATTCCGAGCTATACAAAAGGAGTGTGACTAACGTCCTCCAGCAATGTGTTGACCTAGAAGAAGGGCTTGATATCCTCCGAGATATACATCAGGGGGAGTGTGGGCATCATGCCTCGTCCAGAGCCTTGGTAGCAAAAGCTTTCCGGCATGGATTCTACTGGCCAAATGCCTTAGAACAAGCATAGGACTTGGTAAGAAAATGCGATGGTTGTCAGAGGTATGCTACCAAGACACATATGGCAATGTCAGAGCTCAAGACCATACCAATTACCTGGCCATTTGCCGTATGGTGTTTGGATATGGTTGGCCCGTTCAAACCAGCAAAGGGAAATATGACTCACATTTTGGTCATGGTTGATAAATTTACAAAATGGATTGAAGTAAAGCCAATAAGAAAATGTGATGGAGCTACGGCCGTGACATTCCTCAAAGACATCATCTTGTGATATGGTTATCCTCACAGTATCATAACAGATAATGGCACAAATTTTGCTAAAGGAGCATTTGCGCGATTCTGCCGAGATAAGAAGATCCGGCTGGACGTAGCCTCGATAGCCCACCCCGCATTGAATGGACAAGTGGAGAGATCCAACGGATTAGTATTATCCGAGATAAAACCCCGACTCATTGAGCCGCTGAAGAGATCAGCGGGGTGCTGGATAGAAGAACTACCAGCGGTACTATGGAGTTTAAGAACAACTCTGAATCGATCAACAGGCTATACGCCATTCTTTCTGGTATATGGGGCAGAAGCGGTATTACCAGCCAACATAGAGCATGACTCGCCTAGGGTCACCCAATACACAGATGTCGAAGTCCAAGAAGCCCGGCAAAATGATGTTGATCTGCCGGAAGAAGCGAGAGAATTGGCATTGTCCAGATCCGCCATTTATCAGCAAAATCTCCGACGCTATCATAGCCGGAAAGTAAACCCCCGAGTTTTCCGGGAAGGTGATCTGGTACTCCGGTTGGTACAACGTACTGCTGGCATGCACAAGTTATCCCCCCATGGGAAGGACCATTCATTGTGAGCAAAGCACTGCACAATGACTCATATTATCTCGTTGATGCAAAACCACAGGAGAAGAACAAGGCGGACAGGTCCGGCGAGGAATCTAAGCGTCCATGGAATGTAGCCCTACTTTGTCCTTTCTACACTTAGCAGAGAAGTGTGTGTATCCGAGTCACTCATATGTCGGTATGTATGCCGGCAATGAGCTTATCAATGAAATGATGGCACCTCGAGCAGTAACTCGGGGACTGCCTTGATAATATTTGTTGTTTTCTGTATTTATTATTCATATATCGGCTGGCGTAAGTTGTTTCTACTTAAGCCGGATTAGTAGTGTGTGAGCACTGAGAACCTAACTCTTCGACTTGCTGCTGTCCAACAAGATTTGGCTTCATGGCAAGCAAGAGAACAAGTTTGGAGTTGCGTAACACATGAAAAACGACTAAGGGAAGGAACTTAATCGAGACGACGTTTGTTTTTTGGACTAACCTTATACTTGCTTTAAATTTACTTTGCTGAATCATTCTGAGCTAATCCTAAAGTTTCCAAGTATTGTTAAGTCAATTTTTGAAACTCAGACTCGTAAGTCATAAAACCAAACCAAGGTAGACACGAGCTAAGCCAAGAAATTGGAGGAACAAGAAAATGAAACTCGGGGACTATGCCCAAGTTAATCCGGCACAAAAACTTAGTACCAAAATATCACTTAAGTGCTTAATACAATTGCACCCGGCATACCGAGGATCTGATGAAATTCAAAGTGTTTCTGATCAAGGAGCAGTGGGAGGAGGTAATTCGGTGCCAGCAAGTGCGGCTCTAGCTTTGGCTTTAGCATCCTCTTCATCCTCTTCAACATCCGAGGCTTCGTCCTCTTCTTCATCACCTGAACCCTCTTCGACATATTCGTCATCGACGGTTCCAAGGAAACTTGGTCCCTCGTTCCATTGATGGATAGGGGCATATTGAATAAGGTATGGGCGCGAGCCTTGCGCCGAGCTATCCATTCTGGGTTAGTGGACCACCTTGATCCGGTGCGCATGCGCTCGAGGAGCTTCAGGTTTATCTTTTTGTACCAAGTAAGCACATAGTGGAGAACAATTTCAGCTCCGGCACGTCCAGCAGATTCTCTCTAGAGATCGAGCTGAGTCTCGCACTCCATAAGCCTGGCAAAAAGAACAGTGGCACTCTCCGGAGTATCTTCTTCAGGCCAAAAGACACTGAAGATCCGGACTACTACATCCAAGATATCCTTGCCGTAGTTCTTCACGAGCTCGACTCGGGAGGATAAGGTGACTATCAAGTCCTCGAGATCAAGAGGAATGGTGCCAGGACCAGATGGAGTACCCCTCTGCCTGCGGAACTTGGTAACAGCATTGGATGCAATGACATCACTCTCAGGGAATTTGCCTGAAAAACAAGACAGGTGGAGTAAGTAAAGGAAGTAGACCCGGAAATATCAACGTCGGTTGAAGGAAAAGAACTTACCAGAAATATGGCTATGAACCCGGGTCGGCTCCTTGGTGCAGTTGTCGCGCCTCTCCCGGAGTTGCACAAGTTCAGCATTCGCCGACTCAAGCTTGACGTTGGCCTCCTTAAGCAATTCTTGGTCCTTGGTGATCTGGAGGTTGAGGCGCTCGCGCTCTTCAGTAAAGTCCTGGCCTGCTTTCTCTAGTTCGGATTTGTGTTGCGCCTTGAGCTTCTTCATATCTGCCTTAAGCTTGGCAATCTCATCATCTTTGGTTCGGAGGAGGGAAAGCTCATCATCTGTCCTTTTGAGTTCGGCCTGGTGCTGCCCTGCTTGTTCGAGAAAATGCAGCATCATATTAGGCACGGGCACACTATCTTCAAGAGATGCTGAAATAGTTTGTTGACCCGGCAAAGTCGAGGTATGAATATTTGCCGAGCCAAGAAGAAAAGAAGATACGGCGCAGAGAGAGATTGAGCAAGAATGACTTACCCTTTATCTGATCTAGATTTTCTCATGAGGATATTCTCAGCCTCCACTCCAGCTGCGAAATCCGAATGATGGATTAGTTCGGCAAAAAAAGACAAAGAGAGATGGAAAATGACAAGGAGAAAACTTACCCCTTTTCTCGTGTTCGGCAAGAAGCGCAGTATGCTTCACGTGCAGCATCTTGTGAGTATCCAGGAGACGCTGAAACTCAGCGCTCTAGCGATTGGTGGTCACCTAAAAAGAGTAAAAAGGACAGCTTGGTCTTGTGCATATTCGAAGTGTACAAAATTCGGGCCAAGTGGAACTTAAGCCGGCTCTAGGTGTGTGCATATTCGAAGTGTACAAGATCCGGTCCAAGTGGAACTTAACCCGGCTCTAGGTGTGTGCATATTTGAAGTGTACAAGATCCGGGCCAAATGGAACTTAACCCGGCTCTAGGTGTGTGCATATTCGAAGTGTACAAGATCCAGGCCAAGTGGAACTTAACCCGGCTCTAGGTGTGTGCATATTCGAAGTGTACAAGATCCGGGCCAAGTGGAACTTAACCCGGCTCTAGGTGTGTGCATATTCGAAGTGTACAAGATCCGGGCCAAGTGGAACTTAACCCGGCTCTAGGTGTGTGCATATTCGAAGTGTACAAGATCCAGACCAAGTGGAACTTAACCCGGCTCTAGGTGTGTGCATATTCGAAGTTATTAAGGATCTACATTAGTTCTCTAAGGAGCATCCGGCCGAGTAACAAGTTACTCCCCCGGAGGCTCGGGGACTAATGGCTATATCACTAATACCTACTACATGTTAAGGAAAAGACGAAGTAACATACCTCCATCATCCGGCCTACAAGGTTAATTGCCTTGGCAGCGGTATTCATCTGGGCAGCAAACTCAGCGGGCCCAAATTTCTTCGGGAGATCATCATTGTGAATGAACTCTGCCTTGTTCCAGTTGTTTACAAACTCGATCAAGGTTGGAGGATAGCGTTCGCCGCTGAGCATGTGGGGCGTAACTAGACCCTTAGCATGGGATTCCCTCCTCTCAACCTGGGCAACGGCGGGGCTGGTGTGCAAAACAAGTTGTGCATCAGCTGACCCGGCGGAGGTGTCCGTTGTCGGCGGGGTCTTCTTCGAAAGCATGGACGCGAGTGTACGCTGTCCAGCCTCGATTGACGCTGCCCTGGTGGCGTCAGGAGCCTTTTTGCCCTTGGGTTCCTGCTGAGAAGTTAAAGTTGCTACAGCAGATTTACCCTTGGGAGCTACTTTGGTGCTAGCCTTGGCACTGCTGGTGTCTTCTCGCCGAGCCTTGGAAGACTCGGATGAGGCGGAGGGGCTTGGTGCTGTTGCTGGCACTTTTGCTGTTGCTGCTGGTGCTGGAGTTGATGCTGGTGCTGATTTCTGTTTTGGCGGAGGTGCTGAAGGAACCTCGGTGGTAGCTGGTTCCGGTGGAGCCGAAGTAGTGGTTGCTGCTGCCTCGGCAGAGCCAGTTTCCCCCGCTCCGAGGCTGCCCTCCTCTTGACGAGGTGGGCTAGAACCCAGAGCAGCCGCTGAACCCTCCTGAATGGGGCTCAACGGGCATGAATCGTCGCCACGAGGGGGAGAAGGGCTATGTCGGAGCGGTGAAGCAACGCCGGATCCACTCTGAGGGACCTCCACCGTGGCTCTGTCGAATCAAATCATGAATGATGAGAAACTTTAACAAAGGAAGAGCAAGTGAATAGCAAAGGGAGAAATGACTTACTCATCCGAAGTCAAGGGCTCCTTCGGCTTGCGAGCTCTCCGGGCCACGGCCTTAGTCATGGACTTGGTGCAGCTTTGTCCGCGGACTTCTTTCGCCTTTTAGCTGGCTGAGAAGGTCCAGAGGAAGAAGCAGATGTGGCCCCCCTCTTCTTCGGCGCGACCGGGACAGGCTCACCCGTGGCAAGGGGAGGATCTTCATGGATCTGCCCACCGGGATTAGCTGATGTCGGAAAAGCATAAGAAAGGGGGACAGCGTCAAATGCCTCCATCACCTCAACGTCCAAATCATCTTCATCGTCGGGCCAATCTCTAATGGAAGAGAGTTTACCGGTGTGCCACTTGGTCGCATCGGCCATCGGCAGGAACATTTCCTGATCCGGCTCCTCCGCATCCGAGGTGTCTCAATTAGGAGCCCATTTGAGAGAAGGCTCGGTGCCATCCTTAATGGTTTGCTGAAGAAACATCTAAGGGAAAGAAAAGACAAAGGGATTAGACCTACAACAGAAACCGACATATGATATAATTCGGAGAAAGTTTGGGGCACGAGACTTACCGTGGGGGGAAGCCTATCTCGGCAGAAATGTTCGATCCCCCACGTCCACTGGGCAAAGAAGTCCTTCTTAGTGGTGAAGAGGGCCTTGACTCGGCGGAAGATCTCGGTGTTGCTCAGCTCAAATGAGGAGGTCCGGTTGGGGTCACGGCCCTAGCTCATGTGGCAAACTTTATGAGTACGTTTCTGGAGGGGGGAGATCCGGTTGCGGACGACTGTGATCATCGCGTCCTCATTGCGCAATCCCAGGTCCTTCAGCTCCTAGAACCTCTTGTTGACCTGGTTTGCCAGGACGGTGGGCTTCTTGGGGATCTTGTCCCGGATTAGGAGATTAGGGCACGGGCATGGCCGGATCAGATCTTCAGTTGTGCCATTTCTGACATAAAAGAAGGTTCGGGCCCAGCCCTTGCAGGAGTCAAGCCCCGTGACTCGGGGGAAGATGGAATGCTTCTAGGGAGAGATGGAAGCTGCGCCGAACTGCGTGAGCTGCTTGTCCTCCGGATTAAGATGTATATTCAGAATCACATTCCGGCGAAGGCCAAAGAACCGGATCCAGAGCTCCTTTGTGGGCCACAGTCTGGCGTAGCCGTCAATGGTGGAAGCGAAAGCAGAGAGTGAGGTAATGGTGTTAGCCGGAAGGTGGTGCGGCTGAAGCTCGTAGGTGTTGAGCTAGTCGTTGAAGAAATTGCTAACTGGGAGCCCTAACCCGCGCTGGAAGTGGGAAAGAAACACCACATACTCACCCGGATTGGGTGAGGGGGCAAGCTCCGCATTGGCAAGACGCGTGATGACGCCCTCCGGGATACGCCGGGTGCGATACAACCAATCGAGGTCGTCCTGGCACACCCAGGACCCAGCCCAGGCGCCGCGGTCTGCGTTCCCCGCGTCCTCCTCCATTTCCTGCTCTGCAACGGCGGGCTCCTCTTCTGTCATCTCGAGGTCACTATCCTCACTGGTGCTAGCGGCGGTGGGGGGCAGTGGCCTGGACTGGCAAGGACCCATGGCGGAGGAGATGCACGGAGGCGACAGCGACACAAGTGCGTGAGGAAGCAGGCGGCGGCAGATTACGCAAGTGGTGGGTGGCGCTGCATTGGAGAGGAAGAGGAAGAAGAAGAGGCGGCGCGAGAATGGGGAATGACCCAAGGGCGCCTCCCTATTTAACCACGCCTTAAGGGGTAGTGGGATCGGTTGTCTTGGCGGGCCACACGGTGTGGCCGTGTATGACCCGGATCAGCCAATGAGCGATGAGCCACAGGAAGGGCCACAGGGCGCAGGAGATCCCATGACGTGACGTTATGATACAGTTAACGAGGAGGCAGGCACGATGCAACATGCTCTATAGTAATATCTGACAATAACTACGGCGGTTACTGTCGCAGGCCCTTAAAATGAGGCAAAGTAATGATTAGCCTCCACGTGGGGAAGCGTATGAGAGAAGGAAGAATGACCCGGATAAGTATGAGGTGACCCGGCCAGCGAGTGAAAACTCGGAGTGTGCCAAGGGAAAGTAAACCCATGAAATCCGGACTATAAGATAACTCGGAAAAAGAGCAAAAGACTCGGTAAAATTGAACCTGCTGTGGCCTTAGCGGCTAAGGCAGCTAAGACCGCACTCCGGGGACTAATGTTAGGGATACCCCCGGGTAGGGTCACGCCGGGGTATAAAGGCCGATTTAGCCGAGGTACGGCAAGGTCAAAGCAAGAACTGGCTGAGTCACCTCAAGGAAGGCCGAATCACGGAGTAACCCGGACAAGGGGATGACCACCTAACTGGGTCTCAACCGACTTATACCGTATGTAGGTAAGATGAATCTAACTTATATGCAGGTACAGGTGTGGCCGGATCAACTATGTACGATCCGGGTTATATCAAGCTTGTAAGAGAAGGAAGGTATCTCGCTGGTCAAAGGGTGACCACCATACGCAGAGCGTGAGCGAAGCGGACAGAGGCCAGGACCACTGAGGCGTGGCCGACAAGGGTGACGATGCCTGTGTCGGATGACGCGGGCGCCGCAGAGGCTCACGTAGCCTCTAGATGGATGACGCTGGGCAAAAGTGACCCGGTCGGCTTACTATTTTGGGAGGAGGCATATTCCTTGGAATATGCCTCCATGTATGCCGTAATTGGAGACCTAGCCACCCCTATATAAGGAGGGCTAGGGCCTCCGTAGAAAGGGTTGGTCTTGGCCTGTTTGAGCTCTAGAGAGTGGTGTGTGTTCCTGAGAGCTAGCTAGTGGTGAGAGTAAGAGAGTACCTTCTTCCTCCTCTCCCCAATATAGCTCAAGGAGCACTTGTAATCTGTGGAAGTGAATCAAATACAAAGCAACTGCATGTGGAATCACCACACTATCCCTCCCTGGATTCCCCTAGTGCATTTAGTCCCCACCTTTAGCCTATTCATGGCATCTGTCGTGACACCACCACGACAATCCACCAGTGTCATTGCATGTGTGGTCTTTTCACAGACCACATTTGGACCCACCAGTGTCATTGCATGTGTGTTCTTTTCACAGACCCCATATGGATCGACCATTGTCATTGCATGTGTGTTCATTTAATATACCACATATGGAACCAACAGTGTCATTGCATGTGTGTTCTTTTCACAGACCACATATGGATCAACCAGTGTCATTGCATGTCTGTTCTTTTCACAGACCACATATGGATCCACCAGAGTCATTGCATGTGTGTTCTTTTCACAGACCACATATGGAACCACCAGTGTCATTGCATGTCTGTTCTTTTCGCACACCACATATGGATCCACCAGTGTCATTGCATGTGTGTTCTTTCCACAGACCACATATGGAACCACCAGAGTTCATTGCATGTGCGTTCTTTTCACATACCACATATGGATCCACCATTTTCATTGCATCTATGTTATTTTCATTAACCACAGCTAGAGTCATTGAAATGTTTGTTCTTTTCACATACCACATATGGGTCAACCAGTGTCATTGGATGTCTGTTCTTTTCACATACCACATATGGATCCACTAGTGTCATTGCATGTGTGTTCTTTTCACAAACCACATATGGATCCACCAGTGTCATTGCATGTGTGTTATATTCACACAACACATATGGACATACCAGTGTCATTGCATGTATGTTCTTTTCACAGACCACATATGGATCCACCAGTGTCATTCAAATGTTTGTTATTTTCACATACCACATATGGATCCACCATTGTCATTGCATGTGTGTTCTTTTCACAGATCACATATGGATCAACCAGAGTTCAATGCATGCGTGTTCTTTCCATTAACCACAGCTAGAGTCATTTCATGTGTGTTCTTTTCACATACCATGTACGGAACCACCAATGTCATTGCATGTGTGTTCTGTGCACAGACCCCATATGGATCCACTAGAGTTCATTTCATGTGTGTTCTTTTCACAGACCACATTTGGATCCACCACTGTCATTGCATTTGTGTTCTTTTCACAGACCCCATATGGATCCACCAGAGTCATTGATGTCTGTTCTTTTTACAGACCACAGATGGATCCACTAGTGTCATTGCATGTGTGTTCTTTTCACATACCACATATGGATCCACCAGTTTCATTACATGTGCGTTCTTTTCACACACCGCATATGGATCCACCAGTGTCATTGCATGTGTGTTCTTTTCACACACCACATATGGAACCACCAGTGTCATTGAATGTCTGTTCTTTTCACACACCACATATGGAACCACCAGTGTCATTGCATGTCTGTTCTTTTCACACACCACATATGGATCCACCAGTGTCATTGCATGTGTGTTCTTTTCACAGACCACATATGGAACCACCAGAGTTCATTGCATGTGTGTTCTTTTCACAGACCACATATGGATCCACCATTTTCATTGCATCTATGTTATTTTCATTAACCACAGCTAGAGTCATTGAAATGTTTGTTCTTTTCACATACCACATATGGGTCAACCAGTGTCATTGGATGTCTGTTCTTTTCACATACCACATATGGATCCACTAGTGTCATTGCATGTGTGTTCTTTTCACAAACCACATATGGATCCACCAGTGTCATTGCATGTGTGTTATATTCACACAACACATATGGACATACCAGTGTCATTGCATGTATGTTCTTTTCACAGACCACATATGGATCCACCAGTGTCATTCAAATGTTTGTTCTTTTCACATACCACATATGGATCCACCATTGTCATTGCATGTGTGTTCTTTTCACAGACCACATATGGATCAACCAGAGTTCATTGCATGCGTGTTCTTTTCATTAACCACAGCTAGAGTCATTTCATGTGTGTTCTTTTCACATACCATGTACGGAATCACCAATGTCATTGCATGTGTGTTCTTTGCACAGACCCCATATGGATCCACTAGAGTTCATTTCATGTGTGTTCTTTTCACAGACCACATTTGGATCCACCAGTGTCATTGCATTTGTGTTCTTTTCACAGACCCCATATGGATCCACCAGAGTTCATTACATGTGTGTTCTTTTCATTTACCACATATGGATCCACCAGTGTCATTGCATGTGTGTTCTTTTCACAAACCACATATGGATGCACCAGTGTCATTTCATGTGTGTTCTTTTCATAGACTATATATGGATCCACCAGTGTCATTTCATGTGTGTTCTTTTCACACACCACATATGGATCCACCAGAGTTCATTGCATGTCTGTTCTTTTCACAGACCATATATGGATCCACCAGTGTCATTGAAATGTTTGTTCTTTTCACAGACCATATATGGATCCACCATTGTCATTGCATGTGTGTTCTTTTCACATACCGCATATGGATCAAACAGAGTTCATTGCATGTGTGTTATTTTCATTATCCATTGCTAGAGTCATTTCATGTTTGTTCTTTTCTCAGACCACATATGGAACCACCAGTGTCATTGCATGTGTGTTCTTTTCACAGACCCCATATGGATCCACCAGTGTTATTGAAATGTGTGTTCTTTTCACAGACCACATATGCATCCACCAGAGTTCATTCCATGTGTGTTCTTTTCACAGACCACATATGGATCAACCAGTGTCATTGCATGTATGTTCTTTTCACAGACAACATATGGATCCACCAGTGTCATTGCATGTGTGTTCTTTTTACAGACCATATTTGGAACCACCATTGTCATTGCATGTGTGTTCGTTTCACAAACCACATATGGAACCACCATTGTCATTGCATGTGTGTTCTTTTCACAAACCACATATGGATCCACCAGTGTCATTTCATGTGTGTTCTTTTCACAGACCACATATGGATCCACCAGTGTCATTGCATGTGTGTTCTTTTCACAGACCCCATATCGATCCACCAGAGTTCATTGCATGTGTGTTCTTTTCACATACCACATATGGATCCACCAGTGTCATTGCATGTGTGTTCTTTTCACAGACCACATATGGATCCACCAGTGTCATTGCATGTGTGTTCTTTTCACAGACCACATATGGATCCACCAGTGTCATTGCATGTGTCCTTTTTCATAGACCACATATGGATCAACCAATGTCATTGCATGTGTGTTGTTTTCACAGACCACATATGGATCCACCATTGTCATTGCATGTGTGTTCTTTTCATAGACCACATATGGAACCACCATTGTCATTGCATGTGTGTTCTTTTCACAGACCACATATGGATCCACCAGTGTCATTTCATGTGTGTTCTTTTCACAGACCACATACGGAACCACCATTGTCATTGCATGTGTGTTCTTTTCACAGACCCCATATGGATCCACCAAAGTTCATTGCATGTGTGTACTTTTCACAGACCCCGTATGGATCCACCAGAGTTCATTGCATGTGTGTTCTTTTCACACACCACATGTGGATCCACCATTTTCATTGCATGTGTGTTATTTTCACAGACCACATATGGATCCACTAGTGTCATTGCATTTGTGTTCTTTTCAGAGACCCCATATGGATCCACTAGAGTTCATTGCAGGCGTGTTCTTTTCACAGACCACATTTAGATCCACCATTGTCATTGAAATGTGTATTTTTTTCAACGATATCCGTTGGCCACAAACAATCGAGATGTAGAGCTAGCAGAAACCGCTCCAGGATTCTAGAAGACCCGACCCCCGATTGTTAGGAACTGTTGGATCGGGGTGTGTAGATGATAAGGATGTCCTTCGTGAGGGTGATCCACGAGAAGTCTATTCTGCAAACTGATTGGCAGTGGCAACCACGATCGGTCCCACGTCCTTGCCCTTATCCCCTTAACCTCGGGGTCAAAGCTTAGATCATGTTCCTTCATCGCCGTGGAGAGGGAGGAGGCTCAAACTCAGCTTGCACGTGGCTCGGATGTTCGCCCACTACGACATAATCGTTCTGCCGTTCGCGAGGCTTCCGACCGGCTTCGAGCTTAGCTATGTCGGTGTCCTTTCGCGCCACTCTTGGATGACAACGCGTTGGCGAGGCAGATCGAGGAGCGTCGCCGCTAGCTGCGGGAGCAGAAGAGGGCAATGGCACGGTACTCGCGCACGAGCCCGTACTGGCAAAAGTTGTTCAAGAAGGAGCGGTTTGCGTTGATTGAGCTGTGCGGAACCCACCGGCGGGAGATCCACCCGGATCTGCGCAACCTGAAGGGAGCCAGCTCTTCTAGGCAGTGCCTGGGTGTACGACCTCCACCGTTATCGATGCGGCGCGCCGTGAAGAATCCATGAGGAGGAGGAACCCTGCCGGGAACGTCGGAATCGATTCCGACATGGAGGAGGCTGACGGCGACGCGGACAACGTCATCGATGATGGACACTGCGGGAGCGTCATAGTCGATTAGGGCCACTTAAGCATAAATTAAATCTATGTACGGTATCTTAATGCCCTCTTTGGATCTGGGTCACTTGAGTCATAGTCTATTATCGTCATAATCTATATATGTTGGCCATGTTTTAGTTGTCTTTGTCTTTGAAACTAGTCGAAACTCATCGGATCCTGAAAATAAAGTTCGTGTGTTCCTGGCATACCGGATGGGACAATACGCTGACTCTGCTCCCAGCACTTGATGGCACAGCCATAATTTGGAGTGCCCCGGAGGAGAAGGGGTCGAGCGTGTTGTAATAGTGTACTAGTCCTGTCCAGATGTAACTGACTTAGGTTTTTTAGATATTTAAATATTTATATACCCAAAACATGTCTAGATACATTCGAATCTACACAAATTCAAGTCACTTAGTTCTAGACGGAGGGAGTAATAATATTTTTTGCGGAATACTTTCTGATGGCATATATTGGCCATGTTTTAGAGTTCTCTGTCTTTCAAACTAATCAAAAGTCGTAAAATTCTGAACAAACAAAGTCATTGCATTCACATCTGATGGGATAATACGCTGAATCTGCTACTTGATGGCACATCCATAATTCTGGAGTACGCCAGAGGAGATGAGAATCCAAGGGAGATGGGAACTAGTGGTTGTGTCCATACATAGGTAAAAATTAATGTAATAATATTTAAAAAATTGTAATCTGGTCCACATGACCCCATCATAGACACGTTGCACGCGCCAGATATAAATAAAGACAACACGACTAGTTTAGTTTCAATGATATAATTCAACAAATGATGTTACTGTGCCCGCATCTTTCTGCTCCTCTTATTAGGCTTCTAGCCCACGCTGCATTAAGCAATAGTTGACGAGGATAAAAAATGATAAAATGGCAAATAAAACAATTTTTAAGCTTACCTTTCATCTGGAGAATCGTACAAAGATGAAATTGGCAGGGATTTATTAACTCTCCCGCAGTTAGCCGAAAGATCCTCAAGAACATCCTCAATAACCCCTGCAACTTCTTCATATTCTAATACACCTCCATTATTTGCCCTTTCCTCCCTGTTCCCGCTTACCCTTTTGTTTCTTTTCACACCTTTTTCTCACCGGCACCTCCACTTCTTCATAAATTGGCTGCTTACGTACGTTTTCCTCCGAGTGCTCATCACCGTTTTCCTCCACCTGCTGCACTTCCTCAAGTTCTTCGTCCTCGCGCTGCTCTTCCTCTAGTTCTGGCTGAGAAGCCTCATTTTCTGCCACCGGGGTGTGAACATGGACAAGATCATGTGTAACTAGGTTTTTGCACAACCTCTTGATATGGCCGAATCCGCCACAACGTTTGCATTTCCTTTTCCTAGCTCCTAGCCTTGAACCTTTATCGTTGGAGGCTTCGATCCTTAGCTTTCTAGGCCTCCCAGGTGGCCTCCTAAGAACAGGTGGTTGAAGTTTGAACCCTGGATCGACAATCTCCCAATCATTTTCATCAGCCATAGGTGGTATGTTTTCTGCATAAGTTGCAGCAAACTTGTCCACGGAAAAATAGTTGTCGACATAGTTCTCTATTTTAGCTCCGCTACCTCTAAGCTTTAAGATGAAGTACATTGCATGGTGACATCGCATACCAGTAATCTGCCACTGCCTGCATGAACAAGTCTTGTTTCCAATGTCTACAGTGTACCTCTGTTCACTTCCACGCTTATATTCTACATAAACCTCATCCAATGTTCTGGAACTTCTGACCATCCTCATCTTTATCATTCTCATTGCCCCGGTTCTTGCATTCAGTAACATAACCACATTTGGAACTATTTTATGGCCTAAAAAATTTCTTGCACAAATTCTTTGCCTTCAATCTATCTTCACCATTATGCATTATCTTATTGCATCCAACAAAATAACAATTCCAAGTGTCTTCATGCCCGAAATCTTATCATTGAAACTCTCTGCCAAATTATTGCAAACAAAATCCACCTTGCTTAACTCACTAATCTTGCTTCTGGCCCATAGCTTGGTGTGATGTTCTTCAAGGTATTTTTTCACCTTTGGCACTACATACATGTTCTGCAAGTAAGTAGCATGCGTGCTTGGGGTGTATGTGTATGCTGATCGCCACAAGTCCTCTTCAAAGATCTTTCCTTTGAACTTCTTCGTGAAGTTAGTAGCGAGGTGCCGCATGCATCCCCTATGCTCAACCCCAGGAAACACAGCATCAACAGCATTCTCAAGACCCTTGCATGCACCAATGTGTATCACCAAGCCTTCAGGGTGACCAATTACTGCCCGTAGTCTCTGCATGAACCATGTCTAGATTTCATTTGATTCACCCTCAAGAATAGCATAAGCTACGGGAGAAGCCAATTATGCGCGTCCAAAGCACAAGTAGAAGCAACATGTCCCCTGAACTTCCCTGTTAAAGAAGTTGCGCCTATTGCCAAGTATGTCCTGTAGCCGTCTAGGAACCCCTTCTAGCATGCCTTCAGGCAGACAAAACATCTCTTGAAGCATTTATTATCTACCTGCTTATACCTGACCCCCCTCGAGACCTTTTCTCTTCCTTTCACAACCTCATAATCGATGTCAACAACACTACCAGGTGATGTTTTCTCTACCTGAGCTTTGAAACTATACAACAAGTGAAAACTGTCATTCCACTTGCCTTGAATTAAGTCTAGAGCCATCTCCTTCCCATCAAAGACTTTGTGGTCAGGAATCAGAATGTTAAACTTTTTGCTAATCTTTGCTCTAAGTTCAGCAGGTCCAATGTTATGATCCTGCCTCACCCAGTCAAGTACAGTAGCAGCATTCCACTTGGTAGTCGCCGATCTAATTTTATCACTTAAAGAAGTATTAGGGCAGTTGTGTATCTTCGTGTTTACTTTGATCTGCATTCGATAAGAATCCAAATAATTCAGAGCTAATTATCAGCAGAATAAATATGAGAAAGACTGAAACTAAATGTAGCTATTGCTGTCGTCGGATTGATGACAAGTACGCCATGAGGGGGTCCTCGAGGCATGTGGAAGAGAGGGGTATGAGACATACGGTATCCCAGGACGGTGAGCACACAAGTTTACCTAGGTTCGAATCCGCCAGCTTTGGACGGATCCTACTCCTGCTAGCAATCTAATAATACAGCAGTGCCGGAATATGGGTTACAAGGGTTTCGCCTGTGCGAGTTCAGATTGTAGACTATTGTGAGGGTTCCCTAAAGGCTCTCCCTAGGTCACCTTATATAGATATCTAGCCTAGGGTTTACAGGAGAGATCTATCCGGCTATGACTAAGAGTCGGTTACATAGTACATCTTGAACTACAAGTAACACTATGGGCCTATGTCGGTAAGTCTTCTGGGCCTTCCTGTAGCCGGACTGGACTCCATCTCTTCTCTCTGACTAGGACACCCGTGAAGCAAAGCTCTAATCGGAAGTAGGCCACCCTGGTCAGTGAGTTACAGTGAGGATACCCGGAAAGTATATCCCCAACAACAGCCCCTGGAGGCCTCCAAGATCCAAAGTCGGATTCATCATCATCTAGCTTGATCTTCGTCTTGCGAAATCTTGAAGGGTTCCTGAAACTTCAAAAGAAAAGATACAATCCGGGTCTCAAAAAATGAGTCAGACCTATAAATATGTTATTCGGGTTTCCAGCTCGACACTTAAACTAAGCCGGAACTTGGTCTCTGACGTAACCTGACACTAGTCATGGTCAAGTCACGTCACTGATAGACATTTTATGTCACCACGACCGTTGGTGGGTCCGCCTTTCACGGAACCGAGGTGTCGTTTCAATGCGTGCGTGGAGATCGAGGCGACGCAATCATCACGTGGGGGTTTCCTGGTCCTTTCGATGACGTGTGGCACGTTCACTGTAGCGTTTACACGAATCTTGACACGGCCGATGGATATAAGCGGTGAAGATCCTATTCCTCATCTCTCCTCACCAGCACTTTGCGCCGTTTCCTTCTCCCTTACGCCTCCCATGAACTGAGAGCTCCTCTGCTCCCCAAAAATCTCCAGTGCCGCTCATCCAAGGTCACCGGCGCACCAGAAAAATGGCTTCTGCATCATCCTCCGGCACGGTGGCGATGGTAGCGACGGCAGCAGCGGTGGAGAAGGAGAGCAACCGCGGGGTTTGGATCCCGTGCGTCCTCGACGATCCCAAGCTTTGTGTCATGGAAGAAGAAGGGCTCCTCCACGCCGGCGACTGGCGGAGCGGCTTTGGCGAAACCATCCCCAACCCCCACGACGATGAGCGAGTGCACTTCGGCACTCACCTTGACAGAGGTCTGAGTTTTCCTCCCTCAGATTTCTTTTCTGAGGTCATAGGTCATTACGGAGTTCATCTCCATCATCTCCCTCCGAACTCCATCTTAGAGATGAGTGCGTACGCCTCTTTGTGTGAGGGGTATCTCGGCATTAGGCCGAGTCTTACTCTCTTCTGGTATTATTTCCATGTCCGGAGAAATTCCATTACTGCCGGTAATCCTTATATTACTGGTACTATTAGTTTTTCGGTTAGACGAGAGCGCGTCTATCCTCGGATCATGGCTAGTGAGTCGATCAAGAAATGGCCGTCCAATTTTTCTATCACAAGGATATTCCCGCTCCCGGCAAAGATATTGCCTTGCCGGCTTTCGTCGACAGAGCTGCCACGCCTCAAGAATCCTGGGATGAGGTCGCTCCGGCTCTCAGCAATGATCTGCTCCTCGCCAAGAGGCAGATCGAGTACTTGTTGAAACACAAGGGCCTGAGAGAGTCCGACTTAGTTCAGTGCTAGGTGGCACACTGGATCAAACCTCTTCAACATCATGGAGATCGACTGATGCATTCCATCACGTCGTCGAAGAAGGATTCCCTCCGCATCAGCCCCAAAACCTACGAGCCAAAAGATTATGTAAGCCAAATCAAATGGTTGATAAGGGAGCATATTGAGAAGAAGATTCCGGAGCTGTCCCTGGACATGCATATAGCGGAAGATCCCGTTGTGCCGGTAAGCTTCAGCAGCAACTCTTTTTATGTGCTCAACTTTATATTATTTTGCAATACTGATATACTTCTTTCTTTTTAGCTTGTCGACCTCCCTGAGTCAGAGTTCGCTCCTATCGAGGGATATCCTCCTGAGTTTTCTCAGGATGAAGGTGAATTGGTTCCACTGTCGGATGTTGTTCCTCGGAAGTGCATAGCTCCGACAGTGGCCATCGGCACAAAGGAAGTGCCTGTTGTGAAGAGGTAATCTTTCCACACAAGGTCTTTGTTTTTTCCTGGTAATTCCTTCCGAGATGTAATGTTCTTTGTTCTATTACCTTCTCAGAGCTAAACAGCTCACCAAGGGCAAAGGGAAAGGGGTTATCTCGAAGCCTCTACACCAGTCAAAGCTCAACTTGACTTCTCCTGCCGTAGCTCCTCCGACTCCTGCCCCTCAGCCTTCTGAAGCGCTGGATATTACTCCATCTCCAATTGTTGCAGAAGATCCGGCTCAACCAGCAGAGCCAGTGATCCTTGGATCACAGACTGACGTCACCATGGGTGACTTAAGTTTTGATAAGGGTGAACCCTCTTCGGGTAATGATCCCTCAGTAGAGACCTTCGCCGACAATCTCCTGGACAATCCGGGACTTTCCAAACTTGGCTTATCTCGGAAGTCTGTGGAGGAAATCCAACGGCTAGCCCGACAATGCCTAGAAAGCCGGACTATCTCTATCGAAGAAGAAGAGCAAGAAGCAGAGGATATCAAGAACTCTGATCTTCTTGAACAAGTTTGTCCTCACGATGAGAAGCTGAGGACCGGCGAACTTCCAACTGCGCCAGTGGTCCCCCTAACCCTCGCCGAGAAGGTTGCCACCGAAGTGAATGCGAGTTTGAACAAACTCACTCGCGAACAATATGTAAGTCGGAATTCCAACTCCCGTTTTTTCCTTTATTTCATATCATATCCTCTAGCCCCCAAGCATGAATCTGGACAATAAAATCCGGTTTTATGCTTCCCTAGGATGCCAAAGAATGAACTAGTGTAGCCCCCAAGGCTCATGCTGATATTAGTAAAAATATTAGCCCGAGTCTTTAGTAGACTTCTAACTCTGGGTATTCTGACTTACAGAAAGTATACTCCTATAACCAGGATTTATTGAAGAATGTTTGCAACAAGCGGAAAGAAATCAGAGCTCTCCGACTTGAAAATGCTCAATTGAAAGTTTCTAGGGATGAGGCCGAAGGTAAACATTCCGAAACTCAAACCCTGTCTTGTATTTCATAGTCGATTTTTTGTTCAACTGTTGTTCTTTTGACTACATCACTGGTAAAGCAGTCTTGTGCTATGATTGAACAGGCCGAGAATCTTAAAACCCTGGTGGTGGAAAACAAGGAACTTCCCCAAGAGCTAGATAAGCTTAAGGCGGATCATGAGAAGAGCATTGCTCAAATTCTCGAATCAACCTCCATGGCCACCGAGGAGCATGATCGTAAGATTACACTTCAAGATAAGAAAATCTCGGATCTCAGCAATGATCTTTAAAGAGAGAGGGACATTACCGAGGCACTCTGGGCTGAACTCCAGACTCTTCAGGAAGAGAAGGCCAAAGTCGACGATGTCATCTTTGGTATGTTTCCCTTTTTCTGATTTATCTGCATCTTTCGACTCTTCAAAGTCTGGATTTATTTGGTTAACCCCTTTGCATTATATGCGCAGGTCCTCTGAATTTAATGGACTCAGCATCTGCCGAATCTCGCACCAACCGGCTTACCCAAGTCGGTGATTTGCTGCATGACTTCCGCCAATCCCTCGAAGATATTCACGAAGTTCTCAAGGTTCCGGACATGCATAGCATGTTCAGCTTTGAGGTGCGAGATAAGACCAAGGATATGTCGCAGCTTGTCCAGGACTGGAACATGTCCTACGCGCGAACCATAGCGCAAAACGCTCTCACCATGGTTATGAGCCACCATGGAAACATGGAAATCTAGCAAGTAACCAGAGGGCACTGCAAGGTGGAAGAAGATGGACAGGAGAAAGACATCAAGGCTATCATGGACTCCTGCACCGGATATGGCTGCCACGTAGCTGATTTGACCAGCTACGACACTCCCTTCTTCACCCGCGTGGACACGCCACCTCCGCCTTCCGAAGAAACAGCTGAAGTTTCCGACGATGATCAAACCATATCTGATTTGAACATCTCGGAACGCTATCAAAACGAGGTTGATGTAACCAGCGAGCCGGTAGCTCGTACCTCTCCCCCTGCATCATAGAGTATTAGAAAAAACAATGTGTTATTCTGAAAATAATTTGGGTCTATAAATATGTAGTATTTATACTTCTGCTAGTGCTAAGCTTTATTTTATCTATTCAGCACGTTTGGCTTTAACATTATGTGCCTGAAATCTTTGCATAAGCACTTGTATTTTTGGTCTGCACTTATCATTTATCTGGCTTTCCGCCTCGTCCCTTTCATGAGCCGGCCAATTTTTAGCACAGAAACTTTGCCGAGCAACGGAGCTTAATTGCTAAACCAGTTTAAACTTGGAAACAAAGCCGGCCTCTAGTACCAACAATTCACTACTCGGAAAATGCCCGCATCCAGCAATCAGACAAATAACCAAAGTATAGACTAGAAAATTTAGATTTATACCCGAAGGTAGCAATTTTAGAATCGAAAATCTAAACCAGAACAAACATGAGCATAAAGTACTTTCAAGTATTCTGAGATTTTCGACTGTGACACGGTCATTCAGAAATAAGATGGTAAAAAACTTCTCAGAAAAAATTTGAGGCAACTAAGACTTTATTTCTCATTGAACATGTACACATATATGATTACAAAGAAAAATGAACTAAGAATAAAAAGGACGTAGCTGAGAAATATTCAATGGTCTATCTAATTCATCCGGGTTTGTACTGCCTCCAGCTCTC
Organism: Avena insularis; assembly: GCA_023614405.1. NCBI lineage: Eukaryota > Viridiplantae > Streptophyta > Magnoliopsida > Poales > Poaceae > Avena > Avena insularis. The sequence continues at coordinate 232,545,425 of CM042692.1, forward strand.
TTTCTCTTCTTAGTAGCAGGTCTTTCTTTGACTGGCTGCATATCAGTTAGGTAGTATGAACCATTGTGCAATACTCGACTAACTAAACATGGCCCTTCCCATAATGGGGAAAGTTTGTGCTTTCTTTGCTGCACAAGCCGGAGAACCAAATCACCCTTATTGAAAGACCGATTTCTGACTCTCTGGCTATGATACTTGCGTAACTTCTGCTGATAGGCTATTGATCTCATCTCAACAATGACGTGAACTTCTTTGACTAACTCGAGATCATTTTGTCGAGAAATTTCGGCATCCTCTTCAATATACGCGGCTACTCTAGGAGAAGTGTGAATCAAATCACTAGGAAGAACTACTTCTGCGCCATAGACCAAGAAGAAAGGTGTGTATCCGGTTGACCTGTTTGGAGTTGTTCGCAAACTCCATATGACAGAAGGTAATTCCTCTGCCCAAGCCCCCGCAGCACGTCGTAGTGGTTCTTCGAGTCTTGGTTTTAGGCCTTGTAGGATTAAACCATTTTCTCTTTCGACTTGTCCATTAGCTTGTGGATGTGCGACTGACAGAATGTTAAGCCGGATATTTTGTTCATTGCAGAATTCGTCAAGTTCTCCCATAGAGAAGTTACTCCCGTTGTCCATGATAATGCTATGCGGATAACCGTATCAAATTATGACATCCTCGACAAATCTTCTGGCTATTGCTCCATCACAACTAGTGACGGGTTTAGCCTCAATTGATTTGGTGAATTTATCCACCATCACTAAGAGGTGAGTAAATCCACTTGGAGCCTGTTTAAACGGTCCTACCATGTCAAGCCCCCAGACCACAAAAGGCCATGTTATAGGTATTGTTCGCAGCTGATCAGACGGAACGTGAGCTTGCTTGGTGTATTTTTGGTAGCCCTTGCACGTCTTGACCAGCCGTTCGGCATCTTCCTTGGCTGTAAGCCAGAAAAAACCGTGTCGGAAAGCTTTTGCCACTAGAGATTTGGCTGTAGCGTGGTGACCACACTCGCCTTCGTGGATCTCTCGTAAGATTTCCACTCCTTCTTCCGGAGATACACAGCGCTGAAAAACCCCAGATGCACTCCGCTTATAGAGCTCACCACTAATTATAGTATAGGCTTTTGCTCGTCGGACGATCTATCGGCTCAGAACTTTGTCTTCGGGTAATTTTCCGTCTACCAAGAAATCAAGGTAGGGTTGAGTCCAGCTGGGAATCACAGCCAGAACTACTACTAAAGGTGAGTCGGATTTGGTCGGATATTCCTCATCCACTCCTTTTATAGAGGGAACCTTGAGGTGCTCTAAAAAAACGCCATCTGGGGCCTTTTTCCGGGCAGAGCCTATTCAAGATAGTGCATCTGCTTCCTCATTTTCTGTTTGGGGGATGTGTTGAACTTCAAACCCTTCAAACGATTTAGATAGTTCATCCACGATAGCCCTATATGCCGCCATGTGCTTGTTTGCCTTACAGATATCCGACACTTGTTGAGCAACAAGATCCGAATCTCCATAACACATTAAACGTCGAATGCCGATATCCTTAGCAATCCGGATTCCATGCAGTAACGCTTCATACTCGGGAATGTTATTTGTCGCCGTGAAGTGTATCTGCAATACATAGAAAAGTTTATCTCCTTGGGGTGATTTGAGCACCACGCCAGCCCCCGAGCCCCCGAGCGCTTTAGACCCGTCAAAATGCAAGGTCCAGTATTCCGACTCTGGCAGGGTCATATTCTCTATTGTCTCTGTCCAATCAGTGACAAAGTCAGCGAGGATTTGGGATTTGATTGTTGTACGATGTTTGTACTCAATGTCGAAAGCTGAAAGCTCTATGCCCCATTTGGCGACGCGTCCTGTGGCGTCACTATTGTTGATTATATCTCTCATGGGAGATGTGGTCACCACGGTAATTTGATGTTCCTGAAAATAATGTCGTAACTTACGAGATGATAAGAATACACCGTAAGCCAGCTTTTGATAGTGCGGATACCAATGTTTTAATTCAGTTAAGACCTCACTGAGATAGTAAGTCGGACGCTGCACCAGGTGTTCCTGATTTTCCTTCGGTCTCTCCACCACCATGACGATACTGATGACCTTGTTTGTCGCAGCGAGGTAGAGCAACATCGGTTCCTGTGGTTCTGGTGCTGCAAGGATGGGAGCAGATGAGAGTACTGCTTTCAGGTCTTGTAGCGCAGCTTCAGCTTCATCGGTCCAAACGAATTTTTTGGTCTTTTTCAAGAGCTTGTATAGTGGTGCGGCTCTTTTGCTGAGCTAGCTTACAAACCGACTGACTGCAGCAATGCAACCAGTTAGTCTTTGAACGTCCTTTAGGCGAGTTGGCCTGGAAATATTGAGTATAGCCTTGATTTTGTCCCGGTTTACCTCTATGCCACTTTGAGACACGACAAAACCTAACAATTTTCCGGCTGGAATCCCAAAGAAACATTTCTTCGGGTTAAGCATTATGTTGTATTTTCGTAAATTGGCAAACGTTTCCTCCAAGTCAGAAATCAAGGTTTCCTTCTTTTTGGACATCACCGCAATATCATCCACATATGCATGTACATTGCGCCCGATTTGATCATGGAGGCAACGCTGCATAGTGCGTTGGTACGTAGCTCCTGCGTTCTTAAGCCCAAAGGGCATCGTAACGAAACAAAAGGTTCTGAAGGGGGTTATGAATGAAGTTTTGACTTTGTCAGATTCCTTCATCCGGATTTGGTGATAACCGAAATATGCGTCGAGAAAACATAGGAGTTCCGAGCCTGCCGTAGAATCGATAACTTGATCAATCCTAGGCAGAGCAAACAGATCTTTGGGACAAGCCTTGTTCAAGGCAGTATAATCAACACACATCCTTAAATCAGTGGTGTCCTTTTTAGGGACCATTACAGGATTGGCCGACCACTCAGTGTGGATGACCTCTTCTATGAATCCGGCTTACTCGAGCCAGGATAGTTCCTTAGCTATTGCCTTACGCTTTTCATCGCCAAAACGTCGTAGGGACTGTTTGATGGGTTTAGCGTTCGGGTGTACATTTAAAGAGTGCTCGACAAGTTCCCTAGGTACTCCGGACATGTCAGATGGCTGCCATGTGGATATATCTTGATTTGCTTGGAGGAACTAGACGAGCGTGCTTTCCTATGCACTATCTAGGCCTACGCCTATCTGGGTCACCTTTGAGGGGTCATCATCCTTCAACGGCGTCTTCTTCGTCTCTTCCGATGCCTTGAACTCCGGATTCGGCTTTGTCACCTCCTTCTTTGTTGCGGGCATCTCGGACGGATCTATGGTCTTCTTGATCTCCTAGTACTCCTGGGCGTGCAACACGGCTACAGCAAAGGCGGCATTTCCGTCATCGCACTCTCGCTCCTTCTTCGGGTCTCCCCTGATGGTGATCACGCTGTTGGGACCTGGAATTTTCATCATATTGTGAATGTAACATGGACGAGCCATAAAAGCCCAGTAAGCCGGACATCCGAATATAGCGTGGTACGTTTTCTTGAACGGGACCACTTCGAAGGAAAGTGCTTCCGTCTGATAGTTCTTTGGAGTTCCAAAGGTCACATCCAAAGTGATTTCTCCTAGGGAATTTGCTTGTCTTCCTGGGACAACTCCGTGAAAGATCATAGAGTTGTAATTCAGCTGGGTCTCCAAGATCTTCATCCGGCGTAGCGTTTCGACATATAGAATGTTAATGTTGTTGCCGCCGTCCATGAGAGTCTTGGAGAAACCATAGACATCAATAAGTGGATTGATGACTAATGCGTATTTTCCTCGCCTGTGCAACTTAGACGGATGGTCAGAACGGTCAAAGGTGATCGCCACTTCCGACAAGTCCAAGAATTGAGGGACAGCCGGAACTGTTGCGTTGAGCTCATGTAGAACTATTTTGTTGACCTTAGCTGGTTGAGATCCTAGGAAGGTGACGTAAGTGTCCTTTGTTGGGAAGTTCTTCTTCCCTTCCGGCTTGGGATTTGAAGCATCAGCTTCCTCCATGTCGGAATCTTCCTTGGTCTCTTTATCTTTTTTGGGATTCTTCTTTCCCTTCTTCCACTTAGCCCTATAGCCAGCAGTATCGTCTTTCTTGATGTTGTCATTAAAACGACACTCGGTGTTTGTGTGAGACGAGCCCCCATTGGCATCTAAGTGATGCACACACGGGTTATTGGCAATGTCGGCCCAAGAGTAGGTTTTGCCAGGTTGCTGGTCTCCTCTACCCTGGACTCTTGATGTCCCATGACCACGTCCACGGCCTCCGCCACGCCCTCCTCATCCTCTAGACCTGAAAGTAGCAGTGACCACTGCCGTTTCCGTGTTGGGTTTTTCTTTTGAGGTGTTCTTGCACTTCTGAGCTTGCTGCTTTGGTTGTTTTGCCGACTGTGGCACAGCTAGGGCATTAAGTAGTCCCTCTGCGTTGTTGTCCACATATGCATACTTGCTCGTTGTTTCTATCATCTCTCCCAAATCAGTTACTTTGTCGCACTTCAAGCGATGACGCAGTAAACCAATTGGAAGTCCTGCAATGAAAGCTTCAGTCGCAGTTTGGTCATTTACCCCTTCACAAGAGTTTTTAGTGTCGATCAATCGTCCGAGATAATCTCGGCAAGTTTCTCCGGCTTTCTGGGTGCAACGTTGTAGGTCTCCTATTGTACAGGGCCTCCGATATGTGCCTTCGAAATTCCGAAAGAACGCGCTTTGCATGTCATACCAGTTATGAATGGTGTTCTCCAGAAGTTCATCGAGCCATGATCGTGTCGTCTTCCGCAACATGAGTGGGAGATATCGGGTCACGACCAGGTTGTTTCCGCCTTTGGCGATACAGCAAGCCTGGAAAAAATCCTGGAGCCAAGTATTTGGTCGAGCTATACCGTCGTAGGCTTGAATGTGTCTTGAGATAGCAAATCCTTTCGGGAATCTTGTTTCTCTTATGCGTGGTCCGAAGCATTTTGGGCCCACGCATATATCATAGTTTCGTAGCGCTGCGCCTCTATGTTGGAGTTAATCCTGTGCCTTGTGTCACTTGGGGATAGAGATCGCCCTAAATGACGGATATGGCTACGGTGCCTTGGAGCCAGACTTCGGCTTCTGCCACCACCTCCTCCGCCGCGACGCCCTCCTTGGCCTCCTTAGGAGTCGTTGTGATGGTTGCTTGGTGGAGAGGATGGAGCAGCTGGATTGTTTCCGGCTGATCGCCGGCCTCCGTCCGGAGCATCATTATTCCGATTCTGGGGAGGGTCTTCATTACAACGAGCCCCTGCCGGCTTGACTCAGCATGGTGTCCGTCATTCCTTCGTCCATCAGCCGGACGGCTTGTATGTCTAGGAGGTGGCATTCTTTGATGGTCCTCCTCCCGATGTTTCTCTTTATCTTCTTCCCTGCGATCGTTCGACTCTCGCCGGGGAGGATTCTTCGGATACAGTGTAGCAATTGCCTCTTGCTCAGCAGCTGGAGTAACATTGCGCCAGTCACGTGCAGTTTTGTGATGATGTCCTGAGGGTCCGGTTCTTGAGTAGTTGTCTTCCCGACGGTCGGAACGGTGGTGCTGTTCCGGAGCACGTTGGGTCTTACGTCATTCCAGGCCGGATCCGTGCGACATTGGTCGGATTGGGAGACCAGTTTTCTGCTTCCGGACTTCGCGGCCTTCTGCTGCTCCAGACCCTTGGTGAGTAGCTTAATGCCCAATCGAACCTGTTCTGGACCTGGATTATTTTCCAGGATGTCTCGAGCAGCGGCAGTGTTCTGCACCGGTGTTGGGTACACCAGATATCCCTTGCTGTCGAGCTGAGGCATCCCCGGATCTCCCTCAAAGAGAACCTTACGAACTTTTGGAAATTAACTGTCATGTGTATGTCGTTTCTGGTTCTTCTGATGTTGCAGAGAGATAAGCTTCTCCGTCTTGGCCATGCATTTCTTTTCTTCCTTGATGTTCTTAGCTTCATTCAGGAGTACTTGGCAACGCGCTTCTGGGGCTTGGGCCCTTTCGTCCAATTCCGCAGCAGTTAGCTCTGCTGCAGTAGGGATAGGTGTGGTTAATGCAACATCGATGAGTTTATGGCCACCTGCTGTGACAACGTGTCCATCCACCGCTTCTTCTTTGGGCTCTTTTGGATAAGTGCTCCATCCGAGTCTTCCTCATATTCCTCGGCAATCACCTCCTCTACTGGAAGTTCTGTTATCGGGGTCTTGTTCTTCTTGTTCCTCTTCTTTGATTTCTTGGCAGCGCCGGTAGCAAAGACGGCTTTGGGTCCGTTTCCAGAGTCAAGCTCTGATCGGTACTTTCGGACATCTAGAGCTTGGGATTATCTCCGATATCCATGTCATCCTACGCTTTGGGAGAGTTTTCCCCGGATCCTTCATCCATAGCTTCTCCTTCTTCTGTAGCTTTGGAGTTGTACTCCTCTTCATACTCCATGGAGAACTTTCGGAAATCCGCCGACGTCATCGAGTCATCCAAGGATGCGGGTAAGTCGGTGTTTATTCCGATCGCCTCCAGCACCGAGTTAGTGTTGTCTCCAGCATAGGTAGAGCCGGATACGGATCCAACGTATCCGACAAAGTGAGATGCATGGGTCCTAAGGTAGTTGCGGCTTTCCTCATGGGCTTCCTCGAAAATCTTGATGGTTTCGAGAACCTCATCCACGCTTGCGTCTTGCATCATCATGCGCCTCAACGTGTGCCTCAGGAACGGTTGATCTATTCCGGCGGTGACAGAGGCGGAACCAAGGTTGTTGCTGTGATCCTCCTGGATTTCAACCTCAACGGGTGGATCGATCTGGGATTCGGCCTCGCTAAGGAGATCCACTCCAGATTCGATTTGAACCGTAAGGTCTGCTTCAGGCTCGGATTTCTCCACTATCTCCGCAACAGGTGCGGGCTAGGTGGTATTAGGGTTTTCTGAGATCTGGAACTCTGCCGCCTCCACGGACAAAGGGGACTCAGAAATTTCTTCTGCCTCTATCATCACCGCTGGGGTGGGTGGGATAGGTTCAGCGAATCCGATGTACACATCGATCTTGCCGAAAGACATAATGGTGTAGGCAGTCACGTCCACCCTAGCTGGAATCCAGGTCTCGTCGAGAACGATGAGAGGGACGTTGCTGGCGTAGAGGATGCGACCAATGGCGATGGTATCGCCGATTCTGATTCTTGCAGATTCCACTCGGAACGCAGATCCGAAGCTCACTTGTCCCATGGTGGGCGCCAACTGTCATCGGATTGATGACAAGTACGCCATGAGGGGGTTCTCGAGGCGTGTGGAAGAGAGGGGTATGAGACATACGGTATTCCGGGACGGTGAGCACACAAGTTTACCCAGGCTCGAATCCGCCAGCTTTGGACGGATCCTACTCCTGCTAGCAATCCAATAATACGGCAGAGCCGAAATATGGGTTACAAGGGTTTCGCCTGTGCGAGTTGAGATTGTAGACTATTGTGAGGGTGCCCTAAAGGCTCTCCCTAGGTCGGCTTATATAGATATTCGGCCTAGGGTTTACAGGAGAGATCTATCCGGCTACGACTAAGAGTCGGTTACAGAGTACATCTTGAACTACAAGTAACACTATGGGCCTATGTCGGTAAGTCTTTTGGGCCTTCCTGTAGCCGGACTGGACTCCGTCTCTTCTCTCTGACTGGGCCGTCCGTGAAGCAAAGCTCTAACCCAAAGTGGGCCACCCTGGTCAGTGAGGTACAGTGAGGATACCTAGAAAGTATATCCCCAACAATTGCAACCTCAAATGGGTGTCCACCCTGCATTGGAGATGCATGTAATCTCCATTTACACACATTACTTTCCCTACAATGCACCCTAAATCTCTTTTGGTCGCTCTTTTCAATGATAAATTCGAACCCAACTCTGATTGCATAGGTTGCAACTGCATATCTGTAGTCCTCCACATTCTCAAAGACAGTCCCCTCATCAATTGTAGGATTGTCCCTGTCAAAGTGTATCACTGGCATATCCTCGTCTTTGTCGTCGTATCTACATACCATTTCCACATCTTCACATTCCTCTTCCTCATTGGTCCCATAGTCAGGCTCAAAGTTCGAATCAACCAAATATTCCCTACTCTCCATCATATCAGGGTCAGCAGCCACGTCTGGATATACTTTCTCATCATCATCCGCACCGCCACACATTTCAGTGTCTTCATGCTCGCTTGACAAAGCATCATGCTCAAGGACAAGCTGTACAGACGTCATGCGGTTACCAACACATATCCTTGCCATCACCATGGGACTATAAACACTAATTAGGGTATGCAGAAAAGGAATCACAGTTCTTACCCTTCAATGTGGATGCACGGCACCTTCTCCGGGCTCCATACCTCCAAAGCTCTGCACCCTGCTTCCTCTTCCCCTGTTTCGTTCTCCTCTGTGCTCTCCAGACTTGAAGGAGATTCCGTGCTCTCCAGCCGCGCAGGACCCATCTCCATGTTCTCAAGCCTCGCAGAATCCATCTCCGAGCGGGATCCGGATCACCAGCGTTGTTGGGCGCCTAACCCAACGGCCGACTCTCAGTTTTCGTTTCTAGACATGCCTAGGCGATGGACGGCGGCAAGGAGACATGGCAGAGAGGGGAGGGGAGGGGAGGGGACGTGAGGGGATGGCAAGGAGGGGAGGGCGGGAGGACGATGGCCCAAGGGGAGGACGAGAGCGATGCCAGACCGAATGGAGTGTCGGCGACAGGAGCAGAGGTGCGGAGCAGAGCAGAGCTGGTTGCGACAAAACATGGAAAATTACACAATAATGTGTTGGTGGGCGGCACCAGCCCTCGAACCTGGGATGCGCGCTGTCGAAGGTGGCGGAGGAAGGCCCGCCAGTCAGAAAACATGCCACGTCGTCATCCCCTGTTTCTGATGCCCTTTTAAAAAAAGAAAACATGCCATGTCGTCATCCCCTGTTTCTGATGGTGTTGCTACAATTCGACGGTACATAGTGGCATAGAAATAATATCGTATAAACATAAGGGCACAATCATCAACATTTCTAAAATGAAACCTGGTCTCATACCTGTCCTCGTACATTGCCCGATTAGGTGGATAGCCACGACCGATCTTTTTAATACATTCGCACTCTTATGCTGAGAAGGGAAATACAGATTGAGCGGTTAATGCAACGAGTATCGAATTATTACCATCTAAGGAAATGGGAGATGATTATTTTCACGCGTTCCCGTAGTCCAAACCTACTGTTAGTCTGTCACTCCCCTGCTCCGACAAACCACAGTTCACCTTGTGCAGCTCCTCTTGCCGCACCACCTAGGGTAACATGGCCCCGCCTAAGCGTGCCATGCTTACTTGACGGCTGGGTATTTAGCCCCTCTAAGGCAGGCCATGAAGCTCTACTTCAAGGTTGGTCTCCCATTGCCCTGCTAGGTGGATGATTTCACCGAATGCACCAAATCGGCCGTGGCGGCAGCGTCGGCATCGTCGACGCCGGATGCGGCAAGCAGGGCCAAGAGAGTGATGTGGATAAATCGTGCGGCGGCATTACGGCATGCTCTAGGCAGTGGGAACAAGGTACATATCAAATTGTTGATGAGAGCACGCCGCTGAGGGTACACACCCTCGAATAGGGCAGCACCAAGGTCTAGGAACTCTCACGTCCACGCTTCGGCGTGGGCTACCTTACCGCAGTGGGGGAGGATGGGAACACGCCATCTGCAGCAAAGACGCTCCATCCAACGCACTGTCGGAGGCCGTACCGTGGCGGCGACCAAGCATCTACACTCAACATGTTGGATTGTTTAACAGCCGGAGCCGGCGGTGGGCATCAGCTCAGCGCCAGAATTCAGGTTCCAGTTCACACGGACCTCTGATCCCAAGAAAAAGATACCGAATTTCAGTTTCGAAGAAATCATTGCAGCGGCGCGGATGGTCCAACTGAACCGGGATTAGCGCATGCAAAGCGGTCGTGCATGAACGATGCAGATTTCTTGTTGTTTAGCGGGAAGGCAATAGATCAGTTTGGGGTTAAATGATCAAAGAACTTACGTCCTCTCAAGGCAATTGGCCAGCCAACTTTTCTGGTAGAGATATGCAGTTTCTTCAGTGTAGAATAGTTAAGTTCAGACTGAAGAATGGCTTTTGTAGATGAAATACTGACGAACTATTCTATAAACTAGTAGGAAGTTTAGCCCACTTTTGTGCAGGTATAAGATCATTTTGTATGGAAGTACTACTGTTGTAAGCAAATACTATCAAGTATATATTTCCTTCAATTACTAGTCATGGTTAAATCTAGTTAACTGGCATTTTTTTATCCCAGACTACAGATTTTGCGTCTGATGTCTGTGTTGTAAACCATTTTTCCTTTCTCTTGTGTTGTCTGCAAAATGGTCCTGCAGTTCAACATGTTACAAATATAGCTAGCTACCTTGTACTTGAAGAGGAGATGGTCTATATTTTCCTAGAATCCACAAAATTGACATTGCTCATTGCCAGCCCACCCTCTTTTCATGAGGTTGTCCTTGGTTATTCATAGAAATTATAAAGCACGGTGTTCAACTACATCGATTCAAACTATTACACACACTACATCAAATTCATTACCCACACATACTACATCGATTCAAACTATTACATACACATACTACTTCAAATTCATTACCCACACATACTACATCGATTCAAACTATTACACATTTTAGTCGATGCTAACTTCCTGCTACGCTCTCCATACTACAAATTCATTAGCCACACATACCATAGCAATTCACTAGAGCTCTGTCTTCACTCGAGGGAAATCAGAACCACCAGCTTGTCCAAGCCTAGTTCCCCCACCGAAACTGTGTGTGCCGTCGCAAAACGGTGGTGGTCCTGTGCCATCGATCCTTCTAGGCTAACACTGCAGGCGACGAGGATGCTTTCTGGCAGCCTCTTCGGGGCCCTGAAGGCCATGTACCTATTCCAGAACCTCCTCCGGGTGGATGATGACCGGGTGCTTCCATCAAAGTTGTCGCCCTGCCCTGCTTGGAATCTGCACCTCGTACATCTTAGGAACGGCGTCAGGATCTTTTAACCACGCCTTTACCTCGATGACCCATCTGTTTCTCGGTGGCACGATTTCCACCAGCTCGCCGCCAAGGCTACTGACGACCTGCTTGCGGGCCTCCGGCTCCTAGGAATTCAATGGGAGGCCATCAAAGTCGAGTTTGGAGAAGAAATTAAGTTGCCCCAAGCGATCGTCTCACCCATAGGCGCGGTGCCAACGCATGAAGCTCATTTTCTCCCCGCAACACTCAAAAGAACGGGAAGAATGCAGAACATGCTCGGTGTCTGAGCTGTGCTCGAATCGGACAAAAAATTGAATGGCAACGCGCATACCTCAATATTAACCTCATTTCGTCTCATCCCAAAACGAGACCTGAAAGCCGACAACAACTCTGCCGGCGACACGACGGGACGGACGCCCAGCATGGTGGCCATGAGAGCGTGGTCGTCGAACTGTTGTGCCAGGGCTACCATGCCTGGGGTGCACGGCAGCACGCAACTGCCCGAGGCAGGTCGCCGACCAGGATCGCCCGACGGGACACGCTCCGCTGTGCGAAAAGGACTAGCCAGGCGAGATATTAGTCCGGGGACACGAAGCTCCGATGCGGGGGACGATGCGACAGCGATGGCGGCGAGCTTCGATTAGAGGCGTGCGAGGTTGACCAGACATGGTGGGAATGCAAATTAGAGCAAGTGCAAGCTCCAATCCGAGACGAGCAGCCGAAGCTGAGCAAAGGTTATGGGGAGGGGAGAAGGGCAGAAGAACAGAGCAGAGCAAAGAAATAGATCTGGTCCACCCAGGGATCTCGTACACGCAGGGGTAAACTAGTCCACGACCGCAAAAGATAACGGGGAATACTGACCGGGCGGGCCAAGAAGAGTTGACCTAACGGTGGTATTTGAGTTCAACCGTTTTTCTTCTGGTTCAAACGACCGTTTGGCCGTTAGATTTGTATTCACCCTCATTTGGCCCTTCTAGACAATTGGCGATTCTACTATGGCCCCTCCGCGAGATTGATGACAACTCGGGTACCAGGATGCGCTCGCCCAGGAAGTTTGGTACCGCAAACCAACAATCCCAACAATGATGCCACTCGGGATGCATTCTTTGTCAATCGATGGGAGAGGGAGCTCTCAAGGTACGAAGGGGACGACCCACCTATTGTGGACAACAATGAGGCTGGTCGGTGGCTATGGTGGGGTGCCCGGACCCTCTAGGACGTGATGGCCCACATCACGGCGGAAGGTTACTCATGCATGCGCTACCTGCACTTTCATCTCTTCCCGCCGAAGAAGGATGGGCATGGGCGTGGTGTTGTAGCCATTCGAGAGCCCTCGCCCCCATGTGGTCATCATCACCTCGAGCATCCAAGGTCAGGAAACTGGCTTGTGCCTTCATAATACACCCTGGTCGTGAACCAACTCAGGCTTGCTGGTGAACCAGAGGGTTATCCAAGCCAGCGCTCTGCCACTCGCGCCTCCTGTTGGGAATATGCCCTAGAGGCAATCTTGTATGATGTAATTCCCAATATATTCATAAAGTTATTAAGTTGTCCTTGTATGAACGTCTAATGTATATTATTGAATATGTGGTTCAGTTGTGGAACTATATATTCATATTGTTCATACTAAATATCCTTGGTCGTTGAGGTTGTGCTAGACACACAACTTAGACTAATTTGAAAGTCGGCGGATGACTCGGTTCCACTTGTCATGGGCCTGGTGATGCTATTCCGACTTACACGATGTAACACCCTCGAATCGGCTCTATGCAAGTTTTAGTGTTTCCCGCCAAACCCGCATAGAAACGATTCAAAGATGCCCACCAGGCACTTGCGTGCGGGTGGAAAACAAAGTAATATCATTGCACAATAGTCCACGATGGAACCCACAGAACATATATATACAAGAACGACTCCACGAGTCAAGAATATAGATATACAATACGAAGATCCAAATTACCTTGAAAACAATACAACATCTGAGTACGGATAAGATGCAAATGGGGCTAAGAGCCCTGAAAATAACCAGTGGCGTCCATAACCTTGCCTAGGCCAAGCCGGAAGGGTAACCTTGCTAACGACATCGAGGTCATACCTGTTACAACAAAAGGGGTGCCGACAAAATGCAAAGAGAAAAGGGAGCGGTAAGTACTGAGGCCAGTACACGGCGAGTCTAGAATTCGGCGACTCTTGCCTACATAGGTATGGTGGGCTGAAGCGGTAGCGAAGCATGCACTAAACAACCTATAAAAACTCAATTCAACTGTCGGCTAATAGAGAGGGATAATAAACACCTATTCAGATCCAACCTAATAGTAACACCAAAACATACCCATCCTGATATTTCCCCCTCGAGACCAAACGAGGAAGTCAAACCAAGGAACTCACATATTTGACAGTTTTATTCATTCCATTATAGTTGCAGCACTTACTAGTCAGATATAGATAGGATGAGTCATCCTGATATCATAAGCAGTGGGCAATTTTAGTTAACCATTCCGTTGTAGTTACAATACTTACTAGTCAGATATAATTAGCATAATCCATCCCAAATCCAACAGTTGTTGGTAATTTTATTTACTCATTCCGTTGTAGTGAAACTGATTACTAGACATGTTAAAGTCAAGTTTATAGCACTACTTTAGTTTAGTTATGGTTGTCTATAATCGAGAAATTATGCTCCAAGTCGTCCATAACCGCGAACACGGCTTTTAGAAAAATTTACCCTGCAGGGGTGCACAAATAGCAATACACATGATCAACCTCGGGAAGAACCAAATAAAACACAATGAGGCATCACAATAATGCATTCACATGATTTATAAATTATTTCAAGGGGCCGCCACAATAAGCTACCCGCAACGAAGTTGGCCGGCTCTAAGACGGACCCAAGGTTTGTGACGACGATGGTAAACGACTGGGAACTCGAAAGTGTGACTGGGCTTGTCGATACAGCATAAACATGGCACAGGGTTCCTAAATAGTATAGGTGTTCCACGCACAATCGTAAATAAAGCATTAAAGCATGACATAAGTACATGATAGTAATAAAACCCCAAACTAGTTTGTGGCCCTAAGAAATAAAGTGTGAATCAAGCTCAGGCAAAGGGGATCCATAGGGTCTCCCGTATGTAGATAGTGCGAATAGTCAAGGAACATGAATCAAGTACTCGGGACCTACGGGACACAAAGTGAGCAGTTAAAAATCAAATATTATCTATTGACCACCGATGCCTCTGCATTAGTTATCTCTATTCCTAGCATTTTAATTATCAAATTGTAATTAAAGCCATGATCATGTACAACATTAAGCATGTGGCAACCTCTAACAACTGTGGAACTCGACGACTCAAACTAACACCTGAGCAAGAAACTACGACTCGTAAGGCCAACTGTCTACCAAATAACAGGTAATAGGAGGTATCCAAAGCAATATAGAGGCTGCACGAAAGGTAAGTGATACGGAAAACTAAAGCACCGTGATACAGATAGCAATAGATCAAAAGGAGGAAGTAAAGACTATAAATGCAAAATAGGTAGAAAGAGAAAGATTGCTCGCCTGGGAAATACTTCCAAATATACATTATCCAGCTTGTCGACACTCGCATCAACTCAATGGCCAATCAGCGAAGAAGCAAAGCACTAAAAAAAACACCAGATGCACTATTTAATACTACGGTAGAAAATCGGGCATGATACATGTATGATGTATGATATGGCAAAGATGCGATGCAACTAGACAATATTAAGTGGAACCGGGGTCCCGACAATTAGTTAGGTGGTTTATGATGTTTAGATACCCGTAATCTAAATATTGTATTAACAAGTCAAAACATGACATCAGTTCGTTACATAAATTTAAATGGAGACAATATAATGTTAGAAAAGCCCGTATATGAACTTCATATTTAATTATTAGGTGAATCGACCAAATACTCCCAAATGACAAGTATGTATGCAATTATGTACATTTTATATATGTATATTTTATATGCAACAATTTGAATATTATATTTATCAAAATAGGACAAGGACTGGGGTCTCACGATTTGGATTGCCGAGACGAGGAGATGGTCCTCGCACTATACGAAAGTAGCCCATGGCATAGAAGTATCAGATGTCCGGAAGAAGACCTTGTCGAAGGACGGCGACGTCGGACAACGGTGTTCGGTGTGGCAAGATAAAGGTGTGCCAAACTTGACGAAGTAGAATATCCATGGAATGGTGGCGGGTTGAATATGTCAGATAGAACAAAACCGAAGCAATCGCTCTTGTAGGAATTATGTCGAGCACTTGGCTAAAGATACAGACATAGCCAATGCAGAACCAAAACCACAATCCCCTCGGAAGTTGTTAACCTGCTCATCAGAGAAGAAAAAAAGACAGTCTAAGCAGGACTGGCACGAAGTGCAAGCATCACTGAACCAAACGATAAGGCACCATCGGCCGGACTGGAGTTGCTGCGTACACGGAAGCCAGAGACGAAGAGGGGCAAATATTTTACCTGTAGGCGTCGATGCTAGCGATAGAGCAGAGCAAGGCGTGGTCTGCCCTTACGCGTGGGGTTGGAAGTTGGGTCAGGCCCTCCTGGCACGGGACTCGAACGGGGCAAGGGCCTGGTCGATTGGCCAGGCCAGGGGAAGAAGGAAAACAGAGCATGGCGAAGTGGCCCTGGGGATCTACTGCTGGCGTGTGGTGTTAGGTAGCTGACAGGAGCAGTGTTGCTGGCGATGGAAACGAGGGAAGATTGTGCCGTCGGCCGGCGAGAAATCCAAAGAGCTGGTGATTTTGTGGTGCATGCGAGTGATGGCGACCATGTACGATGGAGACCTAGGGAATATGTGGTGAAAGCTCACATGCGATTCAATCAGATGGAATATTTTCTGCTTGCTAATCGATAAATCAAAAGGAATGATTTGGCGGCGTGTGGTGTGTTGGATCGATTGGGTAGCTAGCTAGCTGCATGGATCAATTGGGTAGCTAGCTAGCTCTTGGAGAATTCTTCACGGGGCTCGCGATGATCTGCTTCTGTCCGATGAGAGAAAATCAGAAGAGCTGGCGGCGGCGGAGGAAAAATAAGGACACGGGGAATATGGCTTAGATTTGAAGGCTAAGGTTTGGGAGGAAAAAGGGGATGGACTATTTATATAGTCTAAAGTAGATTAGATGAAACTAGTTTTAGGCTAAAATTTTAGACTGGATTTTTGTCTAATTTTATTTTTGGTGAAATAAAAAAAACTTTTATAACCACGTAACGGACTAAAAAATATTATTGTTTTATTATTTTAAAATAATAAAAAGCTAGTTTTATATCTATTAGACCATACGAATATTTAAGCAAAAGAAAATATGGACCACAAGTGAGTGGAGCCCATTTTCACTCCCTATATATATACTGGGGCACATATGCCCAGAAAGTTACGATTAGGTCATTCCATGCGTTGGTCATAGCTCTAATTCAGTCCAGCCGCCGTACCGGTCCTAGCAGTCCACCGCCGGTGCTCCTCCTTATACGTGTGGATACTAGCAGAGGTGTTGCACGATCAGAACATCGACAATCATGAGATTAGATTGGATCATGACTACACTACATTCAACAGACGCGCTTCACCAGTAATCCGCAACCGCGTGTCTAGTGGTAATCCTTGTGGCCTTCTAGCTCAGCTAGATCTTAGGATCACCGCGTAGGAAAATTTTGTTTTATCATTATGTGGCCCAACACCTCCTTGGAGCGCATGCCCATGCCTGAGCTGGACTCCGTCTATGCCTTGTGGGAGAAGGAGGAGCAAGCCTACCTTGCGCATTGTGGCGACTACGGCCAGGGCTACAGCCTTTGCAGCTAGCGATTGTCGAAGTGCGCGCGATCACCGATGCACGTGCCTCCCGGAGTACTAGGTAGGCTCTCGTTGTGTCGCGTACGCCGAGCAACGACAAGGACGACGAAGACGAGGAGTACTGCGAAGACGCCTTCTATAGGCCTAGGCAGGAATATGATTAGTTATTTTAATGTATTTCACATGTTATTCAAATTTATATATTACAAAAATAAAAAATTGACGTGTGTTATGGGGGCCACGACTGGGAGCCGAAGACCCTCCATTCCTGTGATCTATCCGGCGGTCCCCCATATGGCCAAAAAACAGTCACGTCGGACGTCATATGGGAGGCACGAGTAGATATGCTCTTAGTTCCTACATATGTGCCTGTATTGGTTTGGTTTGGGGTGTTTAGGTGCTTATCACAAAGTCATTTCTCGCACTCAGTAGCAATAATTTGGCCCAATGGATTTAAAAACATCCCTTCCTTCTTCAAAAAAACCTAGCCACCACCTCTTCCCCCGTCGGCGATCGATGGGTCCTTTGCCCCCTCTGCTGCCGCTCCTGTGGGCTAGAGGGGGTGGGGACCCAAGACGTTCGTTTGTCCCCTCGACAAGGTCCCTAAGGTTAGTGTTTTATGGTGTCATGGTGGCGCATCTCAGTTAGTGGTGGATGCGCTACCCTAAATAATGGTACCCCGGCTTCAACCCCATTTCAGCGGTATTTACAGTGTCGAGAAGCCTGTAGGATATGGTCTTCATAAGGCGTGTGCTCCGGCTTTGTGTGGTGTTGATATCATCGCCTATATGGTCCTGGAAGCCTTGGAGTGCGGCGGTACGCATTGCTTCTGGTTTGTGGTGGATTGTGGAGGATCTGGTAGCTTGACAGGCGGGGTGGTGCTGGTCTCGGATCCGGCGCTGAAGATGCTCATAGGGATTCTTCAGTCGATGTTCCTTAGCAGTGGGCTAGACCCAGTCTTATGGGGCTGGTGATTATTGCGGCTCATTAACGCCTTATGGATAAGGTTTGTTCAGTGTCAAAGTGTGGACCGACTATTGGTGATCTTCTTCTTCTCCAGCGATGGCGAAGGATTTGGGTCCTTAGAGTTGCGACGAGGACGGTTGGTAGCTATTCAGCAGTTTGTTTTCTACTTATTTTCTATTAATTGTATACATACCATCTTTTTATTGCTACCATTATAAATAAAAGTAATGTATGTACACAGGCATACATATTCAAAAAAATAATTGTTTCTGAAAAAATAATCTTTACACCACACTAATCTTAAAGCATCCCTTAGTCTGGTTTCAGGGGAACGCCTAAATCGGTCATTTTCATAGAGCCAACTTTTTCTCGCGCTTTCTAGGGAAACGACTACACGTGCCCGTGAGAGAGAGATGGCAAGATCTCGCCTGCATCCATGAAAATCTAGCAGAAGAAATTGGGTCACCACCAACTGATTTGCAATGCCTATTTTACACCTCTCTGCCTCACCGCCGAATCCCATGCCATTCCTCCTTTTCGATCTCTCCCTCAAAATCCTAATTTCACCAATATAGCACCCTGGTAAAACCACTACTAGAAAATCGCTTGGTGTTTCTGTTTTGTGCATCATCATAACCGCATGCTCATGTCATCATGCCACATTGCATTTGAGCATCTTCATGTCTGCATGCATATGTTTGTCTTAAACTATTTTGCAAAAGTCTATCTTTGTTTTCTAAATATTCCCTCTCTATTTCAAATGTAAAACCCGGTCCTTCCGAATATTTTGTTTTGTCTACAAACTAATTACAAAAGGCTACTTAAAATAAATTAAATAAATAAAAACCTATTTAATAAAATCCCGGGGAGGCAGCCTACCCGGTCAGACCGAACCGGACCAGACTACCTACTACCCGGCCCAACCAAACCAGATCTATCAAAATCCTAACCCTAGACTAAACCCTAACCCAACCAGTCAATCACCCCGCCGCCGCCTGTCTCACACGCACACTCATCCGGTCCACACCACCCAGCATACGACGCAACCACACTGCCTCTCTCTTGTCGCCACGCACCGCCAGCCCCACCACCGCACGCGGCATGTGACCCCCTCCTCTCTCCCTCACGCTCCTATTTCTCCTACCAACCGCCGCCAAGGTCACCTCGCTCCTCTGCTCGCGCCGAGGCCCCCGTCGCCTCGCTCCTTGCACGGATCCTCCGCCGCCCACCTACGTCTCTCCACAGTGCAGCCGCTGGCCACGGCGCCCCACTTTCACCAGCTTTAGCGAAACCTCACGCTCTCTCGGATCGGAGCCCGCGACCCTATGACCTGCGCATCGCTCGGAACCGCAAGCTCGACCTCGCCCTATTCCGTCCGCCTCGCCGTCCTTTGCGCCCCGTCACCGCCGGCCAGATCCCGAGCCCGTGCCTCGGTCCCCTGCCGCCAGGAGCTCCTCTGGACGACCACGTCGGCGCCACCGCGTCGCCCTCCTCGGCTCAATCTCACCATCCTCCACCCCGGCCGGTGCCCCGCACCTCCGTCTCGCCGTCCTCGCGTTTTTGCGCACGTAGAGCCCTGGAAGCCTGTGTATGCCTCGGTTTGATGTGGTGGTGCCCGTGTCCTTGTTTCGTGTGCAGTTCCTCTGCTCGACGCGGCTAGATGGTGACCTTGTGGCTATTGTTCTGGAGCACGGCCACTGCTCGATGACCTGACCAAGACCCAGACCATGTTCCTAACGCCAAGTACCTCGTCATCTAGTTTTGGCTGGCAAGGTATGTGATGATTGTCGGCGCCTACTCAAGTTCGCCATCGAGCCTGACATCAACAATCAGAGCCGAAACCCCAAGGCCTTCGACAAGGAGCACCGAGAACTTCACGGTACCCCAAGATCGCCTCCCTGGGATTCGAAGGCCGTTGCCCTAAAGACCGATCCCAGCGAGACCGAACCCCATCGACCCCCGGTGAACACCAAGACCTTCAGAACCGATATGTGTGACTCCTATCCGAGACCCCTATTTTTATGATGACTTTGTCACTTGTTGCATATTAAATAAACATGTTTGCATACATATTGTTGGTGTTTAGGGGTATTTCGATGATTCACCTAAATTAAATATGGAGTATATATGCGAGCTATATTTGTCTTATTTCGACTCCATTTAAATCTGTGTAGCGAATCAATGCCATGTGGTGCCTTGTTAAGTCAACATTTAAATTGCGAGGTAGCTTAAACAACTTGAACCTTCTAATTGACTGTCGGGACCCAGGTTCCACTTAATATTTCCTAGTTGCATCGCACATTTATCATGTCATGCATCATCTCATAAACATGTTCGTTCTTCTGCCGTAGTATTAAATAGTGCATCATGTGTTTCTTCTAGTGCTTTGGTTCTTCACGGATTAGGCTATTGAGTTAATGCGAGTATCGACAAGTTCTTCGGATAGGAACCTTCGGCAGTGTTTTTCAGGTGAGCAATCTCCCCCTTTCTACCTATTTTTCATTTATAGTCTTTACTTCCTTCATGTTGATCTACTGATATCTGTGTTGCGATGCTTTAGTTTCAGTACCATTTATATACCTTGCAGCCTCTAGTTTTCCTTGGACACATCCTATTGCATGTTGTTTGGTAGATAGCCGGTCTTGCGAGTCGTAGTTGCTTGCTCAGGTGCTGCTTCGCGTTGTTGTCCTTCCACCATTATTGAAAGGTTGGCATATGTTTAATGGTGGAGATGATCGTGGCTTTAATTACAACTTGTTAAATAAAATGCTGAAAATAGATATAACTAATGCAGAGGCACCGGTGGGCAATAGATGTTATTTGGTTCTTCCACGCTCACTTGTGTCTCATAGGCCCTGAGTACTTGATACCTGTTCCTTGACTATTTGCACTATCCATATACGGGAGACTCTATGAATCCCCCTTTGCCTGAGTTTGATTCACACTTTATTTCTTGGGACCACAAACTAGTTTGGGGCTTTATTACTATCTTGAACTTATGCCATGCTTTACTGTTTTATTTATGATTGTGCATGGAGCATCTGTACTGTTTTGGATCGTGACACATTTTCGCTGTATCGACAAGCCCAGTCATACTTTTGGGTTCCCAGTCGTTTACCGCCGTCTACACAAATCCTGGGTCCGTCTCGGAGCCGGCCAACTTCGTTGCGGGTAGCTTAGTGGGGTGCCCCTTAAAATAATTTATGAATCCTGTGAATGCATTATCGTGAGGCCTCTTTGGGTTTTATTTGGTTCTTCCCGAGGTTGATCATGTGTGTGCTGCTATTTGTGCACCCCTACAGGGTACAACTTTCTGAAAGCCGTGTCCGCGGTTATGGACAACTTGGAGCACAGTATCTCGATCATAGACAACCATAACTAAAATAGTACTATAAATTTGACTTTAATGACATGTCTAGTAATCAGTTTCACTACAACAGAATGAGTAAATAAAACTGCAAACAACTGCTAGATTTTGGATATCTCTGGCTAATTGTATCTGACTAGTAAGTGCTGCAACTATAATGGAATGAATAAAACCGCCAACCATGTGAGTTCCTCGGTTTGACTTCCTCGTTTGGTTTCGAGGGGGAAATACAAGGATGGATATGTTTTGGTGTTAGTATCAGGTTGGATCCGAATAGGTCTTTCTTACCCCTCTCTAATAGCTGATAGTTATATCGAGTCTCTATAGGTTGTTTAGTGGATGCTTCGCTGCCGCTTCAGTCCACCATAACTATGTAGGCGAGAGCCGCCGAATTCTAGACTCGCCATCTACTGGCCTCAGTACTGACCGCTTCCTTTTTTTTCTTTGCCCTTTGTCGGCACCCCTTTTGTTTTAGCAGGTATGAGACCGACGTCGTTAGCAGGGTTACCCTTCCGGCTTGGCCTGGGCAGGGTTATGGACGCCATTGGTTATTCTTCAGGGCTCTTAGCCCCATTTGCATCTTGTTTGTACTCGGATGTTGTATCGTTTTTAAGATGATTTGGATCTTTGTATTGTATATTTGTATTCTTGACTCGATGAGTCATTGTTGTATATATATATGTTCTGTGGGTTCCATCGTGAACTATTGTGTAATGGTATTACTTCGTTTTCCACCCGCACGCAAGTGCCTGGTGGGCATCTTTGAATCGTTTCTATGTGGTTTGGCGGGAATCGCTAAAACTTGCATCGGGCCGATTTGAGGGTGTTACAACCAACGAGCAGATAAATCACCAATCCCCTATTGAGATCAATGTAAGAGACATCTAACCCCTATATTTGCAAGTTTATATCTGTTAGATTTTGGTCTCTTAGAGTAGATTAGCTAGCATGTGGTCAGTTGTAGTAGATCTGCATGTTGTATGGTACATTTTGGTTGTGTTAGTTTCAATGACAGATGGTAATGTTAGGTTGGATAACAAACTGTTGTGTAGTGTAGTCAATGTTTCGTGCTTATTGTGGTTGTTCAATCTGTGTCATAGGACTGGTTCACCTTCCTAGACGTGTCGGCCTCACCTGATCCATTGGCAACCTCAGTGGTGCCTCTGCGATATATGCTGATGCCTGATAAGTTTTGCCAGAAGAAGAATGCAATGACATGGCCAGTTTCTATGTCCACCTTCATCCTAAACATGGTTGTCTCCATGGACCAGGGATTCAAAGAGAAGGACATGACGTCTTTAGGTTTCATGGTCAGAGAGATACCCCGAATCATAACATCTATTTGATGCATTGGACAGCAAGGTGGATGTAGCACCCCTGGGATTCCCCAATTAGAATTTGCTTGTTTTTTTATTTTATTGCATCATCATAATATCATGCTCATGTCATCATGCCATATTGATTTGAGCATTATATCAAATCTTGCATTTGTTTTGTCTTGCCTGTGTTGTTGCTGTCACCAATACCTTTCTTCCTCTTTTCACCACTCTCTATTTTTCTTTTCTACCATGTGGGGACCCATTGCTTGGGTTCCATATTTTATCAAATGCTTTTACTCTTTTTCAAAAACCCCAAATCCTCTAACCTTGTAAATTGCCCAAATTGTCACATGCACATTATGTATGTGGGCATTTTCTCATCTATCTTCTTGTTCCCTCTTAATCCCTTTTAGTGTACTAATATTCCATCCAAACACCTCTACAACGTATATTCACTAAAGAGAAAATCTATCAGATTCTCTCTTGGCCAATATCAATTTTTAGAAAAAAAAACAACAATTTCCTTTTTATTTTATTAACATTAAGAAAAACAACAACTTGTTAAAAGCGAAACAAATAGGCAAAACAAATAAGAAATAGATTAGGAAAGAAATAAAAGGAGAGGGAGAGATAGAGAAACCTGGCAGCATCCCTCCATTTGAGCCTGGCCCAACCGTGAGCAGCCTATCCTCCCTCCCGTTTCAGCCCACCAAGCGGTAGCGCTACATCCTCCTTCTTCTTCCTATACGACCAGGGCTGTCGACGAGGGCGTGCGAGGTGAGCGACCGCACAGGGCCCCAAAAATTTGGGGCCCCAAAAAAAATCATATGCATGTAGTGTGCATCGCCATGGATTTGAAGGTTGAACTGTTCGTCTGTTTAGTTCGTGCGTATTTTGGAAAAGAGAGGTAGAAGATGGACCTGTCCTGCGGGCCCCACTTGCGAAGGGGTAAGTTACTGGTGCGACTGAACCAACTGGAGCGAGGTGTGCGTCCATCCGCAACTTCTTTATCGTGTCGTCCAGTGACACCTCAATCCAGACAGAAATCAGTTTAAAAAAAAACCAGACAGAAATCTCTAGGGCGAAGGCCATGGCAGGCGCCCCTGCCGATCGGAATCTTACTTTGCGCGAGCCAAAGGGTTAGTGCAAAACCGCCTCTTCCTTTAGCTTCGTGTATCGCCCACAAGATCAGATGTGGAGTTGCAGCATCGGCAAGATCTGATATTCAGATGTGGGATCGGGGCATCGGGCATCGTGCGACCTGATTCCATGATGATTTTCAAGCTGGAATGTGGTGATGATTGGATTTTCTGTTTGCTTTTTCATGCCTTCCCTGTTTGTGGCCACTGACCAGAAATTATAATATCGAATTAACAATGACATTGCAATTTTGAATTGGCAGAATACCTCCCCTCTTTCCGTAAAAAAGAGTATGCAATTCTGATGATGTGGTGGAGTACTTGTGTTGTACGCCTAATGTTTCCCTTTAGCTAATGAAGGATCACTAGAAAAATGTAAGCCGCCTCATGAAGATCGAGCGGGAGACAAAGCTCTCTATCCTCCGGCAGTCCGGCCTCAACAAAACAGCCCATCTTCTTCTCGCTGATTCCTTAACTGAAGGTGCATGTGACTCTTATATTCCTCTTGATTTTCATTATACTCCTTCCGTTTTAAAATATAAGATGTTTCAGCTTTGTAAAAAGAATGTATCTAGACTTCTTTTAGTGTATATGTTTATTTAGATTTGGAGTGAACCTACACATTAAAAATGTCTATATACACTTGATTCACAAAGCTAAAATAATCTTATAGTGTGAAACGGAGGGAGTATTTGTCTCTCGACTCAGACTAGCAAGAAGAAATAACTAGTTGTACATTAAGTTGGTGTGATTACTCAGTTTTGTTTTTCTAGTGCAACTTACGGAAAGTAATCTGTTCACTCACTCTAGTCCAGTGACAATTAGCATCCAGCTACCTTAATTCAAGTTCACTCCGAATAACACACGGAAGTCCATAATATAAAGAAAACCGAGCATAGCTCTTCCTCTTCAATGACACATCCCAACTTTAGGGCCCTATTAAGTATTTCGCACCGGGGCCTCAAATTTCTGAAGACGGCCCTGTATACGACAAGCATTTGAGCGGTGCCACGTACATCTCTTTGGTCGATGGGACGTTGATCCTCTCATTTCCAGTATCTATAAGAACATCATCAGGTGGCCTAGTGCCCTAATTCCCTAGCCTCGCCTCTAGCCACGAGCAAGCCACTGCCTTCACACCACTCCTACATGCACGCGTACCCCGTGCCACTCCTTCCAGCCACCGCACCATGAGGCCCCATGTGTGGTGTTGTTAGCAATAATGGCGTCGTCGGGATCCTCTCTATCCTCCTCGTCAAGAACCGCAAGCTGCAGACCACCATAACCCTGCCACTCGCCGCGGCCATGCCGAGCTCACCATCTTTGCCGATCACGCTAGGCCCGGAACACGAAGGCGGGGAGCTGTGCGTCCACCCTGTAAAGCCATCTGGTACACAGAGCTAGGTGGAGGAGGCCTCGAGCAGCTGCTGAACGCCATCGTCGTCGTGCCACCATGATCACCGCCACCGTCATCGCCATCCTCGAGCCTGGCCACCTTGCCCAATGGTACCGCAGTGAGCTCTTGCTTCTCCCTGTCACCTCCTCTTCCTCTCTCTTGCCTTCTAACGCTGCCACCATTTGACACCGTCCACGCCGCCCACCGTGACCTGAAAACACTTGCACACGCATGCATCCCTGTTTCTCGCTATGCTGCAAGCTCCGCTCTGAACCCCTCCTACCACCGTCTCGGTCACCGCCGGTCCCCTCCCTCACGTACCCAGGTCTACCCAGGTATCGTCTTCCCCTTCGCCTTGCCTCCGACGCTAGGTTCTCTCTGTCGTCACCTCGCCACTGACACGGTGACACCACACGGCCAGACACACACACGTTGACAAACGCGTGACTAACAGCCATAACCTCCTGTTCCCGCTAGTTCTGCGGCGCCCCCATATTCTCTCTGTCGACCAACGTCATACCCCTGCAAAGGGGCCACGTTCCTCTCTCCAGAGCTGCAACTCCAATCCATCACCTATATCTGTCACAATCGTCATCGAAAGACATGCTCTTATCACTGATAAATTTTGAAAGAAAATTCAGTTAACGCCATTTTTTGCTTATCTGATCCCCTCAAGTTTCTTACTAGCATGGTCAATCTCCGAGGATGTCCTTCACGTCTATATCTTTCCTGATGTACTAGCTACACACAGCAACAAACAACACGTCAATCAGAGGTTCGAGTCACTCAGAATCATCGTGAGAATATTGATCGAGCTGACTGTTTTCGCGCCGATCTGATCCAGTTCATGAATTTCTAGTCGACGTGCTCTTGGCCTACTTATGTACTAGCCCTGATCTTTGAATGTTAGTTGCATTCGGAAGCCCCTGCATCTCTCCTTTTCCCTAACCCCCTCTGTCTCTGGGTTTCCTCACCAGGTCCTTCTGCTGTTTTCTGGAATCACCTGCAGGTCCATCCACCAAGATCAACCCCTCGACTGTTTAAAATATTTCAATATAAAATTCAAATTCTTAAGTCAACCAAACTTGGACTACTTTGACCAGGACCAAAACTTTTGAATTTGCAAAAAATTCCAAAATGAAACAAGTTTGAAATCTTTCAAAGAATAATAATATCTAATCTATTTTTTATTAATTAACCTAAATAGTTAAACTATTAACATTTTTTTCTATTTTAATGTAAAATGCATTTATTAATAATTTTTAATTGATAATTCCAAATTTGGAAATGATATATATTTTCTGACCAAAAAAATGCAAGGAGTAATAATATGTAGTCCACAATAATTTTTTGACAATTAAAATTTCAAAGTTGTTTTAATGCATTAAAA
Organism: Avena insularis; assembly: GCA_023614405.1. Classification (NCBI taxonomy): domain Eukaryota; kingdom Viridiplantae; phylum Streptophyta; class Magnoliopsida; order Poales; family Poaceae; genus Avena; species Avena insularis. The sequence continues at coordinate 232,571,837 of CM042692.1, forward strand.
GGGACTTATCTTAATACATCCATAGCCTTAATTCAGTAAATCAGAATTTGACAAATGATATGTCTAAATCGATCAGCGCGATGAGCCCTTTCCATTTATGCATTCGATACATGCATTTGCTTCCTGTTTCATACATTTATAATATGTTATTGCAAGGAAATCCATTAAGAAAATGGACAAAGAAAATTGGAATTAATTCCTTATTGTTACTAATGCCTCACTAGTGTTGTATCATCAATGTGCTATGCAAATGACATCTTTTCAACATGGTTTGCATCATTAACTTGCCATGTCACGCATCATATCATGTTCATGCCGGTTCTTCCGCATTAGTTGTAATAGTTGCATCGCTTGTTCCTTTTAGTGTTTTGCATCCTCCCGGATAGGATGATGAGATGTTATTTGCTTCAACAAGTTCTTCGGATATGTATCTTCGGCAATTGTTTTTGATAACCCCTAAGTGCAAGGGATCACCATAGTACAATTTGATAAGTATTTGAGTATCGAACCCACGAGGAGCTAAAGGTAAACTATCTACTCTCTAAAGCCCTATAACCCACTTACATGGCCTTCTATGCAAAGCTAGGAATTATAGTGTGGTTGTATGGTTGTTTTTTGGTACTAACAAGAAAACAGTAAAGGTTTTGGAAGCAAATACTATATGTAAACTAGTGCAAATAAAACATGAAGGGAATATGCCCTGAGAGGCAATAATAAAGTTGTTATTATACAAATTCCAAGTATATGATAGATGTTTATTTTGCATGCTATAATTGTATTAATTTGGAAACGTTAATACATGTGTGTTTAATAAATAAAAAGAAAAGTTCCTAGTTATGCCTCTCTTATAAACTAGCTCGTTGATTAACAAGATGATCAAGGTTTCCTGATCATGGACATTGGATGTTGTTAATAACGAGGTCACAACATTAGTGTAATGATGTGATGAACATTCATCTGAAGAATAGCATTATGATCAAAGTCATTGTGTTTATATTGCTATAACATCTAACAAAGTAACACTAGCCCTTAGACCATGAGATCATGTTAATCACTAACACTGGAAGAGTATCTTGATAACATCAAATGTCACACCGTGAAAAGGTAATTATAAAGGTGGGTTCAGTACTACGAAAGTGTTATGTAGAGGCTCATGGATGAAGAGTGGGATTTGTCCATCCTGATGACGGATAGATATACTCTGGGCCCTCTCGGTGATATCATATTGGTTAGCTTGCAAGCAAGTGATAAGATCACTAGAATGTTATATCACAGAACAAGAAAAGAGTACATGTCGGTAACAAGATCAAACTAGGTATGGAGATACCGATGATCGAATATCGGACATGTAATATATTGCGAGACAAAGGGATTTAGTTACTTAGCGTTAAAGGTTCTCACGATCACAGAAGTCATTGTAGAATGTGTAGGATTCAGTATGGATCTCTAGGTCCCGCTTCTGATTATTGATCTGAGAGGGGTCTCGATCATGTCTGCATTATTCATGAACCATAGGGTGACACACTTAAGGGACACCAACACCATTTGGAGCAAATATGTTTCAGACGAATGAATTGCAAAGCACTGGAATTATTTCAATAGACAAAAAAGCTTTTGGTGAAATTGCTGAAATTGGTTCTGCATGTAATATTGAAATGTTGTAGGGGTTTTATGTGAATGTTTGTTAATTAAAGTAATTAACAAAATTCTGAATAAAATTAATAAAAGAGTTTATTAAATGAGAGAACATTAAATTTGGAGAAATTTAATGCATTTAAAGTAGGGACTTTAAAAGAGAATGTGAAGGGGCATTTTAATGTGGATGGAGTTACCACCACATGAATGGGGGAGGTGAGGGGTCACCCGCCCATGGGGCGCCAGCCACGGGGAGGGGTACCACCCTCCTCCTATAAAAGGCCACCCCTCTCACCCTTCTTCCTCACACCTCCTCGTGAAGGATCTCTCTCCCTCTAGTATTATTCCCCCATGGTCTCGGATTAGAGAGATACATGTTCCCGATGGCATTTCGTCTGGAAGGAGTTGCTTCTTCCACTGCATCGCTGGAGCGAGGAGGCGGAGGTTGTTCGGTGGCCTGAACGTGTGTGCGAGTGCGAATGTGCTGCTGGTTTGTGGTGCTAGGACTTCCACACGATCTTGAGATCGGCAAGCGTACGACTACATCATCCACGAGTTCCTACTCGTTAACAAAACTTTGTTGTCTTCGAGGATGGATGTATATCCACCTGTTGTTTGTATCTAGTAGATAGATCTTGGCGTATAGTTCCCATCATAGGAAATTTTTTGTTTTCTATGCTGCGAACCCTTCAGTGGTATCAGAGCCTGATCTCTGCGTAGGTGCTTTGCACGGATAGAACACATAAGAGTATGTGGGCGGTGATGATTATGTTATTTCTTCTTATATGTACATTGGATATTGGTGGCATAGTGGGATGAAGCGGCCCGAACCAACCTTACATGTCATCGCACATGAGACCAGTTCCACGACTGACATGCAACTAGTTTTACATAAGTGGCTGGCGGGTGTCTATCTTTCCTACTATAGTCAATATATGATTTACAACGAGTTGCTAATAATTTAGTTATCATCGTTGTGGTTCCATGTTCGTAGGTAAGAATGGTTCTATCTTCGAAAGCCCTAAGCCACGTAAAAACTTACAATTGATTAATTAGAAGCGTCTAGTTTAGATCGTTGTTGGGCTTGTGTCATGATATGGTAATGTTGTGAGTTGATGTATAGTTGATACCCTTACAATACACTTAACGTGTAAGTTCCATAGACCTTGGCCTTACACACAAAGGAATGATAGAGATCATACCACGATGCATATGATAGTGATCAAATGCAAGAACCATATCATTTCACTTTACACATATGATGTTCGCATCTTATATTGCTAGTTTGGCATTTTAGTAGCGTTATAAGATGATCCCTCATTTAAATATCAAGATAAAAATGTGTTATTCCTTAAGTACGCACCATTTATGTTTCGCTGCTTCAAGACATCACGTGATGATCGGGTGTACTTGAATCCACGATCATATTTCGGGTGTAAGATAGTTTTACACACGCGAGTACTAAGGTTCTTACTTGGCGAGCCTAGCATGTATAGACATTGCCTCGAAACACGGACCGAAAGGTTAAGCATGAGTCATATAGTTGATATGATGCCCATATAGATGCTCGCCTTTGAAGCTATACCAACTCACGTGATGATCGGACTTGGTGTAGTGAATTTGGTTCATGTAATCACCAAAAAGACACGAGGGATATTGTTTTTTAGTGGGAGTTTAGTTGAACTCAATCTATCATAAAATTAGTCTAAATAAACTTTACAAATTCTGTTGTAGATGGCACCACCTGCTTTTAATTTCAATGTGTTCATGGAGAAAGAGAAACTTGCTGCAAATGGTAGCAACTTCACCAACTGGGCTATGAATTTGAGGATTCTCCTCTCTGCTGCACAAAAGAAATATGTGCTAGAAGCACCGCTAGGCCCCCCACCAGCTCCTGATGCCCCTGACAAGGAAAAGAATGTCTATGTGACTCGTCAGAAGGACCACGACTTACTTCATTGCGACATACTGTATGGGCTAGAGCCAGAACTTCGAAAGCATTTCGAAAATGGAAATGCCTTTGATACCATGGGTGAATTGAAAATGATTTTTGATACCCATGCTGCCGTATAGATTTATAATGCTTCACAAAAGTTCTTTAGCGGCATGATGGAAGAGAACAGCTCTGTAAGTGAGCATGTACTCAAAATGTCTGGGTACGCCAATAAGCTTGTGTCCTTGGGAATAACGATTCCCATTGACTTAAGCATACATCGTGTTCTCCAATCTCTACCACCTAGCTAGAAGAGCTTCGTGATGAATTATAACATGAAGGGCATGAAGAAGACTCTCCCCGAGCTTTTGTCAATGCTTAAGACAACAGAAGTGGAGATTAGGAAAGAACATCAAGTGTTGATGGTCAATAGAACCACCGGTTTTAAGTGATGGGTTCGTAGCATGGAAAACAAAAAATTTCTACCGCAAGAACGAACAAAACCCAGATCTAATCTAGATAAAAGCCAAGATCTAATCTATTAGACATGTGCAACGAGATAGATCTGTACTAACCCTCGTAGATCCGAAAGCGTTAAGAGATTGGATCTCGTGGTTGATGTAGTCGATCACTTGCCGATCTCAAGATCGTGTGGACGATCCTTCCGGCGCTGCTCCGCAGCTTCCAGATTGGTCACACGTGCGGAGTCGAAGCAGACCTTCCTCTCCCCGTTCCAGCGAGCATCGGAGGTAGTAGACCTTCTCCACGGAATCCCAGCAGCACGACGGTGTGGTGGTGGTGGTGGAGTAGAGAATTCTGCAGGGCTTCGCCTAAGCCTGAGCAGAGGGAAGGAGGAGGAGAGAGGCGGCAACCAGGGTTTGGAGTGGAGGGAGCAAGGGGGTGGCGCCCCCACCCCTCTATTTAAAGGAGGGAGGCGCCATGGGAGGGGAGTCCTAGTAGGACTCCCCTCCCTTCCTTGGCCGGCGGATTGGGAGGGGGGGAGGAGTCCTCCTCCCCCACAACTCCTTGTCTTGCCCTACAAGGACTCCTTGATCCTTTCTTGGTTTTCAAGTCAACTCCAAGAAATCTCCTAGAACCTTCCGGAACATTCCGAAATCTTCTAGAATCCTCATACAAATACTCCGGAACATTTCCTAACTTAGAAAATGATCCCCAATATATGAATCTCATTCTCCAGACAATTCCGGATCTCCTCATGATGTCCTGGATCCAATCCGAGACTCTGAACAACATTCGTTCTCCAACGCATATTCCATATCTACTTAAAACAACTTCGAACCTTAAGTGTGTCACCCTACGGTTCGTGAAAATGCAGACATGATGAAGACACCTCTCCGATCAATAACCATCAGCGGGATCTGGAGATCCATAATGGCTCCCACATACTCAACGATGACTTTGTGATCGATAGAACCATTAACATACGAAATCAATTCCCTTTGTCACGCGATATTCCACTTATTCGAGGTTTGATCGTCGGTATCTCCATACCTAGTTCTACCTCGTTACTGATAAGTACTCTTTACTCGTTCCATGTTATGTCATCCCTTGTGACCTAGTCACATGCTTGCAAGCTAACTAGATGACATTCCACCGAGAGGGCCCAGAGCATATCTATCCGTCATATGGATGGACAAATCCCAATCTTGGTCCATGCGCTTCAACACATACTTTCAGAATACCCAATGACACCTTTATAACCACCCAGTTACGAAGCGGTGTTTGATGTCATCAAAGTACGCATCCGGTGATGGTGATTAACATAACCTCATGGTCGAATGATTAGGTTACTATGCATTTGAAAGCTTATAGCAATACGAACTTAATGACTTGATCTTATGCTACGCTTACTATGGGTGTGTGTCCATCACATCATTCTCCTAATGATATAACCTTGTTATTAATGACATCCAATGTCCATGATCAGCAAACCATGATCATCATTTAATCAACAAGCTAGTTCCACAAGAGGCTTACTAGGGACTCTTTTATGTTTACAAAACACACATGTATCAGTGTTTCCTTATAATACAATTATAGCATGGGATGTAAACATTCATCATAAACACAAAGATATAATAATAACCACTTTTATTATTGCCTCTTGGGCATATCTCCAACAGTCTCCCACTTGCACTAGAGTCAATAATCTAGATTACATGGTAATATACATAACACCCATGGCGTTCTGGTGTTGGTCATGCTTTGCTCTAGGGAGAGGTTTAGTCAACGGATCTGCCACATTCAGATCAGTGTGTACTTTGCAAATCTTTATGTCACCATCTCGGACATACTCGCGAATAGCATGGAAACGTAGCTTGATGTGCTTCAGCTTGCTATGTGACCTTGGCTCCTGTGCATTAGCTATGGCACCTGTGTTGTCACCGTAGATGGCCATCGGGTCCAACGCACTGGGAACCACGCCAAGTTCAGTAATGAACTCCTTCATCCATATGGCTTCTTGTGCATCCTCCGAAGCAGCTATGTATTCCGATTCAGTTGAAGATTTTGCCACAATGCTTTGCTTGGCACTCCTCCAGCTCACTGCAGCACCATTCAAAATAAATACGTATCTAGACTGTGACTTCGAGTCATCTGGATCGGTGTTCCAACTAGCATCAGTGTAACCATTTACAACAAGCTGTTCATCACCTCCATAAGAAAGAACCATATCCTTAGTCCTATTCAGGTACTTTAGGATATTCTTGACCGCTGTCCAGTGCTCCATTCCAGGATCACTTTGATATATGCTAGTCAAACTAACAGCATGTGCTATATCCGGTCTTGTACACAGCATGGCATACATGATAGAATCTATGGCCGAGGCATAGGGAATATTATTCATCTTTTCTCTATCTTCTGCCGTAGCCGGACTTTGAGTCTTACTCAAGGTCTTACCTGACAACATGGGCACGAACCTCTTCTTGCTCTCTTCCATTCTAAACTTCTTTAGAACTTTGTCTAAGTATGTACTTTGTGAAAGCGCTATTAGGCGTCTTGATCTATCTCTATAAATCCTGATGCCTAGAATATATGCCGCTTCGCCAAGATCCTTCATTGAAAAACTTTTATTCAAATAGGTTTTGACGCTATTAAGAAGTTCTATATCATTCCCAATCAACAATATGTCATCTACATATAGTACTAGGAATGCTACAGAGCTCCCACTCACTTTCTTGTAAATACAAGCTTCTCCATAAGTTTGTATAAATCCAAAGTTTTTGATTACTTTATCAAAACGTTGATTCCAACTCCGGGATGCTTGCTTCAGTCCATAAATGGAGCGCTGAAGTTTGCATACCTTGTCAGCATCACTAGGATCGACAAAACCCTTGGGTTGTACCATATACAACTCTTCCTCAATGTCACCATTAAGGAACGCCGTTTTGACATCCATCTGCCAAATTTCATAATCGAAATATGCAGTGATTGCTAACAAAATCCTCACAGACTTTAGCTTCGCTACTGGTGAGAAAGTCTCATCGTAGTCAACTCCTTGAATTTGTCGGAACCCTTTCGCGACAAGTCGAGCTTTATAGACGCTAACATTAGCATCAGCATCTATTTTTCTTTTGAAAATCCATTTGTTCTCGACAGCCTTACGGCCATCCGGTAAGTCCACCAAAGTCCACACTTGGTTTTCGTACATGGATCCCATCTCGGATTTCATGGCTTCTAGCCATTTGTCGGAATCTGGTCTCACCATAGCTTCTTCATACGTCACAGGGTCATCAGTGTTGTCCACCAACATGATGTTCAAGGCAGAGTCATACCAATCAAGAGTGGTACGAACTCTCGTTGACCTGCGAGGTTTGGCAGTAACTTCGTTCGAAGTTTCATGATCACCATCATGAGCTTCCTCTCCAATTGGTGCAGGCGGCACAAAAACATCTTCCGGTGCTGCGCTACTCTCAACTCTGAGAGAAGGTTCAATAACCTCGTCGAGTTCTACTTTTCTTCCAGTCACTTCTTTCGAGAGAAACTCCTTCTCAAGAAAGGATCCATTCTTGGCAACGAAAACTTTGCCTTCGGATCTGTGATAGAAGCTATACCCAATTGTTTCTTTAGGGTATCCTATGAAGACGCATTTCTCCGCTTTGGGTTCAAGCTTATTAGGTTCTAACTTCTTTACATACGCTTCGCAACCCCAAACTTTAAGGAACGACAACTTAGGTTTCTTACCAAACCACAATTCGTACGGTGTCGTTTCAACGGATTTAGATGGTGCCCTATTTAAAGTGAATGCGGCTGTCTCTAATGCATAGCCCCAAAATGATAGTGGTAAATCTGTAAGAGACATCATAGAACGAACCATATCTAAGAGAGTTCGATTACCATTACGCTGTGGTGTTCCCGGCGGTGTCAACTGCGAAAGTATTCCACATTTCTTTAAATGCATGCCAAACTCATAACTCAGATATTCACCTCCGCGGTCAGAACGCAGAAACTTAATCTTCTTGTTACGATGATTTTCCACTTCACTTTGAAATTCCTTAAACTTCTCGAAAGTTTCGGACTTATGTTTCATAAAGTAGACATACCCATATCTACTTAAGTCATCCATGAAAGTGAGAACATAACGATATCCACCACGCGATGCTACACTCATTGGACCGCACACATCGGTATGTATTATTTCCAATAAGTCTGTAGCTCGCTCCATTATTCCAGAGAATGGAGTCTTAGTCATTTTTCCCATTAGACATGCTTCACATCTTTCAAGTGATTCAAAATCAAGTGATTCAAGAAGTCCATCAGAATGGAGTTTCTTCATACGCTTCACCCAATGTGACCAAGACGATGCCACATGTATGTAGAATTATCATTCAATTTTATTCGTTTAGCATCTATGTTGTGAACATGTGTATCACTACTATCGAGATTCAATAAGAATAAACCATTCATCTCAGGTGCATTACCATAAAAGATATTACTCATATAAATCGAACAACCTTTATTCTTAGAGTTAAAAGAGTAACCGTCTCGCAATAAACAAGATCCAGATATAATGTTCATGCTTAACGCAGGCACCAAATAACAGTTATTCAAATTTAAAACTAATCCCGAAGGTAGATGTAGAGGGAGCGTGCCGACGGCGATCACATCAACCTTGGAGCCATTTCCAACGCGCATCGTCACCTCGTCTCTCGCCAGTCTTCATTTATTCCGCAGCTCCTGTTTCGAGTTACTAATATGAGCAACCGAACCAGTATCAAATACCCAGGCACTACTACGATTACTAGTAAGATACACATCAATAACATGTATATCGAATATACCTTTCTTCTTGATGTTGCCATTCTTCAGATCCGCCAGGTACTTGGGGCAGTTACGCTTCCAGTGACCAGCATCCTTGCAGTAGAAGCATTCAGTTTCAGGCTTAGGACCAGCCTTGGGCTTCTTAGCAAAAGCAGCTTTCTTGCCGTCCTTCTTGAAGTTGCCCTTTTTCTTAGGCTTGCCCTGTTTCTTGAAATTGGTGGTCTTATTGACCATCAACACTTGGTGCTCCTTCTTGATCTCCACTTCAGAAGTTTTCAGCATGGACGATAGTTCAGGCAACGTCTTGTTCATGCAGTGCATATTGTAGTTCATCACAAAGTTCTTATAACTCGGTGGCAGTGATTGGAGGACACGGTGAATCCCTAACTCATTAGGAATCGTTATCCCCAACTCTTGGAGCTTGTTTGCATGCCCATACATGGTGAGCACATGCTCGCTAACGGAGCTTCCCTCTTCCATCTTACAGGTAAAGAACTTTTCGGAGGCCTCATAGCTCTCCACGGTCGCATGAGTCTCAAAAATGAGCTTGAGATCCTTAATGATCTCGAACGGGTCGTGGTGCTCAAAACGCTTCTGGAGCTCTGTTTCTAAACCGTATAGGATGGCACACTGAACTGTGGAGTAATGATTTTTCCGAGTGGCGTAAACATTCTTTATGTCATCGGTGGCATCTTCTGCAGGTGGGTCACCTAGCGGTGCTTCGAGCACATAGGTCATCTGACCAGCCCTGAGGACAATCTTCAGACCACTGAGCCAGTCCGTGAAGTTGCTTCCATTGTTCTTAAGCTTTTCTTTCTCTAGGAACGCATTGAAATTGATGGAGAGGTTCGCCATAATCTACAACAAATTTGCAAGTAGTTTAGACTAAGTTTATGATAAATTGAGTTCAATTTTAATTCTTAAATTAACTACGTGAACTCCCACTCAAAACAACATCCCTCACATTGTCTTAGTGATTACATGAACCAAGTCCACTACACCAAGTCCGATCTTCACGAGAGAAGATGTAGTTTCATCGGCGAACAATCTTCATGTTCATCATATCACTTATATAATTCATGCTCTACCTTTCGGTATTCCGTGTTCCGAGACCATGTCTGTACTTGCTAGGCTCATCAAGATTAACCTTAGTTTCCGCATGTGCAAATCTGGCTTGCACCCGTTGTATGCACACGTAGAATCTATCACATCCGATCATCACGAGATGCTTCGAGACGACGAGTCTTAGCAACGGTGCCAACTAAGGATGAACACTTTATTACTTGAAATTTAGTGAGAGGGATCATCTTATAATGCTACCGTCGCAATCTAAGCAATACAAGATGCATAAAGGATTAACATCACAGGCAATTCATAATTAGTGTGATATGATATGGCCCTTTCTTCTTATGCCTTTGATCTCCATATCCAAAGCACGGACATGATCTCCATCATCACCAGCATTGCGTCAAGGTCAGTGGCGCTGCTTCATGGTTGTCCATCATCACCAGCAACTATTACAACTACTTGGAATAAAGCTATTACAAGATGGATAGACACACAGGTCTTAACAGAATTAAAGACAACCATTAGGCTCCTGCCGGTTGCCATATTACAACAAGGATCATTGCATACATCAAATATAATCACAATCACATGATGGCCATATCACATCACAAAACCCCTGCAAAAACAAGTTAGACGCCTCTAATTTTCTTTGCATGTTTTACATGGTTTGGGGCTTTCGAATAAGAATGGATCTTACCTACGAAACTGAATCACAACGTTGATACAAGTGCTATCGAGTCCAAAGTGTAGATTGGATCTATACTATGGTGAGAGAGACAGACACCCGCAAAGCCACTTGTGCAAAGCAAGTTACACGTCAAGCGTGGAGCAAGTCTCATGTGCGATGACATGTAAGGTTAGCCCGAGCCGCTTCATCCCACCATACCGCAAGATGCAAAGTACACAAAGCAAAATATGGCACGAGCACCAAAGCCCACAAAACCATTGTGTTCTACTCGTGCAATAGATCTATGCATAGATACGGCTCTGATACCATTGATGGGTTCGTAGCATGGAAAACAAAAAATTTCTACCGCAAGAACGAACAAAACCCAGATCTAATCTAGATAAAAGCCAAGATCTAATCTATTAGACATGTGCAACGAGATAGATCTGTACTAACCCTCGTAGATCCGAAAGTGTTACGAGATTGGATCTCGTGGTTGATGTAGTCGATCACTTGCCGATCTCAAGATCGTGTGGACGATCCTTCCGGCGCGTTCGGCGCATGATCGGTCACGTCACACGTCTGAGTCAAGCAGACCTTCCTCTCCCATTCCAAATGAGCAGCGGAGGTAGTAGATCTTCTCCACGGAATCCCAGCAGACGACGACGGTGGTGGTGGTGGTGGAGTAGAGAATTCTGCAGGGCTTCGCCTAAGCCTGAGCACAGGGAAGGAGGAGGAGAGAGGCGGCGGCCAGGGTTTGGAGTGGAGGGAGCAAGGGGGTGGCGCCCCCACCCCTCTATTTAAAGGAGGGAGGCGCCATGGGAGGGGGAGTCCTAGTAGGACTCCCCTCCCTTCCTTGGCCAGTGGATTGGGAGGGGGGAGGAGTCCTCCTCCCCCACAACTCCTTGTCTTGCCCTACAAGGACTCCTTGATCCTTTCTTGGTTTTCAAGTCAACTCCAAGAAATCTCCTAGAACCTTCCGGAACATTCCGAAACCTTCTAGAATCCTCATACAAATACTCCGGAACATTTCCTAACTTAGAAAATGATCCCCAATATATGAATCTCATTCTCCGGACAATTTCGGATCTCCTCGTGATGTCCCGGATCCAATCCGAGACTCTGAACAACATTCGGTCTCCAACGCATATTCCATATCTACTTAAAACAACTTCGAACCTTAAGTGTGTCACCCTACGGTTCGTGAATATGCAGACATGATGAAGACACCTCTCCGATCAATAACCATCAGCGGGATCTGGAGATCCATAATGGCTCCCACATACTCAACGATGACTTTGTGATCGATAGAACCATTAACATATGAAATCAATTCCCTTTGTCACGCGATATTCTACTTATCCGAGGTTTGATCGTCGGTATCTCCATACCTAGTTCTACCTCGTTACTGATAAGTACTCTTTACTCGTTCCATGTTATGTCATCCCTTGTGACCTAGTCACATGCTTGCAAGCTAACTAGATGACATTCCACCGGGAGGGCCCAGAGCATATCTATCCGTCATATGGATGGACAAATCCCAATCTTGGTCCATGCGCTTCAACACATACTTTCAGAATACCCAATGACACCTTTATAACCACCCGATTTAAGCGGTGTTTGATGTCATCAAAGTACCCATCCGGTGATGGTGATTAACATAACCTCATGGTCGAAGGATTAGGTTACTATGCATTTGAAAGCTTATAGCAATACGAACTTAATGACTTGATCTTATGCTACGCTTACTATGGGTGTGTGTCCATCACATCATTCTCCTAATGATATAACCTTGTTATTAATGACATCCAATGTCCATGATCAGGAAACCATGATCATCATTTACTCAACAAGCTAGTTCCACAAGAGGCTTACTAGGGACTCTTTTATGTTTACAAAACACACATGTATCAGTGTTTCCTTATAATACAATTATAGCATGGGATGTAAACATTCATCATAAACACAAAGATATAACAATAACCACTTTTATTATTGCCTCTTGGGCATATCTCCAACATTAAGAAAGATAAGAAGGGTAAATAGAAGGGAAAGAAGGGCGGAAAATCTGTTGCTGCGCCTGAAAAGAAATCCCGGGCTGGCCCTAAGTCTAATACCGAGTGCTACTATTGCAAGGGGACTAGCCATTGGAAGCGCAACTGCCCCAAGTACTTGGCAGACAAAAAGGCTGGCAAGGCAAAGAAAGGTATATATGATATACATGTTATTCATGTGTGCTTGACTAGTACTCATAGTAGCACCTGGGTATTTGATACTAGATCGGTTGCTAATATATGTAACTCGAATCAGGGGCTGTGGAACAAGCGACCGCTAGCAAGGGGTGAGGCCAAGATGCGTGTCGGCATTGGATCAAGAGTTGATGTGATCGTCGTCGGAACGCTGCCTCTCCACCCACCATCGGGATTAGTTATAAACTTAAATAATTGTTATTTGGTGCCTGCACTAAGCATGAAAATTATATTCGGATCTTGTTTGATGCAATGTGGTTATTCGTTTAAATCCGAAAACAATGGTTGTTCGATTTATATGAATGATATCTTTTATGGTCATGCACCTGTGATGAATGGTTTGTCTCTATTAGATCTCGATAATAGTGTTACACATATTCATAATGTTGATGCTAAAAGAATCAAACTTGATAACGGTATATCTGCATATATGTGGCACTACCGTTTAGGTCATATTGGTGTTAAATGCATGAAGAAACTCCATTTTGATGGACTTTTGGAATCACTTGATTCTGAATCATTTGATACATGTGAGCCATGCCTTATGGGCAATATGATTAGAACGTCGTTTTCCGATTCAATGGAACATGCGACAGATTTATTGGAAATCATACATACTGATGTATGCGGTCCAATGAGTGTGTCGGCGCGAGGTGGATATCGTTATTTTGTTACTTTCACTGATGATTTGAGTAGATACGGGTATATGTATTTGATGAAACATAAGTCTGAAACCTTTGAAAAGTTCAAGGAATTTTAGAATGAAGTGGAAAATCATCGTAATAGAAAGATCAAATTTCTGCGGTCCGACTGTGGAGGTGAGTATCTAAGTTACGAGTTTAGCACACACATGAAAGAGTGTGGAATAGTTTCATAACTCACACCTGCCAGAACACCATAACGTAATGGTGTGTCGGAATGTCGTAATCATATTCTATTGGATATGGTTCGATCTATGATGTCTCTGACTGACTTGCCACTATCATTTTGGGGTTATGCACTGGAAACTGCTGCATTCACTTTAAATCGGGCACCGTCTAAATCCGTTGAAACGACACCATATGAATTATGGTTTGGAAACAAACCTAAGTTGTCATTTCTTAAAGTTTGGGGATGCGATGTTTATGTGAAGAAACTTCAGCCTGATAAACTCGAACCCAAAGCGGAAAAATGCGTCTTCATAGGATACCCTAAAGAAACAATTGTGTATTCCTTCTATCATAGATCTGAGGGCAAGGTTTTCGTTGCCAAGAATGGATCCTTTCTAGAGAAAGAGTTTCTCGTGAAAGGTGTGAGTAGTCTAAAGGTAGAACTCGAAGAGGTTATTGAACCTTCTCTTCATGAAATGGCGAGTGGCGCAGCACTGGAAGTTGCTCCGGAGTTGACTTCACCAAATGAAGACGGAACTAATGATAATGATCATGAAACTCCGAAAGAGGACACTACTGAACCTCGTAGGTCAAGCAGTACACGTGCAACTCCTGAACTGTACGGGAATCCTGTTATGAATTTCATGGTTGATGAAATAGATGACCCTGCGATGTATGAAGAAGCAATGATGAGCCCGGATTCCAACAAATGGCTAGAAGCCACGTAATCCGAGATGGAATCCATGTAGGAAAACCAGGTTTGGACCTTGGTGGACTTACCTCAGGACCGAAAGGCCGTTGAGAATAAATGGATTTTCAATAGAAAAACTGATGCTGATGGTAATGTAACCGTCTATAAAGCTCGACTTTTCGCAAAAGGGTTTTGACAAATTCAAGGATTTGACTACGATGAGACATTCTCTCCTGTAATGATGCTAAAGTCAGTTAGGATTATGTTAGCAATTGCTGCATATTTCGATTATGAAATATGGTAGATGGATGTCAAAACTGCGTTCCTCAATGATAATATTGAAGAGTTGTATATGATACAACCAAAGGGTTTTGTCGATCCTAAAGATACTAACAAGGTGTGCAAGCTTCATCGATCCATCTATGGACTGAAGCAAGCATCACGGAGTTGGAATCTCTACTTTGATGAGGTGATCAAAGAGTTTGGATTTGTCCAAACTTATCGAGAGGCTTGTATTTACAAGAAAGTGAGTGGGAGCAATGTGGCATTTCTAATATTATATGTGGATGACATATTATTGATTGGAAATGATAAAAGATCTTTTAAACAGTGTTAAAAGTTATCTAAACAACAAATTTTCTATGAAGGACCTTGGTGAAGCTTCATATATATTAGGCATAAAGATCTATAGAGATAGATCAAGACACCTAATAGGGCTATCGCAAAGTACATACCTTGATAAGATTTTAAAGAAGTTTAAAATGGACGAAAGTAAGAATGGGTTCTTACCTATGTTGCAAGGCAAGACATTGAGTAAGACTCAAAGTCGGGCTACGGCGGAAGAAAGAGAGATAATGGATAAGATCCCCTATGCTTCAGCCATAGGCTCTATAATGTACGCCATGCTATGTACAAGACCATATGTGGCACATGTTATTAGTTTGACTAGTAGGTACCAATCTGATCCAGGTTTGGAACACTGGATAGCGGTCAAGAATATCCTTAAGTACTTGAGAAGAACTAAGGAAATGTTTCTTGTATATGGAGGTGAAGAAGAGCTGGTCGCTAATTGTTATGTCGACGCCAACTTTGACACTGATCCGGATAACTCTGAGTCTCAATCCGGATACGTATTTCTCATGAACGAAGCAACAGTTAGTAGGAGGAGCTCCAAATAACCCGTGGTAACAAGGTCAACAACGGAGGCGAAATATATTGCTTCTTCAGAAGCAGCACCGAAAGCAGTTTGGATGAAGGAGTTCATTACCGAACTGGGTGTGGTTCCTAGTGCGTTGGATCCAATGGTGATCTATTGTGACAACAATGGGGCCATAGCCAACGAAAAGGAACCAAGGTCTCACAAGAATTCCAAGCATATTAAGCGCCGGTTTCACTCCATCCATGAGCATGTCAAGGATGGAGATATAAAGATTTGTAAAGTACATACGGATCTCAATGTAGCAGATCCATTGACTAAAACTCTCCCTAGAGCAAAACATGATCAACACCAGAACTCCATGGGTGTTAGATTTATCACCATGTAACTAGATTATTGTCTCTAGTGCAAGTGGGAGACTGAAGGGAATATGCCTTGTGAGGCAATAATAAAGTTGTTATTATACATATTCCAAGCATATGATAGATGTTTATTTTGCATGCTATAATTGTATTAATTTGGAAACATTAATACATGTGTGTTTAATAAACAAAAAGGAAAGTTCCTAGTTATGCCTCTCTTATAAACTAGCTCATTTATTAATAAGATGATCAAGGTTTCCTGATCATGGACATTGGATGTTGTTAATAACGAGGTCATAACATTAGTGGAATGATGTGATGAACATTCATCTGAAGAATAGCATTACGATCAAAGTCATTGTGTTTATATTGCTATAACATCTAACAAAGTAACACTAGCCCTTAGACCATGAGATCATGTTAATCACTAACACTAGAAGAGTATCTTGATAACATCAAACGTCACACCGTGAAAAGGTAATTATAAAGGTGGGTTCAGTACTACAAAAGTGTTATGTAGAGGCTCATGGATGAAGAGTGGGATTTGTCCATCCCAATGACGGATAGATATACTCTGGGCCCTCTCGGTGATATCACATTAGTTAGCTTGCAAGCAAGTGATAAGATCACTAGAATGTTATATCACAGAACGAGAAAAGAGTACATGTCGGTAACAAGATCAAACTAGGTATGGAGATACCGATGATCGAATCTCGGACATGTAATATATTGCGAGACAAAGGGATTTAGTTACTTAGTGTTAAAGGTTCTCACGATCATAGAAGTCATTGTAGAATGTGTAGGAGTTAGTATGGATCTTCAGGTCCCGCTTCTGATTATTGATCTGAGAGGGGTCTCGATCATGTCTGCATTATTCACGAACCGTAGGGTGACACACTTAAGGGACACCAACACCATTTGGAGCAAATATGTTTAAGACGAATGAATTGCAAAGTGCTTGAATTATTTCAATAGACACCAAAACTGTTTGGGTGAAATTGCTGAGATTGGTTCTGCATGTAATATTGAAATGTTGTAGGGGGTTTTTTGTGAATGTTTTTTAATTAAAGTAATTAATAGAATTCTGAATAAAATTAATAAAAGAGTTTTATTAAATGAGAAAAAATTAAATTTGGAGAAATTTAATGCATTTAAAGTGGAGACTTTAAAAGAGAATGTGAAGGGGCATTTTAATGTGGAGGGAGTTACCACCACATGAATGGGGGAGGTGAGGGGTCACCCTCCATGGGGTGACGGCCATGGGGAGGGGTACCCCCTCCTCCTATAAAAGGCCACCCCTCTCACCCTTCTTCCTCACACCTCCTCGTGAAGGATCTCTCTCCCCTCTAGTATTATTCCCCCATGGTCTCGGATTAGCGAGATACATGTTCCCGGTGGCATTTCGTCTGGAAGGAGTTGTGGCTTCTGCTGCATCGCTGGAGCGAGGAGGCGGAGGTTGTTCGGTGTCCTAAACGTGTGTGTGAGTGCAGATGCGCTGCTAGTTTTCGGTGCTAGGACTTCCACACGATCTTTAGATCGGCAAGCGTACGACTACATCATCCACGAGTTCCTACTCGTTAACAAAACTTTGTTGTCTTCGAGGGTAAGTTCTCCATGGATATATATCCACCTGTTTCTTGTATCTAGTAGATAGATCTTGGCGTATAGTTCCCATCGTAGGAATTTTTTTGTTTTCTATGCTGTGAACCCTTCAAAACAAAGCTAGTGAAGTGGAGGTGGATATCCCAAGGGAGCAAGTGCTTTGGAAAATTGCTATTTCATTTGGTTGGTTGTCACAATTAGTGAAGCACAAAGATAGTCTTTTTATTGTTTCTTCTAAGAAGGAGCCATGAATAGGTGCAGTCATATAAATGAGCAAATACACCCATAGTGATTGATCCCAAGGCTAATTCAAAGGAAACAAGGAAACTATTAAGACATAAGGTCCAACCACCACATTTAGATCTAAGGTCCCCATGATAATATCCCCATTGATTAACCATGAACTAATACAACATGTATCTCTAAGACTCTGGATTCAGTTTATTTCAAACTCTGGCTATCCCTCATCCTATCAACATGCAACAGTGACAACCTTGTGCATCCCCTAAAATATGTGTGCACTCATATGTTAGTACAACAAGACCATCACTGAATATAACATATACTTGTATGCAACCAACAACAAACTATATCACAATTTCCATAAACAAGTCACTAATCAAACATCAACATAGAGTTACAATAGATCATGGGAAAACAATATGTTGCATTATACATCATGTTTGCCAAGAGATTAAAGTGGGGGATGATGGAGAGTTTATGGGGGAGAGGCAGCGCCGGCATGGAGGAGGCGACAACACAGGGGTGGCGGTGCCCCACCTAGGGTGGCGGCTGCCCTAGGGCGGAGGCCCCTTGCCCCTTATTTTTCCTTGGCCATGTTTCCTATCTTAAGGAGCTGATCCAAGAAAGATTGGGCACCTACAGAACCTTCCTAGGGCTCCCCTCTATCCTTTGGGAGATCTTTGGGTCATGACTTGGCCGAATCCATCAACTATGGGAAGAGTTGGAGTCAATCACATCACAAACTCTCGGAATCTCGATAATGCTTCTATACCCTTCAGTAATCCGGGGCTAAAAATCGTGTCCAAACTCCGGTTGACGTAAGTTGTATTTCTAGGATCATCAGCATAAAATTCTCCACAACTTTCATGTTTTGAGTTTTTACGTTTGACACCATCTTTAAAGACTGTCCTGGCATTCTGAGAAAACTGTTCTGCAGGGACATATTTTAGGAAATTCTGAATTTCACTATAATGACCGTTTTCCTTACATATTCGCGTATTTCCTGAACAACAAAGTTTGAAGCAAGAACTATTTCACTTTTGAAACTATTAGTAGGTTAGTCCCAATAAATATAATAATGTTGCAAGATAATTATGATTTTAGCGTAGTAAACTACAAAGTTCATGTATGCATTTTACATGCACCAACATCTCCAAGGTTAACCTTTGCTCGTCCTCGAGCATGAAGGTTATAAAATGAACATGGACTTTGGACTTTAGTGCTTCTTTTCACTAGCAAGTATCACCAAAATTTAAACGGTTCATTCACTAGAGAATAACAACAAGCAAGCATAGCATAAATTGGTACCTCTCATAATATCATACTTGATAACAAATATATATTGACTAACACAAATTCATATAGTACCATGAAACAATAGTTGCATTCTTCACATAGATAAAAGTACAAATATATATATATATAATGGCAGCCTTATGGTCAGAATATTGGCAAAGGAGGTTGGAAAAGTGTATGGCTGCAAGTAGGGAATATCATATGTGAGACACATGCTATCTTCCAAACACTATCCATTAAGTTTATGGTTGAAGCATGGTACATCATTAGTGTTTGGCTCCATTGCCCCTCATAACCTGATTCTTTTTGGCATTCTTGTTTTGGCACTTTTTGCTTTTTTTTCCTCTCTTTGATGTTTCTTTGTATTTCTTTGTCACTTTTTGCTTGTTTTGATTTTTGGTAAGGCCTAGCCTCTGCATACTCACTCTTGTCACATTTTGACATCATATAAATATTTGGAGGGTTTTTTGCCCTCATCTTAGCGGTGGTACCCCTTCCATGGAGGATTTTGCCCTCATCTTTTAGTGTATGCATCCTCTTATTGCTTCT
This sequence comes from Avena insularis, assembly GCA_023614405.1. NCBI lineage: Eukaryota > Viridiplantae > Streptophyta > Magnoliopsida > Poales > Poaceae > Avena > Avena insularis. The sequence goes on from CM042692.1 coordinate 232,591,437, forward strand.
TGGGAAGTGTTACTCTATGCCCAATGAGTTTGTGGTCACCCACGACTAACTTATCCATGTCACCCATACCCATAATAATAGTGTTTGGAAGCTAAATAATGACTCACACATGATAGTATACTTTGGGATATAGCTTGAGCTATTTGGGTAGGTGTTTCCTATATAAATGCTAAGTTTGTTTTGCTAAAGGAGGTTGTTTCAATATGGTGGATCTAGCAATAGTAACAGTTTGACCTTCTACAAGAATGCAAAACGTGCCCATAGTACTAGATAATTTCTAGAATACAATATAATCATTGAGTACCATTTATGTTTAATTTGAAAACTAGCACTAGATGATACACTTGTAAGTTATCACTCCAGAAAACATATGAACAATCCAACTAGAAGCAATAACATGCATAGCTTGTTTTCCCTTTTTTCTATTTCAAGCAAGGCATTCAATCAAACATGGTATTCATTCATGTAATAGTTTGTTTCAGTAGAAATTTCCTAAGCATGCAAAATATCTATAATGGTGGTCTTATTTATTTCCAAGCATATCAAGCAACACTAAACATAACACTAAGCAAATATGCTCCAAGTTTCTACAATCATTCTATGTTGCTCGAAAAACGAAGTTTAGAGGTTTGCAAATCGAGAGTTCTATAGGTCCAGTGGGGTGCCTTGGGCATCCCCAAGCTTATGGTTTTCACCATTCTTGGATATTCTTGGTGTGGTGTTCCTCCATTCCCTGTCAAATAACTTCAATGCATAACTTTCTCCCATTTCCTTTTCTATGGGGTGACATTAGTGGTACGAAGATATGATAATAGTATTCCAGCAAGCATATAGTGTCCTACACATTCCTAGAATATCAAAAGACTCATGGCAAATCATTTTGAGACTCAAAAGAATGGCTCAAACACCAGTGGGCAGAATCTGTCCAGATTTTCAGCAGAAGCAGAACATATTTATTTCGACCACCTAGACATGACAAGACTTTTGGCCAATTTTTGTGCATATAGATGATGGAAGGTTGTAACTACAATTCAAAGATGAGAACAATCGGAGTTACATAACATCTTAGGGAATTTTTCTAGTAAACAACGTCCGTGCAGGAATTTGCTACTCCGCATATATGTTTCAACTTTAACATCCAAAATGGGTAAAACTTGGTACTTTGTTCTTGTAACATGTAAACTTAAGTTAAACAATCTATTATAACAGATAACAAAGTCCATAAACTAAAATTGCACATAAAATCATGGTTTCCGCAAACATACCAACGAGATCATGATGATAAAACTAAAATATGAATTTGAAATGATATTACTTGAAATCACTTGAAAGAAGAAGGGAATGCATGGCATACACAAGCTTGTGTTCTTGCTAGTTCTTGTCCTCTACTTCTTCCTCATCATATCATGTTACTCATATCAAACAAAGATATGTTTTCATCTTCATGATACTTCAATGCCTACAAAATTGTTTGTTCTCCAAACAAATGATATAAGAGTTTCTCCGATGATGTAAACTATAGTAATTATTAGGAAACATTTTTTTAAAGAAGCTAATATATTACAAAAGAGACAATCTTTTTATTTTGTTTTTACTATGGGAAAAGTTTTAATGATAGACTCTGCAATGGTTTCATTGGCATGAATAGCACATGCTCAAGGTCGACCCCAACTTCTCCATTGCTCATCCTTCTCATTTACTTTTCCATTTTTTGCTGAAATCTTAAACTAACCTTGTTGTGAATAGAAGATGGGTAGCTATTCCATTCTTTCTCTTGTTGTTCCTTTTGCTCTTTTATCTCCTTTTCTTTGGGATGCATGGGTGTTCCTAAGCTTAGGCTTTTGTCATCTTCTTGATTGGCACTTTCAACATGATTTTTTGCATTCAAAACATTAGTGCACAAGGGAATATTCAAGATTTAAAAATATTTGAGTAACATATCATCCAAATCTTTGTGAGCCTTGCAAAAAGGCTCTAGATAATCATCCATTATCTATTTTTTGGGGTTTTAGTTTCATAAAAAGGTACTAAAAGTAAACTAGCAATGCAACCAAGAATAGAAGCCTGGTGCTACACTTCCCGACAACGGTGCTAGAAAAGTATCTTGATAACCCCCAAGTACAAGGGATCAACATAGTACAATTCGATAAGTATTTGAGTGTCAAACCCACGAGGAGATAAAGGTAAACTATCTATTATCTAAATCCATATAACCCACTTATATGGCCTTCTATGCAAAGCTAGGAACTTAGTGTGTGTGTGGTTGGTTTTTGGTACTAACTACAAAAAAATAATTTTTTGGAAGAAAATACTATAGGTAAACTAGTCCAAGTAAAATGGAGCTAGTGAAGTGGAGGTGGATAACCCAAGGGAGAAAGTGCTTAGGAAAATTGCTATTTCATTTAGTCTTTTTATTGTTTCTTCTAAGGAGGAGCCATGAATAGGTGTAGCCATATACATGAGAAAATACACCCCTAATGATTGATCCAAGGCCAATTAAGAGCAAATAAGGAAATTATTAAGACATAAAATCCAACCAGCGCATGTAGATCTAAGGTCTCCATGATAATACCCCAGTTGATTAACCATGAATTAATACAACATGTATCTCTAAGACTTGGGATTCAGTTTCTGTCAAACTCCGGCTATCCATCATCCTATCAACATTCAACAATGGCAACCTTGTGCATCCCCCAAGATATGTGTGCACTCATATGTTAGTACAACAAGATCATCATATAAGATAACATATACTTGTATGCAACCAACACCAAACTATATCATAATTGCCATAAACAAGTCACTACTCAAACATCAACATAGAGATACAATATATCATGGGAAAACAACATACTCCATCATACATAATGTTTTCCAAGAGATTACAGTGGGGGGTGATGGAGAGTTGTTGTAGATTGTGATGGAGATGAGCCTCCCCATGGGGGAGAGGCGACACCGACATGGAGGAGGTGGCGGTGTAGGGCGCGACGCCCTGGCGCCCCTCGTAGGGCGGCAAAGGCCCCATGCCTCTTCTTCCTTGGGCATGGTGCTGATATTTAGGAGCTTCTCCCCTCTTTGGCATCTACCAAGGAGGAGGATTTTCATGGCTATGGCTGGATGCCTCCAAAAATAGGGTTTCCCCTTAATATATAGAGGCGGAGATGCAATCTAGGCCATGGGATGAATGCCCCTTCGATCCAAGGGCTCTTGGGCACCTATAGAACCTTCCTAGGGCTCCCTGTGTCCTTTGGGAGCTCCTTAGGTCGTTACTTGGCCAAATCTATCAACTATGGGAAGAGTTGGAGTCAATCACGTCACAAACTCCCGGAATCCCAAAACTGCTTTTATACCCTTCAGTAATCCGGGGATAAAAGTCACGTCCGAACTCTAATTGAGGCAAATTTTATGTATAGGATGGTAAGTGTAAAATTTCCCACAACTTTAACGTTTTGTATTTGTACGTTTGACACCATATTCAGAGGATGTCGTGGAAATCTGTTAAAACTGTTCTAGAAGGACAAATTTCAGGAAACTTTGTATTTCACCATAATGACCGGTTTCCTTCCATATTCGCGTATTTCCTACACAACAAAGTTTGAAATAAGAACTTGTGCACTTTTTAAAATATTACTAGGTTAGTCCCAATAAATGTAATAATGTTGCAAGATAATAATGATTTTAGCGCAGTAAACTACAAAGTTCATGTATGCATTTTACATGCATCAGTTCCTAGGCGAGCATTCTCCCCTCTACCTATTTTCGCTTTATGGCTTTACTTCTCTATGTTTCTATCCGTGTTACGATGCTTTAGTTTCCATACCATTTATATTCGTGCAGCCCATATTGCCTTGGTCACCTCCTATTGCCTTTTGATTTGGTTGATAGTTGGTCTAGCGAGTCGTAGTTGCCGTTTCAGGTGTTGGTTCGAGTTGTCGAGATCCGTAGTGGTTGGGAGGTTGGAATTGACATAGTACATGTACCTATTATTGGCATATCTAGTTCATCCCAGAAAGGGGCTTGCATGATGATCCGCCAAGGACGGTTAAGCCCAGGATGAATCGGATGAAGCCAGTCCCTTGAGGGGCATGACTCCTTGATGGACACAGTATAACTATATAGACACGCTTAGGGTTTCGCCCTTCTTTTGTAACTAACTCGGATATATCCCGAGACCTAGCTCCCCCATATAAGGGCCATGAGGGAGTGATGAGAAGGGTAATCATACTCTCGCCATATACCTGCCAGATTACATCTGCGCTACATCGCCATCTCGACACCCCTGTAATCATCAGATCTCCATTAATCAAGAGCAGACAAGCAGGAGTAGGGATTTCCCTCTAGGGGCCTGAACCTCGGTAAACACCATGTCCCTTGTTGCTTGTTTGTTAGCCGATGAAGTTTCCAGTGTGCGCTCTTCCTCAAAACCCAAGTCCATCAACCAAGGGCACTGACGTGGTCACCCCACGTCAATTAGCGCCGTCTTTGGAAGCTCATGCACTGATGTCAAGACTTCATCGGCTTCGGATGACTGGATCTGCTTTGTATCCTTCGACTTCACCATCCACTCACCGGCCACTTCAACTCCCTCAACACCGGATCTGACATGATGATCGGCAGCTTTAGCTTCCAGGTCGGGAAGACCAGCACTCTGCGTATCTCAGACCAGATCCAATCGGTCCTGGAGTAGTCGACCCTACCGTTAATTGCACTAGCTTCATGGATCCCACCACCACTCGCAACTCTCAACGAACTGAAATCTTCCTCCCCGGCCTACAGCCCGAATGCAACAATAGTTGCGACTCTAATCTGAGCGATCCGCTCAAAGGTGATGATGACGTCAGATCCGATCTGGAGAGCTCTGGAAGCAACGTCTACCTCAACCACTACCATTGCACTGGCGGCATCACTGGCGATGGCATCGGCACCAATGCCGATCCTGAGGCTAAGAACGAAGCCAACCATGACAATAATGATCGTCCGTAGATCCACCTCATAGATGAGGAGTGAGAAAGGGCTAAACAAGACCTGATGGGTGGAACACCTCTTCCCCTGACTCATCACAGGAGGTACTAATGGCATACCATTGGTACCTTGACAAGGAGTACCGCCACCAACGGGCGCTCAGTGCGCAACTTGAAGAACAGCGACGACTCGCCAATGAGTCGAGTGCCCGATGGGCAGAACTTTCCTCGATCCACCGATCCTCTTCACAGGGGAACCACAATGCTGGGACATCTAAGAGAAGCCCTTGAATGGGCCTGATAGGTTAGGAGGCCAAGCGTGAAGCCACTCGACAACTGGACTTCTGTTCATGTCTATGGACACAAGGGGTAACATGATGCCCAAGACCCTGTAGGCCGCTGTCATGGTGACCACCACCTATCTATTTTCTAATCCTCCACAACCGGGGGATCCACATACCGCCATCCATAGATCCGCCCTCGCTGGGCTCAGTCTGGTCGAGGCGGCACTCGCGGGGGAACCTGCAAAGGAACCAACAAAGGCACTCACATTGCGAAAGAATGACTACTCGCCACCACGCGATGGCGCCGTAGCCCGCGGCGAAAAGACAATGACTGCGACGCTCGTGATGATATCACGCAACGGAAAATCGACAAATCACGCACAAAACGCACCTACTTGATAACCCCAAAGTGCAGGGGATCACCATACTAGAATTCGATAAGTATGAGTGTCGAACCCACAAGGAGCTAAAAGTAAACTATCTATTCTCTAAAGCCCTATAACCTAATTATATGGCCTTCTATGCAAACTAGGATCTAAAGTATGTGTGTGTGTGTGGTTGTTTTTGGTACTAACTAGAAAACAATAAATTAGTTGAAATAAATACTATAAGTAAAATAATGCAAATGAAGTGGAGCTAGTGGAGTGTATGTGGATAATCTATGGAAGAAAATGTTTAGGCAAATTGCTATTTCATTCATTTGGTTGTCACAATTAGTGAAGCACGTATATAGTATTTTTATTGTTTCTTCTAGGAGGAGACATAACTAGGTGTAGCCATAGATATGAGAAAATACACCACTAGTGATTGATCCCAAGGCCAATTAAGAACAAACATGGGAATATTAAGACTTAAAGTCCAACCACCACATTTATATCTAAGGTCCCCATGATAATATCCATGTTGATTAACCATGAACTAATACTACATATATTTCTAAGACTTGGGATTCGGCTTCTGTCAAACTTCGTCTATCACTCATCCTATCAACATGCAATGGTGAAATCCTTGTGAATCCCCCAAAATATGTGTGCACTCATATGTTAGTGCATCAAGATCATCATAGAAGATAACATATACTTATATGCAACCAAAACAAACTAGATCACAATTGCCATAACAATTCACTACTCAAACATCAACATAGTCTTACAACAAATTATGGGAAAATAATATATTGCATCATACATAATGTTTGACAAGATATTATAGTGGGGGATAATGGGATATTGCATTAGAATATGATGGAGATGAGCCTTCCCAAGGGGGAGAGGCGGCGCTAGCATGGAGGAGGCGGCGCTAGCGGCAACGCAGGGCGTTGGCGCCTCGGTGGCCTTCTAGGGGCGGCCGCTGCCCTTGGGGGAAGTGTCTCCTTGCCCTTTCTTATTCCTTGGAGATGGTGCTGATATTGAGGAGCTCCTACCCCTTCTTAGGATCTGCCAAGGAGGGGGATTTCGTGGCTATGGGTGGATGCCTCCAAAAGTAGGGTTTTCTCTCAATATATAGTGGTGGATATGCAATCTTGGCCATAGGATGGATGCCACTTGGATCCAAGGGCTCTTGGGCATCTCTAGAACCTTCGTAGGGGTCCCCTCTATCCTTAATGAGTCCATAAAGTTGTGGTTGGGCCAAAATCATCAAAGATGGAAGGGTTTGAGTTAACCACGTCACATATTTTCGGAGTCCCGAAACTGCTTCTGCCCTCCGCAGTAATATGGCTATCAAAAATGCATCCAGACTCCGATTGGGGCGAATGTTATGTCTAAATTGTTGCGCATTAAATTCCCACAATTTTTATTTCTACACTTTTTTCCATTAGACGTCATCTTCGGGGTCTTTGCTGGCAATATTTCAAAAGAGTTCTGCAGGGATAGATTTCAGGAATTTTCAGATTTCTCCATAATGCGCGGTTTCTTATATATTTGTGTATTTCCTACACAACAAAGTGTAAAACAAGAACTTTTGCACTTTTGCAACTATTATTAGGTTAGTACCAATAAATATAATAATGTTGCAAAATAATAAAAATTCTAAAGCAATAAACGATAAAGTTCATGCATGCATTTTACATGCATCAAACATCCCCAAGCTTAACCTATGCTCCTCCTCGAGCATAAAGGTGATAAATTTAACATGGACTTTGGAGTTTATTGATTTGCTTATTTTTCATTGCCATACAAAGTTAACTAAGTTCAATCTTTAAGGAATAACAACAAGCAAGTGAGCTATAAAGTGATATCTTTCGTACTCTATAAACATGCTCAATAATAAGTAGACTTGTGTTAAAACGAATCAGAGGTAAAACAAACATTCAAGCATACTTAGATGAACCTATAGAATTGTTGGAAGACTCTTTCCTATCATTGGAATGGGTTTTTTATGCCTTTCTACTTTGGGATACTTCTTAGTTTTATGCCCTTGACCTGGAAGACTCACTTCTTAGTTTTATGTCTTCCCTTGAGATATTTTTATATCTCGTACCGAAAGTAAGCATGGATTAAACAGGTGCAAAGGCCTATTTAGCTTTCAAACTCTATTTCATTAAGTTTATGATTGATCAATAGTTAATCATTAGTGTTTGGTTCCATTAACCCCTATCATTAGCATCTTTCCAGTTCAAAGAAGAGAATAATTATAACAAGATAGACATGAAGTTCAACTTTTGTCGAACACTTTAACCATTTTTATATGGCATAATTTAACGGTCTTGCCCTCCTAGTAACCATAGTATAAACCTTATTCATGGGACTTTCAATCATGTCATATGCTCTAAAACAACCTTTGCTTTTCACTTTCCATGGCTAGCTGAATCCTCGGGTGCCTACCTTTCCAACACTTTTCCCTAGAGCATATGTATTGAAATACCCATGACCCTTAGTTTACTCATTCATTACTAAGTAGAACAAGAGTATCTCGTGTTACCTTGTTATCATTTCTTCCACTTTTTATCTTACAAAACCATTTTATGTTTCATAAATCATTACCACCTTTGGTGGTTGTGCCTTCAAGTTTGTGGTCACCCCACAACCAACTTGAAATGGATCGTATGGGCACCTAGAGGGGGGTGAATAGGTGCTACTTCAAATTTTAATGCTTTTTCAATTTCAAGCTTGACACAAAAGGTAAATTCTCTAGATAAACTACTATGTAGAATTTCCCTATATGCAAACCTAACTACTAGCGAGTAAAGCCGATTAAGATAGAGGAACGAGGAAACCGTAGTGGAGCACACAGAGACACACGATTTGTTTTACCGCAGTTCCTTCCTTGTTAAGGGAAGTACATCTGTGTTGGAGGGGTGGGCGGTACTAAGACCACCACGCCACAATAGGCCTCACACTGTTCTCCGATGGATCTCACCACCAAAGGCCTGATCCACCATTCCACTATAGGAACCCTTTGAGGCGGGAACCGACACCTTTACACAACTAGCGGGGCACAACTCCACAACCGAATTGGAGGCTCCCATATTGACAACAAGATGCCACAAGAACAATAGTTATCAATAACAAAACACAAGATCTAGATATCAACGAGAATAATAGATCGGGAATTCTCCAAGTGAATGGAGAGGAGTTGAAGCGCTTGATTTGTGATGACGATGAATGATGTCTCCTCCTTCAATTCCCCCAAAGATTGAAGCCTTCGGGTGGTTGAAGTGGGAGATCTTGGGAGAGAGCTTTTGCAACAGGTCTATTCTTTTTCGAATGAATCAAGAGATCTGACAGGATAGGAAGATGTGGCCTTTATACCCCCTGTCCAAATGGAGCCATTGGAGCGTTTTAGGGCCAGATTATCTGGCCTGAGTGAGGGCCAGATTATCCGGCCTGGGGAAAACTCTGCCCTAGCCTCGGACTATCCGGGTGATAATCCGCCCCCAGTCTGAGAGTCGCGCGTGCCAGCCTTTGCACTCCTCCCAGGGGACAGATTATCCGGCCCAAGGAGAGATCCAGATTATCCAGAAGGGGAAGAAAATCCGCCCACTTCGGATTGTCCAGGGGAAAATCTGCCCCCAGTCTGAGACTCGCGCCATGCCAGCCTTTACCAAGAGGGTCATGCCGGATTATCCAGCCCTTGATGGGGGCGGATAATCCGGCCCCCAAACACCAAAACACTTACCTACACACTTAGCACACATGAGAAAACTCTGCGGTATTGTTATCTAACACTCAAAACACAGGGAACCATGAAATGTACTTTCAATCTCCCCCTTTTTGGTGTTAGATGACAACACTAGGATTTGCAAGATAACTCGCATAACAATAATATTTAACAAATAAAAATGACTCCCCCTCAATGTGTGCATAATAAAATTTGCATTTGATTACAAATACACACAACAAGGTACAAGTCTATTTCATTGGATCATAGGCAAAATATTCATACCACCGAGAGAGAGAAAAAGGCGTCCTCAATATATTATAAGAATATCCAGTGATAGACATAATGAGCACCTTCCTTGATATAGATATCCAATATAGCCAATATAATAGATGAATCCATAAGGATAAACCACAAGATAACTCCAGAGCCACACATAAACATAGTCTCATACAAAGTAAACACACAAATGGAAGTTCAACGCTAAATGGGCACAAGCAAGAAAAAAAATGAAAAGATAAAGTGCAAATGCTTGCGCCCAACCCATGCAAATCCTCGAAGTCCTAATAGAACTACTTCTCCCCCTTTGGCATCGAAACGCCAAAAAGGAAGAAGAGCGATGCTAGCGCCCCAAGGGATCACTCGTAGTCATCATCATCGTCCTCGTCCCCATCGTCGTCCTCATCCTTAAGCTCGTCGGTGTCATCCTCCTCGTCATCAGCAGTGGTCGTGGAAGGAAACATGTGACGCTCAAGTTCTCCATAGTTGAGCCAAGAAGAAGAATTCCACCGAGCATATGGTGTGGGAGTAGTAGGAGTAGGGGGATCGCCTGATGCTCCGGACACATGGTGAAGAATGAGCTGCTGAGTGTGGACCATATTGTGGCGCTACTTGTATGCCTCATACTATACCTTGTGAGTGTCCACCCCCATGCAAAGAATGTTCCGCTAGAACCAATTCAGCTGCTTGATCTCAAGAGCAATAGGAGGCACTGGGGGCCTACGAGCACTGGCACGAGCATCCCTCATGAGTCCCTCAGAAGCAGAAGATGGGTGTGAGGTCTTCCTAACCTTGTTGTAGATTTTCTTTGCCTTGTGCGCAACATCAATGTTAAACTCTTCAGTGGGAAGCAGGTGTTTGATCAGCATCATAATGTAGGGTGCATATGGGATGGATAGCCTATTGAACATTGCATCAATCAACTCATGGTAAAGAAAGTCCATCACATCCAGCTTGTAATTAATGGACTCATCCTCACTAGATGCAACCTCGTGAGAGAAGGCTAGAAGCTAAACCAGGTGACCACGAATACTATCATTATTCCGTACACTTGGGGTGATAGAATCACGGAAGAGGCCCACCAAGCTAGCATACACAGGAGAAATACCAGCAAAGGAGCCCACAATACCATTGTCAACTGTGCAAGGAGAGAGGACATCATCTTTATTGGGCTTGAGCTGGGTGATGATACGATGGCCACTAGCACGATCCCTGTGGCGGAAGGGATATCCAAGCACTCCAGCAAAAAAACAAAAATCAGCTTGCAATGGCCTGTCACGGGTCATCCACTTCATGGTGCGGTGCTCATCACCACAAATGACCAAAGTGGAAAAGAACTGCTTCACAATCTCAGAGTCATAGGAGCATTGAAGAGCCATGAGATGGTGCAACCCCATCCTCTCAGTCACATACATAGCATCAATAAGTTGAGGTTTTTCCATGGCCTCAGCAATAATCGGGGGATGCATAGGTCGAATCTTCTGCCGAGCATAAACATCTTCATAGATAGACTTTTGGTCAGCACACCAAAAGCGAGAGTCACCAAGCTCAGTACCTTGCGCTGATTCATCAAACAGATCACGATGGCGAATGTAAGAGTAAGTAACAACATCCATCTTCTTATAGTTAATCTTGGGATCTTTGCCCTTCCTCTTGGACATACCCTTCCTGGCCCTATCCCTCTTTGCCTGTTCAGCCATGCGTGCAGCCTCGTCCTTCCTTCTCCTCAACTCAACCTCGTCCACTAAGTTACCCTCACCGTCATCCCGAAAGTAGTGACCACGAGGACGATGATTGTAGGTCTTGGGAGCACCTGAACCACCCGTGAAACGAACAAGATGGATAGCATGGGGATAAACACACACACAAGCCCGAGAGAGACCATAGAAATAGTAGGCAAGCAGTCCATAGTCCAAACATACATAGTGCACAAAATCCATAAGAATCTGAAGCAGATTGGACTCTGTCAGGACGGATTATCCGGCCTGGCCAGGGGCAGATAATCCGGCCCTAGCAGAAAATCTCAGATTCTCCTAGATTGGATGCAAAAACATAGATCATACCTAGGTACTGCAAGACTATGATCTCTAAACAAAACAACAACCTTCTAGACCATGTTCCACCCAACAAGTGACACATCAAGCCAAAGATGGGGAGAGAGGGAGTTACCCTCACTCATTGGAGGAAGAACACGGAGGATAAGGTACCCGGAGGCATGGAGAAGAAGATCCAGGGGAGGCCCGGAGAATCCGGTGGCCGGGAAGGCTCTGGGGAGGGTGGAGATGGCAGGTGGCAGCTGGGGAGAGAGAGGTGGGGTCAGGGGAAGAACTGCTCGTTATGAGCCCTTTCCCCCGACGCCAGCCTTAATAGACTACAGCCGCCAGGGCCGGATTATCCGGCCTATACTTGGGCTGGATTATCCGGGCTCAAATCCAAATTTCTGTTACACATAGATTCAGGCTCGCGCGCCCCCAAACAAAACCCCCACAATATGAACAATGGACTTGTGTTCTAGATGAGATGGCTTAGGGGTAGGGAGAGGCTTGGGATTAGAGAACCAAACGGAGATGGTACTACACACTCAATATTGCAAGAATCAAATCAACTAAAGGCCAAAATTGAGTGTGATTTCCATAAGAACACAAGATGAACAAAAACAACCAATAAGATCCACATAAAACCAACTCTTATCATGGAAGAGGGCGTGGTCGAAGCCACCTTGTTGGAGTGCATGGTATGACACCGCGAAGATATATCTTGGGTTCATGACCAATACTCATCAATAAGCTCACATATCACAAAATGATATTAAGAGAAATGATTTGACTTACTTTCGGCATTATGGGGGGAGGGTTAGCCCAATCAATTAGGACCACACTCCCCCTATATCCATGCCCACACCTAGACCAAATAAGGAAGAGAAATAAGAGTGAGTGCATGGGTAATCAAGACAAGCTCCTTGAATCAATGATATTTAGTTCATTCCTCAAGTAACAAAACCTTGCTTCCTCAAGAGGCTTCGTGAAGATATCAGAAAGTTGGTTCTTCATGCTCACAAAAGATAGATCGATATCACCTCGAGCAACATGGTCCTAAATAAAATGATTCCTAATCTCAATATGCTTCATCCTTGTGTGCTGCACCGGATTGTACGCAATTTTGATTGCACTGTCATTGTTGCATAAAATAGGCACTTTGTCACAATTGACACCATACTCCTTTAAAGTTTGCCTCATCCATAATAATTGGGTACATGCACTAGCAGCAGCCACATATTCAGCTTCGGCGGTGGAGAGAGATATACAATTCTGCTTTTTAGAAGACCAACATACTAAAGACCTTCCCAAGAATTCTCAAGATCCAGAAGTTGATTTCTGATCATCCTTATCAATAGCCCAATATGATTGAGTATAGCCACATAGAGAGAAATTGGAGCCCTTGGGATACCATAGACCAAAATTAGGGAATTAACCAAATATCGGAAGATCCTCTTGACCGCCACTAAGTGGCTTGCTTTAGGAGCTGCTTGATACCTTGCACACACACCTACACTCAACAAAATATCGGGTCTAGATGTGCAGAGGTAAATGAGAGAGCCGATCATGGACCGGTATACCTTTTGGTCCACATCTTTACCATGGGGATTAAGTTCAAGGTGACATTTTGTTTGCATCGGAGTGGCGACGCCACTAAGATCCGTCATCTTGAATCTCTTGAGCATGTCTTGGATGTATTTTTCTTGATTTATGAAGGTTCCTTCTCTAAGTTGTTTGATCTCAAATCGAAGAAAGAACCGTAACTCCCCCATCATAGACATCTCAAACCTGTCAGTCATAAGATTTGAAAATTCATCATTAAAAGCTTTATTAGTAGAACCAAAGGTAATGTCGTCTACATATAGTTGGCATACGAAGAGCTCCCCCTTAACCTTCTTAGTAAAAAGAGTGGGATCGATTTGCCCAACTTCAAAGCCACGGTCTAGCAAAAGATCTTTAAGGTGCTCATACCACGCGTGTGGGGCTTGTTTAAGGCCGTAGAGTGCCTTATCGAGTTTGTAGACATGGTTCGGAAAGTTAGGATGCTCAAATCATGGGGGTTTCTTTACATATACCAACTCATGTAGATGACCATTAAGAAAAGCACTCTTAACGTCCATTTGCTGTAATTTAAAATTATTATGTGCAGCATAAGCAAGAAGGATACAGATGGACTCAAGACGAGCCACTGGAGCATAAGTCTCGCCGAAGTTGATGCCCTCAACTTGGGAATAGCCTTGTGCCACGATTCTTGCCTTGTTTCTTACAACAATGCCATTTTCATCTTGCTTATTTTTAAATATCCACTTTGCTGATAACATTGCGGCAATCCTTGGGCTTCTCTACTAATTTCCAGACCTTGTTGCGTTAAAAGTTATTCAACTCTTCATGCATAGCAACAATCCAGTCCGGATATTCAAGAGCTTCAAACACCTTCTTGTGTTCCACCATTGAGATGTGAGCTTAATGCTCACTGAAACTTGCCAGCTCCCTTCTTGTGGATACCCTTCGTCGGAGATCACCTACAACTTTGTCAAGGGTGTGACCCCTTAATTCAAGGTTCCTATCTGCACGAGCTTTGCGATGTAGTTCAATTAGCTTGTTCTCTCGGGGGGAATAACTTTATCATTTGAGTCTTTGTTGGAATCATTGGATTGGCCTTGATCTTCAACTTGATTAGAAGGAATAGGAGATGATGAATCTTGCCCTTGATGTTGATCAATAGCCGTAACAGGAGGATGTTGCTCTTCAGGATTTTTAGGGCTGGATAATCTAGCCGAGGGTTGGGCCGGATAAACTGGACTGGGAGAACTTGATGCATCTTCACAGTCTTGAGTAGTCCTGGCACGAACTAGAGAGGGGCCAAATAATCCGAGGTTAGCCAGAAAATCCGGCCTAGAGCTTGCAGCAGAATTTTTAGCATTTTGATCACTTCTGCCAGCTGAGGAAGGTTTCTCAGATAATCCGGTTTCCACGGGATAATCCGGCCTGGAGCATTTTGATCTTCAACATTTTGTGGGGTTGGTGTAGAGGTTTCTCCAACAGTTGGAGCAGGTTGAGCTTGTGTCGATGAGGGCTCTACTTGAGTAGAGCATTGTCCTTCCTGATCCGCCACAAGGGGTTCCTCAATGGAGCGGAAGAATCGCACACCCATTCTTCTTATGGCATCTTGGGGTATTTCAACATCTACATCACAAACATCAACTTGCCCCGCACGGGAGCCATCATTTTCCTCGAACACCACACTACAAGATTCTACAACAGTTCCGGAGAGCTTATTGTAGACTCCATAAGTGTGGTATTCGGCACCATAACCAAAAAAATGCCTTCTAAAGCCTTAGACTCAAATTTAGATAAACGAACTCCTTTAATGAGAAAGAAACACTTACAACCAAATACCCAGAAGTAGGAGATGTTTGGCTTGTTACCAGTAAGTATTTCATAAGCAGTCTTGTCCAAGATTTTGTGGAGATAGAGCCGGTTGTATGAATGGCATGCGGTAGAGATTGCTTCGGCCTAGAAGTTATAAGGAGACTTAAATTCAGCTAGCATAGATCTAGACATATCCATTAGGGTCCGGTTCTTCCTCTCGGCAACACCATTTTGTTGAGGGGTGTACGCAACGGAATATTGATGTCTTATCCCTTCTTCACTTAGAAATTCATTCAGAGTGTAGTTCTTGAACTCGGAGCCATTATCACTTCTAATTGCCAAAATAGGTAGATTGTGTTGACGTTGAACCTCGTTGGCAAAATCAATGACCGTTTGTTGTGTCTCGCTCTTCAACTTGAAGAAATAGACCCATGTATATCTCGAATAGTCATCGACAATTACTAGGCAATATTTCTTCCCACCGAGGCTTGCATGAGATGGAGGACCAAAAAGATCCACATGAAGGAGCTCCAAAATCCTCGTTGATGAAATAATGGTCTTTCGTCGATGGGGAGAGTCATGCATTTTTCCTTCAACACAAGCCCTGCAAACACGATCTTTGGCAAAGGAAACATTTTCTTTTAGTCCAAGGATGTGGCCACCCTTGTAGAGACTTTGAAAAGTTCTCATATTGACGTAGGCTAGTCGGCGATACCATAGCCAGCCCATGTCGGCCTTTCCGAAGAGACACATCGGGCCTGTAGTGGTTTTCCCCGAGAAGTCAACCACATATAGGTCATTTTCGACATATCCAACAAAAGCGACCTTTATAGACTTGGTCCACAAGAGCACCACCAAATCACCATCAATGAAAACTGTAAAGCCCATCTTACCAAGGGCACGAACAAAAATTTAATTGTAACCGAGGGTCTCAACAAGCATGACGTCCACGAGAAAGATATCGTGAGCAACCACAACTTTGCCAAGACCCAATACCTCAGATTTTGACTTGTCACCATAGGAGACGGTTATCTGATCATGGTTTGGCCGCATCTCGGAGATGATCTCCTTGCTTCCAGTCATATGACTAGTGCACCCGCTATTGAGTACCCATTTAGACCCACTGGAAGCATAGCCCTGCAAGAAAATTACTTCTTGGTTTTAGGTACCCATTTTTCAATGGGTCCTCTCATGTTAGTGACAAGGGTTTTGGGAACCCAAATAGACCAAGATATGTAACTATCAAAAGGACCTACATAGCTATCATAGACATCACCATAATAATCACAAAATAACTCATAGTTAGGATTATTAGCCCCTGCAAAACCATCATAGTTAGTCTTGTCATTAGTGGCGGTGCTTGTCTTTGGTTGAGAAGTTTTGCTCATCTTCTTCTTCTTGTTCTTCTTCTTTGTCTTGGGGACATAACCAAGACCTTCTTTCCCATTATTTTTCCTTTGCTTTCTAAGCACCTCATATAGGACTTCTTTACCTTTATGTTGAGATCCTTTACAAGTTCTTCTTTTAGCCTTGCATTTTCTTCAACAATGTCTTCATGTCCACAAGATAGAGTGGAGGTGCTAGGCATATCATACTTGTCCAATTGAGTTTGGAGCTGATCATGAGACTCATTTAGAGTAGAATGATCACTCTCCCATGCCTTGTGAGCAATGTCAAGTTTCTCAAACTTCTATGAGAGTCTAGCATGAGTAGCCCCAAATTCAATCTTTTACTTCTTTAGTTTCTTTACCTTAGCAAGAGCATTGTCACGTTCTTTAATGAGCTGGGCAATAACCTTTTCATGGGACTCCTCAATTGACTCAAGTTTCTCCTCCAAGGATACTCGAGCTTCCTCTTCTTACTCTAAGGCATTCTTCAAGGAGGCAATTTCTAAGGAATCTTCTCTTTCAATTCTACCCTTTTCTTCGAGAAGTTCTTCGGAATGAGCAAGTTGATCCATAAGAGCATCAAAGTGAAGTTTGTGCTCACCTTGCAGGTTAGTAAAAAATTGTCCAAAGCAATAACTTCTTCTTTTATCTTAAGACTAGTATGATCATCCATATCCATATTTATATTAATCTTAGGAAATGAAGAAATAGAAGATGATACCTCAAACCCTCTTTCCATAAGGCAAGTGATGTTGTTGTTGATGACATTCTCATTTGGAGAGTCGAAGAGCGATGTGGGAGTAGAAGTGGTGGCTATAGCAGCCACCTCTCGAGTACTATCTTCATCCTCTTCATCTTCACTTGCAGAGGAATATTCTTCTTGTGCCACCAAGACAATCTTGGGTTGCTTCTTGTAAGGACCATTCTTCTTGATAAATGGTTTCTTTAAAGGAGCCTTGGATTTTTCTTTGAGAATGAGCCTGCCTCCATTCTCTTCTCTATTTTGATAAGGACATTCATCCACAAAGTGCAGCCTATCTCTACAATTGTAACATGTCCTCAGTTTTGGGGCATTCTCTCTTCTTCCACTTGACCCATTCTTGCGATCGAGTTCAGACTTGGCCTTAGTTGGGTCCTTCCAAAAATTCCTTGCGTAGAAGGCCATGTACTCTCCATGAGCATGCTTGACCTCCTCGGGACAGCCCATGGAGACAACCTCGTATCCTCTTTCATTCTCATCTTGTTCAACAACATTTTCCTTTAGAGCAACATTGACTCCTTTTTGCATTCCAATAGCCCGGGCACGAGCATCTTCAGCGTTCTTAGCTGCAACCTTGAATGATGCCATTTCTTGCATGACTTCATTGTAAGTCATTTGATGGTAGTTGTGTGTACCTTGCAAACTCTTCAATTCCTTTGGCTCAAATGGCATTAGAGCACTCACATATTTCCTTTTTATCCAAGCATCATTAATGTGAGTGGCTCCATGCTTTCTAAATGTTGTTGCACTGCCCTTGAGCCTTCTATACATATCTTCATGGTCTTCACCATCCAACATGTAAAATCCTTCAGCTTCATTGCTAAGGGCATCATACCTATTTCTTCTCATGCTTTCATTTCCAATGAATAGGTCGGTGAGTGAATCCCAAGCTTCTTTGGCGGTGTTAAAGTGCTCAATGTGGGGCATGTCCTTGAGAACCACTCCAAGCTGAATCATGTGGAGAGCCGTTGCATTCAGTTGACTATCCACAACTTCTCTCCTAGTCAAGTTGGTGGGGTCTCCAATATGAAGACCATCTTCGATAACCCTCCAAAGCTCAATCCACGAACTGCATACATGAGATTTCATTAAGAATTTCCATTGATTAAATGAAGATGTAGTAAGCTTGGGTGGATCACCCCTATTGTTTATATGAGGATGAGGGATAGGTGGGTCGGGAGAATATAGGTGAGGGACCTCACTATAATCCTCCTTACCACTTCCCTTCTTGGAGGCGGAACCATTATGTTTCTCACCCACCACTTCATCTTCCTTAGAACCGGCATGAGACTTATCCTTAGATAGAGGAGTAGTGGCCTCAGAGGAAGATGGAGATGGGGTTGTAGATGATGTGAGACGAGCAATCATTTGCTGCATCTCTTCCATCTTGGTCTCAAAGTATTTCAACAAGGTTGTTTCCAAGATCTTGAGGTCATCCATTGTGACCTTGTCCACAGCCTCATTCCCATTTTCCTTAGTACCCATACTTCTCTTAGGCGGTTAAGCCCAAATAAAGAGTCGGGGCTCAGATACCAATTGAAATGGATCATATGGGCACCTAGAGGGGGGGTGAATAGGTGCTACTTCAAATTTTAATGCTTTTTCAATTTCAGGCTTGACACAAAAGGTAAATTCTCTAGATAAACTACTATGTAGAATTTCCCTATATGCAAACCTAACTACTAGCGAGTAAAGGCGATTAAGATAGAGGAACGAGGAAACTATAGTGGAGCACGCGGAGACACATGATTTGTTTTACCGTGGTTC
Source organism: Avena insularis (assembly GCA_023614405.1). NCBI lineage: Eukaryota > Viridiplantae > Streptophyta > Magnoliopsida > Poales > Poaceae > Avena > Avena insularis. The sequence continues at coordinate 232,610,385 of CM042692.1, forward strand.
CTTCCTTGTTAAGGTAAGTACATCTGCGTTGGAGTGGTGGGAGGTACTAAGACCACCACACCACAATAGGCCTCACCCTGTTCTCCGATGGATCTCGCCACCAAAGGCCTGATCCACCTTTCCACTATAGGAACCCTTCGAGGCAGGAAACAACGCCTTTACACAACTAGCGGGGCACAACTCCGCAACCAAATTGGAGGCTCCCGTATTGACAACAAGCTGCCACAAGAACAATAGTTATCAATAACAAAACACAAGATCTAGATATCAATGAGAATACTAGATTTGGAATTCTCCAAGTGAAATGGAGAGGAGTTGAAGCGCTTGATTCGTGATGATGATGAATGATGTCTCCTCCTTCAATTCCCCCAAAGATCGAAGCCTTCGGGTGGTTGAAGTGGGAGATCTCGGGAGAGAGCTTTTGCAACATGTCTGTTCTTTTTTGAATGAATCAAGAGATATGACAGGAGGGGAAGACGTAGCCTTTATAATCCTATCCAGAAGGAGCCGTTAGAGCTTTTTGGGGCCAGATTATCCGGTCTGAGTGAGGGCCGGATTATCTGGCCTGGGGAAAACTCGGGCCCACCCTCGAACTATCCGGGGGATAATCCGCCCCTAATCTGAGAGTCGCGTCGTGCCGGCCTTTGCACTCCTCCTGGGGGCAAATTATCTGGCCCAAGGAGAGGGCCAGGTTATCTGGAAGGGGAAGAAAATCTGCCCCACTTCGGATTGTCCAGGGGAAATCCGCCCCTAGTCTAAGACTCGCGCCATGCAAGCCTTTACCAAGAGGGTCAGGCCGGATTATCCAGCCCTTGATGGGGGCGTATAATCCGGCCCCAAACACCATAAACACTTCCCTGCACACTTAGCACACATGAGAAAACTCCGCGGTATTGTTATCTAACACTCAAAACACAGGGAACCATGAAATGTTCTTTCACAACGTCTCTATGACAACCATAACCATAAGAGCAATATTATTTGGAAGCTAAATAAAACAAGGAACATGAGAAATATACTTGTAATAGCATTGATGCTATATAGGTATGTATGGTGTACACTATGGGAATTGGTTTTAAGGGTATTTGGATAAACAAGCTTTTATTGTATAGTAATTTTTGGGCTAGCAAAAAGATCTACAAGTATGCCATTGGATCCATAGTGCCCGACATTTATCATCACACAATGATCCATAGTATTAAACATCAATGTATATGAGCAAAAGGTATCACTAAATAAGGCACTATAAAATTATCATTCATTACAGTATTTGAGCTAGCAACACTAAGCATGACTTTGAATTTCAGCCTTTTGCATTCATTCCCTTTTATTTTGATAACACATAACTCATTCTTATCAAGGAATGTAATCATGGGATATATTGTTTTAGTAGATATTTCCTAAGCATGCAAAACATCTATCATGGTGGTTTCATTTATTCTCAAGGCAACATGCAAAACTAAACATAAACTAGAGAAAGACGCTCCAAGTTTCTATGATCATTCTATGTTGCTCAAAAAACAAAGTTTAGAGGTTTGCAAACCGAGAATTTGATAGGTCCAGTGGGGTGCCTTGGGCATCCCCTAGCTTATGGTCTTCACCATTCTTGGAAAACTATTAGTGTGGTGTTGCTCCATTCCCTATCAAAAAACTTCAACACAAAGCTTTCTCCCATTTTTTTTGAACCTCTTGAAAGTAGGGGATTCCCTACTCCCATTTCTTTTCTATGGGGTGACATTAGTGGTACAAAGATATAGTGCTAGTGGTGATAAAAGCCCCAAATAAAATTTGTTTTTAAATTTCCAGAGAGTTCTTAAGTGGCCAATATCCATAAAATATCAAAAGACTCAAAAAAGAATCAAATCAAAACTCAAAAAAGGCCACTCTTGCAACAAAAGACAGATTTTGTCCAGAGAAACAATAGCTGCAGAACGTATTTATTTCGCCCACTTAAACATGTTAGGAATTTTAGCCAATTTTTGTTCATATAGGGGATGAAAAGTTGTAACTTCAGTAGAAGATTTTCTCAATCAGAGTTGCAGAAAAACCATAAACAACAACTTGCAGAAATTTTCAACTCCAAATATATGTTTCAACTTTTAACATCCAAAATGGGTAAAACTTGGTACTTTAAAAAAAAGATAAAACCTTTATTTTAACAGAGAATAAAGGTCAAAAAACCAAAAACTTAAAAGAAGCAAAAAGAAACAAGAAAGAATCAAGAGAAGCAAACAAAGAAGAAATAAAATGTTTTTATTAGTTTTTTGTTTTATGAAAGATGAAAAGCAAGAAGCAAATAAAAATAAAAAAGCATAAAATATTTTTGTTGTTTGGGTTTTATAAAAACAAGAAACCAAATGAAAAAACATAAAATCTTTTTGTTGTTTTTGTTTTAAGGAAAAACAAGAAGCAAATAAGAACCATAAAATGTTTGAAAGGTTTAAAAACAAAAGGCAAGAAGAAGCAAAAAAACCAAATAAACTTAAAATATGTTTGGTATTTTTTATAAAGAATATGAAAAATATGATCCAAACAAAACAATAAGGTAATTCAAACATGGTTTCCACAAACATACAAACAAAAACATGAAGGTAAAACAGAAACATGAGTTTGGAATGATATTACTTGAAATACTTGAAAGAAGAGGGGTATGCGTGGGCATCCCCAAGCTTGTGGTCTTTCTAGTTCTTGTCCTCTACTTATTTCTTATCATATCATGTCACTCATCTCAAACAAAGAAATATTTCTTCTTTATGTTACTTGAATGCCTACAAAATGGTTAGTTCTCCAAACAAATGATATAATAGTTTCTAACATGATGCAAACTTTAGTAAATATTGTGAAACATTTTATTCAAGAAGCTAATATATTAAAAAAGAGACAGTATTTGTATTTTCTTTTTATGTGGGGAAAGTTTTAATGATATATTCTTTGCAATGGTTTCATTGACATGAACAACACATGCTCAAGGTCGACCCCAATGTATCGATTGCTAATCCTTCTAATTTGCTCTCCAAAATTTATATTTACTTAAAATCTTAAAATAATTGTTAAAAATAACAGTACCTAAAGTTATTTTACATGTTACATGGATATCAATGTGTGCTCAAATAGAATAGTATTTGAATGTATATGGAGCACACCACAAAGCACATAGACATTAACATTCAAGTCTAACTTTCTTCCTATGCATTGGCATTTTATATATGAATAAATAGCAACAAGTTTGTGGTATCCAATGCACATAATGATCATTAGCTTTCATTTTAAATAGAATGGAAACATAAAGAGGGTTTTTATCTCTTCCTCTTTCATAATTATTGCAAGCATCAAAAGCAAACTTAATCTCATAGTTTTGAATATATTCACCATATAAAGAAAAGTCATATAATGAGCATAATGGATCATCTAACTCAACTATATGACTTTAATCCTCCCATATATTAGACATAATTGCTCCACATAGATGACTACTAGGCAATGAAAGATCATCATCATTATAAGAAGAGTTGTTCATGGGAATTTGTGTGTTACCCTTGTTGGGAGTAGGAGATGGGTAGCTACTCCATTCTTCCTCCACTATTTCTTATTTATCTTATATCTCCTTTTATTTGGGATGCATGGGCATCCCCAAGCTTAGCTTTTGTCATCTTCTTCTCTAACACTTTCATCATGATTTCTTGCATTCAAAAAGTTAGTGCCCAAGGGAATGCTCAAGCTTTCAACATATCCGACTAGCATATCATACACATCATTGTGGTAATTTTCCATTATATTTTTTTGGGTTTTAATTTTATATGCAAGGTACTAAAAATAAACTAGCAATGCAAACAATAATAGAATCCTAGTGCTACGCTCCCTGGCAACGGCGCCAGAAAAGTATCTTGATAACCCCCAAGTGTAGGGTATCACCATAGTACAATTCGATAAATATTTGAGTGTCGAACCCACGAGGAGCTGAAGGTAAACTATCTATTCTCTAAATCCCTATAACCCACTTATATGGCCTTCTATGCAAAGCTAGGATCTAAAGTGTGTGTGTGTGTGTGGTTGTTTTTGGTACTAACTAGAAAACAATAAAGTAGTTGAAATAAATACTATAAGTAAAATAATGCAAATGAAGTGGAGCTAGCGGAGTGGATGTGGATAATCTATGGGAGCAAATATTTAGGCAAATTGATATTTCATTCATTTAGTTGTCACAATTAGTGAATCACATATATAGTCTTTTTATTGTTTCTTCTAGGAGGAGACGTAACTAGGTGTAGCCATAGCTATGAGCAAATACACCCCTAGTGATTGATCCCAAGGCCAATTAAGAACAAACAAGGAATATTAAGACATAAATTCCAACCACCGCATTTAGATCTAAGGTCCGCATGATAATAATCCCATTGATTAACCATGAATTAATACTACATATATTTCTAAGACTTGGGATTTGGCTTCTGTCAAACTCCGTCTATCCCTCATCCTATCAACATGCAACGGTGACAACCTTGTGCATCCCCCAACATATGTGTGCACTCATATATTAGTGCATCAAGATCATCATAGAAGATAACATATACTTGTATGCAACCAAAACAAACTAGATCATAATTGCCATAACAATTCACTACTCAAACAGCAACATAGTCATACAATAAATCATGGGAAAATAATATATTGCATTATACATCATGTTTTCCAAGAGATTATAATGGGGGATGGTGGGATCTTGCAGTAGAATGTGATGGAGATGAGCCTCCCCAAGGGGGAGAGGTAGCACCGGCATGGAGGAGGCGGCGCTGGCGGCACCATAGGGCGGCAGCTCCCCATCGACCTCCTAGGGGCGGCGGCAGCCCTTGGGGGTAGGGGCCCCTTGCCCATTCTTCTTCCTTGGAGATGGTGTTGATCTTGAGGAGCACCTCCCCCTCCTTAGGGGCTGCCAAGGAGGGGGAATTTCGCGGCTATGGGTGGATGCCTCCAAAAGTAGGGTTTCCTCTCAATATATAGTGGTGGAGATGCAGTCTTGGCCATAGGATGGATGCCCCTTGGATCCAAAGGCTCTTGGGCATCTCTAGAACCTTCCTAGGACCCCCTCTATACTTAATGAGTCCATCAAGTCATGGTTGGGCCGAAATCATGAAAGATGGTAGGAGTTTGAGTCAACACGTCACATATTTTTGGACTCCCAAAACTGCTTCTGTCCTCTGCAGTAATATGGCTATAAAAATGCATCCGGACTCCGATTGAGGCAAATTTTATGTGTAAATTGTTGCGCATAAAATTCCCCACAAAATTTCCTTTTTACACCTTTTCCATAAGACGTCATCTTTGGGATCGTTTCTGGCAATCTTCGAAAAGAGTTCTGCAAGGACAGATTCCAGGAATTTCTAGATTTCTCCATAATGCACGATTTCCTTCCATATTTGTGTATTCCTACACAACAAAGTATAAAACAAGAACTAAGGGTAAGTTATTCCGGTTTCCCTCTTACTCATTACTAGCATCTACTAGATTATATCATGGTGCAATTGGTGTTTTTATCGTAGAATTTTTTTGGTTTCTATGTTGCGAACCCTTCAGATATATCTAATAAAGAGGCACCAGTGGGCAATAGTTGAGATTTGGCTTTTATCCTGCCTACTTGTTGTTGGGGATATACTTTCCGGGTATCCTCACAGTTCCTCACTAACCAGGGTGGCCCACTTCGGGTTAGAGCTTTGCTTCACGGACGGCCCAGTCAGGGAGAAGAAACGGGGTCCAGTCCGGCTACGAGAAGGCCTAGAAGACTTACCGACTTAGGCCCATAATGTTACTTGTAGTTCAAGATGTACTCTGTAACCGACTCTTAGTCGTAGCCCGATAGATCTCTCCTGTAAACCTAGGCCGGATATCTATATAAGCTGACCTAGGGAGAGCCTTTAGGGCACCCCTTACAATCACAATCTCAACTCGCACAGGCGAACCCTTGTAACCCATATTCCGGCTCTGCCGTATTACTAGATTGCTAGCAGGAGTAGGATCCGTCCAAAGCCGGTGGATTCGAACCTGGGTAAACTTGTGTGCTCACCGTCCCAGAACAACCATACGTCTCACATCCATCTCTTCCACACACCTCGAGGAGCCCCTCATGGTGTACTTGTCATCAATCTGACGACAGTTGGCGCCCACCGTGCGGCAGGTGAGCTTCGGATCTGCGTTCCGAGCGAAATCAGCAAGAATCGGAATCGGCGAGACCATCGCCGTCAGTCGCATCCTCTACGCCAGTGACGTGCCTCTCATCGTTCTCGACGAGACCTGGATTCCGGCTAGGGAGGCTGTGACTGCCTACACCATCATGTCTTTTGGCGAGATCGATGTTTACATCCGCTTTTCTGAACCCACCCCACCCACCCCAACGATGATGATAGAGGCAGAAGAAATCTCTGGATCCCCTTTGTCCGTGGAGGCGGCAGAATTCCGGATCTCAGAAAACCCTAATCCCACCCAGCCCGCACTAGTTGTGGAGATAGTGGAGAAATCCGAACCTGAAGTAGACCTGGCGGCCCAAGTTGAATCTGGAGTGGATCTCCCTAGAGAGGCCGAATCCCAGATCGACCCACCCGCTGAAGTCAAAATCCAGGAGGATCATAGTAACGACACTGGTTCCGGCTCTGATGACGCCGGGACAGACAAGCCTTTCCTGAGATACACGCTAAGACGCATGATGATGCAAGATGCAAGCATAAACGATATTCTCGAGACCATCAGGCGTTTCAAGGAGGCCGATCACGAGAGCCGAAACTATCTCAGGAGGCATGCGTCGCACTTCGTCGGGTATGTGGGATCCGGATCCGGCTCTGCTGATGCTAGAGACAACACCGACTCTGTACTAGAGGCGATCAGAACAAACACCGACGTACCCACATCCTCGGATGAATCGATGACGTCAGCAGATTTCTGAAAGTTCTCCGTGGAATATGAAGAGGAGTATAACTCCAAAGCTGCAGAGGAAGGAGAAGCCATGGATGAAGGATCCGGGGAAAACTCTCCCAAAGCGCAAGATGACATGGAAATCGGAGATAATCCCGAGGTCCAGATGTCCGAAAGTACCGATCAGAGCTTGACTCCGGGAAATGGACCCAAAGCGGTCTTTGCTACCGGCGCTTCCAAGAAGGCAAAGAGGAAGAACAAGAAGAACAAGACCCCGACGAAAGACCCTCCGGCAGAGGAGGTGATTGCCGAGGAATACGAGGAAGACTCGGATGGAGCGCTTATCCCAAACGAGCCCAAAAAAGAAGAATCGATGGATGGACACGTGATCACTGAAGGTGCGCATAAACTCATCGATGCTGCATTAACCACACCTATTCCTACAGCTGCAGAACTTACTGCTGAAGAGCTGGACGAGAGGGCAGAGGCCCTAGAAGTGCGTCGTCAAGTACTCCTCGATGAAGCCAAAAACATTGAGGAGGAAAAGAAACGCATGGCATATACGGAGAAATACAACTCTAGGCAACACCAGAAGACCAGGAAATGTCATACTGATGACAACCAATTCCCGCAGATTCACAAAGTCCTTTTTGGAGGAGAACTTGGGATGCCTCGACGCGATAGCAACGGGGATTGGGTGTACCCAACGCCAGTACAGAACACCGTTGCGGCTCGGGAAATCCTATCGGCTAATCTAGGCCCGGAGCAGATCCGGTTGGGAATCAAACTACTCAACAAAGGACTAGAGAAGCAAAAGGTTGCCCTGTCCAGAAGTCAAAAGCTGGTCTCAGATTCCGACCAATGTCGCACAGATCCGGCATGGGCTGACGTAAGACCCCAACGTGTTCCGGAACAGCAACATCGTTCCGACCGTCGGGAAGACAACCACTCAAGAACTGGATCTTCAGGACAGCACCACAAAGCTGCTCGTGACTAGCGTAACGTTAACCCAGTTGCAGAGCAACAGGCAATTGCTGCACTGAATCCGAGGAACCCTCCCCGACGAGAGTCGAAGGACCGCAGGGAAGAAGATAAAGAGAAACGTCAGGAGGAGGACCGACAAAGAATGCCACCTCCTAGACATGCAAACCGTCCGGATGACGGACGAAGGAACGACGGACAGCGTGCTGAGTCAAGCCGGCAGGGGGCTCGTCACAATGAAGACCCTCCCCGGAACCGAAATAATGACGCTCCGGATGGAGGCCGGCGATCAACCGGAAATAACCTAGCTGCTCCACCCTCTCCACCAAGTAGCCATCACAAAGGCTCCCAAGGAGGCCAAGGAGGGCGTCGTGGTGGAGGAGGTGGTGGCAGAAGCCGAAGTCCGGCTCTAGGGCACCGCAGCCACAACCGACACTCGGTACGATCTCTATCCCTGAATGACGCAAGGCACAGGATCAACTCCAAAATAGAGACACGACGCTATGAAAACGATGATATATACGTGGGCCCAAAGTGCTTCGGACCATGCATAAGAGCTACAAGATTCCCGGAAGGATTTGCTATCTCAAGACATATTCAAGCCTACGACGGTATAGCTCGGCCAGATACTTGGCTATAGGATTTCTTCCAAGCTTTCTGCATCGCCAAAGGCGGAAACATCCTGGTCGTAACCCGATATCTCCCACTGATGTTGCAAAAGACGGAACGATCATGCTCAATGAACTTCCGGAGAACACCATCCACAACTGGTATGACATGCAAAGTGCGTTCTTTCGGAATGTCGAAGGCACATACCGGAGGCCCTGTACGATCGGAGACCTACAGCGTTGCACCCAGAAAGCCGGAGAAACTTGCCGGGATTATCTCGGATGACAGATCGACACCAAGAACTCCTGTGAAGGAGTAAATGACCAAACTGCGATTGAAGCTTTCATTGCAGGTCTCCCAATTGGTTTATTGCGTCATCATTTGAAGTGTTACAAGGTCACCAATTTGGGAGAGATGATAGAAATAGCGAGCAAGTATGCAGATGTTGACGATGTTGCAAAGGGATTACTCAACGCCCTGGCTGTGCCACAGTCAGCAAAACAACCAAAGCAACAAGCTCAGAAGCGCAAGAATACCTTGGAACAGAAACCCAACACGGAAATGGCAGTAGTAACTGCTACTTTCGGGTCTGGAGGATGAGGAGGACGTGGTGGTGGCCGCAGCCACAGTCGTGGGACATCAAGAGTCCAGGGTAGAGGAGACCAGCAACCCGGAAAAACCTACTCTTGGGCCGACATTGCCAACAACCCATGTGTGCATCACTTAGACGCTAATGGGGGCTCGTCCCACACAAACTCCGAGTGTCGTTTCAATGACGACATTAAGAGAGATGATACCACTGGCTACAAAGCTAAGCAGAAGAAGGGAAATAAGAATCCCGAAAAAGATAAAGAGACCAAGGAAGATTCCAACATGGAGGAAGCTGATGCTTCAAATCCCAAGATGGAAGGGAAGAAAAATTTTCTGACCAAGAAAGACACTTATGTCACCTTCCTCGGATCTCAACCAGCAAAGGTCAAAAAGGCAGTGCTACATGAGCTCAATGCAACAGTTCCGGCTGTCCCCCAATTCTTGGACTGGTCGGAAGTGGCAATCACATTTGACCATGCTGATCATCCGCCTAAGTTGCACATGCGAGGAAAATACGCCTTAATCCTCAATCCACTTATTGATGGTTATGGTTTCTCCAAGATTCTCATGGACGGTGGAAGCAGTATTAATATTCTGTATGTCGAATACGCCGGATGAAGATCTCGGAGACCCAGCTGAACCATAGCTCTATGATCTTTCACGGGGTTGTCCCAGGAAGACAAGCAAATTCCCTGGGAGAAATCACTTTGGATGTTACCTTTGGAACTCCAAAGAACTATCGGACGGAGGCACTTTCCTTTGAAGTGGTCCCGTTCAAGAGTGCGTACCATGCTATATTCGGACGTCCGGCTTATTGGGCTTTTATGGCTCGTCCATGTTACATTTACAATATGACGAAAATTCTAGGTCCCAATGGCGTGATCACCATCAGGGTAGACCCGAAGAAAGCGTGAGAGTGCAAGGATGGAAGTGCCGCCTTTTGCTGAAGCCGTGCTGCACGCCCAGGAGTACCAGGAGATCAAGAAGAGCATAGATCCCCGAGATGCCCACAACGAAGAAGGAGGTGACAAAGCTGAATCCGGAGTTCAAGGCATCAGAAGAGACGAAGAAGACGCCTTTGAAGGATGATGACCCCTCCAAGGTGACCCAGATAGGCGTAGGCCTTGATAGCGCATAGGATAGCATGCTCGTCAAGTTCCTCAAAGCAAATCAAGATATCTTCGCATGGCAGCCATCTGACATGACCGGAGTACCTAAGGAACTTGCCGATCACTCTTTAAATGTAAACCCGAACACTAAAAGTGTAAGACAATAGCTAAGGAACTAGCATGGCTCGAGTTAGCCGGATTGATAGAAGAGGTCATCCACACTGAGTGGTCGGCCAATCCTGTAATGGTCCCTAAAAAGGACACCACTGATTTAAGGATGTGTGTTGATTATACCGCCTTGAACAAGGCTTGTCCCAAAGATCCGTTCGCTCTGCCTAGGATTGATCAAGTTATCGATTCTACGGCAGGCTCGGAACTCCTCTATTTTCTCGACGCATATTCCGGTTATCACCAAATCCGGATGAAGGAATCTGACAAAGTCAAAACTTCATTCATAACCCCCTTCGGAACCTTCTGTTTTGTTACAATGCCCTTTGGGTTGAAGAACGCAGGAGCTACGTACCAACGCACAATGTAGCGTTGCCTCCACGACCAAATCGGACACAATGTACATGCATATGTGGATGATATTGCGGTGATGTCCAAAAAGAAGGAAACATTGATTTCCGACTTGGAGGAAATGTTCGCCAATCTACGAAAATACAACATAATGCTTAATCTGAAGAAATGCTTCTTTGGAATTCCAGCCGGAAAACTGTTAGGTTTCATTGTGTCTCAAAGAGGCATAGAGGTGAACCGAGACAAAATCAAGGCTATAGTCAATATTTCTAGGCCAACTCGCCTGAAGGACGTACAAAGACTAAATGGTTGCATCGCTGCAGTCAGTCGGTTTGTAAGCCGGCTCGGTGAAAGAGACGCACCATTATACAAACTCCTTAAAAAGACCAAGGATTTTGTGTGGACCGACGAAGCTGAAGCCGCACTACAAGACCTGAAGAAAGTACTCTCATCTGCTCCTATCCTTACTGCACCAGAGCCATAGGAACCGATGTTGCTCTATCTTGCTGCGACAAACAAAGTCGTCAGTATCGTTATGGTAGTGGAGAGACCGGAGGAAAATCAGGATCACTTGGTGCAGCGTCCGACTTACTTTGTCAGCGAGGTCCTGACAGAACCGAAACAGCAGTATCCGCACTATCAAAAGCTGGCTTATGGTGTGTTCTTAGCATCTCGTAAGCTACGACATTATTTTCAGGAGCATCCAATTACCGTGGTGAGCACAACTCCCATGAGAGATATAATCAACAACAACAATGCCACAGGACGCATCGCCAAATGGGGCATAGAACTCTCAGCTTTCGATATTGAGTACAAACCCCGAACAACAATCCAATCCCAAATCCTTCCCGACTTTGTTGCTGATTGGACAAAGACGAAGGAGAATATGACCCTCCCTGAGTCGGAATATTGGACCCTATATTTTGATGGGTCTAAGGCTCGCGGGGGCTCGGGGGCTGGCGTGGTGCTCAAATCACCCCAAGGAGATAAACTTCTATACGTGTTGCAGATCCACTTCACAGCGACAAATAATATTGCCGAGTATGAAGCACCGCTACATGGAATCCGGATTGCTAAGGATATCGACATCTGACGTTTGATGTGTACGGAGATTCGGATCTTGTTGCTCAGCAAGTGTCGGATATTTGTAACGCAAATAAACACATGGCAACATATAAAGCTATCGTGGATGATTTATCTAAATCATTCGAAGGGTTTGAGGTTCAACACATCCCTTGAGTAGAAAACGAGGAAGCAGATGCACTATCTCGGATAGGCTCTGCACTGAAAGAGGTCTCGGATGGCGCTTTTTTATAGCACCTCAAAGTTCCCTCAATAAAGGAAGTGGATGAGGAATATCCGACCAAATCCGACTCACCTCTAATAGTAGTTCTGGCTGTAATTTCCAGCTGGACTCAACCCTACCTTGACTTTTTGGTAGATGGCAAATTACCCGAAGATGAGATTCTAAGCCGGCAGATTATTCGACGAGCGAAAGCTTATACTATAGTTAAAGGTGAGCTCTATAAGCGGAGTGTGTCTGGGGTTTTTCAGCGTTGCGTATCTCCGGAAGAAGGAGTGGAAATCTTAAGAGAAATCCACGAAGGCGACTGTGGTCACCATGCTGCAGCAAAATCTTTAGTGGCAAAAGCTTTCAGACACGGTTTTTTCTAGCTTACAGCCAAGGCAGATGTTGAACGGCTGGTCAAGATGTGCAAGGGATGCCAAAAGTACGCCAAACAAGCTCACGTTCCGGCTGATCAGCTGCGAACAATACCTATAACATGGCCTTTCGCGGTCTGGGGGCTTGACATGGTAGGACCATTTAGACGGGCTCCAAGTGGATTTACTCACCTCTTAGTGATGGTGGATAAATTCACCAAATGGATTGAGGCTAAACCCATCACTAGTTGTGATGGAGCAAGTTTTTACCTCAAGTTTTTCCTGAGAAGTCTTTACCATCTTATTTCCGAATGATCATGTCATAGTCGAAAATCCCAGAATAGTTGAAAGGATTTTATGCTCATGTTTGTTCTGGTTTAGATTTCCAATTCTAAATATGCTACCTTTGGGTATAACTCTAAAGTTTCTAGTTTATACTTTGGTTATTTGTCTGATTGCCGGATGCGGGCATTTCCAAGTAGTGAATTGTTGGTACTGGAAGCCGGCTTTGTTTCCGAGTTTAAACTGGTTTAGCAATTGAGCTCCGTTGCTCGGCAAAGTTTCCATGCAGAAAGTTTAGCCGGCTCACGAAAGGGACGAGGCGAAAAGCCAGATAAACGATAAGTAAAGACAAAAAAGTATAAGTGCTTATGCAAACATTTCAGGCACACAAAAATTTAAGCCAAAAGTGCTAAATAGATTAAAACTTGGCACTAGCAAAAGTTTTCAGAATAATACATTTGTTTCTGATAATCTATGATGCAGGAGAGGAGGTAGGAGGTGCCGGCTCGCTGGACACATCAGCCATGCCCTGATAACGATCTGAGATGTCCAAATCCGATATGGTTTGGCCACCGTCAGAAACTTCGGCTGCTTCTTCGGGAGGCGGAGGCGGCGTGTCCATGCGGGTGAAGAAGGGAGTGTTGTAGTTGGTTAAGTCAGCTAAATGACACCCATATCTAGCGCAGGAGTCCATGATGGCCTTGATGTCTTTCTCCTGTCCGTCTTCGTCCACCTTGCAATACCCTCTGGTCACTTGCCAGATTTCCATGCTTCCATGGTGGCTCATGACCATTGAGAGGGCGTTCTGCGTTGCTGATCGTGCGTAGGACATGTTCCAGTCCTGGACGAGCTGCGGCATCTCTTTTGCCTTGTCCCGCACCTGAAAGTCGGACATGCGATGCATGTCCGGAACCTTGAGAGCTTCGCCAATATCCTCAATAGATTCGCGGAAGTCATGAAGCAGATCACCGACTTGGGTAAGCCGGTGGGTGCGAGGCTCGGCAGAGGTGGAGTCCGTCAAGTTCAGAGGACCTATACACATAACGCAAAACGGTTAAGTAAATCCGACATCGAAAGAGTCAAAGAATGTAGACAAGTCAGAAAGATGGAAACGTACCAAAGATGACGTCATCAACTCTAGTCTTCTCTTCACGAAGACTCTGGAGTTCAGCCCGGAGTGCCTCGGAAAGGTCCTTCTCTCTGTAGAGCTCCTCGTTGAGATCCGAAATTTTCTGCTCGTGGAGTGCAATCTTGCGATCACGCTCTACGGTGGCTATGGAGGAGGATTCGAGAACTTGAGCTATGCTCTTCTCATAATCCGCCTTAAGCTGGTCAAGCTCTCGGCGAAGATCCTTGTTTTCCACCACCAGGGTCTTCAGATTTTCAGCCTCTTCGATCCTAGCACAGGACTGCTTTATCAGTGCTGTAAGTCAAAAAGAACAACAGTTCAGCAAAAAACATTCGACTATGAAAACACAAGACAAGGTTTGAGTGTCGGAATGTTTACCTTCGGCCTCATCCTTGGAAACCTTTAGCTCATCATTCTTAAGTCAGAGAGCTCTGATCTCTCTCCGCTTATTGCAGACATTCTTCAACAAATCCTGGTTATATGAATTAACTTTCCGTAAGTCAGAATACCCAGAGTCAGAAGTCTACTGAAGACTCGGGCTAATATTGTAGCTAATATCAGCACGAGCCTTGGGGGATACACTAGTTCATTCCTTGGCATCCTAAGGAAGCATAAACCCGGATTGTATATCCAACTTCATGCTTGGGGGCTAGAGGATATGATATAAAGTACAATAAAGAAAAACGTGAGTTGGAATTCCGACTTACATGATGTTCATGTGTGAGCTTGCTCAGGCACGTGTTCTTAGTCCCTCGTCATGAAGGCGGAGGGTGAGTGGAATAACCGGAGGTGGTGGAAGCACACCAGCTCTTAGTCCCTCGTCGTGAAGGCGGACTTGTTAAAGAAGGTCGGAGTACTTGATATCCTTCGCTTCTTGTGCTTCTTCTTCGGCAGAGAGATTTCGGCTTTCCAGGCATTGTCGGGCCAGCAGCTGGATTTCCTCTGCAAATTTCCATGACAAGCCAAATTTAGCAAGTCCCGGATTGTTCAGGAGGTTTTTGGCAAAAGTCTCTGCCGAGGGATCATTACCCGAAGAGGGTTCACCCTTATCAAAACCTGAGCCACTCATGGTGGCGTCAGTCTGCGACTCAAGGGTCGCTGGCCCTATTGAGGGAGCCGGATCTTCTGCGACAACTGGCGATGAATTAATCACTAGCGTTGCGGAAGGTTGAGGGGCAGAAGTCGGAGGAGCCACGGCAGGAGAAGCCATAGTCAGCTTCGTCTGCTGCAGGGCTTCGAAGAAGTTCCCTTCCCCTTTCCCTTGATGAGCTGTTTAGCTCTGAGAATGTGATAGGATAGAAAACATTACATCTCGGAAGAAATTACGAGTAAAGTACAAAGGCAGAAGTTGTGTGGAAAGTTACCTCTTTACGACTGGCACTTCCTTTGTGTCGACAACCCTTGTTGAGCCTTGCGCTTCACAGGCACAACGTCTGGAACCAGTTCTTCCTCTGAGAAGACTCGGAGGATATCCCTCGATAAGGCAGTTCGACTCGGGGAGAATTGACAAGCTGAAAAGAAGATAATACCTCGGTATTGCGAAATAACTTAAGGTGAGACACATAAAGAGGGTTTATTGTTAAAAGCTTACGCACTCTGAGGTCTTTACTGTGTGCATGTCCAGAGACAAGTCCGGAATCTTTCTCTCAATCCGCTCCTTGATCAGCCATTTGATCTGGCTTATGTAATCCTGTGGCTTTAAAGCCTTGGGACTGATGCAGAGGGAGTCATTCCTCGACGCCATGATGGAATGCATCAGACGGTCGCCGTGGTGCTGGAGAGGATGGATCCGGCGTGTGACCTAAGACTGGACTAAGTCGGACCCTCTCAGGCCCTTGTGTTTTATCAGATATTTGATCCGCCTCTTAGTGACGATCAGATCGTCACTCAGAGCTGGAGGAGCCTCATCCCAAGATGCTAGGGCTGTGGCAGCTCCGTCGATGAAAGTCGGCAAAGCAGTAGCTTTGTCGGGAGCAGGAATATCCTTATGGTAAAAGAAGGTGGCCGGCCACTGTTTGACCGACTCACTAGCTAAAATGCCAAGATAAGTACGCTCGCGTCTAACTAAAAGGCTAATAGTGCCGGTAATATAAGGATTACCGGACATAATGTAGTTTCTACGGACATGAAAGTAGAATCGGAATAAAGTGAGACTCGGCCTAATGCCGATATATCCCTCACACAAAGTCGCATAGGCGCTCATCTCTAAGATTGAGTTGGGGAGAAGATGGTGAAGTTGGACACCATAGTGATCTATCACCTCGGAAAAGAATTCCAAGGGAGGGAAAGACAAACCTCTGTCGAGGTGGGTGCCAAAGTGTACCCGCTCGTCGGCGTGCGGGTTGGGGATGGTTTCGCCGAAACCGCTCCGCCAGTCGCCAGTGCGGAGGAGCCCTTCATTCTCCACGCCGTGGAGCTTCTCGTTGTCGAGGAGACACGAGATCCAAACCCCACGGTTGCTTTCTTTCTCCTCCGCTGCTGCCGTCGCCGCCGCTGCGAAACCAGCCAAGCCGGACGATGAAGATGAAGCCATTACTCCGGTGCATCGGTGACCTTGGATGGGTGGCGCTGGGAATCTGGGAAGCAGAGGAGCTCTATGCGCGGGGGAGAAGTGGAGGAGAGGAAACGGCAAGGGAATAGGTGAAGATGAGGAAAAGGAAATCCTCACCCCTTATAACCACCTAACCGTGCCAAGATCCGTGCAAAAGCCACAGTGTAACCGCCACGCATCATGGAAGGAACTGGGAAGGTTCCACGCGATGATTACGTCGCCTCGATCTCCGCGTACGCATTGAAATGGCGCCTCGGTTCCGCGAACGATGGACCCACCAACGGTCGTGCTGACAGGATGTTTGTAAGATGACGTGACTTGACCATGACCAGTGTCAGAAAACGTCAGAGACCAAGTTTCGGCTTAGTTTGAATATCAAGGTGGAAAATCCGAATAACGTACTGATAGGTCCGACTTACTTTTGAGACCCGGATCGTATTTTTTGTTTTGAAGTTTCAGGAACCCATCAAGATTCTATAAGCCGAAGATCAATCTAGATGATGATGAATCTGACTTTGGATCTTGGAGACTTCCGGGGGCTGTTGTTGGGGATATACATTTCGGGTATCCTCATAGTTCCTCATTGACCAGGGTGGCCCACTTCGGGTTAGAGCTTTGCTTCACGGGCGGCCCAGTCAGGGAGAAGAAACGGGGTCCAGTCCAGCTACGAGAAAGCCCAGAAGACTTATCGACTTAGGCCCATAGTGTTACTTGTAGTTCAAGATGTACTCTGTAACCGACTCTTAGTCGTAGCTAGATAGATCTCTCCTGTAAACCCTAGGACAGATATCTATATAATCCGACCTAGGGAGAGCCTTTAGGGCACCCCTTACAATCACAATCTCAACTCGCACAGGCGAACCCTTGTAACCCATATTCCGGCTCTGTCGTATTACTGGATTGCTAGCAGGAGTAGGATCCGTCCAAAGCCGGTGGATTCGAACCTGGGTAAATTTGTGTGCTCACCGTCCCGGAACAACCATACGTCTCACACCCCTCTCTTCCACACGCCTCGAGGACCCCCTCACGGCCTACTTGTCATCAATCCGACGACACTTGTGTCCACCTAGGACCCGAGTACTTGATGCATGTTCTTTGACTATCGTATAATCCACTTGTGGGAGACTTTTTGGGACCCCCTTCGTATGATCTCGATTAACATATTATTTCTTGGGGCCTCAATTAGTTTGGGGCTTTACTACTATCATGTACTTATGCCATGCTTTACTGCTCTATTTACTACTATTACTTGAGGAGCGGTTTACTACTGTACTATTTTAGAATTGTGCCATGTTTTCACGGTATCGACAAGCCTAGTCACACTTTCGGGTTCCTATTCATTTACAACTGTCGACACAAACCTTGGGTCCATCTCGAAGCCCGAGGAATTCGTTTTAGGTAGCTTAGTGGGGTGGCCACCTGAAATTATTTTTGAATCTTGTAAATGCTTTGTCATGATGCCTCTTTGCTTTCATTTGTTTTTTCTCGAGGTTGATCGTGCGTGTGTTGCGATTTGTGCACCCCTGCAGGGTAAATCTTTTTGAAAAGTCGTGTCCGTGGTTATGGACTACTTGGAGCACAGTGTCTCGACCATAGACAAATCAAACTAAAGTAGTGCTATAAATTAAACTTTGGCATGACTAGTAATCAACTCCATTGCAATGAAATGTTAATTAAAAGTGCCAACAACTGGTAACATTGGGATGTTTTATGCTATCTATATCTGACTAGTAAGTGTTGCAACTTCAATGGAATGCATAAATAAAACTCCCAACTATCTGAGTTCCTCAAAAGTACTTCCTAGTTGGTCTTTAGGGGGGAAACTCTAAGATGGGTTATGTTTGGTGTTAGTATCAGGTTGGTTCTGAATAGGTCTCTCTTACCCCTCTCTAATAGCCGACAGTTGTATCGCATATCTATACGTTGTTTCAGTTCATGTGCTGCTGCCTCTAAGCCCACCATACTTATGGAGGCGAGAGCTGCCAAATTGTAAGACTCTTCGTGTACTAGCCTCAGTACCGACCGCTCCCTTTTTCCCTTGACTTTATCGACAACCCTTTTGCTTTGACAGGTATGAGTTCGATGATGTTAGCAAGGTTGCCCTTTTGGCTTGGCCTGGGAAGGGTTATGGATGCAATTGGTTCTTCTTCAGGACTCTTAGTCCAATTTGCATCTTATCCGTACTCAGATGTTGTATCGTTTTCAATGTGATTTGGATCTTTGTAATGTATATCTGTATTCTTGACTCGCTTAGTCGTTGTTGTATATATATGTTCTTGTGGGTTCTATCATGAACTATTGTGTAATGGTATTACTTTATTTTACAGCCGCACACAAGTGCTTGGGGGCACCATTGAATCATTTCTATGCGGGTTTGGCAGGAATCGCTAAAATCTGCATAGGGCCGATTCGAGGGTGTTAAGTGGATTCAGGCGCTAAAGCTGAAAAGGCTCAAAACCATGCGCTGGGTGGAAGAGACGTTAACTATCATGATGAATGACTACCAGTACTATAAGCACATCAAGGTTGGATAAATTTTCACTTGCATCAGTACATTCATTTGTGCATAAGATCACACTCGAACAAAAACTTCAAACTAATTGTCTTGTCACGTAGGTTCACCCGAAGGACACCGAGTTGATGAATAAGCTCATTCAAAACTATGCTCAGATGAAGGTGAGTTATGTTGGTCGTATTCCCACGGCACCCATCTCTCCATCTAAGATACTCCATGCTCTTAGCCACCTGATGGAGCACAAGGCACAATGAAAGGGTAAGATGGTTACCTAGAGGGAGGTGAATAGGTTTTTACAAATTTATTTGTAATATTTTGCAAGTTTTAGGCTTTACGGAATATAAGTGTGCCTAAATGCAAATTGGGTAAGGTAACCTAGATGATGACACAAGGTACTTCAAGCAGGAAGGTTGTCACAAAGTAAACAAAAAAAAGTAAGAGGTTCTGTTTTGGAATAACCGAAGCATGCGGAGACGAAGATGTATTCCCATGTTTACTTCCTTGGGGGAAGCTACATCACATTTGGAGAGGTGTGGCATCCCAAGAAGGATTTCCCCAAGCCCTGAAGGGCACCTTATCTCCGAACCTATCCAAATGAAGGAATGTCTCACTTACTCGTGGTTGACTTTAAGGTAGTCTCCAAACAATCACAAACTTTCCATGGGGTAAATCACAAGCCAGAAGCCTCTGTGCGGCCCTAGGCATCTAGGGTTTCCCGCAAACCCAAGAGTAACAAGAAAACTCGATGAACTCAAGGGGAATGAAATATGGCTTGGTGGAAACATAGAACGAGACCTCCTCTTGCTTTCAAAGGGATTTGGATTTGGTTTGGTAGAATGGGAGATCCTCAAGCTTTGGTGTTTCAACAATAGAGTGAGAGAGAGCTCAAAGAATGAATGTGAATACTTGAACTAACCTTCTTAGTGGAGAAGAAGGGGGTATTTATAGTCCATGTGGAAAACTAGTTGTTTTGTGGAGCTAGAGACAAAACTGGCGATAAGTTTGGTGGGGCTGGATTCTAGGCCGGAAGATCCCGGTGCCAGTCCCGGCGGGCTGAAAACTAGACCTGAAACTTCTGGCGCCAGTCCTGGCTGGTAGGAATCTAGACCAGGAGCATTCGATACCATCTAAGATTTTTGGTGGTCCACTAGAACACTAGACAGTACCGTGTTCCTTTAGGCACTGAGATATTCCAGCGGCATAGGAAATCTCGCTGATTTCATAGAACCCCTTCACGAACTATTTTTTCACTTTGACTTTTGGCTATCTTCTCAGGTGGGTGTGGTGGATATTTGGTATTAGGATGTGTATATGGTGTTTTGCATCCCCAAAGATCTCATCAAGACCTCCCCTCTTAATAGTGCGGTGTTTCCTAAGGACTCAAATAATAAAAGAGAGAAATGCAACAAAAACACCGGCTCTTCTCATAATTAGCGAATGGGTAGGGGGTCTCACAACACCTCTCTTCATCACTTGTAGACTAAAACATGTACAAACACTAGTAGGTAAACTCCGTCCATGCTATAGCTTTGGTGTCAACATTAACCAAAATATTGGATAAGGGCATTTTCCCCTTACAATCTCCCCCTTTTTGGTTAACCATGACAAACCAAGCTAGAGTCTTAAAATATTATGATAAGCTTATAAAAAAGTTTCCATGGAAAAATTATATGAGTTTCCCCATAATGTATGCACTTAGTGGAATTTGGTTTTGAATGCAAAGTGCAACAATAGGAACTAGACTCCTCTCTGTGCCTCCCAGGGCACGACGGTAAGGGAGAACGTTGATTACCATAGGAGCTAAGTAGGTCATCTATGACAATGTTGGAAAACATGCTGCTGTGTTATAAGCAAAGTCGTTCGACGAACATCTGGCGACCTGGTCGTGACGCTCAAAAGTAAAAAAAGTAGACAAGGACGTGGGATGCTATAAAGATAATAGTCGTACACAACATATGCGATTAACTCGTGCGCAAAAGAGTAAGTGACAGAACGGTAGTCACACCAAGACGATGTGAAGATCATACGCAAGATAAGTAGAGATAAAAACATAAAAAACACAAACACATGAAGACAATACATTCGTTATCATACATGGATGAGAACACAAAGACATGTTAGACTATAAACTTCCATTTACTCACGATAGCAAACAAAAAAGTTACAACAATACATCAAAATAAAAATAAAGAAACTCATATCTGGATGAGCGCATAAACTCATGCTAGAATAAAAATGCATTTCTTCTCGATAGCGAACAGAAAGTTAAAGTTGTGGATCAAAACAAAGAAACAAAAGAAAAATGCCTACATCTAAAGTCTACATTCTAAATATGCGCCTCCTAGAGAGGACTCTAAGATATATCTACAAAAGCGCACGCAAAATAGTAAGTGCTCGAACGACGGTCACACTAATACGATGCGATAAGCAAAAAGAAAATAGTGAAAAAAGAAAAACATAGGAAGACAATACATTCATTATCATACATGCATGAGAACACAATGATGTGTTAGATGATAAACCTGCATTTACTCTCGACAATGAACATAAAAGTTACAATAGTACATCGAAACAAAGAGAGAGAAACTTATATCTTGATGAGCACATAAACCGCTCGAATATAAAAAATGCATTTGTTCTCGATAGCAAACAAAAATTTATAGTTGTGGACCGAAACAAAGAAATAAAAGAAAAATGCCTACATATAAAATCTACATGCGCCTCCTAGAGAGGGCTCTAAGATACATCGACAAAATGCTACATCTACAAAAGCCCCCGACGTCATAGCAACGAAAGCCTCTGATGTCGTCACCGCTGTGATGCCAAAGCCTAGGATGTCATAAACAATTCTTCATCACTCTCTTTGCCACGACAAGTACGCGACGAATAGAGTGAGGAATATTTGGACATGCCACCCGAGGCATCATCTTCTGTCTCCGAGAGGGCATCGTCTTCTGTCATCGCAAAGAAATGGTGTATGAACGATGCTGCGGCAAAGAATCTGTGAGAGGACATTCCACTGATGTGAGCCCGTAGAAGAACATCCTGCCTAACGCTAGAGACGTCACAGGATTATCATGCGTAGACAAGGTGTAGTGTGTTAGCTAACACTGCGGGGTATGTACAAAGAAACAAACCTATGCTTTCGCTTTCCGCCATACTACAGAGCACCAAGCCACCACCCCGAACACGTAGGATACGACAAAGCCATCGTTCGGGGTGGCCGATGGTGTCTCTTCTAGCATGACATGCAAAGAAGGTAAGTTGAACCAACTAATGTGATGCGAGAAACAACGAAGAAAAAGTGGTATTTTATAGGCTAAGTGTCGGTTCTGGCACCGAGGTTCCACGCACCTAGGATCCACTATACTGTCTTGCCACGTGAACCCACATCCGACTAGAGTATACGCTACCAGTAGTGATATCAGTTGCGAGAATCCGCCAATGCCTAGATGTTGGGGATATGCTAAATGGGTACCGTCATTGCATGTTTCTAATCCGGATAATCCGGGTGGCCCACAGTTGGTAGCACGGCCCATGGCCTACTGGGCGACCCAGTTAGACAGACCCAGAAGGGAGGCCATGCCGGAAGAAGGAGGGCTACGGTATAGTTATCGACCAACCTAGAGCCTTGGAGTACAAGACACGAGGACTAGTTAGTATTAGTGTAGGACTCTATAACCTATCCGGCAAGGTCTTTTCCTATAACCCTAGGTTCTGGCGCCTTTATAAGCCAGGCCTGTGGGATACTTTAGGGCAACAATCATAGTGCTTAGCTCAACACCTCGCACAGTGAATCGATCCCTATAACTCAGCGTATTGCCATTATAGTGATTTATAGCAGGAGTGGAGTTCCGCCACCATCACGAGACTGGAACCAGGGTAAGCTGTGTTACCTCGTACCTGTCAACTCACCGCCTTCCCCCCACCTCTCTAAACATGCTCTGTGAGGATCCCTCCATGGCGTACTCATCGGCAATACAATGACAATTGGCGCCCACCGTGTGGCAAGAGGCGCTTTGAGCTCTACATCGAGCGAGGTCCAATCTCTTCGTGGGAATCAGCGACACTATAGCCATTGGGCATGTTCTCTTCTCCGACAATATTCCTATCATCCCTCCAGATGAGTTCTGGATCCCGGCGAAGATGAACCCCAACTGTTGCTCCATTGTTCTAATCGTGGACATCCATCTCTTCATCGGCGAAACCAACTTAGGTCCTAGCTCCCAGGAAGTCAAAAGCATGTCAAGTCCCGCACAGATCGCGTCTAGGAAAGACACGTTCACAAAAGGATCAGGCTCGGATCTCTCTCCAGATTTTGCCAGCTCAGATCAGGAAAAATCAAGGACCACCCGAACCGCTCCTGTGCAGGATATAATGGTGGAAGGACCCCGCAGATCCACTTGGCTTCCTCGAGTGTTTGATAAGTGGAGGTCACACTTTGTCGGCGTCGTCACCATCTTCGACCGGGCTAGATGTGTCTAGAGGACGGGGGAATCCCCCCGTGAGTACCTTGCTAGATGGATGAGGGTGAGAGAAACCCTGGAAGGTAACCGCACTGATGAACTAGTATAGCACTTCGTGGAGGGGCTTACGCCCGGAGCACTTCTCCGACATACGCTCAAGAGGCGACAGGCTTCCGTCTTATTTAAGCTCAATGAGATGATCGCAACTATTAAAAGTTTCGCTGACACATTTGAGGAAGCTGAGGCCGAGATCACCGCCACAACCGGAAAAGCCAAGACTACCGGCCCGACTCCATCTGCCTCCACCTCAACCATAAAAAACACTGAGGTTAACTCGGACTCACCGTTGTACGCACCTTATGTCGAATTCAATATGGATGGCAGTGTGATGAGTCCAAAATTGTTGCATATCTAAGTATATTCATATTTTCACTCATTACATGTTACATCTATCTATAACTATGCCTATTGTGTATGATTATTAGTTTTCATTCATTTAAACATGGGATTTGCAAAATATTAGTTTTATTAGGATTTTATTACTTTTTTCTTGTCTTTGATTTATGTGTAGGTTCTATGGACAATTATGGATAAAAGGAACGGAGAGGATTCAAAGTGGAGTTGTAGGCACCAGATTTAGTCATTTGAGGGGAGGAAAAAGTGGATTTTTCCATGAACTCCTAATTATGATCCAAAGTCGTGGTGTTGTAGCCCTCCTCCATACGAATCCAACGAGCCAAATAACACCTCAATTGGAGTCCATAGGAAGAAACGGTGGCCAAAATACTACAGAGTAACGAAGGGATAACGACCACTAGTACGGGCGGATCTGTCGCATCCTAAGATTTCAGAAATTGGGAGTAGGAAAAAATTAGATTTGCATGTCATTCATAATCATTGCAGTTGCATTCATGCAAATTTTTGCAAGAATTGAATTTGAAAACCCTAACCCAAATCGGTTTTGCAATTAATCCTATGAGGATTAAATAAGGATTTTATAAATCCGATATTTTTGAACTAAACCAAAAGATACAACAATAACACTAAAATGATCTACATGATTTTAGAAAATTTTAGAAACAAATTTCAAGTCTTTTGGACTTAGTATTAAAAAGAAATGGAGGAAAGAAGGAAATAGAAAAGGAGAAGGAAAAGAAAAAAAACTAACTACCCTAGCTAACGGACCGACCCAGCCGAGCCGGCCCAGCCCACCCACCTACCCCTCCCTAGCTACAGCCCACTTCTATACCTCGCGCTTGCGCGTCGCGCAGCAGCTGCAAAGGCCCATGGCGAGCCCAGCAACCAGCCCAGCCTACTACCCCGTCCTTATCTCACTGGCAGGTGGGGCCTGGTCGTCATCCCCTTCATCAAGCCGTGCCCGATGCGGAGAAGAACTGCCGCCAGAAGAATCTCTGGATTCGCTCGTTTTTCTCCGACCCCTCCTTCGGAAGCTCCGCAGATTTAACCCGCACCTCCTCCTCTTCGAAATCCCCTTGAAACCCTAGATTCTTGTGCCACCAGGCTGACAAAAATTTCTCGCCGAACTCTCTGCACCACCGCAGCCATTGAAGCTCGGGTGGAGGTCCAATCCTTCGATCCCATCGCCCCGAGCCCTATTATCCTCGCAAAGATCTTCTCTGCATCGCACCGCCCCGCTCTGACCCTTTTCCCTTGCCTGCAGTGCATCAGAGCCTCCGAGAAGAACCGTCGGAGCTCGACTGGAGGCCGAGAAGACCAGCCGGCCCTTGCCGTCTCCTAGGGAGGCGCCACGCCACTCCGTGACCAACCCTGACCGCCGCACCCCACCACATCGCGTGGACCACCTCGCCATCGCCGGAGACCACCGGGGCGCCACGAACTTCATCGCTTGAGCGCTACCGCCGCTATCCCCGTCCGTCGCCGATGAGCACCCTGCCCGACTCACGCCAGCCGTCCGATCCGGAACCAACGGCCTGGATCATGTGTTGACCCCCGCAGAGGACCGCTGACCAGTCAAAGGCCCAGTCAGCGCCACGTCACCCCTGACCCCAGTCAGCAGGAATATTCTCAAGGAATATTCCCGTATATTTGAAATTGAATAAAATTTGCAGAATGTGTATTAAACTTCAAAAATTCATAGAAAAATAAATATGAGTCCAAAAATTATAAATAATATATAAAGGGATCAGTAAAAATATGAAGAATAATAATATGCACTTAGATCCAACCTTTACTGTATATATGCACTTAGATCCAACCTTTTTGGAGTAAATAAATCACAAACAATTATTTATATATCATAAAAATACAAATAAGATGTCTACGGATTCCTTATGCCATGTATGACATTAATATGGCCTTATATCTAATTATGGACGAATAAAATGTTTTAAACGTTTTAAACACTTCTAGTTAGTATATAAATTATAGAAAAATATCTAGAACACCAAATTGAGTGAATCAAATTTCCACGTGTTTGTTTCAGTAATACCCATCTAAATAAAATATAATCAAAATTATTTGTCACGGTTTTAATAGATGATATTACGGAAAGCTATAAACCCAATTACAATAATAATTAAATTAAAAAACAATATCTGTAAATGATTTTTAGGTGATTCCAATTGCTACTGTCTTTAAATTGAATTACCTATCCATTCGCGTTTATTTTACAATTTAATACGACAGAAACATCAGAAGTTAAATTAAAGTGAATTAAACCCTATTAAATTAATATATCTTTATTAATAATTTGTCTTATGCATTAAATACTTTTCCATATGCATCATGAGACATATTAATGTTCAGAGAACTAAATACAACCATTGTGACATATTAAATCATTATTCATGCCTTTGTTCATCATCCTTTTATTGTATTATGCATAATTGCAATGTTTTGAATGGTGTGTTTGTTGTGTTTTTCTTCAAACGCTAGATTGCGAGGAGTGCAACTATTGTGATTGTGATGAGTGAAATCTTTTACATTGTGAGGATTATCTGGACGACTACATCTACAACAAAGGCCAGTAGAACTATCATAAATGTCCTACTATTTTTTCTATGCATGTAGTATATTTTAGTAGTGATGCATGTGTAGGATTTTTTTACTACTATGTTATGCTATGACACCCAGGCATGATTGCCATATCTCCATGACTTGAGTTCCTTTAAGCCATCGTATTGTAGTTGCTTAGCCATTCTTATTAGATGCACAATGGGAATTCATGATTGATTCTATTATGGAAAGATGTGTTTTTCTATAATGAAAACAACTAGAAAGTAATGAATCTCCTGGGTGTGATGGGATTGATTTTTTGGTGGTTTCAATGCGAAAAGGAACCCAGGACACTAAGATTGGATAGGTTTCTTGTGTAGTAGCTTCCAGTACAGCCGCATGTCATCATTTGTCTTGACTAAGTAGGTTGTGGGAACCTGACCCAACGTGACCAGCAGATGTAGGGGATGTAGGTTGGTATGGGTCCGTCCTGAGGGCTCAAGGTTCTACTTCTGAATGGTTTCGTCTTGATTTTCTCCCTACCATGGCACAAAATGAGTGTAGTGGTACGAGCGGGTTGACTGGGTCGTGCGGGTAAAGTGTACGAACCTCTCGAGAGTGTTATAATCTAAGTACTTAGCCGTGTCCCCGGTTATGGACAATATTGAGCAACTAGGCCTAGAACTGTTTGGAAGATCTCACTCATCCCAATTTCTCAATTATTAAAACTTGATGGGTGAACATGGGTTTAGAAGCATACAAAGCTAAACTGTCTTGTTTCTACATGGGTTTATGCTGGTATGTCCTTAGAAGAATTTTTTTAAAGAAATAAAAGTATTTCAAAAGTAGGGAAAAGTTATATTGCTTTATGCAAATGAGCCTGAGCTCCACCTAGCCAAATATACATGTAATTGATAGGTTCCATTATACATCCACATACTAGTCCTACTTGCCAATACATTCAAAGTATTGACCATTCGCGGCTGCAACCTTTCATGTTGCAGGTTATTATATTTCTGAGTGATCGTTCATAGGTCGCGAGACTCCACTCAACAATTGTTCTCCTATGGCACATTTGAAGGATGGAGATCTACCTTGTTATTGTTTTCCGCTGTGTACTTGGACAATGTAATGTAAACTCTGGATCATATTCATTGTATTTATGATGCACAGTTATATTTGATATCATATTGTACTGTGTGTGCTAGTGAACCGATCCAGGGGTTAGTGATGGCCCAAAATATATCGAACTCGTTGGGGAACCCCAAGAGGAAGGTATGATGATCATAGCAGCAAGTTTTCCCTAAGTACGAAACCAAGGTTATCAATCTAGTAGGAGCAAGGAAACACCCCAAAGGTGTAGCTAGCTGAACATTGGCAGGGCGCACTACCGGTGCCAGCAGCAACATGGAGACTTGCACAACACAACCACAGAACTCTGTCCCCAACTTGCGATGAGGTTGTCAATCTCACCGGTTTTGCTGAAAACAAAGGATTAAACGTATCGAATGGAAGGAAGTAATAGTTTGCAGAAAGTAAACACAAAGATTAAACAGTTTATAGATTGTATGTAAAAGGAAGGACTGGGATCCATAGTTCACTAGAGGTGGCTCTCCTTAAGATAGATAACATGCTGGTGAACAAATTACAGCAGGGCAATTGACAAACATCGAGAAAGCAATACATGCATATACTAATCATCTTGACTCCTTTGGAACTTGATTGGGCATTAAAACATTATACATAGACCGCCATCCAACTGCATCTATGAATAATAATCCATCTTCAGGTTATCATCTGAACCCCACTAGTATTAAGTTGCAAGCAACAGATTATTGCTTTAAGAATTGCGTGTAAAGTAAACAATACGATTGTTCTATGAACAAAGGATTGTTGTTTTCTCCCTAGTAGCAACAACACATCTAGTACCTTAGAGATTTCTGTCACTTCCCTAAATTACCAGAGGCATGAACCCACTATCGAGCATAAATACTAACTCTTGGAGTTGCTAGCATCTACTTGGCCAAGATAGCTACTAACAACGGAAAGCATGCAAGATCACAAATAACAAAGACATGATAGAATCAATAATTAATCTGAAATAGCATCTCAATATCCATCGGATCCCCGTAAACACAACATGCGAAATTACAAATAGATGATCTTGATCATGAATGGAGCTCACAAGATCTAGACACGAAAGCACAAAGGAGGAGAACCAGCCATCTAGCTACTACATGGATCCGTAGTCCAAAGATGAACTACTCACGCATCAGACCGGAGGCTTGCATGATGATGAAGAAGGCCTCCAGGGTGAATTCCCCTCTCGTGAGTCTTGGAAGACTTCAGATCCCCGATCCAGGGATGGAGATGGCAATGACTCTGCACTCTTTCGTGGATTTTTGATCGGGTACTTAGGGTTTTTGTCCCGAGGGCATCTTATAGGCAAAAGGAGAGGCCGAGGGGGTGCCTAGGCTGGCCACACCACCCCCTGGCGCGGCCATGCCTGGCCCGCGCGACCAGGTGGTGTGGTGGCCCCTTGGCTCCTCTCCGTCTCGTATTCTGGCATGTGATGACTTACGGAAAAATAGGCACTTTGGCTTTTGTCCCGTCCAATTCCGAGAAGATTCATTTTCTGACTTTCCTGGAACCAAAAACAACAGAAACCAGGCAGCTGGCACTATGGCTCTTGTTAATAGGTTAGTCCAAGAAATGATAAGAAAATTACTTGAAAGTGTGGACAAAACACAAGAAAGTGGATAAAACCAAGCATGGAACATCAAAAATTATAGATACATTTGCAATGTATCAACATCCCCAAGCTTAACTCCTGCTCGTCCTCGAGTAGGTAAGTTATAAAAAGAAAGAATAATTTTTGAGGTGACATGCACCATCAAAGACTTGATCAAAGTATTTGTAAAACATTCAAAGCTGGGATCATAGTACTTCAATCATAACATGAAAGGCAAAGTTCTAGCAATAAGACAAAGAAACTATGATGCAACATGAAAAGGTACAAACAAAAGATTCATGAATAACAATGCTTTGCAAGACGTTTGTTTGTTTCACATAAAGAAAACATAGCATAATAGTATTCAGCTTGTCCCTCATAGAGTAGCAAATATGAATGCATAGGACACCTTCAAAGTTCATAAGAGTGACTAGATACAAATAGTTTAAAACAAGCAATATCAAGTTATGCATCAATCAACTAGTCTTGGGACAATGCACATAGAACTAAGAATGGCCACTATGCTCTCAAAGTAGGTGCATAAAGGTAGAAGGTGGAGACTCAATATAATAGTGGAAGAAAGGCCTTCATAGAAGGAAGTAGGGATTCAAGTCCCATAAAGAGCTTCCAAAAATTATGGTACTTATAGCTTTCAGCTCTCATTGCCCCTATCATAAGCATCTTTAAGGTGATTAAGGTTAAAGTGACAGAACTAAGAGGATATGCTTGACAAGTTATAAACCGAAATCTCATGCCCCTTACTTACAAAGACCGAACCTCATGCTACTCAAATTTAGTCACGAGTAAGCTCTTGTCATTGTAAGTACATGTGTATCATAAAGAACCGCCAACAGGGTACCCCTTGCACATGATACCGGAGCTATCCCATAATCAAAATGACAAGGCAAGCAGACAATGAGCATCTCAGCGATCTTTTTATTTCCTATTTGCATCTGTTTTTATTGAGGATGCTTCATAGGGTGCTCATTATGGTGATGCTGCAAGTTTCCACCATGATTAGGCATGGCTTAGGCTAGCGGCCCAGGCGTTTCTCTAACACACATACAAACTCCATGATCTTACAAGTTCCACTTTTATTTCACACCGCCGGGATCCATAAGCAAAAGAACATGATATCAACGGGGTACAAAGTACAAGTGCAATGTTGAAAGCGTTCCCCATGATACATGGTTCTGCTAATTTCAACTTATAAAGCGCAAGCATATACGCAACAAAGAAGGACCCAGTGGTTCAAGTTTATTAGATGCAAAAAAGTAAAGTGTGCCTTCAAGTTCGTGAGAGCTTTAATCACTAGTTTTCTCATACAAGTTTAATTTGGAAGGTAAACAAAAGCATGAATATACTTGGAATAGCATAAGCTAGTAGGTAGGTATGGTGGACTCTTTGGAATAACTTGGTTTAGGGAGTTGGATGCATGAGTGGAACTCATACTTGGTTGTTGAGGCTAGCAAAAGACTGGGAGCGAAAAACTAAGAGAGCAATAATGGCCATAATCATGCAGAGCAACAAAACATCATTGATCAAAGCATAAAGTGATACTACAAGTTGAAAACTAAAGGATCATAAAGGCTATGGTGACTTGAGATAGTCATAACATGGTGTGAGCATGTGCCAAGTCAACCCAAATAAAGCATGAAAGGAGAATACCACTATACTATGCTTTAATATGCTAAAATAATGCATGATTCATCCAAGGCACATTAAGCAATCTCAATTGTTTATAACAAGTCATGCTACAGCAAAGAATACTAAGCATAAAGCCAAAACAATATCAAGCATGGCATGACAGAGCATAGGCCACAGTCAAAAGCGAGCTCTTTTTACCACATAAGTATGAACTTTCCTACTCTTTTCCAAACCAAACCAAACTATTTGCAAACCAATGTATGAAAGAGGGGGTCCAACCAATTAATTCAGAAAACTAAGAAAACCAAAGCAAACTAAAAACCAAAATGAAAACGAAAAAGAAGACGCTCCAAGAACACCACAACCGTGCATGAAACAATAAAAATGAAGCGTTTGGAAGAAATCTGGGATTTTTATTGATGAAGAAGGGGATGCCTTGGGCATCTCCATGCTTTGACGCTTGTACTTCTTGGATATTTCTTGGGGTGACACGCGTGGCATCCCCAAGTTTGAGCTTTAGTCCATCCTTCATCTCATTACTCATTCCTTCCATACACTTGAAATTTTTCCTTCATACAAAACTTCACACAATCTTTATTAGCAACATTAGTGCACTCAAGATAATAGGTCTTAAGGTTCAGTTCCAACACCAATAAACTTCCATTAGAACACTAGCTACTATAGCACTTCCCTCAAAAAGCTCAATTCCCCAAAAGAACTCAAAAAGGAGCCAACAAGAAGCAAATGCAGAAAATGGCAGAAATCTGTCAAAACAGACCAGCAGGTAAAGTTTTTCGAAGACCTTCTGTTGCTCAAATCAAAAAGTGTTAAACTAACGAAAGTTAGATAACAACCTGGGGAAGAAGCACAAAAATTCACGCCTCAAAAAGACGTTCAGATATTGTACACGAATTTTTACGGTTGTAACACCCCATCCACTCCTGGGCCCGGGGGGTGTCACTCCTGGAAGCTTAATAGGATATATAGACTGGCTCCACAGACTAACACTAGTCTTTCCTGCGCACTTTTTCCTCACTCGTGTGCACCCGGTTACCCACTTTCCGGTCGGTCACCCATCCTAGAATTTCTATAGGCCAAGCACGCTTAACCTTAGAGTTCTTTTCGAATGAGCTTCCGGAAAAGAAGTTGCAACTTGTTGGTATGGGTATTCTATCAATCCTATTAAGCCATGTGCCTGGTCTCACAACGGTGAAGCACAGAAATCTATTTCGGACAGCAACTTTCCCGATCATTACTTCTCTCTCATTAGAGGTTACTCTTGGCACAAAAAGCAAATAAAAAGGATAAGGAGCGGTTATTACTGAAGTAATAACTTCCAAGACTCATCTAAAACTTTTGGGTTATCTCCCAATAAGTACTTTTTTTAACGCCTTTAAGTTAGGCATAAGAAGCAAGAAAGAATCAAGTGTTCTCAAATGAAGAAGCATTAAGACCAAATTTCTTGCCCTTACCTCTCTTAATTTTATTCTTAACCTTGGGGAAAATATGACTGTTTGGTGGAGAAGAAAGGTGCATGGTTCCCTTTCCCACATCTATTAATGCTCCAAGGAGTTCTAATAGGGACCTTCCAAGTGTAATTTGTCCTTTTCCTGCACATTCAATGACAAGATAATCAGTAGAAATCATTTTCCCAAGGATCTTTGTAAACACTCCTTCAGCTATTCCAATAGGTAAAATGGTAGCATTATTAGCAAGAGATATTTATTTTCCTCCTTCAGTAAGCCCCCAAACATTCAGAGATTCATAAATATCTTTGGGCATAAGACAAAATTCAGACATGATATCACAGCGGGCTTGAAAAGTTTCAGTGTTTATCTCAATCTTTTCTGTAGGGAGCCACTTTGATGGTTCAAAATTTATGGGAACATAATTGTGATGCTCCCTAAGCATATTATAGCAATCTTTTAAGCTAGTAGTGCTAGCCTCAAGAGTGTTCAATCTGGCAAATATTCTTGCGAAAGAAATATCAGTTTGGCTAGGCAAGTTGTAAGTAAGGATCAATTTCTTTATAAAATTTATAGCATCATCCTCATTACATTGGAGGAAATCTCCTCCCACAACAGCATCTAAAGCATATCTATAGAATCGAGCAATTCCAAGGTAAAAACTGCTAAGGAACAAGCTTTGAGTCATTTTAGGCTCAATTTTTTCATGTAGATCAGAGATTCTAGACCAAGCTTCTTTGAAACTCTCTTCAATTCCTTGTTTAAAAGTGAAAATCATTTCCTCGGGTGACATAGTGACTGGAGCAAGGCTAGACATAATGGAAACTTAAGATAGGAACTAATTTTTTTGTGTTTTCAAATAAGAAAGCAAACTAGTAAAACTATTTTTTTTGAGTTTTTGATAAAGAAACAAGCAAACAAAGCAAAAAGAAACTAAGCAAAACAAAAATAACAAAGTAAAGAGATTGGTTATGAGGGACTCCCCTTGTGAAGATGTCCTTGACTCCCCAGCAACGGCGCCAGAAAATATGCTTGATGGCCCAAAATATATCGAGCTTATTAGGGAACCCCAAGAGGAAGGTATGATGAGCACAGCAGCAAGTTTTCCCTCAGTACGAAACCAAGGTTATCAATCCAGTAGGAGCAAGGAAACACCCCAAAGGTGTAGCTTGCTGAACGTTGGCAGGGCACACATCGGTGCAACAGAACGTGGAGACACACGCACAACCACGAACTTCCACCTTGCGATGAGGTTGTCAATCTCAACGGTTTTGCTGAAAACAAAGGATTAAACGTATCGAATGGAAGGAAGTAATAGTTTGCAGAAAGTAAACACAAAGAAGTAAACAGTTTATAGATTGTATGTAAAAGGAAGGACCGGGATCCATAGTTCACTAGAGGTGGCTCTCCTTAAGATAGATAACATGCTGGGTGAACAAATTACAGCGGCGCAATTGACAAACATCGAGAAAGCAATACATGCATATACTAATCATATTGACTCCTTTGGAACTTTATTGGGCATTACAACATTATACATAGACCGCCATCCAACTACATCTATGACTAATAATCCACCTCCAGGTTATCATCCGAACCCCCTCCAGTATTAAGTTGCAAGCAACAGATTATTGCTTTACGAATTGCGTGTAAAGTAAACAATACGATTGTTCTATGAACAAAGGATTGTTGTTTTCTCCCTAGTAGCAACAGGACATCTAGTACCTTAGAGATTTCTGTCACTTCCCTAGATTACCAGAGGCATGAACCCACTATCGAGCATAAATACTAACTCTTGGAGTTGCTAGCATCTACTTGGCCAAGATAGCTACTAACAACCAAAAGCATGCAAGGTCACAAATAACAAAGACATGATAGAATCAATAATCAATCTGAAATAGCATCACAATATCCATCGGATCCCCGCAAACACAACATGCAGAATTACAAATAGATGATCTTGATCATGAACGGAGCTCACAAGATCTCGACATGAAAGCACAAAGGAGGAGAACCAGCCATCTAGCTACTACATGGATCCGTAGTCCAAAGATGAACTACTCATGCATCACACCGAAGGCTTGCATGATGATGAAGAAGGCCTCCAGGGTGAATTCCCCTCTCCGGCAGGGTGCTGGGAAGAGCTTCAGATCCCTCCTGATCTAGGGATGGAGATGAAGGCGGCTACAGACTCTTTCGTGGATTTTTGATCAGGTACTTAGGGTTTCTGTCCCGAGGGCATCTTATAGGCGGAAGGAGAGGCCAAGGGGGTGCCTGGGCTGGCCACACCATCCCCTGGCGCGGCCAGGTGGTGTGGTGGCCCCTGGCTCCTCTCCGTCTTGAATTCTGGCATATCATGACTTTCGGAAAAATAGGCACTTTGTCTTTTGTCCCGTCCTATTCTGAGAATATTCATTTTCTGACTTTCCTGGAACCAAAAACAGCAAAAAACAGGCAGCTGGCACTGTGGCTCTTGTTAATAGGTTAGTCCAAGAAATCATAAGAAAAGTACTCCAAAGTGTGGACAAAACACAAGAAAGTGGATAAAACCAAGCATGGAACATCAAAAATTATAGATACATTTGCAATGTATCAGTTAGCACTATACACAGGAACTCATCCTTACCAGGAGAGGGTGTTACAGGATTCCGCCCATACTGTACAGCCATACCGCCCGCCTACGACTTTGTTTCGTCAAATGGAACAACATTTGTGAAGGCCCAATGGGCATATTCGGCCCCCAGCTCCGTCGGTTCGTAAAACCGACCTCCAGATGCCTATTTAAAGAGAGGAAAACCCTAGAACAAGGAGGAGAGTCCACACACGTCACAGGGGCGGAGCCCTGCCATTCTGCTGCCTCCATAGCCGCCACCCACAAGATCTACATCACCATAGCCCTCAAGGGAGAGAGGACACTTGCATCTTGAAGGGCTACGCATCGATCTTCATCGTCATCTTCATCAACATCGTCTTCACATCAATCCCCTTTGTTTACTTTGTTTTAGTCCAATCTCTATTGTGGATTTGCACTTGTATTCAATTGTACCTTTATATTTCATCCATACAATTGCCATGATGTTTATCCCCTTCATGTATGAGTAGTTGCCTTGTTCTTTGGGAGAGATATCTATTACTTGTGTACAAAGATCCATTGATCTATGAATTGTGTTTGATCTCTCTCTATTTAGATGGTATGTGTAGTCGTTCGCATATCATTTTCCCTTTGGACTAAAGGGAGGGAGAAATCCTTTGGATGTGTCTTGGAAGCGTACCCGGAATGCCCCGTGACAGATTGGCACCGGCTCGTAACCTACACGGTCAAAGGAGGATTAATGAGGAACTCCCTAAGCTAATTATGATATCCACGGGGAAACCCTTAATTGTGGTGGTTTGTATGGGTGACTGCTCTCAAACATCGCAGTGGCTATTTAGAGGTGACCTTACTCTTGGCTCAACAAAGTGGCTTCCTATGAGCCTTGTAGTGAACATCTTATTATGGAGATCTCTCCACACATATCATGATATAAGAGATAGGTTATCCTAATCATTTATAATTATTCCATGCTAAGTGGTGAATCCTACACTCCTTGAGAACCCCTCAATCATATTACACAACACTTCATAGACACTCTCTTGCTTTAGTTTACTTTTGCTATTTAGTTTGTTCTTGTTTACTTTAGCACTTATTCAAACACACTCTTTATACACTATTACTTGGAATTAGAGATAACCTACAAGTACTCTCTAGTGAATAGTAATGAGGGGCATAAAGACCTTTACCAATAGCTCTCTATGGGTTTGATATCTTTACTTCGAAACTAGCTACAATTGATCTACGCACTTGCAGTCATCAAGCTATTTTCTGGTGTTGTTGTTGGGGAGCTAAGCGATTTTGGTCTTTGTCTTTAGTTGCTAATTTATTGTTGCTATACTAAAAGTTATTAACGAGTTTAAAGTTATTTCTGTTTCTTAATTTTTACTGCTTTTACTTATTTGAAAATAACAAAAAAATTATAAAACCAAAAAACCATAAAAATTTAGAAAACAAAAACTATAAAAACATTTGCTACTAATCATGTCTTGTGAGATTGCTATGTTTGAACAGATGAAGCTCGCAATAGAGGAGAAGAAAGTTGGAAATTTTGGATATTATATTACGAGGGAAGAGGTATTAGAAGAATGGGTGAGTTGGTTGAAAGGCTATTCATCCACATTATGTACCTCATACAATTTTCTTGTGTAGGTTGTGGTTCCAAAGATCATTTTATTTATCAATGTAAAAAATAATACCTTTGATATCAAAATAGCGCTTTATAATGGGAATTATGAATTATCTACTAATGTGGAGGTTTATGAGAGAGTACGTTTTACTGGTTGTTGTGAGTTTCTATCTCGCATGAGTGATATAAAAAGAGAAGATGAAGTACTCGATAAGATCTATGGAATAGTATACCTTATATACTCTTATTGTATTGATAACTTTTGTGATAATGCATTAGTGATTTCTCACAAGTGGATATCCGGGAAAGAGACTAACCTTTTGCATGACTCATGTAAGAAAGAAGAAGAGGATATACACCACAGCGAAGATACTACT
Source organism: Avena insularis (assembly GCA_023614405.1). Taxonomy (NCBI): domain Eukaryota; kingdom Viridiplantae; phylum Streptophyta; class Magnoliopsida; order Poales; family Poaceae; genus Avena; species Avena insularis. Next base: position 232,647,116 of record CM042692.1, read on the forward strand.
GCCACGAGTATGGATTTGTTTAACTTGTATGATCTGCTAGATGGTTGTGCAAAGCCCTTTTGTAATTCATATCATGAGCCTTGTGATAAATGTATGGAAGTTGGGCACTTTAGTTCTCAATGTTCCATTACTCTTGAAGAGTCCCTAGTGTCTCACACTAGAGAGGAAGTAATCGAGTATTTGGTTTATAAAGGTGTCCATGATCTACTCTTAAAATATTCAATCATAAGAAAGAGTAGTGATATTATGCTTCACATGAAAATTACTAACTTGTTACCAATGTTACAATCTTATTGCCAAGAACGTCTTAGTGATAGTCCAATTGTGGTAGAGAGTAAGGCACGGTCTAGAACCATAGTGTCGAAAGATAACCATTTGCAGGAACCACAAGATAAAGAGGAGGAACAACAAAAATGTGAGGTTGAAAAATATTGGCACACTACAAATACTACATTTGTTTATGATGCCTCTCTCTCTAGTAATGATTCTTATAATACTAAGACTAATTGTAATTTATCTGCGGAGGCCTTGTGCCTAGACACTCATGATGAGAGTATTAAAAATGATGAACTAGAGATAGAACTTTGTTATGATTCTTTGGATGCCAATATGCAGGGACCTGATTTACTCCCCATTGCAAAGGAAGAATATTATGAAGTGTTCCCCTACAATGGTAACCAAGGTAAATTTTTAACAGTTATATTCCAACTGTTGGGTCCGCAGCATAGAAAACAAAAAAAATTCCTATGGTGTGAACTACACGCCAAGATCTATCTACTAGGTACAAAGCAACGGGTGGACATACATCCATCGAGAACTTACCCTCGAAGACAACGAGTTTTGTTAACGAGTAGGAACTCGTGGTTGATGTAGTCGTACACTTGCCGATCTCAAGATCGTGATGAAGTCCAGCAGGTCCGGCTCCAGCACGTCCTTCAGATCTAGCACCACCAAGTCCAGCACCGCAAAGCAGCGGTGCATCCGTGATCGCACACACGTCTGGTACCCCGACAACCTCCGTCCCTCGCTCCAGCAAAGCAGCAGAAGCAGCAACTCCTTTCCAGATAAAGCCACTGGGAACATGTATCTCGCTAATCCAAGACCATGGGGAAATAATACTAGAGGGGGAGAGAGATCCTTCACGAGGAGGTGTGAGGAAGGAGGAAGAGGGTGGCCTTTTATAGGAGGAGGGGGTGCCCCTCCTTCATGGCCGACGCATGGGGGTGACTCCTCACCTCCCCCATTCATGTGGTGGTAACCCCTCCACATTAAAATTCCTCTTCACATTCCCCTTTAAAGTCCCTACTTTAAATGCATTAAAATTCTCCAAGTTTAATGCTCTCTCATTTAATAAAACTCTTTTATTAAATTTATTCAGAATTTTTTTAATTACTTTAATTAACAGACATTCACATAAAACCCCCTGCAACATTTCAATATTACATGCAGAACCAATTTCAGCAATTTCACCCAAAATAGTTTTGGTGTCTATTGAAATAATTCCAGCGCTTTCTTAAATCTATATCTGAAACATATTTGCTCCAAATGGTGTCGGTATCCCTTAAGTGTGTCACCCTACGGTTCACGAATAATGCAGACATGATCGAGACCCCTCTTAGATCAATAATCAGAAGCGGGACCTAGAGATCCATATTGACTCCTACATATTCAACGATGACTTCTGTGATCGTGAGAACCTTAAACGCTAGTAACTAAATCCCTTTGTCTCGCGATATATTACATATCCGAGTTTCGATCATCGGTATCTCCATACCTAGTTTGATCTTGTTGCCAACATGCACTCTTTTCTCGTTCCCGTGATATAACATTCTAGTGATCACATCACTTGCTTGCAAGCTATCTTAATGTGATATCACCGAGAGGGCCGAGAGTATATCTATCCGTCATCGGGATTGACAAATTCCACTCTTGATCCATGAGCCTCAACATAACACCTTCGTAGCACTGAACCATCTTTATAGTCACCCTGTTACGGTGTGACGTTTGATGTTATCAAGATACTCTTCCAGTGTTAGCAATTAACATGATCTCATGGTCTAAGGACTAAGATTACTCCGTATGAAGTTATAGCAATATAAACATAATGACTTTGATCGTAATGCTATACTTCGGATGAATGTTCATCACATCATTCCACCAATGTTGTGACCTCTTTATTAACAACATCCAATGTCCATGATCAGGAAACCTTGATCATCTTGTTAATCAACAAGCTAGTCTATAAGAGAGGCATAACTAGGAACCCCTTTTGTTTATTAAACACACATGTATTGATGTTTCTGATCAATAGAATTATAGCATGCAAAATAAACATTTATCATAAACATGGAATAAGATAATAACCACTTTATTATTGCCTCTCGGGCATATTCCCTTCAGTCTCCCACTTGCACTAGAGTCAATAATCTAGTTTGAAAAACTTTGCGTATTGAACACCTATGGCTTTCTGGTGTTGCATATACGCTATTGCTAGTGGTTAACATAATCTCTGGATCTGACAGTTTCAGGTCCGTGTGTATTTGCATATCTTTGTGTCTCTACGCATCACTCATTCTCAAATGAGATGGCATTGTATAAATTTGGTCCTCTGGTGAGACCTTTAGTTCGTTCGGGTTAAAATATGTTGATATTATTGTCACACAATATATCTTCATAGTATTAGCCCACTTTGAACCACACCTAGTTTGATAACAAACTACTTAACACAAATGCCCTCCTTTGGTGCTACTATAGTAGTTATATACTTAGCCTTTTGTTGTAGTATCCGTCACAATGTCTCAACTTTGGAACTCATCCAAATCCATCATGGAACATCCTTTCCATTACATTGTGCCACACATAGTCTAAATTGAGATAAATTTAATTTGTATCTTGTGACAAAAACTAGTATCAATGTAACACTTTACAATGAACTATGTTTAACTATTTATCACTTATACATGATATATTCTTAGTTCTTCCAAAGCTCATAAGAATATCTTTACTATCGTCCAATGATCATCTTGTGAATCATTCTGGTATGTGCTCATAACATTTAGAGCATAGGACATTTTGGATATATACATATCATGGTATAATCGATCAAAATCTTCATGTGATTTTACTCACCAAGTGTTGAAACACTTGAATCTTGATACAATTCTTTCCATGCAGCAAGAACCTTTCTTGTTGTTTCCATATTGAACACTTTCAATATCTCATATTGAACCCTTTCAATATCTCATATATGTATGTCTGGCACAACCATAGTAGCGCCTTAATCTATCCATATAGATAGTGATGCCAAATATTCTGGGTTTGCCCAAGTCTTTCATCGAAATCTTATTTTAATGAAATTCTTAACTTGTGTCAATACAAGATACATCATTCCCAATCAAGAATATGTCCTCTACATAATGTATTAGAAATATGTCTCAGCGCTCCCACTTAATTTCTTGCAAATGCAAACATCTTCATCATCTCCGATGAATTTAAACTCTTTTAACAATTTCATCATGGTGAAGATTCCGACTCCGTTATGCTTACTTCAACTATTGAAGTTTGCATGCCCTTTTAGCACCCTTTGAATTAACAAAACCCTTCGGACCGTGTCTTGTACACGTCCTAGGTAATTGTTCTATTAGAAGAACCTTGTTTTGTTTATTCAATTACCATATACCAAATTATATGTAGTGGTTGCTACATTAATCCGTCAAGACTATATATCGCTATGAAAGATCAAATCTTGTCATAGTCAACTCCTTGAACATTGCCGTAAACTTCTTTCCGACATGTCGACTATTTCATAGATGTTAACATCCATGTCTATTTCTTTATAGATCCAAACACGACCGATAGGCTTCACGCCTTTCCGGAGGGTCTTCCAAGTTCAGAAACTTGATTTCTCGTGTATGGATACTATCACGGATTCTATGACTTCTAGTCATTTTATGGAGTCAGGGCCCATCATAGCTTCTTTGCATGTAGTCGGTTCATCATTTTTAAAACAATAACGACTTGCTTATCAAATCACACCATTTGATTCTTACCGACCCACACGGTTCAATAGGAACTCTAATCTCCGAGATCACAACCTTTGTAATCACGGGAGCCATGAGCATTGTGGCCGCCACCGGGACACTTTTCGGTGCTGTGCTACTTAGCACATATAGCTAAGGTTCAACAACCTTATCCAAGTTCTATTGTCCTCCCACTTAACTTTTTGTGAAAAATTCCTTCTCAAGAAACTTGACGTTCCAAGTAACAAACTCTTTTGTCCTCGGTGTTATGGAGAAATTCCCAACAAATTCTTTGGGATAACCTATAAAGACGTGCTTATCCGACTTTGGTTGTAAACATTTTACTTATGCATAGCATACCAAAATTTAAGAAAAGACAATTCGGGTTTTATCCCAAACCATAACTTATATGGTGTCATTTCAACGGATCACGATGGTGCTCTTTTCAGTGTAAAAGCGGTAGTCTCTAAAGCTTTAATCCTTAAAACATAATGGCAGTTTTATAAATGACACCTTTGATCTTACCATGTCAAATATGGTTTGATTTCATCTCTCGAATATGCCATACTCCTATGGTTTATCGGGAAAAACAAATCATGGAACAATTCCTCAAATCTTAAGTGTTTTGCTAAACATGTAACTCAAATATCTTCCTTTATGATCGAATCATAAACTCTTTATTTTCTTGTTACAATGATTTTCCACTTCATCTTGAAAGTCTTTGAACAATTTTCAAATGTTTCATACTTCTTCCTTATTAAGTAAATATACAGATATATTCACTCAAATTTTCGGAGAAAGCATATGAAGCAAAAAGACCCATCGCATATGGCTACACATAATGGACTATGCACATGAGCATGCACAATTTCCAATAAGCTAGTCATCCGTTCCTCTCTGGCCTATGGATGGAGTTTCAATTATCTCAAGGAAAGTCTCACATGTGTCAATTGATCAAAATTAAAGACTCCAAAAATCCATCAACATGGAGTTTCTTCATGTTTTCTTTCCAATACAATTTAAAACAGCGATGTCACTTCATAAGTGATATTTTAATCATTTGTCTTGCGACATTTTAGCAATAGTGTTTATGGATGTGATTTCTCCCACTAGACTTGTAAAAAGTTCATCCATCCTTTATGGAATATGGTAATTTATTTGAACAACCATTGTTCTCGTAATACCGGAACAAAATAACAATTATTAAAACAAATCTTGAAGGCTATGTTTAACGTCAACGAAAAACACAATAACATTTTATTTGTTTTCGATGAACATCATCACTTATTCTCTTGCTAGTTACTTAGGCCATTGTAGTTCATGAATTGCGTTGTCCTGTATGACACTTCATACCAACCAATTCGGTATCCAATACCGGTATCCAATACCTCAGAACCACATTGTTTAACAAGCAAGGAATACAGCCATAACATGTATATCTTCTATATACCTAAGCTGGACATTTCCAACTTTTTCTTTACTGCCAAATATTTTATAGATTCTCTTTTAGCAATTTCTTTTCCTTTTAAAAGAATCTATCAACATCAATTGTGGTGTCATTCACATGACACATAGTACAAAGCGTATATAGTCAAATACTAATACCTTTGGACTTACACTTTGAAGTGGATCACCATCATCAAATGTTTGGTGTTCTTTCAAAAATCCATTCTCTAGTAATCTATTAGTGTAGTAAACATTTTACTTACATCTTCTATTCATCCTTATCATGACAACTTTCATGCTCAAGCTACTATAGCCTGTAAGGAAGAATGACGAGTATAATTTTAGTTCCCAAAACCTTTTGGGAGATCCAGATGCTTAGCATCTCCACCCTTCACAAATTCTCATACAGTATGAGAACATGTATTTTGCTAAATTATACTCTACCATAATGCAACCAAAAACATTGTTTCAGATATCACAATATCTTTCACACGTGATGGTTTCTGAAATAATTCTTTCAGCTCCTAGATAACCTCGATATTAAAACAACTTTTGAATATCAAGAATCATGGAGGCAAACATGATACTTTAGATACTAACAATGGAATTCTTACTCTTGATTTAATACTACTTATTAAACTTCATGGAGTAAATAGAGTTTCCTAAAAGTTTGCAATAGGACTTATAAACTTTAAATTGACATTCAAAACAATACGATACCAGTTCGTAAAGTAAATATCCAGAATTCTATAGTTCTATTATCTCAATTAAAACTAAGCATAAGGTAGTGAACAGACGCCAATGACTACAACAAATTATGCAAATTCACTTCGATTTAGTTTATGACAAATTTAGTTCGACTAATCCAAATTAGAAATGAACTCCCACTCAAAAACGACATCCCTCATGCCTTTTTGGTGATTACATGAACCAAATCCACTACACCAAGTCCGATCATCACGTGAGTCAGTGTAGCTTCAAAGGCGAGCATCAATATGGGCATCATACCAACTATATGACTCATGCTTAACCTTTCGGTCCGTGTTCCGAGGCCATGTCTGTACATGCTAGGCTCGCCAAGTAAGAACCTTAGTACTCGCGTGTGTAAAACTGTCTTACACCCGTTGTATGAAAGCGTAGAGTCGAGTACACCCGATCATCACGTGATGTCTCGAAACACGATCCATGGAACGGTGCATACTTAAGGAAGAACACATTTTTATCTTGATATCTAAATGAGGGATCATCTTAAGATGCTACTAAAACGCCAAAATAGCAATATAAGATGCAAACATTTAATGTGTAAAGTGAGATGATATGGTCCATGCATTTGATCTCTATCATATGCATCATGGTATGATCTCTATCATTCCTTTGTGTGTAAGGCCAAGGTCTATGGAACTTACACGTTAGGTGTGTTGTAAGAGTATCTATCATACATTTACTTACAACAATACCATATCAAGACACTAGCCCAGCAACGATCTCAACTAGACGCCTCTAATTTATCAATTGCAAGTTTTACGTGGCTTAGGGCTTTCGGAGATAGAACCGTTCTTACCTACGAACATGGAACCACAACAAGGATAACCAAGTTATTAGCAACTCGTTGTAAATAAGATATTGACTATAGTAGGAGAGACAGACACCCGCCAGCCACTTATGCAAAACTAGTTGCATGTCAGTCGTGGACCGCGGTCTCATGTACGATGACATGTAAGGTTGGTCCGGGCCGTTTCATCCCACTATGCCACCAATATCCAAAATACATAGAAGATGCAATAACATGATCATCATCGCTCACATATAAACATATGTGTACTACCCGTGTAAATCACCTATGCATAGATCAGGCTCTGATACCATTGTTGGGTCCGCAGCATAGAAAACAAAAAAATTCCTACTGTGTGAACTACACGCCAAGATCTATCTACTAGGTACAAAGCAACGGGTGGACATACATCCATCGATAACTTACCCTCGAAGACAACGAGTTTTGTTAACGAGTAGGAACTCGTGGTTGATGTAGTCGTACACTTGCCGATCTCAAGATCGTGATGAAGTCCAGCAGGTCCGGCGCCAGCACGTCCTTCAGATCCAGCTCCAGCAAGTCCAGCACCACCAAGTCCAGCACCGCAAAGCAGCGGTGCATCGGTGATCGCACACACGTCCGATACCCCGACAACCTCCGTCCCTCACTTCAACAAAGCAGCGGAAGCAGCAACTCCTTTCCAGATAAAGCCACCGGGAACATGTATCTTGCTAATCCGAGACCATGGGGAAATAATACTAGAGGGGGAGAGAGATCCTTCACGAGGAGGTGTGAGGAAGAAGGAGGAAGAGGGTGGCCTTTTATAGGAGGAGGGGATGGACCTCCTTCATGGCCGGCGCATGGGGGGGTAACTCCAAACCTCCCCCATTCATGTGGTGGTAACCCCTCCACATTAAAATGCCTCTTCACATTCCCCTTTAAAGTCCCTACTTTAAATGCATTAAAATTCTCCAAGTTTAATGCTCTCTCATTTAATAAAACTCTTTTATTAAATTTATTCAGAATTTTGTTAATTACTTTAATTAACAAACATTCACATAAAACCCCCTGCAACATTTCAATATTACATGCAGAACCAATTTCAGCAATTTCACCCGAAACAGTTTTGGTGTCTATTGAAATAATTCCAGCGCTTTCTTAAATCTTTATCTGAAACATATTTGCTTCAAATGGTGTCGGTATCCCTTAAGTGTGTCACCCTACGGTTCATGAATAATGCAGACATGATCGAGACCCCTCTCAGATCAATAATCAGAAGCGGGACCTGGAGATCCATACTGACTCCTACACATTCAACGATGACTTCTGTGATCGTGAGAACCTTTAACGCTAGTAACTAAATCCCTTTGTCTCGCGATATATTACATGTCCGAGATTCGATCATCGGTATCTCCATACCTAGTTTGATCTCGTTGCCGACATGCACTCTTTTCTCGTTCCCGTGATATAACATTCTAGTGATCACATCACTTGCTTGCAAGCTATCTTAATGTGATATCACCGAGAGGGCCCAGAGTATATCTATCCGTCATCGGGATTGACAAATTCCACTCTTGATCCATGAGCCTCAACATAACACCTTCGTAGCACTGGACCCATCTTTATAGTCACTCTATTACGGTGTGACGATTGATGTTATCAAGATACTCTTCCGGTGTTAGAAATTAACATGATATCATGGTCTAAGGACTAAGATTACTTCGTATGCTGTTATAGCAATATAAACATAATGACTTTGATCGTAATGCTATACTTCGGATGAACGTTCATCACATCATTCCACCAATGTTGTGACCTCGTTATTAACAACATCCAATGTCCATGATCAGGAAACCTTGATCATCTTGTTAATCAACAAGCTAGTCTATAAGAGAGGCATAACTAGGAACCCCTTTTGTTTATTAAACACACATGTATTGATGTTTCCGATCAATACAATTATAGCATGCAAAATAAACATTTATCATAGACATGGAATAAGATAATAACCACTTTATTATTGCCTCTCGGGTTATTCCCTTCGCCAACCTCTAATCCTTTCACTGCAGCTACCTAAGGAGGCATGCTCACAAATTTTGGTGCATCAATACTCGCTTGAGAGCGAGAACTTATTTGTCTATATGATGTTGATGCACCAAAAGAGGGTACGACTTCGATCACATTCTACTATGAGATGCTCCAACCCTTTGCTAGAGGTAAGTACCATTACACATCGAATTGATAACCCCTAGGATCTAGGTGGATAAATTAATGGAGCGTCTAAGCCTGGCTATATGGCTTTAAATAAAGCGCTTCTCGAGAAGCAACCCAGAAGTTTTTAGGTGTCTTTCTTAATTTTGTATCTTGCGTTTAGTTGCATTCATGTTGCATTGGCACTTGTATATATATACATGATTTCCTATTAGAGTTGGCTTGGGAGTATTTTCGACAAGTAGAATTATTTGTTTCTCTAATCATGTGTTGCATATCTTGGTTAAATCTTCTCAACAAAAAAATATGTTTGCTTTGTTTGGATGTTGGACTAATGTTTCAGGTCCTTAGTATAATTTTTGGAGAAAAATAACTTATTTCGGAGCTCATGGTGAGCTTAACGAGCAGCAGTACAGGCGGACCTATCCATATCACGTGCCCGTACCGCTCATGTGACAATTCAGAAGAAGTAGAAAATTCTCCAGGAAGGTGACAACACGCTTAACAAGCATTGGTACGGTCGGACATGTCCGTACCATCCACCCGTACCGACCTTGTTACCAGGCGAATGAAACATGAAGAGGACTCAGAGGTTTTAACGACCACTGGGATGTACACATCCCGCCTGTACCATCCAGTCGTACCAACTTCATCGGGAGCCTTCAAAAAAAGGAAGAGACAAGACCAGGTACAGTACGGGCGGAGCCTGTCCGTACCACGCGCCCGTACCAAGGAGCAACTTCGTGCAGAAAGGGCAGGGACAGATATAAAAAGGTTACAACCCCTCCAATATTTTTACTTTGACAATCTCAGGTCAGTGGGTTACCTTCTACATGTTCCTTTGAACTTCATTTTCTTTACCCACCTTCGAAACTTCCTAGCCTTTAATTCTCTATAGTGTTTCATGTTTCTTTTCTTTTATTTTCTTTTCATGGTTGGATGAACAAATTCTGTTTGTACACCGAATCATTTGTTTTTACTTTGTTTATTATTTTCGCGAGGACTTAAACCTTGTGTGATGACGTGCATGGTTTGTGCCAACCGTGCAAATACTTGCATAAGGACTTGGTTGTTTCAACTCAACACTTCAATAAGGAAGTATTCGTTGAACCAAAGGTCCATGTCCATTAAAAGTGAGGTTATTTGTACCTTAACGGTAAAATGTGTCACCCTTGCTTTGTTCAAGCTTGGGGAGGTAACCACTTCTCACACTCTCTTTTGATAACTGCATTTTCTCTTTTCATATGGTAATCTATTCAAGTTTGTTTCTTGCAAAAGTTCTAGCTTGGGAACGTTACTTCTGCATGTGTAGAGTCTTATGTAATGTTCTTGTTCGATGAAAATTCTTGTGTAATCATGTATCCCACTATTTTTGAATGCTTGCTTGGGTAAGTTATGTTTCATGTTTATATAATGGATGCACATGCTTTTATTGGGATTTATAGAAGTTGAGTTAGAGCTTGATGCACGTTGTTAAAATCTTTATCCATCTTGAGAAGAACTTTGTGATCCTCTAAAGATACATTGCCATGATTTCTACAGTTAAAACCTTTGTCTCCCACATTTGATGATTGAATTGTTTATCTTGGTCGGTGGATTTGTGAAGATGCCATTCTAGTTGGAGTAATTCAAAATAGTTAGAGTAAAGCTTTTTATTTGAATGAATGATTAGTTGAGGAAGATTTTGCTCTAGTTCTTTTAGCTAACCAAGTCTTGCCTTGGAAATAATATTGCCAAACAAGTACAACAAGAAAAATTCTGAAATTTATGACTTGTTTGATGAATGATTGTCTTGATAGTATACCCTTGAATATACTTAACTCCTTAGATGTTTTGATAGACTTGACGACACTCTTGAAAGGAGTTGTAACGAGGGTTCAACTCGTCAATGCCCATTGTTATGGACTTGGGTTTTGGAGAAGGAGGGAGCGCTGGAGGCATCAATCGGCTAGCAAACAAGCACACAGGGATGCAAGATTTACCCAGGTTCAGGCCTCGTAGAGGTCCCTTCTCCTGCTTGTCTGCTCTTGGAATTAATGAAGGAATCGAAGATTACAGGGGCGCGCAGATGCAATCTGGCGAGAGTTGTGGAAACTAGGGTTGTGATTGTCCTCCTCGCCGCCCCCTCCTAGCTTTTATATAGATAGGCTAGGTCTCGGGTAGCAGGTCGAGTCGGTTAAAGATTAGGGTTTGCCCTTTGAACTTTCTATCTTAAACTTCTTCTCGTCTCGCAAGCAATCGAAGAGTCCGTGGGTCACCCGAATTCTGCATTGGGCCTTGGCAACACCGTGGGCTTCTGTCGTATATGGGCCGTATATACCAAACTCTAGTACCTGTAGGGTATACCCATGTCAGTAGCCCCTAAGTGTCCAGTGGAATCGCAGATTTGACTGGGGACTTTATGAAGTCTTTCGAGTACATGACTGAGCATTTTTTTCGAGTATTCTGTTTGTGTCATAGGGATTGCTAATATACGTGCCTGATTTATCTGATGTATCGGTATCAGTTAACTGCCTTAGGGCAAAACAACGCAATCTACTCAAACTCGAGTCCCCGGACTCGAATTCGGAAAAGTGCTGGCGTAATTCGACTCAGGCCGTGGAGGTCTTATAGGAGTCGAATTCCAGTGTATAAGTGTGAGCACTCGACGCGTCCGTCAAGGCATGTTCATCGTACCTGCAGGCACGGATAAGTTTCTTGTAGTGCACAACAGATGCGTTGCCAGGCCTTATTTAGGTCTTATCTTCACGCTGTAAGCGCGACATCCGAATTTTTTGTCATCGCGGAGATAATTCGGGTGGCCCAGGAGACGTAATCTCTTTGTAGGGAAAATGTGAGGTGGATTCTCCATAGCATTCGAGTGTGGATGTTATCAACACATAGTGTGATGTACAAGGAGAAAAAATCATAGGGTGCGCGACCAGTGCTCCCAATGGGAGTAGCCCCCAAGTGCCTATTCGAGTGGTAGACTCGAGTGGGGACTATAAGTATTTTGCGACTGCTGTTGTCTTTGGTTGCTTGTTTCAGTCGAATATGCTTCCGGCGCTCCCTATGGGAGTAACCCGTAATTCACAATCGAATCGTTGATTCGAGTGATGGGTTTGTTTTGAATGTCCAAACACCTGCATAAAATTCTTTCGGGTGCACGGACAGCGCTCCTGTTAGGAGTAGCCCCCGAGTGCTTGGTTGAGTCGAAGACTCGAGCAAGGACTAAGTTAGCCGAGATCTTCTGCTGCTGGAATCGATGACATCAGTGCTGACGATGTGATGACCTCAGTTGCCCGCATGAGCGGCTTTGACGGGACGTGACGAGCGGTGGGTCCCATTTTCTGACTTTGATTTGACCGAGCATGCGTAATCTTCTGTTTTAACTGCGTCTCCTCGATTTCCACGCGTAATGGGAGTAGTGGGGGACGGTTCGTGGTTCAGCTTCGCCACGTGTCGATGGTGATGTGCGCCACGCGTGTAGTAGGGTTTTTGCTAGCCATTGGATGGCGTCCACGAGGAGATTAAGTAGCAGCGCAGTTGCGGTAATTTTCCCCATCTGTCTTCTTGCTCGTGCCTCCATCGCCATTGCAGCTCTCTCTGCTTCCTTGCGCACTTCCTCTTCGCGGCACTGGACCAGCTCCGTGTCTTCCCTGGTTACTTTCTCCGTTCACACCGCCATCGAAAGATGGGCAAGAAGAAGGGAGGCGCCGCCGCTGGATCCGTGGCCACCATTGTCACTGCCAAGAAGAAGGGAGGTACCACCACTATGGACACCAGCGCCACCGGCGCTAGGAAGAAGAAGGGTGCGGGAACCCGCGTCACCAATGGCGCCTAGCGAGCGTTCATCATAAAACCTTCTGAGCTGCATCTTCATCGTCAAGATGGAGGTCTTCCACCCACGGAAGACGACTCGCGAGTGCCCGGCGACGAGGTAATCCCTTGTCCTTCTCCGGGTTTCCAGGTGATGTTCCTTGCGTTCATCATCCGAGGTCTTTCTCTCCCCCTGCATCCTTTCTTTAGGGGTCCCCTTTGTTTCTGTGGGCTCCAGCTGCACCAGATGTCCCCAAATTCCATTCTCCACATCTCTTGCTTTATCACGCTCTGCGAGTGCTGGCTCGGAATCGAGCCACACTTTGGTCTCTTCAAGAGGCTTTTTAAGCTAAAACGTCAGTCGGCGTCCGGTTCGGTAGTCTACGACGTAGGAGGCTGCGGGATCCACGTCGACTCCTCTGTCACCTACTTTCACATCAAGATCACCGCGTCTGTCCAAGGGTGGAGGGACAAGTGGTTCTACATCCACAACTAGAAGGCCGACGGAGACCACTACGGACTCGCGCCCTTCGATCCCGCGGCGACTTGCAAGAGGAGGCGTTCTTGGAAGAATATCGTGATGCCTGTCAAGTCTGAGGAGATGGAGGTGTTGTATAAGCGTGTCTGCGACCTTGAAAGCCGTATAGGGAAGGAAGAGGGTGGCGCTGCTCTCATTCGCACATGGTTGCGCCGCCGCGTCCAGCCTCTATAGGCCAGAGTGCACCCTATGTGTTGCTGGACCGGCGCTGATGATGTCATTCGCGTATCTGCCGAGGGCATATCTGTGGGTGAAGTGGATAGGAGGGTGCGATTGGTGACCAAGTACATTGCCAAGGAGGTTCTCCCAGGCGAACCAGTCGTGCCTCCTTTCGACGCCTCTAACCCTCCTCTTGAGGTAGAACTGTACTACATAGTAGTTTCTTTGTCGATTGCCACCAAGCGCTTGATATATGATGATGCATATTTTGATTGCAGAACTGGAGTGTGGCTACCAGTTTACCTCCTCAGCCTGAAGGGGTTATTCCTCACGAAGCAGAGGAGGAGGACGAGTCGGGGTCTACGGTCCCCGTGGAGGAAGAGGAGGAAGACCCCGAGTCCGCTGATCGCGGAACCCACAAGCGTTCCCGCGGTGAGGATTCAGATGCGTCCTCATTGTTGATACCGGAGGATTCTCCTACTACCGCTGCAGAGGAGCCTATCCATGTCGTTCCTTTCCGCGCAGTGGCTCCCCCCGCTCGGAAGAAGCTGCGACTTTCGAAGGAGTCGTCGGAGGAATCCTTCGACCTTGATAATTTTAACTGGTGAGTATTGCCTTCACGAATGCATTTTGCTTTCTTTTCTGGAGTTGCTTTTTCGGAAGTTTTTTTTTCTGGATGTGTTTTGCAGTCAAGCAGCGTCGTCGTCTTCTGACGATGTCCAAATTGTAAAAGAGTCCAGAGTCACAGACTCCAAGGCCAAGGAGGTGGCCGAACAGTCTCCTTCTCCTCCAGTGGTGGCCCACTCCGAGCACAATTCTTCGAGTTCCCCCCACGCTGGGGAACACCAGATGGTTGCTCGGATGACTGCACGGCAGTCATCTTCGGAGTCCCTGGAGGATCACGTAAGCGTTCTCTTTGCTATTTTGGCAGTCGAATATATACCTTGTGCTGCCGCTGAACTTTTGTTTGTCTTTTTGATGCATCTCATTGTAAAGGAAGCTGCTCCCCTGGCGGAGCAAGTTCTTGTCATGGGTCGACAGCACGCTCTACTGGACAATCGCCATCGTGTTGTCGAAGGTTAGTTTTTGGCTTCATCTTTGTCTTTGTGAAATTTATAAATTCGATTGATGATACATCCTGTGCTTTATAGTTGAGCACAATGAACTCCTGCGCCGTGATGCTTCCCTCGAGAAGGCGCTTGCTGCAGCAGTGAAGAATCGCGACAAAGCAGTCGCAGCTCTGGAGGAGTCACGAAAGCGCGAAGAGGATTTGTGTGCTTCTACTGCTGAGAGGGAGAAGTTGTTCGAAGAACAACTTTTCTCGATTGCCTAGTCCCTCTTAGGTATTTTTTCAGCTGGATTTGCGTTGCTTCTTGTTTTTTGGAGTATTGCTATGCTAACACCTGATGTATGCAGATGCCGGTGGCCTGAGCTTCGACGCCCAGTCCCTTCGCCGCGAAGATGCGTTGGCTGGTGCCATGGCCGCAGTCGAGGACCGTAGCATTTCCCTTCAGGGGACGTTGACGAAGGCCAAGGGTGTGCTCAGTCACATCCATGAGGATCTAACTCCCAAGGCTGAGCTGATTGACAACCTTCAGGACCTGGTGGAATCCCTTGTTGGGGGTATTCCCATGGACTTCAAGAATTCCCAGCGGTCTGTCGGTGCTACCATGCCACTCGCGATGGTGCAGGCCCATGGCGTGGAGTTGGATCCCTCCGTGATCTCCAAGGCGATGCCCGTTGACGCAGATGGCCAATAGGTAGTATTTGATCCCTTCTCTACTGGTTGTGGTAAATATAGGCCACATCTCATAGATACAGTCGCAAGATATTCTACGGAGCTGCAACGAGCGAAGAAGGCGGCGAAGACTGCAGCATCAGGGGCTACCACCGGAAAGTCTGTGGCATCATAGGCTGCCACGGATTCGATGAGGCTTCCGAAGTCAAAGTCCATGTCAAAGAAGCAGATTGTCTGTAATAGTTGTAGCTACCCTTTGTTGAAACTATGCTTTTGTGGGAGTGTCCCTGTCGAGACTTTGATGTGCTTGAATGCATTTGTGCTTTTATCAATGTATCCTTGGTCCCTAATGGCTCGTGATTGATGAGCTCGTTGGGAACCCCAAGAGGAAGGTATGATGAGCACAAAAGTAAGTTTCCCTCAGTTATGAAACCAAGGTTGTCGAACCAGTAGGAGCAAGGAAACACCTCAAAGGTGTTGCTAGCTGAGCCTTGGCAGGGCGCACTACCGGTGCTAGTAGCAACGTGGAGACCTGCACAACACAACCACAGAACTTTGTCCCCAACTTGCGATGAGGTTGTCAATCTCACCGGTTTTGCCAAAAACAAAGGATTAAACGTATCGAATGGAAGGAAGTAATAGTTTTCAGAAAGTAAACACAAAGCAGTAAACAGTTTATAGATTGTATGTAAAAGAAAGGACCGGGGTCCATAGTTCACTAGAGGTGGCTCTCCTTAAGATAGATAATATGCTGGGTGAAAAAATTACAGCGGGGCAATTGATAAACATCGAGAAAGCAATACATGCATATACTAATCATCTTGACTCCTTTGGAACTTGATTGGGCATTACAACATTATACATAGACCGCCATCCAACTGCATCTATGACTAATAATCCACCTTCAGGTTATCATCCGAACCCCCTCCAGTATTAAGTTGGAAGCAACATATTATTGCTTTACGAATTGCGTGTAATGTAAACAATACGATTGTTCTATGAACAAAGGATTGTTGTTAGTATCGAGCATAAATACTAACTCTTGGAGTTGCTAGCATCTACTTGGCCAAGATAGCTACTAACAACGGAAAGCATGCAAGATCACAAATAATAAAGACATGATAGAATCAATAATCAATCTGAAATAGCATCTCAATATCCATCGGATCCCTGCAAACACAACATGCAGAATTACAAATAGATGATCTTGATCATGAACGGAGCTCACAAGATCTAGACATGAAAGCACAAAGGAGGAGAACCAGCCATCTAGCTACTACATGGACCCATAGTCTAGATATGAACTACTCACGCATCACACCAGAGGCTTGCATGATGATGAAGAAGGCCTCCAGGGTGAATTCCCCTCTCCAACAGGGTGTCGGGAAGAGCTTCAGATCCCTCCCGATCTAGGGATGGAGATGACGGAGGCTACAGACTCTTTCGTGGATTTTTGATCGGGTACTTAGGGTTTTGGTCCCGAGGGAAATATATAGGCGGAAGGAGAGGCCGAGGGGGTGCTGGGGTCGGCCAGACCACCCCCTGGCGCAGGCCAGGCCTGGCTGCGTGGCCAGGTGGTGTGGCCGGCCCCCAGCCCTTCTCCGTCTCGTATTCTGGCCTCAGATGTCTTCTGGAAAAATAGGCACTTTGGCTTTTGTCCCGTCCAATTCCGAGAATATTCATTTTCTGACTTTCCTGGAACCAAAAATAGCAGAAAACAGGCAGCTGGCACTGTGGCTCTTGTTAATAGGTTAGTCCAAGAAATCATATGAAAAGTACTCCAAAGTGTGGACAAAACACAAGAAAGTATATAAAACCAAGCATGGAACATCAAAAATTATAGATACATTTGCAATGTATCAGTCCCTTATTTGCTTCTTGCTTGATTGTGATAGGGTACGTTGAGTGGTCCTCGTGACTCTCCTCCCACCGATGAAACCACGACGCAGCCACGTTCAAAGGTGGAGGAACTGTCATTGCTTTCGCGATTCCGTGGTCGCATTAAGAAGTTGGAGCATGAGTTGCCCATCGTCCGCGGTAGCGCGGATGTGTGGAAGTCGAAGGCGGAGAAGGCCACCGCCCGTGAGAAGTATCTCTTGGAGGAAGTGGCGCAGCTGAATGAGCAGTTCAAATGTTAGCTTTCTGCCTTCTCATCTGCCATTTTTCTTGGTGTAGTTGTCAGCGCTCGTCATCCGCAGGATGAGAAGGACCGGGTTGCCATTCGAATGAATAACCTGACCCAGGAGCAACTACAGGCGAGTGGGTATTTTTGGGTGGACCACGATCGTGCGATCGTGCTTGCGACCCTACAGGATCATTCTTCTCGAGTGCTTCATTATTTGAAGAAGGCGCAGTCGTGCCTTAGGCGTATTTATCAAACGATGTTTCCACTGGATGCCATCCCTTCAAGCATATTGGCTCTTCTGGTGAAGTTTCAAGATTTGAGTGTGGTTCACGAGTGCGTGCGGCAGCAGTTAGTAGCTGGTGCTAAGGCTGCATTGTCGCTGGTGCGACTGCATAGGCGAGATGTAGATGTTGCATCTATTGCTGTTGGGCCGCCGCCTCCGCTAGAAGGTATGACCTGGAACATGGTTCCGCACTATCAAGCGGTTGATTCGCCAGCAGAGCATATTGTCGATTTCTTCGAGGAGCAAACGAACATTCTTCTTTTGCAGCAGTAGGATGATTTGTATCCTGCACATAATTGTATAAGTGTTGTAAAGTTTGTATGAATATGTTGGGTGTAATTAATACCCATTGATATGTGAAGAGTTTGCTAGCTTTTTATATTTTGCGAGTGAATTTGTATTCTGCAGTTCCTTTTCGTTAGCCTGACTTGTGTTTATCTCAGCACCTTGCCAACCTGTCAGGTGCGTTGCAACTGGGTTGGTGTTTATCAAGGGTTCGATTGATGTTTTGTCAGCTACTCAGGATACTGCGATTTGTTCGTAGAACAGAAGTATAAAGGGTGGCGCAACCCTCGAGTGACAAAATTGCAAGAAAATAAGGAAAACACAGAGTTTTGGGGCACTTAGCTTTATTTATTCATGGAACAGTACGAGGTACAATGTGTGGCTAAGTAGCCTGGCTGAATAGCCTTATTTGTAATGTAAAAAACTACTAGGGGTAGAAGCGACGCATTTGCGCAACGTTCCAGGGGTTGGAGTATGCGACTCCTGTTTCGAAATCTTTAAGGTGATAGGCGCCACCTGGGATTACTTCTGTAATCACGTACGGTCCTTCCCAAGGGGACTTGAGCTTGATATGCCCTTGTTGCTTCAGTCGCAGGACCAGGTCTCCTTCGACGAAGGATATGGGGCATAGCCTTCTGCTATGGTAGTTGCGGAGGCTTTTCTAGTAGATTGTTGATCTCTTCGCTGCGATTTGCCGTGCCTCGTCAAGGAGGTCGATGGAGTCTTCGAGTGCAAGGGTTGACTCATGTTCGCTGTAAGCGACCACCCATGGGGCTTTGTAGCACACTTATGCAGGTAGCACCGCTTTCGCACCGTGTACCATGAAGAATAGAGTGTACCTCGTGGCGCTGTTTCGAGTTGTACGCGGGCTCCAAAGGACTGATTGCAGTTCATCTGGCCAGCATCCAACGACTTGTTCGAGTGGTCGAAGGAGTCGCTTCTTGATTCCACCGCATACAAGGTTGTTGTCCTTTTCGACTTGACTGTTGGTCTGCGAATGAGCCACCGAGGCGTAGCTTATGTTGATTCCCAGGTTTTCGCAGAATTCCTGGAACTCCTTAGAGGTGAAGTTCGTCCCATTATCCATGATGATGCTGTGTGGCACTCCAAAGCAGTAGACAATGGACTCGAAGAACTTGACAGTGCTGGCCCCTAATTGATTTGTCACAGGCATGGCCTCGATCCACTTGGTGAATTAGTCGACTACAACCAAGAGGTAGACGTAACCTCCTCGCGAGGATTTTGGGATCTTGCCGACCATGTCGAGTCCCCATTGCGCGAAGGGCCAAGCCAATGGTATTGGCCAAAGTTCCGCCCAAGTGCGTGAGGTTTGTCTATGAATCGCAGGCAGGCGTTGCAGCGCTGGAAGATGTCCTTGGCATCGCGCATGGCCATGGGCCAGTAGAAGCCAACTCGTAGAGCTTTGGCAATGAGGGCGTGACTGCCAGCGTGGTGCCCGCAAGTGCCTTCGTGGATGTCAAGGAGGACGGCCCTTCCGTCCCTGTTGGAGACGCATCATTGAAGTACTCCTGTGATGCTGCGCTTGTACAGTTCGCCGTTAATGAGGGCGAATGCCTTGGATCATCGCGCGATGTGTCGCGCGTCAGTTGGATCATCTGGCAGCCTCTTGCTGAGTAGATATGTGATGTAGGGTTGTGTCCAAGATGGCTCGATCATCATGGCGCCCATTGGTCCTTCGAGTCCTATATCGAGCTCTAGGTCGTCAAGTGCCATTGGCTCGTTAGGTGGCGTAGCCCCCTAGGCCGTTGACGTGCTTGCTTTCTTCTCTGGAGCCTTGGGCTTGATGGAGCGCTCGCAGATGCGCTCGAGAAATACCCCAGGTGGTATGGGGGCGCAGGTGGGACCAATATTGGCGAGTAGATCCGCCTCTTCATTGCTTTCGCGGCCCATGTGTCGCAACTCACAGCCGTCGAAGTCTCCTTCGAGTGTGTCGTAGAGATCGCAATAGGCGATCATGTTGTCGCTCAGTGCGTTGCATGCGTGCATCATTTGGTTGACCACTAGTTTGGAGTCGCCGTATATGATGAGCCTTTTGGCGTCGCAGGATTTCGCCATCCGCATCCCATGGATTAGGGCTTCGTACTCAGCTTCATTATTGGAGTTGGTGAACTGCATCCGCAGAATGTATTTCATCTTGCCTCCTTGGGGCGATGTCAGTATGACACCTGCGCCAGCTCCGTCCTTTCGCTTGGACCCGTCGAAGTGCATTGTCCAGAGGTAGGACATATCTAGCTTGTCCAGGAGCTGGTTCTCCATCCAATATACGAGAAAATCCAGGAGAACTTGCGACTTGATCGCGTAGCGCTTTTCATATGTGATGTCTTGTGGAGACAATTCGATTCCCAGAGCACGACTCGTCCTGTGGCGTCAGGGTTATTGAGTATATGCCCTAGTGGGGTGTCGTTTACCACCACGATTTGGTGCTCCTGGAAGTAGTGGCGCAGTCGCCTGGCTGTCATGAAGATGCCATACGCCAGCTTCTGGTAGTGCGGGTACTGCTGTTTTGTTGGCGTGAGCACCTCGCTGAGGTAGTATACTGGGCGTTGGACCCCGTGGACTTTTCTTCGGCTCGTTCCACCATGAGCACCACGCTGACCACCTGGTTGGTGGCAGGGATGTAGAGCAGTAGTGGTTCCTTTTCACGAGGCGTCACCAGTACTAGAGAGGTGGATATTAGGCGCTTGAGATCTTAGAATGCTTCTTGCGCCTCGTCTGTCCACTCGAACTTGTCAGTTTTGCGGAGAACTTCGTAAAAGGGCAGTGCCTCTTCGCCCATTCGACTGATGAATCGACTGAGCGCCGCAATTCGGCCAGCGAGCTGCTGGACGCCTTTTATGTTCTTCGGCTTCTCCATGGCCAGTATGGCCTTTATTTTCTTCGGGTTTGCTTCAATCCCTCTCGCAGAAAGGAGATACCCGAGTAACTACCCAGATGGCATGCCGAAGGCGCATTTGTCCGGATTGAGCTTGATCCGGTAGCGGTCGAGGTTGGCAAAGGTCTCGCGTAGATCATCGATTAGCGAGGCTTCTTCTTTGGTTTTGATGACGATGTCGTCAACATAGACTTGGATGTTGAGACCAAGCTGGTTCTTGAGGCAAGCCTGCATGCATCGCTGATAGGTGGCTCCTGTGTTTTTTAGCCCAAAGGGCATCGTGTTGTAGCAGAACACATCAAAGGGCGTCGTAAACGTTGTTTTCTCCTGATCCTCCTCCTTCATTCGAATATGATTGTAGCCTGAGTAGGCGTCGAGGAAGCATAGGCGCTCACATCCTGCGGTGGAGTCGATGATTTGGTCGATTCATGGCAGCGGGAAGTGATCCTTTGGGCAGTGCTTATTTCAAGGAGGTGAAGTCCACGCACATCCGCAAGGTATCCGTTTCTTTTTTAGGCACAAGCACTGTGTAGCGAGCCAAGTGCTCTCCTTGATCTCGCATATGAATTTTACGTCGAGGAGTCTGTTGATCTCCATTCCGACTGCATTTGCTCTTGGTTCATACAGTCGCCGAATTGTCTGCTTGACTGGCCTTGCGTCTAGATTCACGTTGAGTGAGTGCTCGGTGAATTCCTTGGGAACTCCTGGCATGTCCGCTGGACACCAGGCGAAGATCTCCCAGTGCTCACGGAGGAATTCGACGAGCGCGAGTTCCTATGCGGAACTCAAGTTGTTGGCGATGAGGGCCGTCTTGGTCGGGTCCGTTGGGTGGACCTGGACTTTCTTCGTGTGCACCGACGAGTCGAAGGACAGGTCAGGTGAACTTGGCCTGCTCAAGGGAAGCAGACTGTTGTCTGTCGACTCCTTCAATCTTGCGAGTTCCTCCTGCATGCCGAAGGACTGGGAGATTCTGTTGAATTCCCTATCACACTTGTCGGACCTTTCGAAGTTTCCATTGATTGTGATTATGCCGTTTGGACCTGGCATTTTCATCTGTAGGTAGGCGTATTGCGGCACCGCCATGAACCTAGCGAACACGACACGTCCGAGGATGTAGTGCTATTGTGAGGGCCAGTCGACGACCTCAAAGTCCATGCGCTCTCGCCGAAAGTTTTGCGGCGTGCTGAAGATGTCGTCGAGGTTGATTTTGCCCAGGGGATATATGCCCTTCCCTGGGACGATGCCGTGGAACATCGTGTCTGAAACTTCTAGACAAGTCAGAGGGATCCTCATCGCTTGCAAGGTACTTGCGAACATGAGGTTAATGCCGCTGCCGCCGTCCATGAAGACGCGACTCATATCGAAGCCCCCGATCTGTGCCTCAAGTACGAGGGGACAGTGGCCTGGACGAGGAACTTGGCGTGGGTGATCGCGCATATCGAAGGTGGTGCAAGAGTCGCTTCCGCTGAGGTACTCAGTGGTGGAGGGTGGAGATTTTATCGCCAGATTGACTTGGCGAGTGATGGCCTTCTGCACGCAATTTGAGGGACGCCCTTTTTGGATCATCCCCATCTTGCCCACGGCTCGTGGGTATGGCTCGCCTCCGTGATGCTGGACCGGTGCGGCCACGGGTGGTGGTGGTCCGGGCGGTGGTGGAGGGGCTCCATATGGCACAACGCTTGGGGTGGCTCCATATCCCCTGTTGACCACGTCGCGATTCATCTGAGCCAGGCCCTCATGGAGTTTGAGGAACTCGCGGTAGTCCTTGAGAAGGTGGCTGGATTTCTTCTTGCCGTCGTGCTTGTCGATGTAGAAGTGCACGTTGCATGGTTCGGACAGTTTGTCCTCGATAGATGTTGCGGGTGCCTCTTTGCGAGTGCGGTGTTGCCACACCTGCATGGTTTTTCCACTATCGCGGTATCCACCACTACGATATCCGATGTTGCGATTGTCATCGCGTTTGTCGGTGTAGCCGGCTGCGACCATATTGACCTCATCGCGGTCATCATAGACACGCATCCGACGTTTTCCTTGGCGGTCACGTCTGTGCCCAAGGTCATCATCGTCATCGGAGTAGGTACGGTTTTTCACCGAGTCTTCTACGTTAGCCCACCGATTCGCGGTTTCCATCAGATGGTCGATCGTTTTGGGCTTCAAGCGGCCCATCTCCTCCCTGAGCTCTATACGGCGAACGCCACCATTGAATGCGTCGATTGCACGGTCCTCCGAGATGTTTTCTACGGAGTTCTTGATGATGGACCACCTCTGGATGTACGAGCGTAGCGATTCGCCAGATCTTTGTTGGCAGCTTCTCAGTTCTTCGACTGATGCGGGCCTTTTGTAAGTTCCCTTGAAGTTGCGCACAAAGCTGTAGACCAGCTCTTCCCAGCTGCGAATGGATCCACGCAGTAGGTTGTTGAGCCATGCGTGAGCGACGCCTTGCAGCTATAGCTGCAGGCATTGCATGGCTATGCTTCGACTCCCTCCATGTAGCCTAACAGAGGAGATGTGGTCCTCCAACCAGATTTTCAGGTCCTGCAGGCCGTTAAATTTTGGATTCTCCGACAGGAGCTTGAACCCCTTAGGCATTTGCTTCTGCCTGATGGCCCTGCTGAAGCATCTGGCGCCGCAGAGCTCAGTCTCGTCATCTTCCGAGTCAGTCGAACAAGCATGTCTTGCCCGCATCTTGTCAACTTTGCGCTGCGTGAGGTCATCGCGCGCATCGTTGTCGCGGTCATGCCGCCGTGAGCAACGTCACCGTGACAGATCGTGACTGTCGTCACTAGAGGAGTACGAGTAGTACTTTTCCAGAGCCTCGATTAACCCCAGGCCCGCGATCGTAGATTGGTGCATGGTAGCTCGCGGATCTCCAGCCGGTAGCTAGTTGTTGAGGAGGTACATTGTAACCGCGGTCACCATGGCTTGCGGCGTTTTTGGGAGCACGTTGCCCCGCGTATCCACCATCATAGAGCTGAAGTCGAGGACTTTCGCAGCCTCTACGCATTCTTGCTCGGTGAGGTGGGCCATCCGAGATTGCCTCTTGTTGGCCACGTACTCGTTGCCTTTGGAGGAGGATCCTCCGTGGGAGGAGAGCCCAGCTCGTCGAAGACTCGACTCAACCCCGCCTTCCTTTAGCAGCCAATGGTAGCCCATCAGTATGTCATGCGGTGTGTTGGGGGTAGAGGATTGCCCCACAGAGCTGCGCGACAGTGGGCCCACTCGTTGTCGTTGAGGTGGATCTGCATGCGCTCGCCGGTGTTCTCATTCGTCATGAGTGCCGGTTTTGCCCTCGTCCCATTGTTAATGGGCGCGCCATTACCACCGTTGGTGGGGCCGCCGTTTGCGACTGGTATGCCACCATTGGGCGTACTGCTGTTGGGCGGTCCGGTGCCATATCCGGTGCCAGTGTTTTCGCGATTGACACCGGTGTCGCCCGCGTTGATGACAGCGCACATGAAGTGGTTGGGGAAGCTGTTGCTCCCGCAAATTTCAGATTCGGAGCCGTAGGCTCCATCTTATGTGGCTAGGTCACCCAGATCGGATCCGCGACTGTTGTCGTTGTCCGTACTCCTAGCTATTGCTGAGGTGTTGAGATAGCTGAGGGTGCCGATTGGTGGCGGGAACCACGATGCTGGGGCAATCACGGGTGTCGTTGGCTGGTTAGGCATGCGAAGCGTGCCCAGCTGACCAACCTGGAAGCGGAAGTTCCCAATCGCCAGACTGATTCCATCGCCCACGGACTCGAAAGCCGGGCGAGTGGCCGGCGTGTGGACGGTGAAGTCGAATGCGCCGAAGAGCTGGTGAATCTCTGCTATTGCAGAGTTGTAGATCGCGGTTGACGGGGCCGAAGTGTAGCATCCCAATTGTCTAACAATTGCAATGCTACTAGCCTAGTCTATATGTATGCTACTTCCTATAGATAATTGTTGCATCATAATTATATCATGCTCATGTCATCATGCCACCTTGCATTTGAGCATCATATAAAACCCTTTTCAATTTGGATCTTCTCTCATATGCATCATTAATTGTATTTGCCTCTTGATATATTGTATTTGTTTCTTGATAAATAATTGATGCCCAAGTTGAGTTGGGGGCATATCTTTTATTAACTCCACCACCTTTCTCTGTCACCACCTTATAATTCCACCATCCCATTATCCATGAGCTTGTTTCCCTTTTTCTTTTGATTTTATTCTAGCTCATGTTGTTTGGAATGGACTCTTTTCCATTCTACCTGCTTCCATATGGAATGATATGGGAAGGTTGATCATGTTGGATTATTTTGAGAATAATATGCACATAGTGGAATTTACACACTAGCATGTCCAAAATATTTTCAAATATGGTCATCTCCATTCACTCCACATGGAACATTCCTTCAATCCTTAGCTTGGCCCTTACTCCATCTTTTGAGGATGCACATATATAAATGCCATGAGATTTTATTTTTGTTTTCACAAGATTAACACATGGCATTAAATACTTGCATGGGCCATGCAACCATCTCCATCTTTTGTCCTCCTTTGTTTTTATTTTGATTTTTGAGTGAATCATCCTCTATCCCTCTCTACCACTCCTTTTGCTTGATCTAGTTTGGTCTTGCTAAAAAGTCACCACCACCTCTCTCTCTCTCTAATCCTCTCTCCAACACCTAACACCTCATCTAAACCCTAAACCCCCTCTCTCTATTTCTATCTCTAAACCCTACAACCACCATGACCCACCCTAACCACTCCATGCCGAGGCACCCCTCTCTCTAACCTAAACAAAACCCTAACCAAGGCTACCGCAGGTCGAAGCCACACCTAACCGAAACCCTAACCCGAGCCTACTCCATCCAACCCTAGCTCCATGCCACACCCCCTCCCTCTCTCTCTCTCTCTCTCTCGGCTCCTCCTCTCTCTCTCGGCCAGCAAGGCCCCACCAGCCCTAGCCCTACCCCAGGCTGAAGCTACCCCACCTCTAAAGCCCTCACCGAGCCACTCCTTTTCTAACCCTAACCCAAGCGCACCCGAGCCCCTCCCCTCTCTGATATCCCTCTCCCGCTGCCAGCCGGCTCCACCGACCCCACCGGCCCCTTGGGCCACCTGACAGCCTCCACCACCCTTCCCCGCCATGCCTATCTGCCAGCCGAGCACGTGATCGAGGAGAAGGAGGGAGCGGCCGAAGCCACTTTATCTAACCACTCCCGCACGCCATCCTCCTCCCTCTCCCTCGCTTTACCCTCCGTCCTACGGCTCCTCTTACAGATCCATCCCAGAGCCCTGCCTCTCTCCTCGTCTGCTCCCACCCATGACTTCTCCCGCCGGTCACCCAAGACTGCCGAGTCCTTGTTCCAGCCGGCGGGCACGATGTGGAAGTGGTCGAGGAGGCCAAGAAGACTCCCCTGCTTCACCTAGTATGCGCCAGCGAGGAGGAGAAGGTCCCCAGCCGCCGCTGATGCTGACGCCTGACGGAACCCTAGCTCGCGGCCAGCCTCCTCGTCGCCTGCTGCGCCTCGTCGATCGGCCACCACCGACCACCCATGGTGAGCCCCTATATCGCTGGACAACCTCCGCCCGGAAACCCTAGCTGCCCGGTGTTTCTTGACGCCTCGTGCGCCCTCGGTCGCCGTTGTCTGCATGTTTTCCGCGCCGCGTAAAGCCTCACCTAGCTGTGTGCTACCTCCCTGACAACAACCCCACCTAGCCGCACTGGTTACCGTCTCCGCGCGCGAGCCCCAGGTCGCGGGATCGAATCCCCGCCTCGCTGCGCCGCGCACCGCGCGCGCCAGACCGTGGAGAAGATCCACAGTACGGGCCGTGGTAATTTTGTCTTTAGCCCCCTCTTTTTATCCCGCGCTCAACCCGCGGTCCAACCTACCCCACCTGTCAGCTGCCTGGCATTCTTGCAGTTAAGCCCCCCAGCTCTTAGGCCCTTAACCCGCGCTCCAGCACGCTTTACACCTGTCAGCCTCTGCCGGTTCACCAGCACCACTGGCCCCATGTCATTCACAGAGGCTAGGAAAGACCGCGGTGAGAAAACCTGTCCTGCGCGCTGTGTCGCCCAGTCAGCCCTGGCCCCACTTGTCACTGTCTGTGGCTAGGTTTGCCTGAGTGACAAAAGGTTTTCTGTTTTTCTGTTTTAATTTAAACCTTTTCCAAAATTGTTTTAAATTTAAATTCAAATCTGTTTTAAATATCTTTTACAATATAATTCCAAATTAAACATGTAATATATGCTTTGAAATCAGAAAAATGTGAGGA
Source organism: Avena insularis (assembly GCA_023614405.1). Classification (NCBI taxonomy): domain Eukaryota; kingdom Viridiplantae; phylum Streptophyta; class Magnoliopsida; order Poales; family Poaceae; genus Avena; species Avena insularis. The sequence continues at coordinate 232,674,390 of CM042692.1, forward strand.
TTTCAAATATGCCATTCAAAATATATGTTGAACACTTTAAATTTTCGAGTTGATTAAAATTACAAATAAATGCCCTTTGCCTTAATTAATTAATAACTTTTGTTTTATAACTCCAAATTTGACAAATAATATGTCTAAATCGATCAGCTCGACGAGACCTTTCTGTTTATGCATTCCATGTTCTGAATTGCAGCATGCATCATGTAAATATAAAGTGTACAGCAACTTAATTGAGGATAAAAGGTAACTAAAACACCATAAAATGCTTTATTCTTGTATTCCACACCTCACCCATGCCATGCTACTTTGTTGCCATGCAATTTGTGCATCATTCATCATGGCATGCTTGTTTGCTTGTCGCATTTTATTCATATGCTTGTGCACTTTATTTATGTTGGCCCTTGTTTGTTTGGTTCTTCTTCGAATAGATCTTTGGCGAGGATATATCAAGAAACCCAGGAGCACTACCCAGATCCATCTCTCACTTCAACTGAGCTGCCAGGCAAGCACTACCACATGCTTGCATACATATAGTACCTATTGCCTCTATCTTATTCTTGCATCATTGAGTCGCGATTGCATTAAACTGAATCCCAAGTACTGCATAGCCTTTACTTTTAAACCCCACCGAAGCTTGTTCCTCCATCCCATGAGCCATTACTACAGGAGTTGATTGAGCCATGCGGGTCGTAGAACAGCATGTGTAGGGTATGTGAGTGTCTGATGGATAACGAGGTACCTAAACAACTTAACCTGAGTAGTAACGGGATAACTAATGAAAGTGGCACCGGTGAGAAATATCTGCTATTTGGTTTTTCATGCTCACTTGTGTCCCGTAGGACCCCGAGTACTTGATTCCTGTTCCTTGAATATTCGCGCTATCCACATCCGGGAGGCTTATGAACCCCCAGCGAGCTTGATTCATTCTTATTTCTTGGGGCCACAAAGTAGTTTGGGGCTTTATTACTATGTTGTACTTATGCCATGCTTTACTGCTTTATTTAAGATTGTGCGAGGAGCACCTGTACTGTTTAGGTAAGCAGAGTGTTTTCACGGTATCGACAAGCCCAGTCACACTTTCGGGTTCCCGATCGTTTCAGACCATTGACGCAAACCTTGAGTCCGTCTGAGCTGGCCAACCGTTATGGTAGCTTAATGGGGTGGCCCCTGAAATATTTCTGAATCTGTGATCACTTTGTCGTGAATGCCTCGTTGGGTTTTGATTTGGTTTTTCCAGGTTGATCGAGTGTGTGTTGCTATTTGTGCACCTGCAGGTAAATCTTCTCAAAGCCGTGTTCGCGGTTATGGACGACTTGGAGCACGGTTTCTCGATCATAGACAAGTATAACTAAAGTACCACTTTTAACTTGACTAAGTACCTGACTAGTAATTAGTGCAGAACTCATGGAATGGATAATAAAACTGCCAACGGATGGGGGGTTGTTCGTCCGCTTCCTCGTTGGTAAGCGAGGAGGAGGATGGATCTGTTAATATTACCGTTATAACCGTTGTTATTAATTCACGGACATCCGTCTATCTTTGGTTAGGTGGATGGTTAGCGAGTATCTATAGAATTGTTAGGTATTATCTTTTGCAATTCGTCACCCAGGTTGTGTCCTTTAGAGGCATAAAGACTTCTGAGTACCCTAGGGTCTCACGATAAATTGTTTGATTCAGATGAACAGGTAAACTCGCAAGATGGATACTGGGTGGAGGAGACGGACGATGTGGCAACGATCACTCGGTGTAGAGATTCCGGGAACGGGGATCCGTGAGATCTATGGGCGGGATGTGTTTATTTATGGGGCATCTTATGCCGATTTGCTTCTTATCCGTACTCGGATCTTGTTTTCCGCTTCCGCCTGATACTCTGATGTTTGATGTATGAGGAGATATCCTAAACTATTATATCTACCTAGGATATTTGGATCTTGCCGTATGGCGTTGCAATATTTCTATTTCTTTTAGATGGAATGGCTCTGAGGACTATTGTATGGTGGCTTGCATACATACTCATTTGTGTATGTAGTTGATCCCTTCGCTGCCGATTCGCCTCGTTCTTGTCCTGATGTTTGGAAATGGTTAGGGCGTTAAAGGTCTACCTGTGAGTGGCATTTGGCCCCACCGTACTATTTTAACCATTTCCGCTCATCCAGGTTTGTAACTAAGAGCGTAATTCACCGAGGTAGTTACAATTGGTATCAGAGCCATCCCGCCCTTCAGGGTCTCAGCCAAATGGTCGTTGTCAGTCTAGCAAATATTTTTGGTAGCTATGTATACTAGGGAAAAACAAAACGCGAGAGTAGGACTGCTTCCACTTTTCTTCTTACCCACCAACCACCCTTTTCTGGTAAGGAAGTGTAACGTTTTCAATCCTCTTCTTAAAAATTCAAACTAGGATTCACGTGTTCTGGGTTTCCGTAGTACCATAGAAAGTGTGTGTGTGTGTGTGTAATTCCTTGTCTATCTGTTGCATCCAATTTGTTATCATAATCTGCCTTTGGTTATCAACTGTTGGTACATTCCATACTGACAGGCTTTTGAAAACCGGCGCAATCTATCTGACTCCTTGTTAACCGGTGCCATCTTCGTAAGGGTGTTCTTCCTTCCAGCATGCTTTCACAGAATGTGGAGTTGCTAATCTCTACCTGATAAGTGATTTTGCGCATCTATTGGTATTTTAATGCCGAAAAATGCGGAAAAAATTTCTTTGATACATCTGTGTTTCCACACTCCTTCCAGTCGTGTGTGAAACATTATCTATCTCCCTTTTATCAGCCTGTCCATGCTAACTCATTCTTTTGTCACCGGCGCTTAATCCTAGAGTTTCATTTCATCTCCAATTCTCTTGGGCTAATTGCATAACATGTGTCGATCCGATGTTGGTGATTGTAATTGGTTCTCGGCATAGCTATATGACACTTATCATGAGTGGAATATGGAAAATGCAATCACCACTATCCTCCAAATGGTGACGGTTATCTCCTGTGATTTTGAGTACACCGTGATCATATCTATGCATATTCAAGCATATTTGGCAATCCGGAGTTTCTCAAAGCACTACGGCGGGTCATCATCATGCTGCACATCTTTTTCAACTCCATATCTGCAAAATTCTCTTTGAGACGAGGGAATTGCATCTTTTCGTCTCTGGTAGCTTTGCTTGAGGTATGATCTATCATCTTTTTCTTTCTCCAAGATCTCTTTATCTTTGTAACCGGTGATCCGATCGACAATGTGGACCAGGTGACATCTCTTTTTCTTCCGAAGGACCAGATAATCTATTCTTCCAGTGCATCTTCTTCAACACGAACCCGTGCTCTTAATATTGACTTTCAAAGAGCGTTGAGCTCAGAGAGTGTTTCGAGCATTTGTTAGTTTCTCCCGCCTCTTGAACTTGATATTCTGGGAATATCCTGTTAATCCATGGTGGTATATGTTGATAATATGCTTGCCTATTCCATATCAATGGAAGGACATGGAAGATCATCTGTGTCTCTTTCTCTCAAGCTTCGTGAGCACTGCCGTGTGCAAAGTTCCCAAAGTGGAATTCTGGCTTCTTGAAGTCACCTATCTTGACCATGTCCTTCTGCTAAATACATTACTTCAACTCTGGAATCAGCAAGTCCATTGTTAATTCCATCCTCCATCTTCAACCAATCTGGAGTTATTCCTTGTTGGCAAGTTATCATCGTCGTTCCGCTAAAGATTTTCCTCAAGACTGCTAAATCTCTCTCAATCATTTCAAGAAGAACATAGAGTTCTTTCACCTCAGTCTCGTCAAGTGATCTTTTGAAACCCTCTCGCTCTATCATCTATGCTCAATCCACCGGAGGCCATGAAGACCTTCCAGATCTTGTTTTCCTTCTGTTCAAGTTGGTGCTATCTTTTCTGTAGCTGTTGAATCTTGCAGTTGTTCTCCGTAATCTTCCTTCATATTCTTTCCGGTGGCTTGGTACTTCAGACTTGACGACAACATCATCATCTTTATCTATCTATGAATTCGGCGAATCGTTTGCATCTATCCTTGTTTTCTAACGAAGTTCCATGAGTTTTTGTCAATACCTTCAGTCTGTTTCCGTAGTTGGGTTGCATGGTTTTCTTATTCATGTGCGGAGTAATGCTTTGAGTGCGGGATGGAGTAGCTACCATACCACTACTCTTATCATTCGCTCTTGTACATTGAATTGGTGAATTAATGTGATTTCACTCATTCCACGGAAGTTAGAAGTGGCCTTTATCCCTCGATACTTTTACTTCCGTCTTTGTTTTTCCGGAGTGCTCTCTTGAAGAAAGTAATCAATAATCTCTTGTTGGTGGTCTGTCTATTCTAGATGGAGCAAAATCTTCAATTATCTGGTGGAAACAGACGCAAACTCTTTTCTGTCCTCGTCATTCTACCGATGCTCGACATCCACAAACAAGATGAAAGGAAACTATCTCTCTCTTTGTTTCATCAATTCTTTTTCTGTGGTAAAGCCAATTATGGTTGATGCCATCAGCCGCAAATCTATTGCGTTAGCCTCAAGGCTAAAGAAAGCAATAAGTATCTCTACAATAAACTCCAGATCCTCCATATTCTTTGCTTCTCGGGATTCCACCATGATCTGGCTTCACATCCGTCTCTGGAAGTTATATCCGCGCACCTCAATTGCGTGATCCTTTGGGTCTTACCGGCGCAAGAAGAATCTAATCCGACGATGTCTAACTAAATCTTTCTGTTGATATCAAGGGACTCTATTGTTCGAAGGCAATATTGTTTCCGTACTTCATTTCTCAAATCCGAGAGAAGATACGATGCTATTGTCTTAGTGGTTCAAAACCTCTCCAATTTAGCTCTTTTTCTTCCGGAGAGACAAAGATTCATCCTCTCTAGTATCGGTAAATCTTTAATCTTAACGGTGTGTCCTTTCTTTATCCATGATACATCATCTTGTCCTTTCTTTCACAAGTGGTTCTAGTTCTCTTATCATGTTTCTTGAGAAAACCGGAGCTATGTCCATCCTATCCTTCTTGTCTCACGACAATCCTTCAATTCTTCTAATCCGTTGTTCTTGAAGCAAAACGCAAGACTCGCAACAAGTCTAGCAAGTTTTGCAAGGTGTAGTGGTCGCACCATTCCGTTGTTCATCAACTTGGGAACATGAGGGTCACCTTCGTTCCGAACAACCGCCTCTTCTTGTGTTGTTTTCCTTTTCCTAGGAATCTCGGGGCGAGATTCTTGTTTAGTGGGGGAGAGTTGTAGCATCCCAATTGTCTAACAATTGCAATGCTACTAGCCTAGTCTATATGTATGCTACTTCATATAGATAATTGTTGCATCATAATTATATCATGCTCATGTCATCATGCCACCTTGCATTTGAGCATCATATAAAACCCTTTTCAATTTGGATCTTCTCTCATATGCATCATTAATTGTATTTGCCTCTTGATATATTGTATTTGTTTCTTGATAAATAATTGATGCCCAAGTTGAGTTGGGGGCATATCTTTTATTAACTCCACCACCTTTCTCTGTCACCACCTTATAATTCCACCATCCCATTATCCATGAGCTTGTTTCCCTTTTTCTTTTGATTTTATTCTAGCTCATGTTGTTTGGAATGGACTCTTTTCCATTCTACCCGCTTCCATATGGAATGATATGGGAAGGTTGATCATGTTGGAATATTTTGAGAATAATATGCACATAGTGGAATTTACACACTAGCATGTCCAAAATATTTTCAAATATGGTCATCTCCATTCACTCCACATGGAACATTCCTTCAATCCTTAGCTTGGCCCTTACTCCATCTTTTGAGGATGCACATATATAAATGCCATGAGATTTTATTTTTGTTTTCACAAGATTAACACATGGCATTAAATACTTGCATGGGCCATGCAACCATCTCCATCTTTTGTCCTCCTTTGTTTTTATTTTGATTTTTGAGTGAATCATCCTCTATCCCTCTCTACCACTCCTTTTGCTTGATCTAGTTTGGTCTTGCTAAAAAGTCACCACCACCTCTCTCTCTCTCTAATCCTCTCTCCAACACCTAACACCTCATCTAAACCCTAAACCCCCTCTCTCTATTTCTATCTCTAAACCCTACCACCACCATGACCCACCCTAACCACTCCATGCCGAGGCACCTCTCTCTCTAACCTAAACAAAACCCTAACCAAGGCTACCCCAGGTCGAAGCCACACCTAACCGAAACCCTAACCCGAGCCTACTCCATCCAACCCTAGCTCCATGCCACACCCCCCTCCCTCTATCTCTCTCGGCTCCTCCTCTCTCTCTCGGCCAGCAAGGCCCCACCAGCCCTAGCCCTACCCCAGGCTGAAGCTACCCCACCTCTAAAGCCCTCACCGAGCCACTCCTTTTCTAACCCTAACCCAAGCGCACCCGAGCCCCTCCCCTCTCTGATCTCCCTCTCCTGCTGCCAGCCGGCTCCACCGACCCCACCGGCCCCTTGGCCCACCTGACAGCCTCCACCACCCTTCCCCGCCATGCCTATCTACCAGCCGAGCACGTGATTGTAGCATCCCAATTGTCTAACAATTGCAATGCTACTAGCCTAGTCTATATAATGCTACTTCATATATAATTGTTGCATCATAATTATATCATGCTCATGTCCTCATGCCACCTTGCATTTGAGCATCATATAAAACCCTTTTCCATTTGGTTCTTATCTCATATGCATCATTAATTGTAGTTGCCTCTTGATATTGTATTTGGTTCTTGATATATTGTTTAAATGCCCAAGTTGAGTTGTGGGCATATCTCTTATTAACTCCACCACCTTTCTTTCACCACCTTATAATTCCACCATCCAACTAAATATGAGCTTTGCACTTTATTTGGGTTTTACTTCTAGCTCATGTGGGTTGGGATGGATCCAAGTCTTTTTCCCCATGCTCTCATCTTAGCATCATGTTGTTTTCACAACATGGATATATGAGAGCCACATGGCCACCTTTGCATGCCTTGTGAGTGGGGCCCTTTCTCCTAGCCTCCATATGGATTATTATGGAATTATGCTCATGTTGGGGTATTTTTGGGACTATTGAGCATCTAGTGGCACATACACACTAGGAAGTCCCATTTCTATTCAAACATGGTCATATCCATCTATTCCACATGGGGCATCCTTTTAAATTCTTTTTTGCTTGGCTTTATTCCACTATTGGAAATGCAAAGGAACAATGCCATGTTTGATATTATTGTTTTCACAAGAATATCATAGCATTAAATTAGTTTGCATGGGCCATGCAAGTACCACCCTTTTGCTTGTCATTTGCATTTTATTTGATTTTTTGAGTGGAGCATCTCTAACTCTATCCCTTCTTTTGGCTTGATCTATGTTTGATCTTGCTTAAAACCATATCACCACCTCTCTCTCTTTTTGGTCTAGCTTGGTTTGATCTTGTTCTTGCTTGAGCTTGCCAAAAGGAAAACCATCTCTCACCCCCTCATCTAATCCTAAACCCTACCACCTTATTCACCATACTCCCATCTAACCCTAACCCTCACATCCCCCTCTCACCTAAACCCTAAGTCTACCCCCCCCCCTCTCTCTCGGCCTCTCTCTCTCACACCTAGCTGGCCCCACCATGCCACCTAGCTACCCCACCCAAACAAAACCTAGCCCGAGCCATACCCCCTCTCCCCTCCTATCCTAGCTCTAGCCCGAGGCTACTCCTCCCTCTCTCTTTTCTCTCTATGCCATAAGGTCCCTCCAACCCGAGCCTGCCCCTGCCTCCTTGGCCTCACCCTGGCCCCACCTGGAAGCCTCCCACCTGCCCTGCCCTGGTCCTGCCCGGCCACAAGCACGTGAAGGAGGAGAGGGTAAAAGGTGGCCGAAGCCACCTTTTTCCATCTACCTGCTTCCCACGGCTCCTCCCTCCCCTCTCTCTGCTTTATCTCCCTCTCGGCCCTCCTCTGGCCTCTCCAGATCTAGCCGAGGCGCCCGGCCGCTCCCCTCTCTTCTCCTTCGCCCTTGACTACCATCGCCACCACCGTCGGCAGGCGTCCACCTGTTTGTCTGAGGCGAGGCGTGGTGTGTGGTCGTCGAGGAAGGACAGGAGATCCCCGGCGTCGCCTCTGTACCCAGCAGCGAGCAAAAGGAAGCCCTCGCCGCTGATCGCCAGCGCTGCGCCGACCCCGAAACCCTAGTTCGCTCGGCCTCTGCATCATCGTCGCCCTGCTGCGCCTCGAGCCGATCCACCTACACCGACGCACTCACGGTGAGCTAACCTACCTCCTAGACAACTCCCTCTGGCCGTTCCCGCCCTAGCACCACCGTGCTTTTCGTCGAACGACGTCGGAGCATCGGGTTCGCTGGCATCTACACGCTTCCACTCCGCGCAGCACCTCACCTAGACCGCGCCTGACCCCCTAACATCGACCGATCCCTAGCCCGGTGGCAGCCGCGTCAGCGAGCCCAGGTCTAGAGATCGAGCCCAGCGCAGCATACTGTCGAGCACCAACCTATCGACAGAGAAGCAGAGAAGAACCACAGTGCATCGGCGTGGTGGTTTTAACAACCTCTTTGTTTTGCTCGTCGCAACCCGTGCTCCTTAGGACCCCACACTGCCGCTCTTGGCGAAAAACCCCGGCATTTCCGTTCGCAACCAGCATCGCTCAGCCCACTGTCAGTTTCTTTTCCACTGCCATTGTCAAGTGGAATGGCGTGTGCTCCATCTCGAGACTAGGCGGGCATGGTGTAAAACATTTTCTCATTGGCGTGGGCCTTGGTCATAGCCCACTGGTCACTGGCTGTGGCTAGGTTCTGTGCGTGTAACAAAAGCTTTTCTGAATATCTGTTTAAATTCAAATCTTTTTCAAATTTAATTCAAATTCAAATTTACTTCTGTTTTTAAATAACTTTTAAAATATAAATCCAAATAATACAAATAATATATGTTTTCAAATCTGAAAAATGTGAGGAATTCAAATCTTTCATCCAAAATATATTTTGAACATTTAAAATTTCAAGTTGATTAAAATTACAATAAAATGCCCTTCCACCTTATTTAATTAATAACTTTTGTTTTATAACTCCAAATTTAATAAATAATATGTCTAAAATGATTAGCTCGACGAGACCTTTCTGTTTATGCATTCTTTGTTTTGTTTTGAAGCATGCATCATATAAATATATTGTATACAGCAACTAATATGAGGATAAAATGGGACCAAAACCCAATAAAAATGTTTATTCTTGTATTCCACACCTCACCATGCCATGCTACTTATTGCCATGAAAATTGTGCATCATTCATCATGGCATGATTGTTTGCTTGTCGCATTTATTCATATGCTTGTGCACTTTATTTATGTTGGCCCTTGTTTGTTTGGTTCTTCTTCGAATAGACGCTGAGCAGGGGATATATCAAGAGAACCAGGAGCACTACCCAGATCCTTCTCTCGCTTCAACTGAGCTGCCAGGCAAGCACTACCACATGCTTGCATACATATAGTACATATTGCCTCTTTCTTATTCTTGCATCATTGAGTCGCGATCGCATTAAATTGAATCCCAAGTATTGCATAGCCTTTATTTTTAAACCCCACCGAAGCTTGTTCCTCCAACCCATGAGCCATTACTACAGGAGTTGTTTGAGCCCTGCGAGTCGTAGAACAGCATGTGTAGGGTATGTGAGTGTCTGATGGATAACGAGGTACCTAAACAACTTAACCTGAGTAGTTATGGGATAACTAATGAAAGTGGCATTGGTGAGCCATATTCGCTATTTGGTTTTTCAGGCTCACTTGTGTCCCGTAGGACCCCGAGTACTTGATTCCTGTTCCTTGAATATTCGCGCTATCCACATCCGGGAGGCTTATGAACCCCCCTGAGCCAGAGCTTGATTCATTCTTATTTCTTGGGGCCACAAACTAGTTTGAGGTTTTATTTACTATCCTGTACTTATGCCATGCTTTACTGCTTTAATTTAAATTGTGCGAGGTACTGCACACTGTACTGTTTAGGTCCGTGACCCGTTTTCGCTGTATCGACAAGCCCAGTCACACTTTCGGGTTCCCAGTCGTTTACAACCGGCTCCACAAACCTTGAGGCCGTCTCGGAGTCAGCTAACTTTGTTGCGGGTAGCTCAATGGGGTGGCCCCCTGAAATATTTCTGAATCCTGTAATTGCTTTGTCGTGACTGCCTCGTTGGGTTTTGATTTGGTTTTTCCGAGGCATATTGAGTGTGTGTTGCTATTTGTGCACCCCTAGGTAAAACTTTCTAAAAGCCGTGTCATGCGGTTATGGGCGACTTGGAGCACAGTTTCTCGATCATAGACAAGCATAACTAAAGTACCGCTTTTAATTTGACTAAATGGCTGACTAGTAAGCGAAGGCAACACTCATGGAATGGTTAATAAAACTGCCAGCGGATGGGGGTTGTTAAATCCGCTTCCTCGTCGGTAAGCGAGGAGGAGGATGGATCTGTTAAGATTACCATTATAACTGTTGTTATTAATTCATGGACATCCGTCTATCTCTGGTTAGGCGGATGGTTAGCGAGTATCTATAGAATTGCTAGGGTTTATCTTTTGCTGCAATTGCGTCACCCCAGGTTGTGTTCCCTTTAGAGGCATAAAGACTTGCTGAGTACCCCTAGGGTCTCACGATAAATTATTGGTTCGGATGAGCAGTACACTCGCAAGATGGATACTGGGTGGAAGGGACGGACGATGTGGGCAACGATCATTCGGTGTAGAGATTCCGGGAACGGGGATCCGTGAGATCTGTGGGCGGGATCTGCTTATTTATGGGGCATCTTATGCCGATTTGCTTCTTATCCGTACTCGGATTTTGTCTTCCGCTTCCGCCTGATACTCTGATGTTTGATGTATGAGGAGATATCCTAAACTATTATCTCTATCTAGGATATTTGGATCTTGCCGTATGGCGTTACTATATTTCCTTTCTTTTTAGATGGAATGGCTCTGATGTACTGTTGTATGGTGGCTTGCATACATACTCATTTGTGTATGTAGTTGATCCCTTCGCCTGCCGATTACGCCGCCCGTTCTTGTCCCGATGTTTTGGAAATGGTTGGGACGGCCGAAAGGTCTACCTGTGAGTGGCATTTGGGCCCCACCGTACTATTTTAACCATTTCCGTTCATCCAGGCTTGTTACTAGGAGCGTAATTCACCGAGGTAGTTACAATTGGTATCAGAGCCATCCCGCCCTTCAGGGTCTCAGCCAAATGGTCGTTGTCAGTCTAGCAAATATTTTTGGTAGCTATGTATACTAGGGAAAAACAAAACACAAGAGTAGGACTGCTTCCACTTTTCTTCTTACCCACCCACCACCCTTTTCTGGTAAGGAAGTGTAACGTTTTCAATCCTCTTCTTAAAATTCAAACTAGGATTCACGTGTTCTGGGTTTCCGTAGTACCATAGAAAGTGTGTGTGTGTGTGTGTGTGTGTGTAATTTCTTGTCTATCTGTTGCATCCTTTTTGTTACCTCAATCTACCTTTGGTTATCAACTGTTGGTACATTCCATACTGACAGGCTTTTGAAAACCGTCGCGATCCATCTGACTCCTTGTTGACCGGTGCCATCTTCTTAAGGGTGCCCTTCCTTCTAGCAACTCCGCCTTCTGTGTAAGTATCTGTTGCTAATCTCTATCTGATAAGTGATTTTGCGCATCTATTGGTATTTTAATGCCGAAAAATGCGGAAATTTTTTCTTTGATACATCTGTGCTTCCACACTCCTTTTCAGTCGTGTGTGAAACATTATCTATCTCCCTTTTATCAGCATGTTCATGCTAACTCATTCTTTTGTCACCGGCGCTTAATCCTGGAGTTTCTTTTCATCTCCAATTCTTTTGGGCTAATTACATAACGTGTGTCGATCCGATGCTGGTGATTGTAATTTGGCTCTCGGCATAGCTATATTCCACTCATGATAAGTATCGATTGAAATATGGAAAATGCTATCAACCGTCACCATCTAGAGGATAAGGTTATCTCCTGTGATTTTGAGTACACCGTGATCATATCTATGCATATTCAAGCATCTTTGGCAATCCAGAGTTTCCCAAGGCACTGCGGTGGTCTATCATTTGTTATCATGCTGCACATCTTTTGAGCTCCTTATCTGCAAAATCCTCTTTGATACGAGGGAATTGCATCTTTTCGCTTCTGATAGCTTTGCTTAAGGTATGATCTATCATCGTTTCTTGACCAAGATATCTTTATCTTTGTAACCGGCGATCCAATCGACAATGTGAACCAGGTGTCATCTCCTTTCTTCCGAAGGACCAGATAATCTATTCTACCAGTGCATCTTCTTCAACACGAACCCGTGCTCTTAATATTGATCTTTCTAAGAGCGTTGAGCTCAGGAAGTGTTCGAGCATTTGTCCGTTTCTCCCGCCTTTTGAACTTGGTATTCTGGGAATATCTTGTTAATCCATGGTGGTATATGTTGTTAATATGCTGCCTATTCGATATCAATGGAAGGACATGGAAGACCATATGTGTCTCTTTCTCTCAAGCTTTGTGAACACTGTCTGGGTGCAAAGTCCCCAAAGTGGAAATTCTGGCTTCTTGAAGTCACCTATCTCGGCCACGTCCTTCTGCTAAATAGATTGCTTCAATTCTGGAATTAGCAAGTCCATTGTTAATTCCATCCTCCATCTTCAACCAACCCAGAGTTGTCCTTGTTGGCAGGTTATCAACGTCGTTCTGCCGAAGTTTTCCTCAAGACCGATAAATCTCTCTCAATCATTTCAAGAAGAACATGGAGCTTTTTCACCTCATTCTCGTCAAGTAATCTCTTGAAACCCTCTCGTTCTATCATCTATGCTCAATCCACCGGAGGCCATGAAGATCTTCCAGATCTTGTATTCTTTTTGTGCAAGTGGTGCTATCTTTTTCTTAATCTGTGGGATCTTGCAGTTGTCTCCGTGATCTTCCTTCATATCTTTCCGGTGGCTGGTTACTTCAGACATGACGACAACATCATCATCTTTATCTATCTATGAATCCGGCGAATCGTTTGCATCTATCCTTGTTTTCTTATGGAGTTCCATGAGCTCTTCTTGTCTATACCTTCAGTCTGTTTCGGTAGTTGGGTTGCATGGTTTTCTTATTCATGTGCGGAGTAATGCTTTGAGTGCGGGATGGAGTAGCTACCATACCACTACTCTTATCATTCGCTCTTGTACATTGAATTGGTGAATTAATGTGATTTCACTCATTCCACGGAAGTTAGAAGTGGCCTTTATCCCTTGATACTTTTTACTTCCGTCCTTGCCTTTCCGGAGCGCTCTCTCAAAGAAAGTAATCAATAATCTCTTGTTGGTGATCTCGTCTTTTCCTACACGGAGCAGAATCTACAATTATCTGGTGGAAACAAATGCAAACTCCTTTCGTTCCTCGTCTTTCTACCGGTGCTCGACATCCCCAAACAAGATGGAAGGAAACTATCTCTCTCTTTGTTTCATCAATTCTTTCTCTGTGGTAAAGCCAATTATGGTTGAGGCCATCAGTCGCAAATCTATTGAGTTAGCCTCAAGGCTAAAGAAAGCAATAAGTATCTCTACAATAAACTCTAGATCGTCCATATTCTTTGCTTCTCGAGATTCCATCATGATCTAGCTTCACATCCGTCTCTGGAAGTTATATCCACGCACCTCAATTGCGTGATCCTTTGGGTCTTACCGGCGCAAGAAGAATCTAATCCGACAAGGTCTAACTAAATCTTTCTGTTGAGATCAAGGGACTCTATTGTTTGAAGGCAATATTGTTTCCGTACTTCATTTCTCAAATCCGAGAGAAGATGCGATGCTATTGTCAGAGTGGTTCAAACCCTCCCCAATCTAGCTCTTTGCTTCCGGCGACACAAAGATCCATCCTCTCTAGTATCGGTAAATCTTTAATCTTAACGGCGTGTCTTTCTTTATCCACGTTACATCATCTTTCCTTTTCTCTCACAAGTGGTTCTTTTTCTCTTATCATGTTTCTTGAGAAGACTGGAGCTATGTCCATCCTATCCTTCTTGTCTCACGACAAACCTTCCACTCTTCTAACCGTCGTTTCTCAAGCAAAACGCAAGACTCGCAACAAGTCTAGCAAGTTTTGCAAGGTGTAGTGGTCGCACCATTCAGTTCTTCATCATCTTGGGAACGTAAGGGTCACCTTCGTTCAACACCCGCCTCTTCTTGTGTTGTTTTCTTTTTCCTAGGAATCTCGGGGCGAGATTCTTGTTTAGTGGGGGAGAGTTGTAGCATCCCAATTGTCTAACAATTGCAATGCTACTAGCCTAGTCTATATAATGCTACTTCATATATATAATTGTTGCATCATAATTATATCATGCTCATGTCCTCATGCCACCTTGCATTTGAGCATCATATAAAACCCTTTTCCATTTGGTTCTTATCTCATATGCATCATTAATTGTAGTTGCCTCTTGATATTGTATTTGGTTCTTGATATATTGTTTAAATGCCCAAGTTGAGTTGTGGGCATATCTCTTATTAACTCCACCACCTTTCTTTCACCACCTTATAATTCCACCATCCAACTAAATATGAGCTTTGCACTTTATTTGGGTTTTACTTCTAGCTCATGTGGGTTGGGATGGATCCAAGTCTTTTTCCCCATGCTCTCATCTTAGCATCATGTTGTTTTCACACCATGGATATATGAGAGCCACATGGCCACCTTTGCATGCCTTGTGAGTGGGACCCTTTCTCCTAGCCTCCATATGGATTATTATGGAATTATGCTCATGTTGGGGTATTTTTGGGACTATTGAGCATCTAGTGGCACATACACACTAGCAAGTCCCATTTCTATTCAAACATGGTCATATCCATCTATTCCACATGGGGCATCCTTTTAAATTCTTTTTGCTTGGCTTTATTCCACTATTGGAAATGCAAAGGAACAATGCCATGTTTGATATTATTGTTTTCACAAGAATATCATAGCATTAAATTAGTTTGCATGGGCCATGCAAGTACCACCCTTTTGCTTGTCATTTGCATTTTATTTGATTTTTTGAGTGGAGCATCTCTAACTCTATCCCTTCTTTTGGCTTGATCTATGTTTGATCTTGCTTAAAACCATATCACCACCTCTCTCTCTTTTTGGTCTAGCTTGGTTTGATCTTGTTCTTGCTTGAGCTTGCCAAAAGGAAAACCATCTCTCACCCCCTCATCTAATCCTAAACCCTACCACCTTATTCACCATACTCCCATCTAACCCTAACCCTAACATCCCCCTCTCACCTAAACCCTAAGTCTACCCCCCCTCTCTCTCGGCCTCTCTCTCTCTCTCACCTAGCTGGCCCCACCATGCCACCTAGCTACCCCACCCAAACAAACCCTAGCCCGAGCCATACCCCCTCTCCCCTCCTATCCTAGCTCTAGCCCGAGGCTACTCCTCCCTCTCTCTTTTCTCTCTATGCCATAAGGGCCCTCCAACCCGAGCCTGCCCCTGCCTCCTTGGCCTCACCACAGCCCCACAGAAGCCTCCCACCTGCCCACCTGCCTGCCCAGCCACAAGCACGTGACGGAGGAGAGGGTAAAAGGTGGCCGAAGCCACCTTTTTCCATCTACCTGCTCCCCACGGCTCCTCCCTCCCCTCTCTCTGCTTTATCTCCCTCTCGGCCCTCCTCTGGCCTCTCCAGATCTGGCCGAGGCACCCGGCCGCTCCCCTCTCTTCTCCTTCGCCTTGACTACCCATCACCGTCGGCCCGGCATCCACCTGCTGTCTGAGGCGGGCGTGGTGTGTGGTCGTCGAGGACGGACAGGAGATCCCCGGCATCGCCTCTGTACCCAGCAGCGAGCAAAAGGAAGCCCTCACCGCCGATCGCCAGCGCTGCGCCGACCCCGAAACCCTAGTTCGCTCGGCATCATCGCCGCTCGCTGCGCCTCGAGCGATCCACCTACCGACGCACTCACGGTGAGCTGACCTACCTCCTAGACAACTCCCTCGGCGTTTCCGCCCTAAGCGCGCCGTGCTTTTTAACGACGGCGTGAGCATCGGGTTATTTGGCGTCTGACGCTTCCACTCCGCGGCACCTCACCTGAACCGCTGACCCTAACATCGATCGATCCCTAGCCCAGCGGTAGCCGCTTCATGGAGCCAGTCCAGAGATCGAGCCCGCGCCGCACCCAGCCTGCCGAGCACCAACCTGTCGTGAGAGAAGCGAAGAAGAACCACGATGCATCGGCGTGGTGGTCGTTGCTTAACCCTGTTTTGCTCGTCGCAACCCGCGCTCCTTAGGACCCCACCTGCCAGCCGCTGCGCGCTTTGGCAGAAAACCCCCCGGCGTTTCCCGTTTGCAACCCGCGCTCCAGCTCAGCCCCACCTATCAGTTTCTTTTCCACTCGCCGCTGTCAAGTGGACCGCGTGTGCTCTGGCCCCACCCGTCTGTCTCTGAGACTAGAGCAGGCCGCGGTGTAAAACGTTTTTCTGCGCGCGTGGACGCCCAGTCAGCATGGCCCCACTGGTCATTGGCTGTGGCTAGGTTCTGTGCGTGTAACAAAAGCTTTTCTGAATATCTGTTTAAATTCAAATCTTTTTAAATTTAATTCAAATTCAAATTTACTTCTGTTTTTAAATAACTTTTAAAATATAAATCCAAATAATACAAATAATATATGTTTTCAAATCAGAAAAATGTGAGGAATTCAAATCTTTCATCCAAAATATATTTTGAACATTTAAAATTGCAAGTTGATTAAAATTACAATAAAATGCCCTTCCACCTTATTTAATTAATAACTTTTGTTTTATAACTCCAAATTTAATAAATAATATGTCTAAAATGATTAGCTCGACGAGAAATTTTTGTTTATGCATTCTTTGTTTTGTTTTGAAGCATGCATCATATAAATATATTGTATACAGCAACTAATATGAGGATAAAATGGGACCAAAACCCAATAAAAATGTTTATTCTTGTATTCCACACCTCACCATGCCATGCTACTTATTGTCATGCAAACTGTGCATCATTCATCATGGCATGATTGTTTGCTTGTCGCATTTATTCATATGCTTGTGCACTTTATTTATGTTGGCCCTTGTTTGTTTGGTTCTTCTTTGAATAAATATGACGGGGATATATCAAGAGAACCAGGAGCACTACCTAGATCCTTCTCTCGCTTCAACTGAGCTGCCAGGCAAGCACTACCACATGCTTGCATACATATAGTACCTATTGCCTCTTTCTTATTCTTGCATCATTGAGTCACGATCGCATTAAATTGAATCCCAAGTATTGCATAGCCTTTACTTTTAAACCCCACCGAAGCTTGTTCCTCCAACCCATGAGCCATTACTACAGGAGTTGTTTGAGCCATGCGAGTCGTAGAACAGCATGTGTAGGGTATGTGAGTGTCTGATGGATAACGAGGTACCTAAACAACTTAACCTGAGTAGTTATGGGATAACTAATGAAAGTGGCATCGGTGAGCCATATTCGCTATTTGGTTTTTCAGGCTCACTTGTGTCTCGTAGGACCCCGAGTACTTGATTCCTGTTCCTTGAATATTCGCGGTATCCACATCCGGGAGGCTTATGAACCCCCCTGAGCCAGAGCTTGATTCATTCTTATTTCTTGGGGCCATAAACTAGTTTGAGGTTTTATTTACTATCCTGTACTTATGCCATGCTTTACTGCTTTAATTTAAATTGTGCGAGGTAATGCACCTTTGTCATTTAGGTCCGTGACCCGTTTTCGCTGTATCGACAAGCCCAGTCACACTTTCGGGTTCCCAGTCGTTTACAACCGGCTCCACAAACCTTGAGGCCGTCTCGGAGTCAGCTAACTTCGTTGCGGGTAGCTCAATGGGGTGGCCCCCTAAAATATTTCTGAATCCTGTAATTGCTTTGTCGTGACTGCCTCGTTGGGTTTTGATTTGGTTTTTCCGAGGCATATCGAGTGTGTGTTGCTATTTTTTGCACCCCTGCAGGGTAAAACTTTCTGAAAGCCGTGTCCGCGGTTATGGACGACTTGGAGCACAGTTTCTCGATCATAGACAAGCATAACTAAAGTACCGCTTTTAATTTGACTAAGTAACTGACTAGTAAACAGTGCAACACTCATGGAATGGTTAATAAAACTGCCAACGGATGGGGGGGGGTTGTTCGTCCGCTTCCTCATCGGTAAGCGAGGAGGAGGATGGATCTGTTAATATTACCGTTATAACCGTTGTTATTAATTCATGGACATCCGTCTATCTTTGGTTAGGCGGATGGTTAGCGAGTATCTATAGAATTGTTAGGTATTATCTTTTGCTGCAATTGCGTCACCCCAGGTTGTGTCCCCTTTAGAGGCATAAAGACTTGCTGAGTACCCCTAGGGTCTCACACGATAAATTGTTTGATTCAGATGAACAGGTACACTCGCAAGATGGATACTGGGTGGAGGAGACGGACGATGTGGCAACGATCACTCGGTGTAGAGATTCCGGAGCAGGGGATCCGTGAGATCTGTGGGCGGGATGTGTTTATTTATGGGGCATCTTATGCCGATTTGCTTCTTATCCGTACTCGGATCTTGTTTTCCGCTTCCGCCTGATACTCTGATGTTTGATGTATGAGGAGATATCCTAAACTATTATATCTATCTAGGATATTTGGATCTTGCCGTATGGCGTTGCAATATTTCTATTTCTTTTAGATGGAATGGCTCTGAGGACTATTGTATGGTGGCTTGCATACATACTCATTTGTGTATGTAGTTGATCCCTTCGCCTGCCGATTACGCCGCCCGTTCTTGTCCCGATGTTTTGGAAATGGTTGGGACGGCCGAAAGGTCTACTGTGAGTGGCATTTGGGCCCCACCGTACTATTTCAACCATTTCCGTTCATCCAGGCTTGTAACTAGGAGCGTAATTCACCGAGGTAGTTACAGTGATCGAGGAGAAGGAGGGAGCGGCCGAAGCCACTTTATCTAACCACTCCCGCATGCCATCCTCCTCCCTCTCCCTCGCTTTACCCTCCGCCCCACGGCTCCTCTGTTTCGCCAGATCCATCCCCAGAGCCCCTGCCTCTCTCCTACATCTGATCCACCGCTTGACTTCTCACGGTCACCTTGACCACCGTCGAGTCCTTGTTCCAGCCGGCGGGCACGATGTGGAAGTGGTCGAGGAGGCCAAGAAGACTCCCCTGCTTCACCTAGTATGCGCCAGCGAGGAGGAGAAGGTCCCCAGCCGCCGCAGTACCGCGACGCCCCGACGGAACCCTAGCTCGCCCGCCTTGACCTCCTCGTCGCCCTGCTGCGCCTCGTCCCGATCGGCCACCACCGACCACCCCGCGGTGAGCCCCTATATCGCCTGGACAACCTCCGCCCCACCGGGAAACCCTAGCTGCGCCAGGTGTTTCGCCGAACGCCCTCGGTGCGCCCTCGGTCGCCGTTGTCTGCATGTTTTCCGCGCCGCGTAAAGCCTCACCTAGCTGTGTGCTACCTTCCTGACAACAACCCGCTACGCCTGGTTACCGTCTCATGCTTGAGCCCAGTCGCGGGATCGAATCCCCTCCTCGCTGCGCCACGCACCGTGCGCGCCAGACCGTGGAGAAGATCCACAGTACGGGTCGTGGTAATTTTGTCTTTAGCCCCCTCTTTTTATCCCGCGCTCAACCCGCGGTCCAGCCTACCCCACCTGTCAGCTGCCTGGCATTCTTGCAGTTAAGCCCCCCAGCTCTTAGGCCCTTAACCCGCGCTCCAGCACGCTTTACACCTGTCAGCCTCTGCCGGTTCACCCACTGGCACCTGGGCCCTAGCCAGCTGGCCCCACATGTCATTCACAGAGGCTAGGAAAGACCGCGGTGAGAAAACCTGTGCTGCGCGCTGTGTCGCCCAGTCAGCCCTGGCCCCACTTGTCACTGTCTGTGGCTAGGTTTGCCTAAGTGACAAAAGGTTTTCTGTTTTTCTGTTTTAATTTAAACCTTTTCCAAAATTGTTTTAAATTTAAATTCAAATCTGTTTTAAATATCTTTTACAATATAATTCCAAATTAAACATGTAATATATGTTTTGAAATCAAAAAAATGTGAGGATTTCAAATATGCCATTCAAAATATATGTTGAACACTTTAAATTTTCGAGTTGATTAAAATTACAAATAAATGCCCTTTGCCTTAATTAATTAATAACTTTTGTTTTATAACTCCAAATTTGACAAATAATATGTCTAAATCGATCAGCTCAACGAGACCTTTCTGTTTATGCATTCCATGTTCTGAATTGCAGCATGCATCATATAAATATAAAGTGTACATCAACTTAATTGAGGATAAAAGGTAACTAAAACACCATAAAATGCTTTATTCTTGTATTCCACACCTCACCCATGCCATGCTACTTTGTTGCCATGCAATTTGTGCATCATTCATCATGGCATGCTTGTTTGCTTGTCGTATTTTATTCATATGCTTGTGCACTTTATTTATGTTGGCCCTTGTTTGTTTGGTTCTTCTTCGAATAGACGCTGAGCAGGGGATATATCAAGAAACCCAGGAGCACTACCCAGATCCATCTCTCACTTCAACTGAGCTGCCAGGCAAGCACTACCACATGCTTGCATACATATAGTACCTATTGCCTCTATCTTATTCTTGCATCATTGAGTCGCGATTGCATTAAACTGAATCCCATGTACTGCATAGCCTTTACTTTTAAACCCCACCGAAGCTTGTTCCTCCATCCCATGAGCCATTACTACAGGAGTTGATTGAGCCATGCGGGTCGTAGAACAGCATATGTAGGGTATGTGAGTGTCTGATGGACAACGAGGTACCTAAACAACTTAACCTGAGTAGTAACGGGATAACTAATGAAAGTGGCACCGGTGAGCAATATCTGCTATTTGGTTTTTCATGCTCACTTGTGTCCCGTAGGACCCAGTACTTGATTCTGTTCCTTGAATATTCGCGCTATCCACATCCGGGAGGCTTATGAACCCCCCGAGCGAGCTTGATTCATTCTTATTTCTTGGGGCCACAAAGTAGTTTGGGGCTTTATTACTATCTGTACTTATGCCATGCTTCTGCTTTATTTAAGATTGTGCGAGGAGCACTGTCTATTTAGGTAAGCGGAGTGTTTTTTGATGTCGACAAGCCCAGTCACACTTTCGGGTTCCCAGTCGTTTACAGCCATTGACGCAAACCTTGAGTCCGTCTCGGAGCCGGCCAACTTTGTTGCGGGTAGCTTAATGGGGTGGCCCCCTGAAATATTTCTGAATCTTGTGATCGCTTTGTCGTGAATGCCTCGTTGGGTTTTGATTTGGTTTTTCCGAGGTTGATCGAGTGTGTGATGCTATTTGTGCACCTAGGTAAATCTTTCTGAAAGCCGTGTCCGCGGTTATGGACGACTTGGAGCACAGTTTCTCGATCATAGACAAGTATAACTAAAGTACCGCTTTTAATTTGACTAAGTACCTGACTAGTAAATAGTGCAACACTCATGGAATGGATAATAAAACTGCCAACGGATGGGGGGTTGTTCGTCCGCTTCCTCGTTGGTAAGCGAGGAGGAGGATGGATCTGTTAATATTACCGTTATAACCGTTGTTATTAATTCATGGACATCCGTCTATCTTTGGTTAGGCGGATGGTTAGCGAGTATCTATAGAATTGTTAGGTATTATCTTTTGTTGCAATTGCGTCACCCCAGGTTGTGTCCCCTTTAGAGGCATAAAGACTTGCTGAGTACCCCTAGGGTCTCACACGATAAATTGTTTGATTCAGATGAATAGGTAAACTCGCAAGATGGATACTGGGTGGAGGAGACGGACGATGTGGCAACGATCACTCGGTGTAGAGATTCCGGGAACGGGGATCCGTGAGATCTGTGGGCGGGATGTGTTTATTTATGGGGCATCTTATGCCGATTTGCTTCTTATCCGTACTCGGATCTTGTTTTCCGCTTCCTTTGATACTCGATGTTTGATGTATGAGGAGATATCCTAAACTATTATATCTATATAGGATATTTGGATCTTGCCGTATGGCTTTGCAATATTTCTATTTCTTTTAGATGGAATGGCTCTGAGGACTAATGTATTGTGGCTTGAATACATACTCATTTGTGTATGTAGTTGATCCCTTCGCCGATTACGCCGCTTCGTTCTTGTCACGATGTTTGGAAATGGTTAGGACGGCCGAAAGGTCTACCTGTGAGTGGCATTTGGCCCCACCGTACTATTTTAACCATTTCCGCTCATCCAGGCTTGTAACTAAGAGCGTAATTCACCGAGGTAGTTACACGAAGAAGCCACGAAATCAGCACACCCAATTCCCACAGACATCGCCAATTGACGAGGGTTCAACTCGTCAATGCCCATTATTATGGACTTGGGTTTTGGAGAAGGAGGGAGCGCTAGAGGCATCAATCAGCTAGCAAACAAGAACACAAGGATGCAAGATTTAGCCAGGTTCAGGCCTCGTAGAGGTCCCTACTCCTGCTTGTCTGCTCTTGGAATTAGTGAAGGAATCGAAGATTACAGGGGCGCGTAGATGCAATCTGGTGAGAGTTGTGGAAACTAGGGTTGTGATTGTCCTCCTCGCCGCCCCCTTCTAGGTCTCGGGTAGCAGGTCGAGTCGGTTACAGATTAGGGTTTGCCCTTTGAACTTTCTATCTTAAACTTCTTCTTGTCTCGTAAGCAATCGAAGAGTCTGTGGGTCACCCAAATTCTGCATTGGACCTTGGCAACACCGTGGGCTTCTGCCGTATCTGGGTCGTATATACCAAACTCGAGTACCTGTAGGGTATACCCATGTCAAGTTGTTTGATTGAAATGAAGTCTAGTGGTAATTGTGATACATTCCAAAGCTAACCTTGTGGATCAAACCATGGTACTAGTTAAAAGTTCTATGTTTCTCATTGATAGTTGTGAGATTCGACACATTTTTTATGGTTTTTATTGATGGTTTTCTCCTGGATTTGATCGTTCTCTAGCTTTACCTAACGCTAATACTTTGGTAGCGAAGAAAACTTGGTTTTTAATGTGTGTTTCAGGTTCTGAACATCAACAGAGGGTTTTAACTAGAAGAACACAATATCCAGGCGAAAAAAAGCAAGTCTCTCTTTGAAAGAAATCGAGGGAAGCGTATAGAGGCTTTATCGAGCAACTATATGGAGGGCATATTTTTCCGGGCATATAGTTGCCGCCGCCTCTGTCTTGTCAAAAGGAACAACTTCCGTGAAGGAACCGAGGACAAAAACACAACACAGCAGCCGCCACACCATCCAGAAGAGAGATAGAAGAGATCCGGAGAAGAAGGACGAGACGTTCTTCATCTCGCTCCACGATCTTCGACCTCCTAGCCAACACACGGCCATAGCCATTACTTGTACTTGAGAGAGAGAAATCTTCACCTTGCAAGACTAGGGTTTGAGATTGTTTCTTCCCATCTTGAATTGTGTTGGATTGCTTTTCTATTCTTATTGTGGATCTCCACGGTAATATGGAGAAGAACTCCCTTTATTTAATTATATTGATGATGCTTTCTTCTCTCATGTGTGAGTAAGTTCCTTGGGCGTGGGAGATTTAAGGGATTGGTGAGATGCGACCTGCCTTCATATATTTTCCATTAGTTTGTGATTGATTTTAATTACTATATTATGTGTGCTTGACTATCCGTGGGATGCCCAATTAAAGGCCCAGACAACATGATACTTTGTTCTACATGGGTATGATCTTGTTCGCTAGCAGACTAGCGACCCCCGAGTGACACGGGGATACCAATGAAAAACTAGTAGACTCGAGGATAACGAGGAACCACCATGCTTATTGCATTAGTCTGATCCAAAGAGCTTAATCGCTAAGCGACCTGAAGGGTCTTAATCATCTAGTGTCTGACCATGCTTTTGGTAACATACTAGTAGGATTATTGAAGTTGGGATGAAATCTACCAAGAGCAGTTCCGGCTAATTATGGGTTGCTCGCCTACACATATACTTATAAGATTATATTTTTTACATTTATCACTCGTCCATCTGGCACATTCACTATCACCCTGAACTGTATCTCCCGCACCTTTTTCGTCATCTGCAAAAAACAACAAACAACCAAATTGTTCTTTACTTTTATGCTTTTTATTTCTGAATTTTACATTTTAGTTTTATTTAAGTACATCTAGTTTAATTCAAATCTCATTCTTATTTTTACACTTGCAGTCAATTCCTTGAAGACCTATGACAACTTTGGGTATGACAGAGACTTCACCATAAACACTTACCTTTGGGTTTCCTGTGGGATCAATATCTATACTTTAAAACTAGCTACAAATGATATGTGCACTTGCAGACATCAAGCTATTTTATGGCGCCGTTGCCGGGGAGCTAAGCGCTAAGTGTTTGTCTCTTGACATTTCAGGTGTTACTACTTCAAAAATATTCTCCTAGGAGACAAAGGGTATACACGTCTGGTAGGACCTATTTACCAGATTATATTGATCGCGTGCATGCTTAGAGACACGAGAAAATTATTAAAAAACTTTTAAGATCGAATAAAGTTGAAGTTGAAGTTGAAAACCTGAGTGATATAATGAAAATCATGTCTATTTACAGGACAACTCCGAAGAAGTCTAAAGAAAACTCTTAGAGAATAGAATGCTCCAAGTTCTGAATTTCTTAAGTAACCAATAGAATTTCCTAATCTTTGAGTTAGAGAATATCGATTTGATGGTGGAATTATTAAAATTTTGCAAGAAAAAGCTTTCAGTGGAAGGGCAGATGAAAACCCAGGAAGACATCTTAGAGAGTTCGACGTTGTGGTAACATCACTTGGACCAAAAGGTTTGCGAAGGGATTTCTCTCGTCTAAAATTATTTTATTAGTCTCTTAAAGGTAAGGTTTTAGACTGGTTATATCGACGTGGATTTGCTGCCCGGGTGATAGCTGTGCATAGGCTGTTGGCCGTTCGATTTTGTTCCGTGATCTGTGCTATAACGTCCATCAATTAACGTCTGTTAGATTCTCATCGCTGCCGTACCCGTTGGTTTCGACATAAAAAATAGCGGTAGCCGTTGCCCGTCCTCTCCCACTCATTATCGTATCGGGCGGTGCACGGCTGAACAACCGTGCAGCCTCCAAACATGAACACTAGGAGTAACAATTTGTGTAAAAAACAGAAGGGAACGAATCTGATTGAATTGCATACATCCACACAAATGTAATAGGACTAAGAAATTCATACACACAAAATCCACCACACCATACCCATATAAGTTGACTTAAATTTGTCTAGATACGAGTGTATCTAGCACTAAAATTTGACTATGTACATTCATATCTAGATAAATCTAAGTTAACTGTGTTGGAGGAAGTACTAGAATTCATGATCTGGACAGAACAAATCGAAGAATTAGAAAGGGAAATCCATCCGAACTGAAGAAAACGTGTTGATCTACACTACAAGAAACGATTGGAAAAACAATTGCTGCCTTCAGAACACGTTTGCCAATCTCGTGACCCCCTCCAACCTCTCGCACGACACCATGCCGATCCAGCACTGCGCACCGGCATGCCGCTGGCAACCAGCACGACCTGGACTCACCCAGCAATGACGTCCAGGAAGCAAGCCCGTCCCAGGCTCAGATCTGTCCCGACGGCTCATGCATCGCGCCCCGCCGAGAGACAACCGCGCGCCCGCTGCAGGGATTCCCCTGTAGGGCCAGAGCTGTCGGACGCGAGCAGAGCGCATCCACCGCTAAACATGTGTAAGAAGTGTAGGGGATGGACTGCGTCGCCGCCGGACGCGGGGAAGAAGTGGAGAAACGGGGCACCGGAACATGCCGCTCCGAAAGGAGCAGATCTCGACATCCGTGAAGGCAAAAGAATCGAATACTTGCAGCCAATGGTCAAGATTTCATAAAAAACTACAATCAGAAAAAATCAAAAGTTAACAGGAATTTGCTAAGAAAATAAAGAATTTTCCAGAATGAATAATAGATTAACCAAGTGGGTGGTAAAGGTATAGAAGCCAATTGCAATTGCAGATCAAACCAAGTCTGACATAACAATCAGTACAAGAATGAGGACAAGAAATAGCCATCGAAAATCGGAATCAAACGGAAATTATACCAATTGCCCGCAGCACTAGTGCGTGGCCGGCCTCAAATGCTGGATAAAAATCCTGAATCAAAGTACAAATCCTCGGGTCCTAGAAAGACAGCAAAGCAACTAGAAGAGAGTCTGCCTCTTTGCCGTCCTTGCAGAAATAGCAACCGCGCCGGAGGCAACGGTCCAGATCCCCTCCCACCTCCATGTCGTCTCCCGCCTATGGCAGCCCTGCCCACCACCGGCGGGGGAAAGAGGAACGACGCGGAGGTTGTGGACGGATCCTGCGCGAAGAAGGCGACATGGCTGTGTAGGGGCTCATCGGCACGCGGGTCTAGGCAGCACCAGAGTGCGGGGAGAGGACGAGGGATCTGGGGTGGCTAGGGGAGTCGACCGGTGGAGGTTCTTAAGCGGCGAAGTGGCTCTCGTGTGGTGGATGTTCCCGGTGGTGGTGGGCTGTTGTGCGCATGCCCTCTCTCTCACGCAAGGAAAAAGGGGTACGTGGGGTGCTGGTTCGTTCGAGGTGTCCGGTCTGAGAGATATTCGCTCAGTTTAACGCCGTCAGTTTGGCTGAACGGCCGATAATCTCTACTATATAATTTGTTTAGAGCTGGTTTTCGTTGTCTCAAATTTTCGTCCGTCGCTCCTATCGTATTCTCCGAGTCCAAAACTTTTACGAGCGCACATACATATCCCATATCCGGTCCGGTATCCAGGTCAAGTACGCATACGGTTGGTATGCTCGTATGTATACACCGCCCAATGGCAAATCTTCTCTGACGAGCCGCAGACCGATCAAATCAGATTGTTTGTTGAGGATCCGATCGAGATCGATCTAGGCTGGCATACCTGCGACTGTGAGCATCGCCGGCGAGCGCTTCATCCATGTGCAAGTTTCTTGATCTCCATTGCCAGAGGCTGCAACAGAGCATGCAAGCCCATGCGCTGCCGTTGCCGAGCCGGACGACATCGGCAACGTGGTTTAGCCACGAGCGGCCGGTGCTTCTCCAATCAAACCACCACGGTGCCATCTCGGCCATTGTTGCCCGTGCTTCTCCCCACTTCCACAGGTCGTGACGGCATGCGACACAGACGACACAGACGCATGCCATCCGACCATCTAATCCGGTCGGTCCGAGCATCTCTGTTTTCATATTGAGACGATGAAACGTACAGATCATGGGGAGAGGTGCTTGAGATTTTTCATACGTGAGTAAGATGGTTTGACTGAGGATGAGAGACAAAGCAAAACAGTTTAGGGCGATGATTCGATGTAGAGAGAAGCTAGAGAAGATCCACAATCCCCAGTTTGGTTGGTCTGTTTTTTGTTGCCTCCCAGCTTATATATGCAGCTAAAAGGAGGTCTTGTGGTAGGAAAGAAATAAGAGGCCCAAGCTGGGATCGTGTTCTCAGCTTCGAAGAATCCTGTTTGATCTCTCCTTATTGTGTCAGATTTCTTCGTCTATGCCTTGTAATTATTTCTCAATAGCGTATATTTGTTTGTGCACTGCTTGATGCTATTCCTGTGATTGGTTTAGAATTTCAGGGGTTGCACAGAGAATTTAGGGGTTGTTTCACATCTGATTCTGCTAATGTGTATCAATTGGCACACGGTTCGATGCTTCTTCCTGCAGGTTCTGTTCTTAGGTTTAGTTGATTATTACAAGGTTATATTTAGATGGGCAGGTTTCTGCATCAACATTCCTTGTTCGTTCAATCTATTCTTTTTTATTCCAATAAAAAGTTTGACAAATATTTTAGTCTATTTCATCTTTGTGGGTGGTGAGGTTTGATTGATAATGCAGATCACACACTTCACTCAAGATTACATCCGAGGTCTACCATATTTTCTTAACCAATCCTCGATTCTTGTTCGTGTTGCTGAAGAAATATTCTTACCAGCAAGCTAAAGATGGCATTTATAAGGCAACAGTGAGAACTGGAACAAAACAATCACAAACTTTCCTTCCCAATTAAGAGATTTTGTTTGAAAATTGTGATGAATGGTGCTTGTTTTCTGAATTAATGTGCAGTGGTAAGCTAAAGATAAAGGGCAGCATTAGATTTGCGCATATGTTCACGCCGGACATCTTCCCCAAGACCTCCAAGTTGTAGAAGGCTGATACGACGATCACTTAATAAGTTCAATTCATTGTAGCGATTATGTTGTGAGTGATCAAAAATTGGTGAAAGTTTCCTTAGAGTTTGTTGTGTACCTAAGCCACCACACGAAAAACAAGTTTTAGTGTTTCAGATAATAAATCCAGTTCTATGATGTGTATTCTGAGTTTTTGACGATGATTCGCCGTTACTTTTAAGTGAGTTCAGATGCATGCCCATACCAGATTATGCTAAAAGACTGTCCTTGGTCATTTTCAACTAACCTTTTTGCCATTCACCTAAAGCGGCAAATGTCTGAATGTGCTAAGTTACTTCCTCACCAGGAATTTTTTTTAGTTCCTATTAAGATCTAACTCCATAATACTTTAGTTACAGTCTGATTTGAAAAAGTATTGTTTCAAGGGAAATCCCTTATTTATTATTTTTGAAATGGTATATGTGTTAAATAGTGGTAAAATATCAAACTGTAATAGTCTTGGTGCTTCTCAATGAGGCGGGAGAGCGAGCGATATGTTCGTCATCCTAAGCCAGAGTCACACCTAGGCACCGTAGCACCGAGGGAAAGATCTTAAAAAGAATCATGTGAGTAGCAGCAGATCTATGTGATGTCGAATTCGAGTTGTGAAATTCTCCATAATCTAAACATGTGCGACCAAAAAGAAGTGCCCCCAAAAAATTATGATATGTTACACAATACACATGTATTTCTTTTGAAGAGGTCGTGGCAGCACACGGACATTCAACTAGTACACTACAGAATGATTCAACAGCGAGATTAGGGTGCACAACTACCATCCTAGGCAGCCCACTATTTTGTCTGGTTATATTCTCTCCCTCGCTATTACATTAAATATTAAGAAAACTGTATTGTTAAATTCATAAACATGTTTAATCTTTTTAAAAAGGTAACTGAACTAAGAAAGAATATAGCAACTTTAGTCAGAACGTGGGAGAAAATTACCCACAAGCCTATGATAGATTCTTTGGAATGATCAATAGCGTTCCTAATCATGGCTATTCTGAATCAACTATTTGCCATTTATTCTACCATGGTCTTAATACTCAATGTAGAGAGTTGCTTGACTTCTCAGCGGGAGGATCTATAAATACTTTAACTATTAAAGAATGTTTAGAATTGATGTATACTAGGACTAAGAATGATTCTTTATATAATCCTAATTTTGGCACTAAGATGGAAAAGAGATACTTCGGATAACTCCTGATCTTATGCCTGAAGTACACAAAACAATGAAAGAAAAAGGTATACCTTTTGAACTTGTTAAGGAAAACAAAGTAGACTTGTTACAAGTTTTAACTGAAGAAAATGAAACTAGAAAAGTTTTTCAAGAATTAAAACATTGACAAGCAAAATCTCATAACAACCTGCATTAGAACTTTCAAAAACATAAAAAGATTTTGGCAGAACTCATAGAAAATTATGATGAGATTGGCCAAGAAATTAAATTATTTCACAAGTATCTTAGTATGATTGAAACCTAGTGTGAACAAATAGTATATTGTTATCAATTTTTTCTTCGAGCTGATATAGATATTCCTGTTTCTACTAATGTTATTACAAGAAGAGGTGCAGTTGTTACAGGACCATTAGGACCACCAGAATATGAAGCTAAAGAGAGCGAAAAGAAAGAGCCTTGCTCAAAGCAAGCTAAGAAGATGATAAGCTGGTGGATCCTCAAGATGAAACTGCTCAAGAAACACAAGATCAAACCAAGGAGGGGCAAGATGATACACAGGATGACCGTTATGACTCTGATCCAAAGATAGTTGATCCAAGAGAACAAAAAGAAGTGAGCAACGAAGATGAAGTTGTTGTAGTGGAAAAGAAGAAAAGCGATAAGCAACAACAAAAGAAAGCAACAAAAGAACATGACCCCCCACAAAAGGTAAAAGAAAAGAGTAAGAAAAGTGAGAAAAACCTTCCTTATCTAGATCAAAAAAAGAAAGCACCAGATCAGGTAATCTATGATACTTTTACAAAAGCACTTGGTGACCTTCATCTAGAAATTCTGTTTGCGGATGCAATTAAAGTTCCTACCTATTCTAAATTCCTTCGTGATATTATTAGTAGAAAGAAAGAAATAACTAAAACCGTTGGCATGGTGACTAGTTATCCTGCTAATGGGAAACTATTGTCTAAATCAGGAGATCTCGAAATACCAACTATTTTATGCTCAATAGGCAAGACTAATATTCACAATGCCTTGTGTGATTTAGGTGCTGGAGTTAGTGTAATGCCATACTCCCTCTATAAAAGGTTAGGATTAGGGTAGTATTCCCCTACTACTATCACTTTACAGATGGATGACAAGTCCACTAAACAACCCATTGGTATGATTGAGGATGTTCTACTTAGAATAGATGAGCATGTTATTTCCACTGATTTTATTATTCTTGAAATGCCAGAGGATGAAAAATTATCTATAATACTTGGAAGACCTTTCCTTAATAGTGCAGGAGCATCAGTTGATTGTGCTGAAGGAAAAATAATCTTTAATGTTTATGATGCTAAAATCATCCGGTATTTTCCAAAGAAGCTAGAAGTAGGAGAAAGATATATTCCACTGGCAAAACGAGTTCATGTGGTAAGTGCCTTTGATAAGGGGCAACCCAAGGTAAGAATTCGAGAAGAGCGAAGGGGTTGAGTTATTCAACAATTCTTAATAAAATGCTTAATGGGAGTCAACCCATCACGTCAATAAAATAAACTAAAGAATACAAAGTTCATTACATTCCTACAACTTTTTCATAGACATTCTTGCGGAAGCGCGCCCGTGAAGATGCAGCTGTCAAAAAGTAGTAGAAACATTGATTGAACGAATGTAGAATAAGTATAAAAATAAAAGATTGAGTTATTATCTACAAAGGTTAAAATTATGCTCATTACATGCTAATGTTGGTCAACAGTTTCTACTGTCATTTTGTGTAAAAATAAGGTATTTTGTTGAGTTTCCGGATAAGAAAGTATTCTCGAAGAAACAAAAAATTTTTGATGACTACTGATGGTTTAACGACCAACTATACGGTGGAAATAAAAATTCCAGTCGTATAGTTCCGGTCATATATATATCTTTGCCATCAACAATTTTCTTGCGTGGGCACATAGAATTTAATGACCAACTATACGGCGGGAATAAAAATTCCGGACGTATAGCTCCAGTCGTATAGATATTGATGCCTTCATACATTCTCTTCTCAAAAGGTACTGACTGTTTAACGACCAACTATACGGCGGGAATAAAAATTCCGGCCGTATAGTTTCGGTCGTGCAGATAACAATGCCTATTTTTGGGAATTTATCTCGAGGATACAGACGGTTTAACGACCAATTATGATCTGGCTGTATAGTTGTGTCCATATAGCTGTGTTCTGCATAAAGAAACCCTAGTTGGTGGCGCCGCCGCAACTATATGGGCGGAACAACATATCCCGCACGTATAGTTCCGGCCGTATAGTTCGGTGCGACCACAAAATCGCACTGGGGCGGCTAGGTCTCTTCTCCTCCCTCATTATTTCTCTCATATTCTCTCTCCAAACCTCTAAAAACCCACCTAGAACTTTTGATTCTTCGCGGATTTGTTCGTTTGAGTGGGGGAATCAACAGATCGGTATGTTTCTCTCCCTATCCATGATTTATTTTCAGATTTCCATGATTGAAACTCTCACATTGATCTAGTGGATGAACTCAAGCTTATTTTGTTTTTCCTATTGATTCCTCATGTTAGGATTAATTTTTCCATGTAGGATCGTTCATACATCATGTAGAAACTATATGCCTAAGGTTTTATGGTGAAATTTTTCAGTGCATCATGATGAACAAAATCGGTAACATCTTTCGCACGAGTAAGAGCCAACATGGTGAGGGCTCGAGCTTGGGGTCCCGAGCCGAGCGTAACCCCAAGTTGGTCGTGGTCTCATCGAGGAGGGTGCTGCCCACATGTTGGGCCGACCACAGCTTTCTCACCGCGACATGATTGAAGGCTGACAATGCTTGGCTTCACAAGCCACGACACCTACACCAAGCTTACCCATGAGTTCCTTGCCTCCTTCTACGACGACCACATGGAGAAAGGTAATGCATGCATGGTAAGCTTCACCATGAATCGGGAGCCCTATGAAATAACTTTTGAACAATGTTGCGATGCTTTTGGCTTCCCACATGTTGGGGAGCTAACTGTTACTAACCTCTAGAGCGTCACAAGCAGAGAAACTTGGGAGGCTATTTCTGTTAATGGTGGCACCAACTTCTACCAGAAGAAGATGTACACCATTCATAATCCAACAATCTGCTACTACACCTTGTTCCTCACCAACACACTACTGGGAAGAGGTGACACCGGTTCCATGGCCAATGCCGACATGGCAATGATCACCAAGGCTCTCTTTCCACTGCACCGCAAACCCCCAATCCTGCAGTTCTACTCATCCAGCACTTTCGCCACCAAAGCAACAAGACTAAAGGTGATATTCGCATTAGTGGATTGGTAACCCACCTTGCCCATGCACTAAATATTATATTACCTTTTATGCAATAGGTTGACGGTTCCAAGCTTATGGACATCAAGTTTTGATAGCGTGTGGCTTCCTTGGTGTTTACCAAGCTAACCGGAGGTTCCGAGCATATTAATTTGGTTATCTTGGTGATGCACAGGGTGAGCATGTTCCGTTGCCCTGTTCCCAAGCCTTCTCGATTGTGGAGAAGGACACTTGGATCCTCACCAAGGACCAAGTGATGCAGATCATGGCTGAACTCCAGCCCGATCAAAAGGAAGATGAAGAAGGAGAGTGTAACACCCCCGGGATCAGGGTTAAACAAATCCAGACCTTAGCCTGGCATAAGCTTAACCTAGAGCTCGAGGATATCCAGTGAGAAATCGGTAACACAATAGTAACCCTGTGACACAAAATTATTATGGCAATCTCATAACTGAGCGAAGAACCAAAATATTACAAGCAGAGGTCACTGACCACAAACATCAAACAACGGAAGGAAAATTATGCTATTAAGTATAGCAAACTTAACAAATGACCTAAGAGGCTTGAAGCATAATGATGACGTCCCAGCCCATATATTCCAGGCTGCCGGCCGGGAACCCCAAGCTACTCGTCGGTGTCGATGTCGTACCATACTTATCTTCAAGGAACATTTACTCTGCTAGAAAAGTATCAACAAAGCAAGGGTAAGTACAGGGTGTACTCCGCAAGACTTATGGCTTGTGGGGTTATTTTTAATAAAGCCATCTTCTTTTATAAAACAAGAGAGAGAAGAAGCTCGTCTAATCAGAGTATTTTAAAAGGGGATAAGAAAGCGACATCTCCGAAGAATTGATCATCATCTTGATATCCACCAAAGTAATCCTCATCTCACAACTAGGATCACCCCCTCGTACCCATGAGGAAGCATCCTTTAGCACACGTTGATCTACCAAGTTTTACGATTAGGTTAATTATTCTTTATGATCTTAGAATTCAGTCACCAAGCATTCATAACCGTTAACACGGCTTTTCGAAAAGGTTTAATCCTCCAGGGGTGTATAACTTTACCCACACGTACCAATCGACTCTTAATACCACTAGATAAGACCTCTTCCTTAGAAGGCTGGCAGAGGGTGGTTGTCCACGACCTTTACCTTGCTTTCGCTGAGACCATGAGTCATGCCCTAAGGAGGGTTCCACCATAACAGGTCAAATCCCGAAGCCGGTCCCTAGAGATATGAGGCGAGGTTGGTTTACCAGGGGCTCCATCCACCCAAGCAACCCCGCCCACACTTACCTACCTGTATGAATGCACCTCCTTCACCGCCTTCGAGAACAACCAAAATGCATATGGCGAATGGAATGCCCAAACTATGTGACTCATGGAATCTACTAGGCAAGTTAAGCAGCGGAGGGGTTCCCAAGCCCCGTGTGGCTATACACTCGTCTTGGTCCAAAGGCGAGAACTCGGTTCCTAGTGGTGGCGAGCATGGAACTACAAAGACCACATCCCACCGTGGCCTCCCAGACAAGCCTTAGCATGTTTAACCTTTACCACTGATCTTACCTCATCAGTATACCTCGTTCTCATGTTATACTAGATTCTCTGCATTTGGTACATCTTCTTGATGAACCAGCACAGATAGCTAAGCATGGCTAAGCAAGACACAGATATAAGCTCTAGCGATGCACACAAGCAAAACCTAGTTATGCTAGGAGCAGTGGATCAGGTAATATAAGCTCAAGGAAGTAACATAGCAGATAGGATACTCTATCTATCGATAAAGCACCTCAGTAGAATCGTATGCAATATGGCAAGAATGAAATACTTTTGAAATCATAGGATTGTATAATGGTGGGGCTATGCTTGCCTTGTTTGTTGATACCCAGAAATAGATCTTCGGAAGACTTGTACTTGACTTGGTTACAGTTGGTCAAATATTGTTCGTCGATCTTCGATGGTGTTGATCTCGGTCTTCGATCTCGGAGTCGGTATCGTATTCTACCGGAAAGAACCAACCACCGGAAACAAAGAGAAAACAACAATCAACATATGGCATTGATGCAATTCTCAAACAAGTATGATGATATGACAAGTTAGTTAACACTTGAATGAAACCCTAGGGCATGCTCAGCAATTTAAGCG
Source organism: Avena insularis (assembly GCA_023614405.1). NCBI lineage: Eukaryota > Viridiplantae > Streptophyta > Magnoliopsida > Poales > Poaceae > Avena > Avena insularis. The sequence continues at coordinate 232,709,194 of CM042692.1, forward strand.
GGATCCGAGGGGTCCAAACCCTAATTTAGGAGAGACCCTCGAATAACCTACGGGGTTCACTTTGTTCTTATAATTAAACTTGTAATGAAAGTTGCTGAACAATGCATGAGTGTGAGTCTATTGTAAAGACCTCATTTTTCTGAACATTTTGATATATTATACATATTTTTATGACTTATAAATAATTAATTATTGAATTTATAAGATTAAAGTCTTTCCTGAAATTATTTAAAACAATTGAAAACCTTTACTGTGTCATTATGACATCAGTGCAGGGCTGGGGGCATTTTTCACTGGGGCTGTGCCTACCCACAGTGACTGACAGAGGGGGCCCAAGCCACCTCAGTTGCCACGTGTGTGGAGGCAGGACCCGCCAGGTTTGATCGGCGCTGACCGCGCGCTCGCTGACATCATCGTGATGCCAGCACGGCGATAGCCTCGGATCGGTGGCAGGGACGGCGTTTGGGTGCGAGCGGGGATGCGCGGAGGGGCGTGTTAGATGCAGCTCGCCGCGGGCGACCACATACTAGCGGCGCACGAGCCGAGGTTCACCGGAATCAACGACGGCGAGAAAAACTATGGCGGCGCACGGTGGTCTACGACGAGGGCTTGAAATGGAGCGAGAGGGAGAAGAAGGAGGGGTGCCTGAGCACCTCTGGCTCACTAGGAATGCAGGGAAGAGGTTGGCTCGGCCAGGCGAGCTTGGACACGGCCAGAATAGATGGCGGAGGCGGCGGCCAGACTTCGGGGAGACAGTGATCATGTCGACGATTGGAGGCGCGCAGCATCAATTCCTTTGGCAGGGTGACGTTGTGCAACACGGCGGAGGTCGTGGGCGCATCGACTTGGCTCGGGGCAGCCTCTAGCAGCGTCACGAACTGGTGACTGGCGACGGGTAGGGTTCGGGTCCGCGTGTGGGGCGAGAAAGAGGTCGCTGGGGTGAGAGGGAGTGGATGAGGGTGATAGAGACATGCCCGGGGTAGTCTTATCCATCTCCACGCGACGGCGGATGGTGTCGAGGAAGCGACAGGGATCGACGTCCGACGATGCTCCAGGCAGCTGCTTGCCAGTGCCGAGGAAGGCGACAAACAGAGGGCGAACGATTACGGGCTGGTGCTCGGCTGTGAATGGGCCGAGATGGCCGCTAGCTGCTGCGCGCACGACAAAGAGAGGAAGGGAGAAGAGATGGGTTGGCCTGGCTAGGTTTCCTTATTTTTTCTGTAAAACTGTTTTCCTTTTCTATTTTATATTTTCCATTTGTATTTTCAAATACTTTTATGTTTTGAATTATTTGAAAAATACCAGAGACTTTTATAAGCCATAGAAAATATTGTAGGGGCCCTTTAATCAATTTGGGCTCCATATATTTTACGAAACCCTTTTGAATGTTTTCAAAGGGAGGAGGAAATTAGGGTTTACGGTTTTGCATTATTTCTTATGCAAATTTTATCTTAGCAAAGATAGATGGTTCTTATGAATGCACAAACAAACCCTAATTAAGATTAACTAAAATCGGGGTGTTACAGATCTATCCCCCTTACGAGAATCTCGACATGAGATTCCACAAGTAGGAAGAAGGAAGAGAAACAGGGTCACTGATGGCCCAAAATATATCGAGCTCGTTGGGGAACCCCAAGAGGAAGGTATGATGAGCACAACAGCAAGTTTTCCCTCAGTTATGAACCAAGGTTATCGAACCAGTAGGAGCAAGGAAACACCTCCAAGGTGTTGTTTCCAACTTGGAATCCTGCACAACACAACCACAGAACTTTGCCCCCAACTTACAGTGAGGTTGTTAATTTCACTGGTTTTCCTAAAAACAAAGGATTAAACGTATTGTGTGGAAGATAGTAATAGCTTGCAGAAAGTAAATAGAAAACAGTAAATAGTAGATTGTAGATTGATAGTAAAAGAAAGGACCAGGGTCCATAGTTCACTAGTGGTGATTCTCCTTAAGATAGATGACATGTTGGGTGAACAAATTACAGCGGGGCAATTGACAAACATCGAGAAAGCATACATGCATATACTAATCATCTTGACTCCTATGAGATTTGATTAGGCATTACAACATTATACATAGACTGTAATCCAACTGCATCTATAACTAATAATCCACCTTCAGGTTATCATCCGAACCCCCTCCAATATTAAGTTGCAAGCAACAGATAATTGCATTAAGAATTGCGTGTAAAATAAACAATACGATTGTTCTATGAACAAAGGATTGTTGTTTTCTCCCTAGTAGCAACAACACATCTAATACCTGATTTCTGTCACTTCCCCAGATTATTAGAGGCATGAACCCACTATCGAGCATAAATACTCCCTCTTGGAGTTGCTAGCATCTACTCGGCCAAGATAGCTACTAACAACAGAGAGAATGCAAGATCACAAATAACAAAGACATGATAGAATCAATAATCAATCTGAAATAGCATCTCAATATCCATCGGATCCCCGCAAACACAACATGTACAATTACAAATAGATGATCTTGATCATGAACGAAGCTCACAAGATCTAAACATGGTAGCACAAAGGAGAAGAACCAACCATCTAGCTACTACATGGACCCGTAGTCCAGAGATGAACTACTCATGCATCACACCGGAGGCAGTCATGGTGATGAAGAAGGCCTCCAGGGTGAATTCTCCCCTCTGGCAGGGTGCCAAGAAGAGCTTCAGATCCCTCCCGATCTAGGGATGGAGACGATGGCGGCTATAGACTCTTTCGTGGAATTTTGATCCGGTGCTTAGGGTTTCTATATCGGAGGCTTCTTATAGGCGAAAGGGGAGGCTGAGGGGGTTCCCTAGGCGGTTGCACCACCCCCTGGCGCGGGCTAGGCCTAGCCGCGTGGCCAGGTGGTGTGGCCGGCCCCGGGCCCCTCTCTGTCTCGTCTTATGGCTCCGTGTCCCCCTCGGTGAAATATTGACTTTGGCTTTTGTTCCGTCCAATTCCGAGAATATTCATTTTCTGACCTTCCTGGAACCAAAAACAGCAGAAAACAGGCAACTGGCACTGTGGCATCTTTTTAATATGTTAGTCCAAGAAAGTGTATAAAAATACTCCAAAGTGTGGACAAAACATAAGAAAGTAGATATAGAACAAGCATGGAACAACAAAAATTATTGATACGTTTGCAAAGTATCAACATCCCCAAGCTTAACTCCTGCTCGTCCTCCAGTAGGTAAGTGATAAAAAGAAAGAATAATTTTTGAGGTGACATGCACCATCATAAACTTGATCAAAGTATTTGTAAAACATTGATAGCTGGGATCATTGTACTTTAACATAGCATGAAAGATATAGTTCTAACAATAAGACATAGCAACTATGTTGTAACATGAAAGGATACAAACAAAAGATTCATGAATAACAATGCTTTGCAAGATGTTTGTTTGTTTCACATAAAGAAAACATAACGGGAATGGTATTCAGCTTGTCCCTCATAGAGTAGCAAAACATAAATGCATAGGACACCTTCAAAGTTCATAAGGGTGACTAGATACAAATAGTTTAAGAACAAGCAATATCAAAGTTATGCATCAATCAACAAGTCTTGGGACAATGCACATTAAACTAGAATGGCCACTATGCTCTTTCAATAGGTGCATAAAGATAGAAGTTTGAGACTCAACATAAAAGTAAAAGAAAGGCCTTCATAGAAGGAAGCAGTGATTCAAGTCTCATAAAGAGCTTCCAAAAATTATGGTACTTATTAGCTTTCAGCTCTCATTGCACCTATCATAAGCATCTTTAGGTGATTAAGGTTAAAGTGACACAACTAAGAGGATATGCTTGACAAGTTATAAGTTGAAATCTCATGCCCCTTACTTACGAGTATCGAACCTCATGCTACTCAACTTCAGTCACAAGTAAGCTCTTATCATTGTAAGTACATATGTATCATAGAGAACCGCCAACGGGATACATGAGCTATCCCATGATACATGAGCTATCCCATAATCAAAATGACAAGGCAAGCAGACAATGAGCATCTCATCGATCTTTTTATTTGCTATTTGCATAGGTTTTTATTGAGGATGCTTCATAGAGTGATCATTATGGTTATGCTGCAAGTTTCCACCATGATTAGGCATGGCTTAGGCTAGCGGCCCAGGCGTTTCTCTAAAACACATACAAACTCCATGATCTTACAAGTTCCCCTTTTATTTCACACATGGGATCCATAAGCAAAGAATCATGATATCAGCGAATAATAAGTGCAATGTTGAAAGCGTTCCCCATGATACATGGTTCTGCTAACTTCAACTTATAAAGCGCAAGCATATACGCAACAAAGATGGACACAATGGTTCAAGATTATTAAGTGCAAGAAAGTAAAGTGTGCTATCAAGTTCGTGAGAGCTTTAATCACTAGTTTTCTCATAACAAGTTTAATTCGGAAGGTAGATAAAAACATGAATATACTTGGAATAGCAAATGTTAATAGGTAGGTATGGTGGACTCTTTGGAATAACTTGGTTTTATTTGGAGTTGGATGCATGAGTGGAACTCATACTTGGTTATGGAGGCTAGCAAAAGACTGGGAGCGACCAACTAAGAGAGCAATAATGGCCATAATCATGCAAGGTGACAAAACATCATTAATTAAAGCATAAAGTGATATTACAAGTCGAAAACTAAAGGATCATAAAGGCTATGGTGACTTGGGATAGTCTTAACATGGTGTGAGCATGTGCCAAGTGAACCCAAATAAAGCATCAAAGGAGAATACCACAATACTATGCTTTAATATGCTAAAACAACGCATGATTCTTGCAAGGCACATTAAGAAATCTCAATTGTTTATAACATTTCATGCTATAGCAAAAATCACTAAGCATAAAGCTAAAACAATATCAAGCATGACATGACAAAGCATAGGCCACAGTCAAAAACAAGCTCTTTTTACCACTTAAGCATGAACTTTTCCTACTCATTTCCAATCCAAACCAATCTTATTTGAAAACTAATGCATGAATGAGGGGGTACAACCAATTTATTCAAGAAAACTAAGCAAACTAGTCAAACAAAAACCAAAAACAAAAATGAAGACGCTCCAAGAATAAACACAACTGTGCATGAAATAATAAAAATGAAGTGTTTGAAAGAAACCTGAGATTTTTATTGATGAAGAAGGGGATGCCTTGGGCATCCCCAAGCTTTGACGCTTATACTTCTTGGATAATTCTTGGGGTGATATGGGTGGCATACCCAAGCTTAAGCTTTAGTCCATTCTTCATCTCATTACATCATTCTTTCCCTACACCTAAAATTTTTCCTTCATACAAAACTTCACACAATCTTCATTAGCAACATTAGTGTACTGAAGATAATAAGTCTTTTAGTTCAGTTCCAACACAAGTAAAACTTTCATTAAAACACAAGCTACTGTATCAGTTCCCGCAAAAAGCTCAATTCCCCAAAAGGAACCCAAAAAGGAATCAACAAGAAGCAAATGCAAATAATGGCAGAAATCTATCAAAACAGACCAGCAGGTAAAAACCAATTTTTGACCTTCTGTTGCTCAAATCGAAAAGTGTTGAACTAACTAAAGTTGGATAACAACCTGGGGCAGATGCACGAAAAATTATAGCTCAAACCGACGTACAGAGATTTTACACGAATTTTTATAGCGAAGAACAAAAATCTGTTTCGGGACAACAACTTTCCCAAGCATTACTTCTCTCTCATTAGAGGTTACTGACGAGGTTTAATCTCGTCAATGCCCATTGTTATGGACTTGGGTTTTGGAGAAGATGGGGATGCTGGAGATCATGGCACGGTTAACAGACAAGCAACCAGGGGACACGAGATTTACCCAGGTTCAGGCCCCCGGAGGGAAAACCCTACTGCTGCTTGTCTGCTCTTTGATTACGGCGGAACCGAAGGTTACAGGGTGCGCAGATTCGATCTGGCGTGGATGCGTGTGCGAAAGTATGAGTCGAGTTTGTCTAGATCTGTAGATCTATCTATTGTGTGCCTGCCCTCCTCGTTGGACCCTCCTAGCCTTTATATATGGGGAGGCTAGGTCTCGGGTGCCAATACGAGTAGGTTACAAGTTGTATTCAAACTCTAGTCTTGAGATTTCCTTGTCTTGTACGCTTGAGAGTCCGTGTCCACATGGCTTCGTACCACCCGAACCGTCGTGAGCGTCATGGACCTCGGTAGATCGTCGAGTGGGCCTTCCTTCGGGCTGGACCAGGTAGGCTAACATCGGGTACCCGTAGGGTATAACCATGTCAGTAGCCCCCGAGTGTCCACCCGAAACGTAGATTCGGGTGGAGACTTAGTTGTCTTGAACCTTGTATTTGGATGTCGGAGTCGAAAGTTGTGTCGAGTGCGAAGCACTTCACCCGGAAGTTCATCGGGTCAGCTGAATTTGTTCGGCTGTTGTAAAGGAATCGACATCGTGGACGTAGTCAACACAATGGACTATAGGGTGCGCGACCAGCGCTCCCTATGGGAGTAGCCCCCGAGTGTATGTTCGAGTCATAGACTCGAGCAGAGACTTTAATTCAGCCATTGTTTGCTTCAGGTCCGTAGGACACAATTTTTTTCAGATGCTTGAATCAATCCTCCCTATGGGAGTAGCCCCTGAGTCCGTAGTGGAGTCGTAGACTCGGCGTAGGACTCGAAGATCTTGTGTGTGCGCGACCAGCATTCCAGTTTGGAGTAGCCCCTGAGTGTCTGGCGGAGTCGTAGACTCGGGCAGAGACTCGAGTCTTGTATCTTGTAGACGCAGTGGACAATCTCGCGCATCTGACCGGAAGTACATCGGGTGCGCGACCAGCGCTCCTGATAGGAGTAGCCCCCGAGTGTCTAGTCGAGTCGCAGACTCGAGTGGAGACTCATGCGAGGACAAATCACTGACCCGGAAGTGCATCGAGTCAGCGTCTCATGCATAAGGAGCCAAGAATCGATGATGCAGTCGGAGTTGACGTGGCGGAGTCGTGCGGCATTTAGCCGGAAGGACTCGACGTTGCGGATGAAGTCAACACCGTTGCTTCTGTCGGGTGAGCGACCAATGTCGTGTCTTCGTAGCATCAAGCGATGCAACCATCCAAGGAGGGACTCGACTCGGGTCTTGATTGTATGGCGTAGCCAGCTCTTTTGTCGACTCCTGTTGGAGGACCTAATAGAATAGCTCGACGCGGTCGATGTCCTTGTAAGCTGCAGAAAACATAAAGAATTGTGAAGTACTTGTATCTTGTAAAGAATATTTGCCTGTCGGCTTGTACAGTAAGATTCTGGTGCCGATCGAGTCGACACTTTTGCACTGTATGCTAGGCCTTTTCGTTAGCCTGATTACCCTTAGTCTCAGTACCTTGCCGAGGCACTCGGAGTTCAAGGATTCAACGATCAGGCAGAATCAGCTACTCGGGCTGTCGCGTTCGAGGTGCTCGAGTGCGTGGAGCCGATGGCACATTAGGTTACTCGAAGAGGGCGCAGCCCCCGAGTGTTTCGAGTGCGAGTTAAAGAAGAAAATCAGCTCTAAGTAGAGGGAAACTTAGCTTTATTGGTAGTTGTCATGGACGGAGTCGACGCGGTAGCGGGTCACACGGCGGACGTAATCGACGCGGCGGACCACGGTCATAGCAGCGACGGGTTTCCGAAGTTAATGGTGGTAGAGAGCTCCGCATCCGAAGATTGTCGCGGTCGAAGACCGCACCGGGTCGCCACATCCGAAGGATGTATCGGGTCATCGCAGCCGAAAGCCGCTTTAGGTCGTCGATGTCGAGGGAGCCCTTGAGTCGTGGTCGCTGAAGCCAATGCAGCCAGTTGCGGCAATCAAAGATCGCATCGGGTCGACGCATCCGAAAGATGCAGCAGGTCACCGCAGCCGAAGGCCATAGTGGGTCACCAGAGCGGATGGAGCCCCCAAGTCGCTGGAGCCGAGGATCGTATCGTGGTCGTGCCATAGTTCTGGCGACGGTGCAGGATCGTGTCTACCAGGTTTCGCGGGTGCTCCGCCAGGTGCAGACATCGCTTTCCTCGGTGCTGCACGTCATGTTTCCGTTGGATGCCGTGCCAACGACCCTTGCAGGTCTTCTGACGAAGTTTCGGAGTGCCAGCAATGTCAAGGAGCTAGTGCGGCAGCAGCTCGTCGCAGGGGTGAAGGCTGCCTTGTCTCTTGTGAGGGTGCACCGCAGCGTAGATTTGGCTCTGTGGCGATGGGCCACCTCCTCGACCAGATGGTGGCGAGTGGAATATGCGTCGCATCCGCGGCTGTAAGGAAGTATGCCGAACAGATTGTAGATTTGTTTGAGCAGCGTGCTCAGGTTATTCTTCAGAATAGGTAGGACCTGAAAATAAACAGATAGATGTAAAATTTGTATATTGCGGCGGGGCATGTATGTGCCCTTTGTTGTAAAGGTTTGCTTGTTTGCGAGCACGCAGTGCTTTGAGTTAGTACGTGTCCTTTTCGTTTGCCTGACGTGGTCAGCTACTCAGGTGTACACGGTTTATCCTCAGTCGATGAAATCGTGAGGTGGGGGGAGCCCCCGAGTGCGTATGTAGCATGTAGTAAAGTTGCAGAAAATAGTCAACCGAGGGTTGGGGGCGAGGTACTTAGCTTTATTTATATCGTAATGGAGGAGGTACATGGTTCGACTGAGTAGCCTTGGCTGGAAGCCTTATTGAAAGTAAAAAGGGGGGTAGGTTGCTACGGGTAGAATCGTCGCAGGTGCGAGACGTTCCACGGGTTGGAGTATGCGACTCCAGACTCCACGTGCTTGAGGCGATAGGCGCCACCTGGGATGACTTCTGTGATGACAGAGGGTCCTTCCCATGGTGAATCGAGTTTGTTCGGTCGCTTTTGCTTGAGTCGCAAGACGAGGTCTCCTTCGACGAAGGACCTTGAGCATGGCCGTGGCTGTGATAGTTGCGGAGACTCTGCTGGTACACCGCTGATCGAGTGGCTGCTATATCCCGCGCTTCATCGAGTGTGTCGACGGCGTATTCGAGTGCAGCCGTGGATTCGGCTTCGCTGTACGTGACGACTCGTGGAGCCTGATGGCGTACTTCGGCTGGTAGCACTGCCTCGGCTCCGTGTACCATGAAGAACGGTGTGTAGCCGGTGGAGCTGTTTGGTGTTGTCCGTAAGCTCCACAGATGACGGTAGCTCTTCGTCCCGATTTCCAGCTTTGTGCTCGGTGAGCTCATGAGGCGCTTCTTGATGCGGCGCCGATTAGGCCGTTGGCCTTTCCACTTGCCCGTTTGTTTGCGGGTGCCCTCGAGGCATACGTGATATTGATCCCGAGGCCTTCGCAGAAGTCCTGGAATTCTTCGGAGATGAAGTTCGATCCGTTGTCGGTGATGATGATGTGCGGTACGCCAAACCTGTAGACAATGGATTCGAAGAATTTGACGGCGGTTTTGCCCTTCTGGTTGGTGACTGGCATGGCTTCGATCCACTTGGTGAATTTGTCGACTGCGACCAGGAGGAAGACGTGTCCTCCCTTCGAGGATTTTGGCAGTTTGCCGATCATGTCAAGGCCCCATTGGGCAAAAGGCCAGGCTATGGGTATGGGTCGAAGTTCGGACCCAGGTGCGTGCGGTTTGTCGGCGAACCGTTGGCACCCGTTGCATCTTCGGACGATGTCTTTCGCGTCGCTCATGGCCGTTGGCCAGTAGAATCCTGCTCGCAGAGCTTTGGCGACGAGGGAGCGGCTACCTGCGTGGTGGCCGCAGATGCCCTCGTGGATATCTTGGAGTATGGCTTTGCCGTCGTTGATGGTGACGCACCGTTGTAGTACGCCCGTAATGCTGCGTTTGTACAGCTCGCCGTTGATGATGGTGAAGGCTTTTGACCGACGAGATACGCGCCGGGCATCTGTCGGGCTGTCTGGTAATTCTCCGTTTATCAGGAACTGGAGGTATGGACGTGTCCAAGTTTCTTCGACTGCCATGACCTGCATCAGGTTGACCATGGCAACTTCGGTATCCAACTTTTCGGGTCCTTCATGACCTTCGGGTAGCGTAGCCCCCGAGTGTTCTGCTTCTTCGGGTGATCCCTTGGGGAATTTCCGCTTGATGGATGACACGCAGATCTGTTCGAGGAACACACCTGGTGGTACCTTTGCACAAGTGGAGCCTATGTTGGCGAGTCTATCGGCTTCCTCGTTGCTCTCTCTTCCAACATGCCGAAGTTCGCAGCCGTCGAATTCTCCTTCGAGTGCGTTGTATAGCGCGCGGTACGCGATCATGTTTTCGGCGTGTGCGTCACACTCATTCATCGTCTGCTGTACGACAAGGTTGGAGTCACCGTAGATGACCAGGCGCGTTGCGCCACATATTTTTGCCATCTTCATGCCATGGATGAGGGCTTCGTATTCGGCCTCGTTGTTGGAGGCTCTGAATTTCATCCGAAGGACGTACTTCATCTTGTCACCTTGCGGGGAGGTCAGTATGACTCCTGCCCCTGCTCCGGCTTCGCGTTTGGAGCCGTCAAAATGCATTGTCCAGGACTGCGACATGTCTGGGGTGTCGTGCAGCAGCTCCATCCGATGCACCAGGAAGTCCGGAAGGACTTGAGATTTGATTGCGTGTCGCTTCGTAGATGATGTCCAGGGGTGATAGTTCAATGCCCCAGACCCGCAGCGTCCGTGGCCTCTGGGTTATTCAGGATGCTGTTTAGGGGTGCCTCGTTGACGACCATCACCTGATGCTCCTGGAAGTAGTGGCTCAGTCGTCGAGCCGTCATGAACACGCCGTAGGAAAGCCACAGTGTCGGGTACCGCTGTTTTGTTGGAGTGAGAACCTCGTTGAGGTAGTAAATTGGGAGTTGTACCCGTGGGTCTTGCCTTCTTGGTCGTTCGACCACAAATCTTTCTTGCGACCACGGTGTGTGGCTGCTATGTACGAATAGGGGCTCGCGCTCTTTGGCGTGACCAAACGGGCGAGGTGGAGAGGAGCCGCAGAGGCTTTCAAATGCGTCGTTGGCCGGTGTCCACTCGAACTTGCGCCTTGGCGCAGCTGGTAAAATGGTAGGGCCTTCTCGCCCATGCGGCTGATGAACCTGCTTAGTGCCGCTACTCGCCCTACGAGCTGCTGAACGCCCTTGAGGTTTTTCGGCTTCTCCATTGTCATGATAGCTTTGATTTTCTTCGGGTTCGCTTCGATCCCTCGTTGAGAGATGAAGTACCCGAGCGGTGACCGAGGGGACGCCAAGCGCACTTTTCTGGATTGAGCTTGATCCTGTAGTGATCAAGGTTGTCGAGCGTCTTGCGGAGATCGTCGATAAGTGTTCTTGCCTCCTTGGTTTTTATGACTATGTCGTCGACATAGACTTGGACGTTGCGACCGATCTGGTCCTTGAGGCAGGCCTGCATGCATCGCTGGTACGTGGCACCCGTGTTCTTTAGCCCGAAGGGCATTGTGTTGTAGCGATACTCGAGCGGTGTGATGAGCGCCGTTTTATCTTGATCTTCGACCTTGAGTCGAATGGTTATAACTGAGTAGGCGTCGAGGAAGGAGAGTTTCTCACAACTGCGGTCGAATCGATGATCTGGTCGATCCGAGGAAGAGGAAGTGGTCCTTAGGGCGTGTTTATTTAGTGGCGTGAAGTCAACACACATCCGCAGGATGTCCGTGTCCTTCGGGACCATCACCGTGTTTGCCACCACTCGCTTTCCTTGATTTCCGGATGAAGTCTGCTGCGAGTAACTGTTGATCTCCTTGCCGATAACCCGGCTCGTGGCTCAACAGTCTTGGATGGACGCTTGGCGGCTTGGTGTGCAGGAAGACATTGAGTGCGTGCTCGGCGAATTCCACAGGAACTCTGGCATGTCCGCAGGACACCAGCGAAGATTTCCAGCGCTCACGGAGGAATTGACGAGCGCCTTCCTATCTTGAGGTCGTTGGCGATCAGCGCCGTCTTGGAAACATCCGTTGGATGGACCTGCACTTTTTGGTGTTGATGGTGGAGTCGAAAGACATGTCGGTGCGTTACGCTTTGTGGAGGGGGTAGCCATTGTCCGTCACCTCGGAGCCTTACAAGCTCGTCTTGCATCTTTGAAAGACCGGGAGATTTTGTTGAAATCCTCGCATTGGTCCGATCGGGTGAAGCTCCGTGGACTGTGATGACGCCTTGGTCCTGGCATCTTGAGTAGTAGGTATCGTGGTGTGGGAATGCCGGAACCTTGGCGAATGCTACGTCCCCAGATGGCATGGTATTGCGACGGCCAGTCCACCACTTCGAATTCTAGGTGCTCCTGCCGAAAGTTGTCCGGCTTCCCGAAGATGACGTCGAGCCCTATTTTGCCCAGGGGGAAGATGCCTTTCCCTGGGACAATGCCGTGGAACGTTGTGTCTAATTGTTCCAGGCTGCATTGCGGGATCCGCATAGCTGCTAGAGTGCTTGCGAACATTAGGTTGATGCCGCTGCCGCCGTCCATGAAGACGCGACTCATCTCGAAGCCTCCGATCTGCGCCTCCAGCACCAGGGCAGCATGACCTGGGCGAGGGATCTGGCAAGGGTGATCCGCGCGAGTGAATGTGATGCAGGACTCCGATCCGCTGAGGTACTCAGGGATTGCAGGCGGAGTTGCCACGGCCAAGTTGATTTGTCGGGTGATTTTCTTCTGCACCCTGTTGGTGGGGCGTCCCTTCTGGATCATATTTAGTGCTCCCTTTGGTGGGGGGTATGCGACCCCGACGTTGTTTTGCGCTGGTGCGACTAGTTGATTTGGGCCTCCAATAGGCGGCGGTGGAGGAGCACCGTGTGCTATTTCACCTGGGGCAGGTGCGTTTCCGAACGCGGGAATTGGAGCTTGTTGCCTCATCTGCATCATGCCTTCGCTGAGTTTCTGGAACTCGCGACAGTCCTTGAGCATGTGGCTAGCTTTCTTTTTGCCATCTTGTTTGTCGATGTAGAAGTGGATGGTGCATGGACCCGAAAGTTTGTCGAATGCTGAGGGTCCGTTCTCGCGGTCGCGGCGTTGCCACGACTGCGTTGGTCGTCCGTTGTCACAGAAGTTTCCGCTGCGGTATCCTCCGCTGTTGCGGCTGTTGTCGTTACGGCGGTCGGCGTAGCCGGCTGCGACCATGTCGGGTCCGTCGCGGTCCTCGTAGACGCGCGATCTCCTCTTGCTGCGGCGTTCGCGTCTTCGGCCGTAGTCGTCCTCTTCATCTGATTGCGCCCGCTGGATGCAATCTTCGCCCCGTCTAAGCTGTTGGCGATTTCCATGAGGTGGTCGAGTGTCTTGGGCTTTACCGCCCAAGTTCCTCCTTGAAGTCTGGGCGCTTGACGCCGTCCGGAAAACATCGATGGCCCTTTCTTTGGAGATGTGTCTTTGCGGAGTTCTTGGTTGTAGACCAGCGTAGTATGTCTGGCGAATAGATTCACCCGTTCTCACGAGTGTAGGCTCGCAACTCTTGATTGAGGCGGGCCTCTTGCTGGTGCCTTTGAAATTTCGGATGAAGCTATAGCGAGCTCCTCCAACCGGATGGATCGATGATAGGCTGCTAAGCCAAACCAGCGCCCTTTGTCACCGCAGCTGAAGGCATTGCATGGCGGTTTCTTTGTTGCCTCCGTGAAGCTTGACAGATGACAGATGATCACTGAGCCAGGACTTTGGATCTGGCGTGCCGTTGAACTTCGGAGTGTCCGAAGGAAGCTTGAAGTTGCATGGCATCTGTGTTCGCCGGACGGATCTGCTGAAGCATCGAGCCCCACAGAGTTCTCCTTCGTCTTCATCCATCTCAGATTCAGACGAGCATGCGCGTTTAGCGCGTGCTTTGTCGATCTTGCGCTGTGTAAGCTTGTCTCTGGCGTTGTAGTCGCATTTATGGCGGTTATAGCTCTTCTTCCTTCGAGGAAGATCGTGTTCCTCTTCATCTTCGGATGAGGGAGTGGGGCTCTGGTCGCGCCTGGCTGGAGCTTTCTTCTTCGGCTCCGTAGGAGCGTCTTCGTAGAGCGCAGCTCCGATTAGTCCTAGTCCGGTGAGTGCGGACCTATGCATGGCCCTTTTCGGGTCCCCCTCCGGAGGTGGGTGAGCCGCGAGATACGCAGTGGCTGCCATGATCGCGGCTTGTGGCGTCTTCGGGATGATGTTGCCGTCGGCGTCCATATCCATGAACGATGTATGGAGAGTTCGGGTCACATCACGCCGCTCCTTCGGGTCCATGTTTTCCACCCAAGAGTGGTGCTTGTTTCCCTGGTTTCCGTTTGTGCTAGAGCCGGGTCCTTTGGCGGAGAGCGCAGCTACACCTGCTGGACTCGGCTGCTTGCTTCTGCGTTTGTCGGCGTCTCCTGCATCTTGACTTGTTTCTTGTGCTCCTCGATGAGGAGGTGGTGGTATGCCATCGAGGTCACGTGAGGAGTCGAGGTAGGACTATTTCGCTGCAGCACGGGCGGCGTGCCGACCCATCCTTCTTTGCTAAGTTGGATGAGGTGGCCCCCGTTTTCGCCGTTTCCACCGTTTTCGCCGTTTCCGTCCTGCGGGTTGGGGTTGGGCGGCGGGTTAGGCGTTTCCTCGTCGGTTTGGATGATCGCGCCTGATAGCGCTGCAGATTGGTTAAGCTGCCACAGACTTTCGGATTCGGAACCGTAGGTCCCTTCATCCGAAGGTGGATCGCACAGATCGGAGTTGCAGCTGCTGCTGTAGAACTCATCTGTTGATGGTGACGTGCGTAGCACGGGGTGTGGAGCCCATGAAGCGGGCCTGATTGACGGCACGGGCACCCGCTCAGGGAGGCGGAGGGTGCCAGTTTGTCCCACCTGGAAGCAGAAGCTCCCGAACAGAATTTCGAGTCCGTCGCCTACGGGCTCGAAATCCTTCATGGTATCCGCGAGTGGGCGGAAGAAAGCACCAAGAGGAGGTGATTCTCCGTTGCAGCGAGTTGTAGATTGATCGGTCGGAACCGTCACGACCGCACAATCAGCAGCCCCAATTCCTGAGCGGCACCAATTGACGAGGTTTAATCTCGTCAATGCCCATTGTTATGGACTTGGGTTTTGGAGAAGATGGGGATGCTGGAGATCGTGGCACGGTTAACAGACAAGCAACCAGGGGACACGAGATTTACCCAGGTTCAGGCCCCCGGAGGGAAAACCCTACTCCTGCTTATCTGCTCTTTGATTATGGCGAACCAAGGGTTCTGGTCTTGATTCGATCTGGCGTGGATGCGTGTGCGAAAGTATGAGTCGAGTTTGTCTAGATCTGTAGATCTATCTATTGTGTGCCTGCCCTCCTCGTTGGACCCTCCTAGCCTTTATATATGGGGAGGCTAGGTCTCGGGTGCCAATACGAGTAGGTTACAAGTTGTATTCAAACTCTAGTCTTGAGATTTCCTTGTCTTGTACGCTTGAGAGTCCGTGTCCACATGGCTTCGTACCACCCGAACCGTCGTGAGCGTCATGGACCTCGGTAGATCGTCGAGTGGGCCTTCCTTTGGGCTGGACCAGGTAGGCTAACATCGGGTACCCGTAGGGTATAACCATGTCAGTTACTCTTGGCACAAAAAGCAAATAAAAAGGATAAGGAGAGGTTATTAATAAAGCAATAACTTCCAAGACTCAACTAAAATTTTTGGGTTATCTCCCAATAAGTACTTTTCTTTAACCCCTTTAAGTTAGGCATAAGAAGCAAGAAAAGAATCAAGTATTCTCAAATGAAGAAGCATTAAGAGCAAATTTTGTTTTAATAGGAGAGGCAAAAAGAATCTTCTCTCTCTTCTTAGGGAAGTGTTCTCTACCTTTCTTGAGTGGGAGTTGATATTTAATGGTGCCCTCTTTCATATCAATAATGGCACCAAGAGTTCTAAGAAAAGGTCTTCCCAAAGTAATAGGACAAGAAGCATTGCATTCAACATCCAAAACATAGAAATCAACAGGGACATAGGCATTGTTAACCATAATAAGAACATCATTAATACTCCCCATGAGTTTCTTTTTAGCATTGTAATCAAGTGGGACATTTAAATAGCAATCTTCCAATGGTAGCAAATCAAGCATTTCATAAATCTTTCTAGGCATAATAGAAACACTACTATCAAGATCACATAAAGCTTTGAGATCAAAATCATTCACTTTCATATTAATGATGGGTTCCCAACCATCCTCTAATTTCATAGGAATAGAAGCTTTATGTTTCATCTTTTCTTCTTTAATTTTTATGAGAGCATCAGTAATGTGTTTTGTAAACGCCATATTCATAGCACTAGCATTATGACTTTTAGCAAGATTTTGTAGGAACATAATTACTTTAGAGATATTGCAACCATCAAGATCAGAATCATAATTATCATCTGAAGTAGTAGAGCTATTGTTTCCCATATTCCGAAGAATTTTAGCATTTTTATTAGTAAAGGTCCCATGGGGTTTACTAGCTTCAACATTAGTGGTAGTGATAGTAGAAATACTAATATTTCTAGCAATTTCATCTTATCTTTCCCACTTAGCATGCAATTCAGCTAATAGTCTAACATTTTCATCAATTCTAACTTGTATGGCATTAGTAGAAGCAAAGGGATTTTCAATAGTTTCAGGTTTAGCAGCCATTTTATTAAAAGAAGATTGTGCCTCAGACAATGATGCTATATTTTTTTCAGCATTAGAGAGTTTTTCCTCAATAGTTTTATTGAAAGCAGTTTGTTTGCTAATAAAATCTTTAAGCATAACTTCAAGTTCAGAGGGTGCACTCCTATTATTGTTGTAGGAATTTCCATAAGCATTACCATTATTGGGAGGATATGGCCTATAGTTATTATTACCAAAATTATTCCTATTGGCATTGTTGCTAAAATTATTATTTCTTATAAAGTTCACATCAACTTGCTCTTCTTGAGCAACCAAAGAAGCTAAGGGAACATGATTTGGATCAATATGAGCTTTCCCATTAACAAGCATAGACATAATAACATAAATTGTATCACTCAAGGAGGAGGTTTCTTCAACAGAATTTACCTTCTTACCTTGTGGAGCTCTCTCAGTGTGCCATTCAGAATAGTTCACCATCATATTATGAAGAAGCTTTGTTGCAGCACCCAAAGTAATGGTCATAAAGGTACCTCCAGCAGTAGAATCCAGTAGATTTCTTGAAGAATAATTCAGTCCTGCATAAAAGGTTTGGATAATCATCCAAGATCCCATGAGTGGGACAATTCTTTACCAAAGATTTCATTCTTTCCCAAGCTTGAGCAACATGTTCATTATCGGATTGTTTAAATTTCATTATTTCACTTCTCATAGATATAATCTTAGCAGGAGGATAGCATTTTCCAATGAAAGCATCTTTGCATTTAGTCCTAGAATCAATACTATTTCTAGTTAGGGATTGCAACCATTCTTTAGCTTTTCCTCTCAAAGAGAAAGGAAATAGTTGAAGATTAATAATATCTCCATCTATATCCCTATGTTTGCATCTCACAAAGTTCAACAAAGTTATTTAGATGAGCAGCAGCATCTTCAGTACCAATTCTAGAAAATTGTTCTCTCATAACAAGATTGAGTAAAGCAGGTTTAATTTCAAAGAAAGTAGCTTTAGGAACAGGTGGAGCAATAGGTGTGCACATGAAATCATTGTTGTTGGTGGTAGTGAAGTCACACAACTTAGTATTTTCAAGAGTAGTCATTTTTTTGTGTTTTTAATATAGAAAGCAAACTAGTACAACTATTTTTTTGTGTTTTTGATAAAGAAACAAGCAAACAAAGAAAAAATAAACTAAGCAAAACAAATAAAACAAAGTAAAGAGATTGGTTATTAGGGACTCCCCATGTGAAGATGTCCTTGACTCCCCAGCAACGGCTCCAGAAAAATAGCTTGATGGCACAAAATATATCGAGCTCGTTAGGGAACCCCAAGGTGAAGGTATGATGAGCACAACAACAAGTTTCCCCTCAGTTATGAAACCAAGGTTATCGAACCAGTAGGAGCAAGGAAACACCTCCAAGGTGTTGTTTCCAACTTGGAATCCTGCACAACACAACCATAGAACTTTGCCCCAACTTACACTGAGGTTGTCAATCTCACCGGTTTTGTTGAAAACAAAGGATTAAATGTATTGTGTGGAAGATAGTAATAGCTTGCAGAAAGTAAACAGAAAATAGTAAATAGTAGATTGTAGATTGATAGTAAAAGAAAGGACCGGGGTCCATAGTTCACTAGTGGTGATTCTCCTTAAGATAGATGACATGTTGGGTGAACAAATTACAGCGAGGCAATTGACAAACATCGAGAAAGCATACATGCATATACTAATCATCTTGACTCCTATGAGATTTGATTGGGAATTACAACATTATACATAGACCGTAATCCAACTGCATCTATGACTAATAATCCACCTTCAGGTTATCATCCGAACCCCCTCCAGTATTAAGTTGCAACCAACAGATAATTCCATTAAGCATTGTGTGTAAAGTAAACAATACGATTGTTCTATGAACAAAGGATTGTTGTTTTCTCCCTAGTAGAAACAACACATCTAGTACGTTAGAGATTTCTGTCACTTCTCCAGATTACTAGAGGCATGAACCCACTATCGAGCATAAATACTCCCTCTTGGAGTTGCTAGCATCTACTCGGCCAAGATAGCTACTAACAACAGAGAGCATGCAAGATCACAAATAACAAAGACATGATAGAATCAATAATCAATCTGAAATAGCATCTCAATATCCATCGGATCGCCCCAAACACAACATGTATGATTACAAATAGATGACCTTGATCATGAACGGAGCTCACAAGATCTAAACATGGTAGCACAAAGGAGAAGAACCAACCATCTAGCTACTACATGGACCCATAGTCAAGAGATAAAATACTCACGCATCACACCAGAGGTAGTCATGGTGATGAAGAAGGCCTCCAGGGTGAATTCTCCCCTCCGGTAGGGTGCCAGGAAGAGCTTCAGATCCCTCCCGATCTAGGGGTGGAGATGACGGTGGCTATAGACTCTTTCATGGAATTTTGATCCAGCGCTTAGGGTTTCTATATCGAAGGCTTCTTATAGGCGAAAGGGGAGACCGAGGGGGTGCCCTAGGCGGCTGCACCACCCCTTGGCGCGGGCCGGGCCTAGCCGCGTGACCAGGTGGTGTGGCCAGCCCCTGGCCCCTCTCCGTCGTGTCTTCTGGCTCCATGTCCCCCTCAGTGAAATATTGACTTTGGCTTTTGTCGTGTCCAATTCCAAGAATATTCATTTTCTGACTTTCCTGGAACCAAAAACAGCAGAAAACAAGCAACTGGCACTATGGCATCTTTTTAATAGGTTAGTCCAAGAATGTGTATAAAAACACTGCAAAGTGTGGACAAAACATAAGAAATTAGATATAAAACAAGCATGGAACATCAAAAATTATAGATACGTTTGCAACGTATCAGTCACTTCTAAGGATAAGAGGGAAACACACCAACAACACACAGAGTATCTCATGGTCAACTCATGAAAGGGTGTTCATAAACAACTTTGAGATGACAAACATGAAACACGTCAAGGCAATAGAGGAAACAAGAGGAGATGGTTTCAAGTTGTTGGATAAATGGTCTTCATAAGGATTGAGACCATGGACCTTTAGAGGAGTTAAACCATCTGAAGTGGAAAGCTTACAATAGAAAGAACATAACCACAGACTTCGAGAGATGAAACTTTACTAAACGACTTAAGTAGAGCTTCTAGGCGTATGGAGATACGGATAACCTAGCTGTTGATCTACTTTTGATGCTGAAGGATCACTTCATTCAACAGAAGGTTAAGGTAGAAAGGTTGTTTTTGTGGCGAGGACTCGTAAGGGTCACAAGGAACATGTAACAAGAGGAATTTCTGATTACCAAAATCATCATCGCTCTTGAACATGATCGAGAAACAAAGGAAACTCTTTATTCATCCAGGTCTATCAAAATCTTTGCCGAAGATCGTGATATCACTTTACACCACCAGATGAATAGGTAAGAAGATTCCTGATGACACGAGGAAAAAGAAACTTCATTCTCAGACTTCAATTACTTGGCACAACAGAATGCTTGCTAACATAAAAGGGTCTGGAGGATCGACAAAGAGACATTTAGTAACTCTACCTTAAATGTTCTCCTTGATGTTCGAAACACGAGACATCAAGTAAAGGTCGGACTTCAGAGACAAAGGAAACCATAAGCACAACTCCTATAATAAATCATAGAAGAGGCCTCATGAGGAGTGGTTGTTATTTGCTGATTCAAGAGAATTTGACGGCAGGCCTTCAGACTAATTGTGCCAACCATTACATCAATTTTGCTAGATTTCCAAATAGGCCTATGTCAAAACCTTGAGAAACACCAACCATCATATCTACTTGAGATTCAGATTTTAGTTAGGTGAAACGATACTTCAGACTCAGCATGTCTGAATAGAAAGTTTGCAACATTTACCATAAAGCTAAAGTTACTAGATTCTCAAGACATGGACTTCAGTGTCAAGCTCCAATAGACTGAGCTAGATTGCTAGACCCATGTATTTGCAACTTGTCGAAAGACAACTGTACCTACATGAAGTACTTGCAACGAAATACAACTGTGTCCTTAAGGAACAATATTAACCCCACTCCAATTCACGGTGACATCTTTCTACAATTGCACGTGAATCGTAGGAGGTAACTTCTAACATTCCAGAACACATACTTCAAGATAACTAGAAGAAGGTTCTCAAAAAGTTTTCCAACATTAATGCCAAATGTTCCATATGAATCTATTCTAGCATGGAGAAAATAAGGATATTGTCGATGGGCTCAACAACAAACTTATCGAGATACTCCAATTGGATGAACTCATATGTTGCGTGAACATGGCCAAGTATTGGTCAGACCAAAGGATATGAAGATGTACTGAAGTGAAACATCACGAGTAGAAACATCATCAAGATAGTCCTTGGAAATGAGTTTCATTTGACGAATAACCCAAATAAAATCAAAGGCGAGGGAAGATAACATATCCACAAAGGAAATATTATCTTTCTTCAGCACGAACAGAACTAGACATCCCTTTAGGAGGAACAAGTCTGATAGAACTTTTGTCTTACAAATCTCCAAGTTCTTGTTTAAGCTCAACCAACTAGTTCAGGGGTATCCAGTAAGGACCATTGGAGAAAGGAGCAGTTTAGAGAACTTACTTTCTCAAGAACTTGACAACACGGTCATGTGGAAACATGGCGATACTTCTAGAGAGACATCTAGAATATCACGAACCACCGATAAGTCACTTGGTTCGAGAGAAAACTTGCTTGGTAAGGCAAGAAGACATAGTCTCAAAGCTTTGGCACAATCCTAACTCTTTGACCGAGGAGAGTGTACCAGAGTAGCGGACTTGGTAGCACAATCATCCTTTGCTTACTGATAGGGTTAACCAATCACGCTAAGAATGACATAAATGTCCTTGGAGCTCAAATCAAACATAATTGCTAAGAATCTCAAATGGCCATGTTATTACGCACACGCATCATTTTTGAGCGCGAAAGCTCGAAGGAAGGGTGGTAAATATGTGTAAGAGCATCACTTTGTTAAGAGGGTCATGAGACTCATCACGACCTATTGATATAAAAGAGTGTGATACTCCAAGGTAGAACAGATAGAAACTAACCATGCCTCTTAATTTGAGGATTACAACACTTTGACCTGGTCCTAGATATGACGAGGTACTGGAGTTTGTTTCTCCTGACATTCCGAAGTGGTTGGTCATGACAGACCATAATAATATCTTGCATCGGAAGACACCAATGCGTATTACTACTTGTCTACCAACTGGTAGACAAAGGTCGGAAACAACAAGGGGGAAAAGGAACATGCTCATGATAGAATCCCAAGATGTGGAGGCATAGTTTATGATTCTTCTGAAAACCAATGCATAGAAGGGAGGGTGTGGCAGAGTCACGAGTATAGATGCGAGACTCACAGGGAGTACTCTTGTCGTGATCTATTTGGTTCCATTAAAGAACATCTGTCGTAGCTAGTGGTAGGGGAATTTCTTAATTGTCGAGATTCAATCGTGACAAAACCCACAAGCTCGAAGGCTATATTTTAAAAGTAGCCATCCTGAGGTAATCTTGAGTGACACAGCATATACTGCAATATAGTAATCATGAGGTAGCTTCCAAGAGAAGAAACGACTTCTGAAGCACCCAAACAAATAAAAAGGAGGCATATGAGGTGAAAGGAAACCTCGAGACCTAGAACAGAACACTGTGGAACCATCAACATGATGTTGTGGGTCCATAAAATAGAAATATTATGATGGAAAGGAATCTCTTAGCTGAAGCAGAGCAAAGGGGACACAAAGAACACAACACACACAACTCTAGAGAACTCAACACTAGGTTAACTGGTTGAGAAATGGCATGCCTAGAAGGCACCTAAGTTTTGAAAGACTAGAAGAGATATCAAAATTCTGTTCCAAATCAACACAAGATAAGACGACCCGGAGTTAGAGCAAAACTAGATAAGGATAAAAGAAGCATACTAGAGTTTTCGCAAATACTTTTCATCTTTCAAATAGTTTTCACAAGCACTAGACTCAACATCGACCAGTAGAAAGGTTTTCCTAGAGTCGGTACTGCTCTGATACCAAAACTTGTAACACCCCCGGGATCTGGGTTAAATAACTCCAGACCTTAGCCTGGTATAAGCTTAACCTAGAGCTCAAGGATATCCAGTGAGAAATCGGTAACACAACAGTAACCATGCGACACAAAATTATTACGGCAAGCTCATAACTGAGCGAAGAACCAAAATATTACAAGCAGAGGTCACTGACCACAAACATCAAACAACGAAAGGAAAATTATGCTATTAATTATAGCAAACTTAACAAATGTCCTAAGAGGCCTGAAGCATAATGACGATGTCCCAGCCCATAGATTCCAGGCTGCCGGCCGGGAACCCCAAGCTACTCGTCAGTGTCGATGTCGTACCATACTTGTCTTCAAGGAACATTTACTCTGCTAGAAAAGTATCAACAAAGCAAGGGTGAGTACAAGGTGTACTCCACAAGACTTATGGCTAGTGGGGTTATTTTGCATAAAGCCATCTTTGTTTATAAAACAAGAGAGAGAAGAAGCTTGTCTAATCAGAGTATTTTAAAAGGGGATAAGAGAGCGACATCTCCGAAGAATTGATCATCATCTTGATATCCACCATAGTAATCCTCATCTCACAACTAGGACCACCCCCTCGTACCCATGAGGAAGCATCCTTAAGCACACGTTGATCTACCAACTTTTACGATTAGGTTAATTATTTTCTATGATCTTATAATTCGGTCACCAAGCGTTCATAACCGTGAACATGATGTTTCGAAAAGATTTAACCCTTTATGGGTGTACAACTTTACCCACACGTACCAACCGACTCTTAATACCACTAGATAAGCCGTCTTCCTTGGAAGGCCGGCGGAGGGTGGTTGGCCACGACCTTTTCCTTGCTTTCGCCGAGACCATGAGTCACGCCCTACGGAGGGTTCTGCTTAACGGGTCAAATCTCGAAGCCGGTCCCTAGAGATGTGAGGCGAGGTTGGTTTACCAGGGGCTCCATCCACCCTAAGCAACCCCGTCCACACTTACCTGCATGTATGAATGCACCTCCTTCATCGCCTTCAAGAACAACCATAATGCATATGTCGAATGGAACGCCCGGACTATGTGACTCATGGAATCTACTAGGCAAGTTAATCAGCAGAGGGGTTCCCAAGCCCCGTGTGGTTGTACGCTCGTCTTGGTCCAAAGGCAAGAACTCGGTTCCTAGTGGTGGAGATCATGGGACTACAAAAACCACATCCCACCGTGGCCTCCCATACAAGCCTTAGCATGTTTAACCTTTACCACTGATCTTACCTCATCAGTATACCTTGTTCTCGTGTCATACTAGATTCTCTTCAGTTGGTACATCTTCTTGATGAACCAGCACTGACAACTAAGCATGGCTAAGCAAGACACAAATATAAGCTCTTGCGATGCACACAAGACAAACCTAGTTATGCTAGGAGTAGTGGATCATGTAATATAAGCTCAAGGAAGTAATGCAAAATATAGGATACTCTATCTATCGATAAAGGACCTCAGTAGAATCGTATGCAACATGGCAAGAATAAAATACTTTCGGAATCATAGGATTGTATAATGGTGGGGCTATGCTTGCCTTGTTTGTTGATACCCATAAATAGATCTTTGGAAGCCTTGTACTTGACTTGGTTATAGTTGGTCAAATATTGTTCGTCGATCTTCGATGGTGTTGATCTCAGTCTTCGATCTCAGAGTCGGTATCGTATTCTACCGGAAAGATCCAACCACCAGAAAGAAAGGGAAAACAACAGTCAACAGATGGCATCGATGCAATGCTCAAAAAAGTATGATGATATTACAAGTTAGTTAACACTTGAATGAAACCCTAGGGTATGCTCAACAATTTAAGTAGGATCCGAGGGGTCCAAACCCTAATTCAGGAAAGACCCTAGAATAACCTGCGGGGTTCACTTTGTTCTTCTAATTAAAATTGTAATTAAAGTTGTTGAACAATGCATGAGTATGCATCTATTGTAAAGATCTCATTTTTTGAACATTTTGATATATTATACATATTTTTTCGATTTATAAATAATTACTTATTGATTTTATAAGATTAAACTCTTCCCTAAAATTATGTAAAACAATTAAAAACCTTTACTGCGTCATTATGACATCAGCGCAGGGCTGGGGGCATTTTTCACTAGGGCTGCGACTATCCACAGTGACTGATTGAGAGGCCCCGAGCGACCTCAGCTGCCACGTGTATGGAGGCAGGCCCCGCTAGGTTTGATCGGCGCTGACCGTGCACTTGCTGACGTCACCGTGACGCTATCAGGGCGGTGGCCTCGGATCAGTGGCAGGGATGACGTTTGGGTGCAAGCAGGGATGCACGGAGGGGCGTGTCAGACGCATCTCGCCGCGGGCGACCATATACTGGTGGCGCATGAGCCGGGGTTCACCGGAATCGACAGCGGCGAGCAAAACTGCCGTGGCACACGGTGGTCTACGGCGAGGGCATGAAACAGAGTGAGAGGGAGAAGAAGGAGGGGTGCCTGAGCCCCTCTGGCTCACTAGGAATGCAGGGAAGAGGTTGGCTCAGCCCGGCTAGCTCAAATGCAGCCAGAATCGATGGCGGAGGTGGCGGCCGGACTTTGGGGAGACATTGATCATGTCAATGATTGGAGGCGCGTGGTGTTGATTCCTTTGGCAGGGTGACGTTGTGCAACATGGTGGAGGTCGTGGGCGCATCAACTTGGCTCAGGGCGGCCTCTAGTGGTGGCGCGATGTGGTGACTGGCTGCGGGTAGGGTTTGGGTCCGCGTGTGGGGCAAAAAAGAGGTCGCTAGGGCGAGAGGGAGTGGATGAGGGTGAGAGAGACGTGCCCAGGGTAGTCTTATCCATCTCCGCGCGATGGCGGACCGTGGCAAGGAAGCGGCAGGGATCGACAGCCGGCGGCGCTCCAGGCAGCTGCTTGCCAACGATAGGGAAGGCGCCGAACAAAGGGCGAATGGTTACGGGCCGGTGCTAGGCAAGGGATGGGCCGAGATGGCCACTAACTACTGAGCACGCGACAAAGAGAGGGAGGGAGAAAAGATGGGCTGGCCTGGCTAGGTTTCCTTATTTTTTTCTGTAAAATTGTTTTCCTTTTCTATTTTATCTTTTCCATTTGTACTTTCAAATACTTTTATGTTTTGAATTATTTGAAAAATACCAGAGACTTCTATAAGCTATAGAAAATATTGCAGGGGCCCTTTAATCAATTTGGGCTCCATATATTTTGGGTCTTTTGAA
The DNA here is from genome assembly GCA_023614405.1 of Avena insularis. Lineage (NCBI taxonomy): Eukaryota > Viridiplantae > Streptophyta > Magnoliopsida > Poales > Poaceae > Avena > Avena insularis. The sequence goes on from CM042692.1 coordinate 232,734,960, forward strand.
AATATCAAAACCCTTTTGAATGTTTTCAAAGGGAGGAGGAAATTAGGGTTTAGGGTTTTGCATTATTTCTTATGCAAATTTTATCTTAGCAAATATAGATGATTCATATGAATGCAAAAGCAAACCCTAATTAAGATTAACTAAAACCGGGGTGTTACAGAGAGCAGAAGGATGAGGATGAGCAGGAGCATGAGGATGAGCAAGGACACAACCCTGCTTCGGAGGGATAGCAGCAAGGGGGAGCCTAGAACCCGTGGCCCAACCAGCCGTAGTAGGGGTACAACTACGTCCCCTATCAAGAATTCCAGAAGCTCAACTAGCGCGTTGGGGAGATTGACAACACTCTTCAAGGAGTGAATGAAGATGTGAGTGCCTTGACTCACAACTTCAGTCACTTCATGACCCACTTCCCCGACTATTACCAGTAGTATCCTCACCACCGCCGAATGACGGCAACAACTGAGCCTGGCAATAGCCTAAGCTTGGGGGAGGTTTGAAAACCTCCAAACCTTGCATTCATATTTTTATTTCTTCTTTTGATTTATTTTATTTCTTCAAAATTGCATGTTTACTTTCAGTTTGCATTCCTAAGACAAAAATACAAAAAAATAGTTGTAACTTTTATTGCAAGTTTATTTCTTTGTTTTTCTCGGAGATTGCTCAATTTTAGGTGACTTGGCAATATGGAAATACAGAGGGGGTTCGACTAAAATATGAGAACGAAGCAAGCAAGAGGAGGTATCACATTCCTTTCATCACCTTTTCTGCAACCTTGAATTGATCCTACAATTATTTACTCGCTTGCACTGGAGTCACTCCCCACTTACACAGTCCCAATTAACATATTAAAGAACAATGTCATGATTTCTCTATGAAATAGCTGAAGTTTTTGAAAGGCAAAGGAAGGAAAAAGGTGCTTTGAGAGTCTTGAAATTTTGACATGGGAATAGATGAGTTGTTCTTAAATTGAATATTTCGGTGCCAACTTGAGAACTCTTAATTGATTAAAGAAACAAGAGCAAAAAGTTTCATCTTTCAACAAAGAGAGATACCAAAAGAATTTGTCTCACTTTCCTAGCAAAACTTTTGACACTTGCTCGGGCATATGATTTATTTGCTAGCAAGATACACTTGGTTAGGAAGTGGACTCAGTGCAATCTTGTGCATACTTGTATGATCATGTTTGATTGTAGGGATTGTGAAGAAAAGAATTTGACACCGATTCAAGCTTGTAAGTTCTTTTATTTCAGTCTTGAATCTCCGCTATCCTTCTTTATTTCCTTGTCACTCGAGGGCGAGCAACATCTAAGCTTGGGGGAATTGATAGCTGTGAGATTCGACACTTTTTATGGTTTTTATTGATGGTTTTCTCCAGGATTTGATCATTTTCTAGCTTTACCTAATGCTAATACTTTGGTAGCAAAGAAAACTTGGTTTTTAATGTGTGTTTTAGGTTCTGAATGTCAACATAGGGTTTTAACTAGAAAAACACAATATTCAAGCGAAAACAAGCATGTCTCTCTTTGGAAGAAATCGAGGGAAGCGTACAGAGGCTTTAACGAGTAAATATACGACGGGAATATTTTCTGGCCGTATAGTTCCCGCCATATAGTTTCCGCCACCTCTGCCTTGTCAAAAGGAACAACTTCTGTGAAGGGACCGAGGATGAAAACACAACACAGCAGCCGCCACACCATCCAGAAGGAAGAAAGAAGAGATCCAGAGAAGAAGGAGGAGACGTTCTTCATCATCTCGCTCCACGATCTTCGACCTCCTAGCCAACACACCCCCATTGCCATTACTTGTACTTGAGAGAGAGAGAGAGAGAGAGACATCTTCACCTTGCAAGACTAGGGTTTGAGATTGTTTCTTCCCATCTTGAATTGTGTTGGATTGCTTTTCTATTCTTATTGTGGACCTCCACGGTAATATGGAGAAGAACTCCCTTTATTTAATTATATTGATGATGCTTTCTTCTCTCTTGTGTGAGTAATTTCCTTGGGCGTGGGAGATGTAAGGGATTGGTGACATGTGATGTGCCTTCATATATTTTCCATTAGTTTGTGATTGATTTAATTACTATATTATGTGTGCTTGACTATCTATGGGATGCCTAATGCTTGTTGTCTAATTAAGGGCCCAGACAACATGATACTTTGTTCTACATGGATAGGATCTTGTTCGCTAGCAGACCGGCAACCCCCAAGTGACACAGGGATATCAATGGGAAACTAGTAGACTCGAGGATAACGAGGAACCACCATGCTTATTGCATTAGTCCAATCCAAGGAGCTTAATCGCTAAGCGACCTGAAGGGTCTTAATCGTCTGGTGTCTAACCATGGTTTTGGTAACAGACTAGTAGGATTATTGAAGTTGGGATGAAATCTACCAAGAGGAGTTCCGGATAATTATGGGTTGCTCGCCTACACATATACTTATAAGATTACAATTGTTACATTTATCACTCGTCCATCTGGCACATTCACTATCACCATGAATTGTACCTCCCTGCGCCTTTTTCTTCATCTGCAGAAAACAACAAACAACTGAATCATTATTTACTTTTATGTTTTTTATTTCTGAAGTTTACATTTTAGTTTTATTTAAATACATCCAGTTTAATCCAAATCTCATTCTCTTTTTTACACTTTCAGTCAATTCACTCGAAGACCTGTGACAACTTTGGGTGTGACAGAGACTTCACCATAAACACTTACCTTTGGGCTCCCTGTGGGATCGATATCTATACTTCGAAACTCGCTACAAACGATCTGTGCACTTGTAGACATCACTCATGCACACCTTTGTATGCCAAAAACACTGCTGGCTTATGAACGATTTATGGTACAACCCCTGATTTCGGCTATGAGTTGATGACATGGGTGGCATAAATGTCACTGTAATGGGCAAAATTATTGGTACTCTCAAAGGTTGTTCAAGCTATTGTAAAAGAAACACTCAATGATCCTTGAAGGAAGAAAAAATGAAGATCCACATAACAGTCCTTGGCATGGTCTCATTACTACTTTATGAATTTTCTTGAAATACAATGATTGGATTAGAAGTGTTTTTGATAGCCTTGATTTACTGATGTGGGTGTCAATAAGACACTTCACTGTTACACTACTTAGGACATGAACTCTCTTACTCAATTTTGCTATTAAAACATTCTAGTGTTCCTTGGCAAGCTGAGAGTTAAATAGAATAATTGGATTGATTATTACACTTCTAGTTATTTATACTTATATTAAACTCTACTTTGATTGTCTTGATTTACCAAAGCTTGTATAGTATTCTTGTCATCTCTCTAACTTTGATAAGCCTTTCAAATAGATGAAGTGTTGGACGTATATGACTGCCAACCGTAAGTGAATTCGTATTCTCATTGACGCCCTTAATTTACAAATGTAAGAAGATACAAAACTTATTAAAAGGCTTAATAAGAGGATCACAGGTTTGCTTTCAAGCTAGATTCACTTTTTGACATGTAGCATTGAAGTTTTAATTGATATTTTATGGATTTACATAACTAAGATTGTGTTGCCTTGTATGAATATGTTCTTTCCTACTTTGACCCTGCAGGGAACATAAAGATATAGGGCATTGATCTTCTACATCCTCATTTATGTTATCGACTCGTGCCTCATGAACATGATGACCTTGTCCATAAGCCACTTCCTTGCTCGAGATGAGCAAGATTCTAGCTTGGGGAAGTTGATGAGTCCAAAATTGATGCATATCTAACTATATAAATTATTAATATTTTCACTCATTACATGTTACATCTATCTATAACTATGCCTATTGTGTATGATTATTAGTTTTCATTCATTTCCACATGGGCTTTGCACAATATTAGTTTTATTAGGATTTTATTACCTTTTTCTTGTCTTTGATTTGTGTGTAGGTGCTATGGAGAATTATGGATAAAAGGAGCGAAGAGGATTCAATGTGGAGGAGTTACAGGCACCAGACTTAGCCATTTGAGGGGAGGAAAAAGTGGATTTTCCCATAAACTCCAAATTATTATCCAAGGACATGGTGTTGTATCCCTCATCCATATGAATCCAAGGAGCCAAAGAACACCTCAATCGGAGTCTGTATGAAGAAATGACAGCCAAAATACTACAGAGTACCGAAGGGATAACAACCACTATTACGGGCGGATCCCACCCGTACCGTACGGCCATACCGCCCTCTGACGGCTTTGTTTCGTCAAACGGAACAACATTTGTGAAGGCCCAATGGGCATATTCGGCCCCTAGCTTTGTCGGTTCGCAAAACCGACCTCCAGATGCCTATTTAAAGAGGGAAAAACCCTAGAACAAGGAGGAGAGTCCACACACGCCATAGGAGCGGAGCCCTGCCGCTTCACTGCCTCCATAGCACCACCTACAAGATCTACAGCACCATAGCCCTCAAGGGAGAGAGGACACTTGCATCTTGAAGGGCTACACATCGATCTTCATCTTCATCAACATCGTCTTCACATCAATCCCCTTTGTTTAGTTTGTTGTAGTCCAATCTCTATTGTGGATTTTCACTTGTATTCAAGTGTACCTTCATATTGCATCCATTCAATTGCCATGATGTTTATCCCCTTCATGTATGAGTAGTTGCCTTGTTCTTGGGGAGAGATGGTGAAACCCTAGTATTATTATGCATTGAAATAAAGATGATCTATTACTTGTGTACAAAGATCCATTTATCTATGAATTGTGTTTCATCTCTCTCTTTAGATGGTATGTATAGTCAGCCACATATCATTTGCCCTTGGGACCAAAGGGAGGGAGAAATCCTTTGGACATGTCTTGGAAGCGCACCTGGAATGCCCCATGATACATTGGCACCGGCTCGTAACCTACACGTCAAAGGAGGATTAAAGAGGGACTCCCTAAGCTAATTACGATATCTACGGGTAAACCCTTAATTGTGGTGGTTTGTATGGGTGACTGCTCTCAAACATCGTAGTGGTTATTCAGAAGTGACCTCACTCTTGGTTCAACAAAGTGGCTTCCTACGAGCCTTATAGTGAACATCTTATTATGGAGCTCTCTCCACACATATCATGACATAAGAGATAGGTTATCCTAATCATTCATAATTATTCCATGCTAGTGGTGAATCCTACACTCCTTGAGAATCCCTCAATCATATTACACAACACTTCATAGACACTCTCTTGCTTTAGTTTACTTTTGCTATTTATTTTGTTCTTGTTTACTTTAGCACTTATTCAAACACACTCTTTATACACTATTACTTGGAATTAGAGATAACCTACAAGTACTCTCTAGTGAATAGTAACGAGGGGCATAAAGACCTTTACCAATAGCTCTCTGTGTGTTCGATATATTTACTTCGAAACTATCTACAATTGATCTGTGCACTTGCAGTCATCACGGTGGTTCAGAGAGCAACCCATCAGAGGAATATGATGCTGCTATGAGGGAGATCGAGAAGTTGATCGAGAGGGAGGACCGTGCTGAGAAAGACGTCACTTACCGCCAGGTACTGGTGGCCATCGGGAATGTGATAGAAGAAGATCAGAAGGACCAGGGAGCCAGAAAAGATCTACCAGTGATGGCCAATGCCGGGGCTATGCTGGCCAATAGTAAGAAAGCCATCGATCCTTCGGGTACGGCTAAGGCCATGCCCCTCCGGCTACCCCCCTGTAGCATACACAAGAGGTCACTAACGGACCTAGCACTACAAACTAAACAAACCTACCGCCTCCGTCATCCATGTCAGCAGTTGGAAACCCTTGGTTACTTCCATCAACAAGGTGATGTATGGCCAGATCCTTGTCGAACCGATAACAATTGCCCATATCCGGAGCACTACGGAGCTAGCACCAGGATATCCTCGCAGAGGCCAAATGCATCACAGAGCATGGCGCCTAGCTGGACAAAGATATGGCCAAGGCGCAGCAATCGATCAAGGAAGCAAGAGCAATGGAGGCTGAGTACAAGCAGTTGTTGTTGAAGCGCAAGGCAAAGAAATCCCCGTCTCATGTTGTCATTGATCCTAGCATTCGACACAATTTTGGGTGGGCTCCATCCAAACCAGCAAAAGCTACCCCCTATATTGATTCGTCTAGGAAGTAAGTGATGCCAACCCTCGCCCTCAATGTGGTCATCGCAAAGAACTTACTCGAACAGGATAGATCACCTGAAGCGGTGGCTTAGGTATATGACCTCGTTGCCAAGGCTTGCAAACAACAAGAAAAGGCCACCTCGCAGAGCCTGGAGTCCAACCTAGAGCTTTGATAGTCTAGCATGAACAACCGCCATAGACCAAGATCTCCTCGCGATGAAGGATCCCACACAGGCTCCACAAAACATAGGAGGAGGGATGCATGCAACATGATTGATGCTATCCCAATATCCTCTAGAAACAGAGACAAGGCTCACCCCAGTCGCTCGCCACCACCCCCACAGTCCTGACATTGTGAGGAACCTCAGCCATGCCACCGCACGAGCATGCCACCTCCTAGATGCCCTCAGGGCGGCATTGTTATACGCGACCAGGGAGTGCATCCTTGGAATGATGGAGAGCGCAGCGGCAATGGCAGACACAGGAGCAGATCTCACAAGGAAGCCCCGTGTCCGACAAGAAATCGCGACATGCGTGAAGATTCACATGGAGGTAGTAGAAAGAAGGCTAACCCACCATCGCCACCGCCACCTTCACCACCCAGCAGCCACCATGGTGGACGACTGCGCAGGTCTCACGACTCGCACCAAAACTCTCCTCCCCATGGTGTAAATGGGAACAAGAAGCAACCGGAGCCGTACAATGCATGATCGCACCTTGATAAGATCCATGAAGCTCGGGAAGATCCATACTTGGGGCCACGTTGTTTCAGACCGGTTATCCAGGCCACAACTTATCCTAAGGGCCTCCAGATTGACAAGACTATCAAGCCCTATGACGGCCCTACCAGGCCAGCCATGTGGTTGTAGGACTACCGCGAAGCAATCGAAATCACAGGGGGAAACCCCAACGTCACTGTCAAGTACCTCCCACTCATGTTCTCTGGCACCGCCCATCAATGGATCGATGACTTGCCAGAGAAATCAATCTATAATTGTTTGGACATGCATGAAGCGTTCAACAAGAACTTAGACGGTACATACAAATGTCCCTACACTGTTGGTGACCTACAGCGGTGTGTGCAGGAGAAGGACGAACCTTCTTGTGCCTACCTATCCTGTTGGCTTTACATGAAGAATACATGCGTGGTATTACACGATCAAACCGCTATGGTTTCCTTCATCGACAACCTGGAAAGGGAATATTTCTCTGGCATACGCTGAAGCGCACTCAAGACAAGGGAAAACTCGACCACAAGCCAATGATTGCCAAGGCTAGCGAGTTCACCACTGTCGATGATGTTGCTTGCAGGTCCCTACTCGTAGTAGCTATTCCCACCCAGGCCAAGAAGAACAACAACAAGCGGAAGAATTCACCATAAGACAAGCAAGAAGCCGACATGGTTACCACAATGTTCGCTGGCTGAGGCGCTGGCGGACAATGTGGTTGTGGCTGGTGGGGTGGTCGTGGGCAGCAGCGGGGTGACTCTACACCCGCAGCACCCCACGTTCCCCAGACGTACGAGGAGTACCATGACATGGCATGTTTCATCCATCCACTAGTACAAAATCATTACTTAGAGATTGTGCACTTAAATGGTTCTCCCCAAGTACAAGAAAACCCGCCTCTGCTCGTCACCCTTAGCCAGTTGTTTTAAGACGACCACCTCTACTAGTCTTTGAAGCGGTTATTTACCGTAGCTAACTAAAAAAATGGGCCGGTGGGAGGTGAATAATAAAAATAAATGCCTTAGTGTATGACCTAAGATGGTGGGAAAACTCAATCGTCTCTAATACTCGGAGCATTGAGCTGGTTATTATTACAAGTCACCTCTATTTGGTTGCCTGACACGTGTAGTTATGGCACAATTGGTTGCCCTGCCACGTGTAGCAACCGCGAGTGCACCTCAGACGGATGATAATAACAACCACCTCTAAGAGTGGTAAACAGGGAGTAGTTAGGGTTTTGCACCGCTTCCTAAATCTACACTCAGGACAAACTGAATCTACTCACTCAATGTCAGTTCTAGAGGCAGAGTACAGAGGAACTCCTACCTACAGGTTCTCCTTCCTCTCTACTCTCATTTCTATTTGATTTCTTTCACTACAACAGAAATGGTATTTATTGACATACTCCTTTTGTCACTTAATATCCATATTTTGTCAATGAATATATGCTGTTGATAAAAATGGGTTGTCACTAATTTTGTCATAGAAGCCGCGTCATAAAAAAAATCCATAACCACGGTTTGCATTTTTTTGTCATTGTTTAACTTAAGTTATTTGACAATGTTAGTTTTGTCAACAATCTTGTGCAATCGGTGACTGAAATATTTGTCATGATAGATATGAAAAGTTTGTCATTGTAAAATAGAAGGGGGTGTAGGATAGGTCATCATTACAGACGTGGCATTTTGTTAATTTAGTGTAATTTACTGATATGGCATTATGATCAGTGGGACCCAGTGGTTCTTATAGGTGGACTAACAGAGGGTCCGAGACGGTTCGGATAGGTGGGACCTAGAGGGTTCGGATAGGTGGGACCCATAGGGTTCTGGCTGGGGGGACCAAGACGGTTCTGACAGGTGGGACCCGTAGGGTTCAAAGAGGTGGGACCAAGACGGTTCGGACAGGTGGGACCGAGATGGTTCTGACACGTGGGTCCATGTGTTGATGAAAGTGTTAGTAATTTTGTCACATTAATAATTATGTAGAAAATGAAAAAATATCATACAAACAAATAAAATTTAGAACCAATATATAAAATAGCAGCGATAAAATTCTATGCAATAGTTTTAACATGAAGATACAACTAAGTAAATCACATTAATGAACAATTTCATCAAGATGGAGGTGTTGTTGAGTTGTTGCCTTCTCCTTGCTGCTATGATGTCCTTAGGATGAAACTAAGTGTGGCTCCAAATTCTTGCTGCTTCTTTTTAGTTGCTTTATTTTTCTCTTCATGTCCCTTCATCAGAGCTGCATGGTCCTCTTCTTGTTTTTTTCATTTCTTCAAATCTTTTATCCTGGGCTTCCATCCTTTCCTGCATCCCTTGTTTATACCTTTCAGCTGCAAGGAGTGATTGTTCCTCCTGTTCAGCAAACTTGTTTTATAGTTCTCGGATGCGTGTTGTGGACATAGAGCTCTTCCTTGAGATTGATCTAACTCCCAAATTTGAGAGGAACGTGCCTATGCTTGAGCTCGTTGTGCTCTTCTCCTTGAAGACTTCTTCAATAATCTACAATTCTGTTTTTTAGTCTCATCTTCTAGGTGTGGTATATTTTTCATGGTCATCATTGAATCCTGCAAATAAGTTGAAATGAAAGCATAAGAAATATTGAAGTAGAAAGCTTATTCATTACAAAATATTAGCAGTATTAAAAATGTCTTATATAAGCATCTTTGGCTTCCGTAGTCATGATGCCTTCCTTGTTAGTGTGGGTAAGTCTATAGAATTCAATTGGAGATGTCACCTCCTCCAAGTCCTCCGAGTTCTAACAAAATTTGGAATTACGAACATGAGTTAGCAAAATTTATACTAAGTTTGGTAGAACAATTGTTTCATATATGAACTAAGAAATGTACAAGAGCTTCGTAGTGTGTAACGAAGCATCCCGATCTAGTTGTATGGTTCTTCTTCATAGCTTCTCTGTTCACTTGATTCTTCATACACATTTCCTAAAATTGAGTATGAATTTGCGAGATTTCTATGCAGCAGAGATTTATGTGCTGAGTATTTGTAAGTGTAAATGTTAGTACCTGATAGTGGGCATCAAACCATCTGTCCACAAGATCTTTCCAACTTCTCTCTACTACATTTGATGGCTTCATCTTATATGCTTCCTGGGGGCTCATATCTTTAATCTTGTCCCAATTCTCCTTCTTAAACTTGTCGCGTAGTTGTCGCATACTACTCTATATAATATTAGTGCACACTCTCTTGGTAAATACATCATTTGTGTCCATTTCAAAATTTCCCTGAAAAATGGAGATGCATATTATGTAGTTACATAGGTAGACAATAGAAATATCTATTATGTAGTTACATAGGTAGACAATAGAAATATCTATTATGTAGTTACATAGGTAGACAATATAAATAGCTATGATGTTATGGTAGATTAAAATTCAGTGAAAAGAAGATATGATAATCTTTGTTTTGGGGTTACCGATGTTCTGGTCCTCGTCATCTGAAGTCGGCTCGTCAGTAGCTGTGGCCATTTCTTCTGCATTGGGTTCATATATATATATAGGGTCTGGTTGAGTATGGTTAGCATCATTTTGCTTACCTTTTTTGGTGGCGTCTGTCACTTTGCAAATGCCGCTATACACGAATTTATGTGCCACCTATTCTATATTTTCTATAGGCAAACCTCTGGTGGCTTGCGCTTCTTTCAAAATTTCCATCATACGAGCTTTATTTTCTTCCAAATTTTTGTACTTGTTTGCCTCATATGCATTAGTTGATTTTTTCGGTTCCTGACAAAGGATGATCAAAATTGTATTACAGCTCAACAGAAGATTACATCATGAATTACAAAGTCTCGACAATTTTCATTTCTAAAATAACCTACCCAAGGGCATACATATTAAGAGTGTGTTGTTCAAGAGCAAACTAAAGTAGGTATAGTAGAAGTAATTATATGTAGCTTATGAGAACAAGAGTGAGCTATAATATTTTTATCTCTACAAATGTGATTTAGTCTAGCATTTGTCTTCCTGACTGAATTTAAATTTTTTGCTAGGACCACTCTATAATTCCTATGCATGTATTCTGAGTCAAGCATGTCGCTAGCAACTGCCTTTGGGTAGGTTATTTTAGAAATGAAAGAGCAGATGGATGGATTTACTCTAGTTCAGCTTCGAATAACAAGTCTTTAGCCTCACCTTGAAGAGGAGAGACCGAACAAGGAGCAGATGGATGGATTTTTGCCTGGATGTAGCCATTGCTATTTTTTGCCTGGACAAAAATAGACTGAACTCAATCTGTCTACTGCGAAACAATATCATTGTGTGTGTGCAGGAAAACAATGTAGGTAGTAGATCGCCATTATTATAACTAGAATGATGGAAACAAGATGTTTACCCACTTTGTAATGAATGGTTCTAGCTGATCTACTACATATGAGAAGGATCAGGGGATTGAATTATCACCTGACGATCATTGGACGTTGGGCTTCTTATTTGGTGTAGACCTTAATGGTTTGCGTGCCTTACCGCTACGAAGAGTCCCGATCATGGCGTCGACCAAGGAGATCACTGATCAGATGCGGCGATGAGTTCTGATCCTCCCTGGAGGAGATCGGATCTGGGGGAGGAGAAGGATGAGGCGCCAGAGGGGGATGGGTTTGGGGAGTTAAGATGAGACGCAAATCGTGGGAGAGTTTCATGCACCATTTTAATGTTGCGGGGTTTCAAATTTTGTCTTAGGGGTGAGGGGGGAAAGAAGGGGACGAAAATGTGTGGAAAATTTTGGAGGGAGGTTCTGTTTGGTTGTTAATGTTGACGTGAGAGGTAAAAAATTCCCCAACATTTGGTTTATTTCGTATATGTAAGTTGTACACAATTGGTATAAAAAACTGAAATGAAGTACTGACAAGTTGAAAACTAATATTACATTAAAAACTCCTATTATTACATTAAAGTACCGCCACACCTTGTAAATTTCATAAAAAATGAGAAATTATCAAAATATTTTGAAACCTTCAAATTTATTCACCGTGAGGCAAATACTTTGCATGAAAAAATGAGAAAATTTTAAAAAATGTCCCCCTAGTAGTCCACTCTCAAATGTGGGGTAGTTAGGTCAACAATCATGTCTGATTACTTGAAAGAGCCACTTGTGCACCATGTTTTCATCTACCTTTCTTCAAATGGACTCAAATTTGGCACAACAGTGTATCACCATGTGGCAAATGATGCTAGCATTGTATCTAGCCATTTTGGTTTCAAAAATTCAAAAATTTCACCCTCAAACTCAAAAACATGGAACCATTTGTGAAGCAAGTACCAAAACTACAATTTGAGACCTTCAAGTTGCATGCTTGAGTGGTTGTACATCACATTGGGACCACATAACAGGATATGTACTTTTCATATGTTTTTGTAATCTCTCGAAAGTCTCTGGTCAACCCTGATTTGACCACACCTTGTAAATTTCATAAAAAATGAGAAATTCTCAAAATCTTTTGAAACTTTCAAATTTGTTCACTGTGAGGCAAATACTTTGCATGAAAAATGAGAAAATTTGAAGAAATGTCCCCCTAGCAGTCCATTTTCAAAAGTTGGGTAGTTAGGTCAACAATCATGTCCAACTACACAAAAGAGCCACTTGTGTACCATGTTTTCATGAACCTTTCTTCAAATGGACTCGAATTATGCACAAGGGTCACCATGTGGCTAATGATGCTAGCATTGTATCTAGCCATTTTGGTTTGAAAAATTCAAAAAATTCACCCTCAAACTCAAAAACATGGACCCATTTGTGAAGCAAGTACCGAAACTACAATTATAGACCTTCAAGTTGCATGCTTGAGTGGTTGTACATCACATTGGGACCACATAACATGATATGTATGTTTCAGATGCTTTTGCAATCTCTCGAAAGTCTCTGGTCAACCCAGGTTTAACCACACCTTGTAAAATTCATAAAAAATGAGAAATTCTCAAAATCTTTTGAAACCTTCAAATTTGCTCAATGTGAGACAAATACTTTGCATGAAAAATGAGATAATTTGAAAAATGTCCCCCTAGCAGTCCACTCTCAAATGTGGGGTAGTTAGGTCAATGATCATGTCCGACTACTCGAAAGAGACACTTGTGTACCATGTTTTCATATACCTTTCTTCAAATAGACTCAAATCTGGCACAAGGGTGTATCACCATGTGTCTAATGATGCTAGCATTGTATCTAGCCATTTTGGTTTGAAAACTACAAAAATTTCACACTCAAACTCAAAAACATGGACCCATTTGTGAAGCAAGTACGAAAACTACAATTTGAGACCTTCAAGTTGCATGCTTGAGTGGTTGTACATCACATTGGGACCACATAACAGGATATGTATGTTTCAGATGCTTTCGCAACCTCTCGAAAGTCTATGGTCAACCCCAGTTTGACCACACCTTATAAATTTCATAAAAAAAAGAGAGATTCTCAAAATCTTTTGAAACCTTCAAATTTGTGCACTGTGAGACAAATACTTTGCATGAAAAACAAGAAAATTTGAAAAAATGCCCCCCTAGCAGTCCACTCTCAAATGTGGGGTAGTTAGGTTAACGATCATGTCTGACTACTCGAAAGAGACAGTTGTGTACCATGTTTTCATCTACCTTTCTTCAAATAGACTCAAATCTGGCACAAGGGTGTATCACCATGTGTCAAATGATGCTAGCATTGTATCTGGCCATTTTGGTTTGAAAAATTCAAAAAATTCACACTCAAACTCAAAAACATGGAACCATTTGTGAAGAAAGTACCAAAACTACAATTTTAGACCTTCAAGTTGCATGCTTGAGTGGTTGTACATCACATTGGGACCACATAACAGGATATGTACGTTTCAGATGCTTTCGCAATCTCTCGAAAGTCTCTGGTCAACCCCGGTTTAACGACACCTTGTAAATTTCATAAAAAAATGAGAAATTCTCAAAATCTTTTGAAACCTTCAAATTTGTTCAATGTGAGACTAATACTTTGCATGAAAAATGAGATAATTTGAAAAGTGTCCCCCTAGCAGTCCACTCTCAAATGTGGGGTAGTTAGGTCAATGATCATGTCCGACTACTCGAAAGAGACACTTGTGTACCATGTTTTCATATACCTTTCTTCAAATAGACTCAAATCTGGCACAAGGGTGTATCACCATGTGTCTAATGATGCTAGCATTGTATCTAGCCATTTTGGTTTGAAAAATTCCAAAATTTCACACTCAAAATCAAAAACATGGACCCATTTGTGAAGCAAGTACCAAAACTACAATTTGAGACCTTCAAGTTGCATGCTTGAGTGGTTGTACATCACATTGGGACCACATAACAGGATATGTACGTTTCAGATGCTTTCGCAATATCTTGAAAGTCTCTGGTCAACCCCAGTTTGACCACACCTTATAAATTTCATAAAAAATGAGAAATTCTCAAAATCTTTTGAAACATTCAAATTTGTTCACTGTGAGACAAATACTTTGCATGAAAAACGAGAAAATTTGAAAAATTTCCCCCTAGCAGTCCACTCTCAAATGTGGGGTAGTTAGGTCTATGATCATGTCTAACTACTCAAAAGAGACAATTGTGTACCATGTTTTCATCTACCTTTCTTCAAATAGACTCAAATATGGCACAAGGGTGTATCACCATGTGTCAAATGATGCTATCATTGTATCTAGCCATTTTGGTTTGAAAAATTCAAAAAATTCACACTCAAACTCAAAAACATGGAACCATTTGTGAAGAAAGTACCAAAACTACAATTTTAGACCTTCAAGTTGCATGCTTGAGTGGTTGTACATCACATTGGGACCACATAACAGGATATGTACGTTTCAGATGCTTTCGCAATCTCTCTAAAGTCTCTGGTCAACCCCGGTTTAACCACACCTTGTAAATTTCATAAAAAATGAGAAATTCTCAAAATCTTTTGAAACCTTCAAATTTGTTCAATGTGAGACAAATACTTTGCACGAAAAATGAGATAATTTGAAAAGTGTCCTCCTAGTAGTCCACTCTCAAATGTGGGGTAGTTAGGTCAATGATCATGTCCGACTACTCGAAAGAGACACTTGTGTACCATGTTTTCATATACCTTTCTTCAAATAGACCCAAATCTGGCACAAGGGTGTATCACCATGTGTCTAATGATGCTAGCATCGTATCTAGCCATTTTGGTTTGAAAAATTCCAAAATTTCACACTCAAAATCAAAAACATGGACCCATTTGTGAAGCAAGTACCAAAACTACAATTTGAGACCTTCAAGTTGCATGCTTGAGTGGTTGTACATCACATTGGGACCACATAACAGGATATGTACGTTTGAGATGCTTTCGCAATCTCTCGAAAGTCTCTGGTCAACCCCGGTTTGACCACACCTTATAAATTTCATAAAAAATGAGAAATTCTCAAAATCTTTTGCAACCTTCAAATTTGTTCACTGTGAGACAAATACTTTGCATGAAAAACGAGAAAATTTGAAAAAATGTCCCCCTAGGAGTCCACTCTCAAATGTGGGGTAGTTAGGTCAACGATCATGTCTGACTACTTGAAAGAGACAGTTGTGTACCATGTTTTCATCTACCTTTCTTAAAATAGACTCAAATCTGGCACAAGGGTGTATCACCATGTGTCTAATGATGTTAGCATTGTATCTAGCTATTTTGGTTTGAAAAATTCAAAATAATCACACTCAAACTCAAAAACATGGAACCATTTGTGAAGCAAGTACCAAAACTCCAATTTTAGACTTTCAAGTTTCATGCTTGAGTGGTTGTACATCACATTGGGACCACATAACATCAGCTGTACTTTTCAGATGCTTTCGCAATCTCTTAAAAGTCTCTGGTCAACCCCGATTTGACCAAACCTTGTAAATTTCATAAAAAATAGATAGTATCAAAATCTTTTGAAACCTTCAAATTTGTTCGATGTGAGGCAAATACTTTGCATGAGAAATGAGAAAATTTGAAAAATGTCCCCCTAGTAGTCCACTCTCAAATGTGGGGTAGTTAGGTCAATGATCATGTCCGACTACTTGAAAGAGCCACTTGTGTACCATGTTTTCATCTACCTATCTTCAAATGGACTCAAATTTGGCACAAGGGTGTATCACCGTGCGGATAATGATGCTAGCATTGTATCTAGCCATTTTGGTTTGAAAAATTCAAAAATTTCACCCTCAAACTCAAAAACATGGAACCATTTGTGAAGAAAGTACCAAAACTACAATTTGAGACCTTCAAGTTTCATGCTTGAGTGGTTGACATCACATTGGGACCACATAACAATAGTTGTACTTTTCAGATGCTTTTGTAATCTCTCAAAATTCTCTAGTCAACCCCGATTTGACTAAACCTTGTAAATTTCAATAAAAATGAGAAAATATCAAAATCTTTTGAGACCTTCAAATTTGTTCACTATGAGGCAAATGAGAACCCTAGTAGTTAGGTCAAGCAGAAAATCCTAACTCATTAGCTCTACCATAGTGGCAGCAACACTAAGCAACTCGTGGTCGTGAGTTCAAACCCTGTATATGACAATATTTTACATTTTATTGATTTCTTTACCTCATAGTTTTAGTAAAAATATATTTAAATGCACCATGTTAAAAAAAATTAAATAAAAAACTATAAGAAAAATGGAAAGAAGAGCAACAAATCAGAGAACCTTCTCTCTGTTTGTCTCCTTCTAGAAACAAATCCATGCATCACTTTCTGTATCTATCTCTACCTGGCTCACCTTATTCATTCATTTTTGCCCAATCTAGTAGGAAATCTATACCAGCTTCTATACTCTCTCTCTTTCTGTCTCCTTCTAGAAACAAATCCATGCACCATTTTCTATGTCTATCTCTGCTTGTATCACCTCATTCCTTCCTTTTTGCCCAATTTGGTAGGAAATCTATACCAACTTCTATATCTCAATTGCTTAACTATTTCCCTTCATCGTACCCTTACCCAAATACGAAATCTCACCACACACCAGCATGTACAAAAACAAGTGTAGACATAATTAAACATCTACAATTTAGAAACATAACATGCAACTAATATAGCAAGGTTCAACATAAACTAGGTAAGATAAGGTTCAACACAAATGCTGCTCAGCAGCCAACAGTAACACAGTTCAACAAAACATGCTTCTTAAAGAAGCAGCAACACACACAACCATCAAATCACTGATACATTGCAAATGTATCTATAATTTTTGATGTTCCATGCTTGGTTTTATCTACTTTCTTGTATTTTGTCCACACTTTGGAGTACTTTTCATATGATTTCTTGGACTAACCTATTAACAAGAGCCATAGTGCTAGTTGCCTGTTTTCTGCTGTTTTTGGTTCCAGAAAGTCAGAAAATGAATATTCTCGGAATTGGACCGGACAAAAGCCAAAGTTGATATTTTCTCGGAAGACTCACGGAGCCAGAAGGAGAGTCGGAGAGGGGCCACAGGGTGGCCACACCACCCCTAGGCACGGGTCCCCCTTGGCCGCGCTTGGGCATGGTGTGGGCCCCCTGGCTGCCCACCGACCTTACCTCTTCACCTATAAGAAGCCTCCCGATGCATAAACCCTAAATCATCAAGCCTCCAGCCGTGAAAAGTTCCGCAGCACCGCCGCCACCAAAGGGGAGATTCGGGGGACAAAAAGTCTCTGTTCCGGCACCCTGCCGAGACGGGGAAGTGCCCCCGGAGCCATCTCCATCGATCTCCACCACCATCTCCATCACCATTTCTGATTCCCATGATGAGGAGGGAGTAGTTCTCTCTCTCGAGGCTAAGGGTTCTACCGGTAGCTATGTGTTCATCTCTCTCTCTCTCTATGCATGATCTTATTGAGATCATGAGCTTGTAATCTATAGATCTACCTTGCTACTCAAGTGCTTTAATAGATCTCTGCTCTCCCCATGCGTGTGAAGTTGACAGTGTGCACACCATGGTGGCACTTAGGCTAGAGATTACAAATACTTGTTATGAGTTATATTTGGAGTTGGATGTCTTTATGAAATTGTGGTGTTTGTTTGAACCATCTAGTGCTCAAGGTGACAGTGTAAGGTTATCTAGATGTGGAAAGCGAACTTTGAGGTGTGCTGTTATAGCCCTACCATGGATTAGAGTGTCCAACCAGAGAGTAGTTCAGCGTAGTATCATAAAGAAGAATATATTTATATGAGAGTGTGCACTAGTGAAAGTATGATCCATAGGCCTTGTTTCTAAGCATTGAAACACCGTTTGCTATTAAATCTATTACATGTTTGCTTGCTTCTATCTTTATTTCAGTTTTACTTTAGTATTTTCCACGCCATCAAGTTATTTTCTATCACCCTTACCACTTATAATTATCTATACCACTTGTATTTCACTATCTCTTCGCCAAACTAGTGCACCTATACACCTGACAAGTGTATTGGGTGTGTTGGGGACACAAGAGACTTCTTGTATCTTGATTGCACGGTTGCTTGAGAGGGGATACCGTTGACCACTTCCTCCCCGAGTTCGATAAACCTTGGGTGATCCACTTAAGGGAAAACTTGCTACTGTTCTACAAACCTCTACACTTGGAGGCCCAACAACTGTCTACAAGAATAGAAGTGCGTAGACATCAAGCTATTTTAAGGCCGTTCTTGCGGGAGGTAAGGTAAAAAGGTACTCACATCCTCCGGTGTGAGTGCTCGAAGTTATTTCCTTTAGATTCTGCAATTCTATCTTTTTGTTTCTTGTTTTCACTAGTTAGGGTTAATGGAAAACAACAACAAAATTAGAGAGCTTTTTAGTATTTTTCCTAATGTAGAACATGAATTATCTGAAAATAAAATTAAAAAACCCATGGAACTTTCTTTGCATGCTAATAGCAATGTTATTAGTATGAATCTTTTGAACACCTTTGTTACTAATGCCATGGAAACGTCTAAGCTTAGGGAAGTTGGTTTTTATGAAAATGATCTTTTTAGTTCCCCAGCATTAAAGAAGAAAATTTGCTCTGATGATACTTCATCTCCCATATGTGGTAATTCTAATGATACTTGTGATATTTTAAATCCACATACTGAAAGCATCTCTTTTAAAATACCTATAAAAATTGTTGAACGTGTTATGAACAACTGTTATTTGGGAGATGGAACTGTCCATCCTAGTGATCATTTACTCTTTATACACAAATTATGCGAGTTGTTCAAGTGTGCAGGTATTTCAATGAACCAAGTTAAGAGGAAGCTATTCCCTTTGTCACTTAGTGGCAAAGCAAGAGAGTGGTATGAGCTACTAGATGATCCTCATCATTTGGAGTGGAAGGAACTTGAATCTCTCTTTTACTCTAAATTTTATCCTCCTCATGAAATTCATAAAGATAGGAATTAAATTTACAATTTTCATCCACATGATGGAGAAAGTATTGCCCAAGCATGGGGGAGATTGAAGTCACTAATGCTCAAATGTCCCATTCATGAGCTCCCCAGTAATATTGTTATTAATAATCTCTATGCAAGGCTTTCAGAACATTACAAGGACTATCTGGATACTTGTTTAGAGGGATCCTTCCCAAGTAAGGAGGTCAAAGCTAAGTGGGATCTTCTTGAAACAATTCAAAGCAATACCGAAGATTGGGATAACAACAAAGGTAAAGAACCAGGTATAAACTATGAGTATGCTTGCATTAAGTCTTTTGCTGAAACTACTAATTTTCAAGAGCTTAGTGCTAAATATGGTCTTGGTCCTCAAATTCTTGTTGATTGTTATAGAACCTTTGCTTCTCATATTAATGCTCCTAAATAAAAATGGGACATGTATCATGAGCCTTATAAAGACACTTGCATGGAAAATAAAATTATTATTAATGATAGCAATAAACATGCTCAAACCTTTGAAAGTACTATTTCTTATAAGCATGTTAATTTTTGTGGAATACATAGACCTTGTGAGAATAATCAAATTGAAGAAGAATATTGTATCACCCACAGGAATGAAAAAACTAGAACGTGGTATAGGGCTCTAAATGATCTTGGTAAAAAAGTTTGTGCCCTCTATCCTTTTATTTGTGAACTTTGCTTTGAAGTGGGTCATTTCGATTTTCAATGCTCAGGCCATAATAGCCCTTATAATCCAATGAGTACTGCAAGTTTCTATTGTGATGACAGGATCACTCCTAATTAGTCTGATAAACTTACATTATTTTTAGGGTGTGAAGAGTTATCAAGAAAAACTTCTTTGGTAGATATGAGTGCTTTTGGGATGAATAGCGTCATGCATGGTTGTCATCTTTATTGTGTTGATACTTGCCACACAAATACTTTCATACAAAATATTATAAAAGATGAGATTTTACCAAAATATGACATGACTAATATGTGTTTTGTTCTTATTAATGAAAAGGAGGAATCCTCCAAAGTTTCTTCTATTGTCTCTAACGATAAACCAGGGTATATGGAGAAGCTTCATTTCAAGCCTCTCCCTCCTATAGAGAAGAAGAAAAAGAAGAAGAGGAGGAGTAAAAGAAGAGAGGAAATGGTATTTTCCCCTAAGCATGTTGCTCCTATTATAGTTTTTGATGAGTCTGAACTCGATGATGTTCCTATGCCTATTACCTATAGTAGTGATCATGATTGGGAAAAGCACACTACCTTTGATATTGAAAATCTCTTCGGTACCAACTCTGAAATTGATGATATTAATAATTGCTATACTATTAGTGCTATCCATGATCCTTCCAATGATGATATGTTTACAAATGAACACACTTTGGAAGATAACTATTCTATTGCTTATGATGATACTATACCTCCAATATATGATGATTGCAATGATTAATACGATATTTTCAGTCCACCTAATATTGAGGAGCAAATTAATTATGATTACAATATGCCTCCTATATTTGATGATTATGGTGATGAAAATAATAATGATAGCTATTTTGTTGAATTTTCTCCCCCTACAATCAATAAGAATGACTATGTTTATGTGGGGAGTATTAATTCTTTTATGCATGTGGCTCATGATAAGAATGTTTATTGTGATAGTTATATTGTTAATTTATTCATGATGCTACTGAAAGATATTATGAGAGAGGGAAACATGGTTTTATGTGTCTCAACAATATTAAGTTTCCCCTCTTCATGTTGAAAGTCTTGAAGTTGCACTTATTTTGCTTTCTTATGCTTGTTGCTTTGTGCTTTCATGACTTGTTTCTTTACAAGATTCCTATGCATAGGAAGTGGGTTAGACTTAAATGTGCTTTGAATTTGCTTCTTGATGCTCTCTTTTACTTCAATTCATATTTCTTATGTGAGCATCTTCTCAAACTATCATGCCTCACTTAAAGGCATTAAAGAAAAGTACTTATTTGGAGATAATCCAAAAGTTTTAGATGAGTCTTGGAAGTTATTACCTCTGTAATAACCGCTCCTTATCCTTTTTATTTGCTTTTTGTGCCAAGAGTAACCTCTAATGAGAGAGAAGTAATGATTGGGAAAGTTGCTGTCCCGAAACAGATTTCTGTGCTTCACCGTAAAATTTCGTGTAAAATATCTGTACGTCCTTTTGAGGCATGAATTTTTGTTCTTCTACCCCAGGTTGTTATCTTACTTTCGTTAGTTCAACACTTTTCGATTTGAGCAACAGAAGGTCTTCGAAAAAATTGGTTTTTACCTGCTGGTCTGTTTTGACAGATTTCTGCCATTACTTGCATTTGCTTCTTGTTGGTTCCTTTTTGAGTTCTTTTGGGGAATTGAGCTTTTCGAGGGAAGTTCTACAGTAGCTTGTGTTTTAATGGAAGTTTTATTGGTGTTGGAACTGAACCTAAAGACTTATTATCTTGAGTGCACTAATGTTGCTAATAAAGATTGTGTGAAGTTTTGTATGAAGGAAAAAAATTTAGGCGTATGGAAGGAATGAGTAATGAGATGAAGAATGGACTAAATCTCAAGCTTGGGGATGCCACGCGTGTCACCCCAAGAAACATCCAAGAAGTACAAGCGTCAAATCTTGGGGATGCCCAAGGCATCCCCTTCCTCATCAATAAAAATCCCAGGTTCCTTCCAAACGCTTTATTTTTATTGTTTCATGCACAGTTGTGTTGTTCTTGGAGCGTCTTCTTTTTCGTTTTCGTTTTGTTTTTTCATTTTCTTGGTTTGCTTGGTTTGCTGAATAAATTGGTTGGACCCCCTCTTTCATATATTGGTTTTCAAATAGTTTGGTTTGGATTGGAAAAGAGTAGGAAAGTTCATGCTTAAGTGTTGAAGAGAGTTTGTTTTTGACTGTGGCCTATGCTTTGGCATGCCATGCTTGATATTTTTTTGGCTTTATGTTTAGTATTATTTGCTGTAGCATGACTTGCTATAAACAATTGAGATTGCTTAATGTGCCTTGGATGAATCATGCGTTGTTTTAACATATTAAAGCATAGTATTGTGGTATTCTCCTTTGATGCTTTATTTGGGTTGACTTGGCGCATGGTCACACCATGTTATGACTATCCCAAGTCACCATAGCCTTTATGATCCTTTAGTTTTCAACTTGTAGTATCACTTTATGCTTTGATCAATGATGTTTTGTCGCTCTGCATGATTATGGCCATTATTGCTCTCTTAGTTTGTTGCTCCCAGTCTTTTGCTAGCCTCCACAACCAAGTATGAGTTCCACTCATGCATCCAACTCCTAAAACCAAGTAATTCCAAAGAGTCCACCATACCTACCTGCTAGCATATGCTATTCCAAGTATATTCATGTTTTTATCTACCTTCTGAATTAAAATTGTTATGAGAAAACTAGTGATTAAATCTCTCACGAACTTTGATGGCACACTTTACTTTTGTTGCCCTTAATAAACTTGAACCATTGTGTCGTCTATGTTGTATATGCTTGCACTTATTTGTTGGGGATTAGCAGAACCATGCTGTCATGGGGAACGCTTTCAACATTGCACGGGTACTTTGTACCTAGTTGATATCATGCTCTTTTGTCTATGGATGTAGTTGGTGTGAAATGAAAGGGGAGATTGTAAGTCCATGGAGTTATGTATATGTGTTAGAGAAACACCTGGGCCGCTGGTCTAATCCATGCTGACATGGTGGAAACCTGCAGCGTAACCATAATGAGCTGTCATGAAGCATTCTTCTTATAAAAAAGAGTCCTATATTGAGAAAAAAGAGAAAAAGAAAAGAAAAAAAAGAGATTATGAAAAGAGGAAAGATAGAAAAAACCACCATATTCCCATGGTAAATAAGAAGATTGCTGAGATGCTCGTTGTCTGCTTGCCTTGTCATTTTTATATGGGGATTCTTCTGTATCATCGGGCAAGGGGTACCCCGTTGCCGGTTCTCTATGATACACATGTACTTACGATGACAAGAACTTATCGATGACTAAACTTGAGTAGCATGAGGAGCGGCCCTCGTATTCAAGGGACATGAGATTTCTAACCTATACTTCGTCAAGCATGTACACCATAGTTTGTTCACTTTAACCTTAATCACTTCAAGATGCTTATGATAGGGGCAATGAGAGCTGAAAGCTATAAGTACCATAATTTTTGGAAGCTCTTTATGAAACTTGAATCTCTGCTTCCTTCTATGAAGGCCTTTCTTCCACCATTATATTGAGTCTCCACCTTCTACCTTTACGCACCTACTTTGAGAGCATAGTGGCCATTCTTAGTTCTATGTGCATTGTCCCAAGACTAGTTGATTGATGCATACCTTGATATTGCTTGTTTTAAACTATTTGTATCTAGTCACTCTTATGAACTTTGAAGGTGTCCTATGCATTTATATTTGCTACTCTATGAGGGACAAGTTGAATGCCATTATGCTATGTTTTCTTTATGTGAAACAAACAAACGTCTTGCAAAGAATTGTTATTCATGAATCTTTTGTTTGTGCCTTTTCATGTTGCAACATAGTTTCTTTGTCTTATTGTTAACACTTTATCTTTCATGCTATGTTGAAGTACTATGATCCCAACTGTCAATGTTTTACAAATACTTTGATCAAGTTTATGATGGTGCATGTCACCTCAAAAATTATTCTTTATTTTTATCACTTACCTACTCGAGGACGAGCAGGAGTTAAGCTTGTGGATGTTGATACATTGCAAATGTATCTATAATTTTTGATGTTCCATGCTTGGTTTTATCTACTTTCTTGTGTTTTGTCCACACTTTAGAGTACTTTTCATATGATGTCTTGGACTAACCTATTAACAAGAGCCATAGTGCCAGTTGCCTGTTTTCTGCTGTTTTTGGTTCCAGAAAGTCAGAAAATGAATATTCTCGGAATTAGACCGGACAAAAGCCAAAGTTGATATTTTCCCGGAAGACTCACGGAGCCAGAAGGAGAGTCGGAGAGGGGCCATAGGGTGGCCACACCACCCCTAGGCGCGGGTCCCCCTTGGCCGTGCCAGGGCATGGTGTGGGCCCCCTGGCCGCCCACCAACCTTACCTCTTCGCCTATAAGAAGCCTCCCGATGCATAAACCCTAAATCATCAAGCCTCCAGCCACGAAAAGTTCGGCAGCACCGCCGCCACCGAAGGGGAGATTCGGGGGACAGAAAATCTCTGTTCCGGCACCCTGCCGGGATGGGGAAGTGCCCCCGGAGACATCTCCATCGATCTCCACCACCATCTCCATCACCATTGCTGATTCCCATGATGAGGAGGGAGTAGTTCTCTCTCGAGGCTAAGGGTTCTACCGGTAGCTATGTGTTCATCTCTCTCTATGCATGATCTTATTGAGATCATGAGCTTGTAATCTATAGATCTACCTTGCTACTTAAGTGCTTTAATAGATCTCTGCTCTCCCCATGTGTGTGAAGTTGACAGTGTGCACACCATGGTGGCACTTAGGCTAGAGATTACAAATACTTGTTATGAGTTATATTTGGAGTTGGATGTCTTTATGAAATTGTGGTGTTTGTTTGAACCATCTAGTGCTGAAGGTGACAGTGTGGGGTTATCTAGACGTGGAAAGAGAACTTTGAGGTGTGCTGTTAGAGCCCTACCATGGATTAGAGTGTCCAACCGGAGAGTAGTTCAGCGTAGTATCATAAAGAAGAATATATTTATATGAGAGTGTTCACTAGTGAAAGTATGATCCCTAGGCCTTGTTTCTAAGTACTGAAACACCGTTTGCTATTAGATCTATTACATATTTGCTTGCTTCTATCTTTATTTCAGTTTTACTTTAGTCTTTTCCACACCATCAAGATATTTTCTATCACCGTTACCACTTATAATTATCTATACCACTTGTATTTCACTATCTCTTCGCCGAACTAGTGCACCTATACACCTGACAAGTGTATTGGGTGTGTTGGGGACACAAGAGACTTCTTGTATCTTGATTGTAGGGTTGCTTGAGAGGGGATGCCTTTGACCACTTCCTCCCTGAGTTCGATAAACCTTGGGTGATCCACTTAAGGGAAAACTTGTTGCTGTTCTACAAACCTCCGCACTTGGAGGCCCAACAACTATCTACAAGAATAGAAGGGCGTAGACATCAATCACTAATTCACTGCCTCCTCACCACCACCTGCCTCCTCACCGCCTCCTCCCGGTCCTGCTGCTCCTGGTCCCGCTTCCTCTGCTTCTTGTTGCCCATACCCGGAACCTTCGGCGGCTTGGGCCTATGAGCAGGCACACGACCAAGCTCGATAGCTCGGTTCAGTTTGTCCCTGAGGAAGAGGCCATAGGCCATGTGATTGGCCTGGAAGCTGTGGACATTGACAGTTTCACCAACCTTCACATGGCCAGATCCACAGCCTTCGGCATGCTGGAGGATGCTTTGGAAGTCCATCTTGATGCTCCTTATGCAGAAGGGGTAGCGGTTCATGGTATGAGTCCAGGGTTCACTCCAGAAGGCATCGAACGTCCTCGCCTTCAGCTTCTTTAGAGTGGCCCTGGTCTTCCTGTGACAGGAGTCGACATTGCTGTCAACATCA
This sequence comes from Avena insularis, assembly GCA_023614405.1. NCBI lineage: Eukaryota > Viridiplantae > Streptophyta > Magnoliopsida > Poales > Poaceae > Avena > Avena insularis. The sequence continues at coordinate 232,760,698 of CM042692.1, forward strand.
TCATTAGCCTCCTGAAACATGCAAAATACACATGTGAAGCAAATATGTAGAAACTGCAACTAAAATTTAAGGCATAACAAAGGAAGCAATAGATAACACTCAGACAGCTAGCAACAATAGAAAGTAATCAGGGGATCAAGAAGATAATCCAATTCCTCGGCCGATAAGATAGCATTAATCCACAGATATGAAAACAACTAGAGATGCAAGTTTGGAACCTTTAGGGTACCCTCTATTTCAGTATAGTTCAAACAAATGAACTAGTTTTCTTAAAAAGTGTTGATTTGTGAAAATCTAGTTCATTTTTTGTACTAAAGAGGGTAGAGGGTACCCTAGAGGTTACCCATTTGCATCCTTAAAAACAACAATCCATAGAGCAGAATTGCGATATAATTCTCAATGTTATTTTTTCGGTTACAACGAGTACATGCACCGGGAGTCGTTCGTGGACAGACTAAGATGGTTACAGAAATAACGTACAATATATTGAGCGTGTCAACACATAGATCCACAAATATTAATCGAATCTATCCATAATCAAACACCAGCTAGCAATAATCAACACATCCATTAATTACGTAGTAGTCATAACAGATATAAAATGAATTTGACGCTAATTGAAAACCCTAGGCACCTGATGCTAATTGAAAACACTAGGCACCAATCCAAAATATGTATTACTTGGAACTTACCTCATCCTGCTTGTCGATGATGTTCTCGTCGAAGGCCGACAGAGGGGGGATGACGATGAGCTCGACCTCCTCGTCATCCTCTTGCGGCTCCTTGCCAAGATTGTAGAGCCATCTAGTGGTAGAACCGGGAGCAGAGGAGGGACCGATGGGCCGTCCTTCGGTGAGGGCCTCGACTTTATCTTTGGAGTCTGCTACGGTTGTGATAGCCACCATTGTGGCTTTCTGCGCCTCCATCGCGGCTCGGCTAGCATCACGGCCTTCGACTTTGCAGTGGCGACAGTGTCCGATGGGTTCTCCATTGCCAGAATGGGAAGGGGAGCAGAAGCGGAGAGGATTTTTCCTATTCGGCAGAGAGAGGAGTGGGGAAGGGGAGTTGGAACCGGTGGCGTGAGGGAGTGAATGATGGGAAGGCAGAGAGAGAGGGATGGGCATATGGCAAGCCGCCGATATTTCGTCTTCCCGCGGTTCACACGTGTACGGTTTTGCAGCGTACGCACGTGCAACTACTCGCATAGTTCTCTCAAAAAAGCTGCTCACTCTAAAAAAACAGCTCGTATACCGCAGACATGCCTACGGTAGTACACAGTTCACATACGCATGGTGCTCCTCAGACACGCCTATGGCACTGCACGGTTCTCACGCGCATGGTGGTGCATAGTAGCCCGCCAGTGCAACACAAATGGGCCCAACAAATACGCACTAAACCACCCTAAAACTAATCAACATCTTTACATGACAAAAACATTACCTCTACTGTAGCGGCAACAACACTAATCAACTCGTGGTCGCGAGCTCAAACCTCGCGTAAGACAATATTTTACATTTAATTTCTTTGCCTTATTGTTTTTGATAAACTATTTGCCCCTACTGACAACTTGGTCCCACGTGATTTTAAGTGACAATTTAAATGCACCACAATAAAATTTTGTCACCTACATCGACAAACCACCCGGAAGATTAATCCATGACAATATAACAATGAAAAAAATACTAAGCCGTCGTGCATTACGCTTAATCCTTGACACCATAACCAAACCGTCAACGATTAAGATAATATATGCCGGTTCAAAACTTTGTCAACAAGCTATTTTGTCAATAAATATCACATCTATTGTAGTGCTTCTCTGGATTTAGTCTAATCATACGCATGCGCTTGATCATATATAGAGCTCGAGTTGCACAGATTGTTCAAACGCTTCTTTAGATATGTACAAATGATATTTGCTTGCTCTGTTTTTTCCCTACTCTATCTACTGTACAAATGGGGTTTTCATATCGTTCTGAATCTATTATTTGATCATTTATTTTTTAGTGCACAGAACAAAGCTGCGGTGATGGAAATCTGTCGTGTATGCAGCCAGCCAACGCATAACTTTGGCCATTCAAATAGGACTTCAGAGTCCTTCACCATCATCCTTCACCATCCTAACTTTCGGGAAGCAGTGGTCAGTAAATTAGCCTTAATCTATCTACAAAGTCCTTCACTATCAGTTAATTAGCATGCCTACGTGTGAACTAAAATTATTGTTCCAATGCTTAGTAGCTAGGAATTTGAGTTTTTGTTGTTTGAGGAATTAGAAACATGAATGCGCATATCTTGGAAAGTTTTCTTCAGATTTTAGGAGTGATAAGACATATATACATCTCTGTTTCCTTCAGAATTTGTTAGAGAAACATTAATCAATTGTTTTCTGTTTCTTCCATATATACATCTCTATATGTATTTAATAAGCCACACATGAGTACATGCATTTATGTTTTTTATATTGGTTGTAGTGATCCAACATCATCAAATTTATTTGGTTAGTATTAAATTTTCCTACTAGAAAATAATTATACCATATGTATGTTACAAAGATAATTTAAATAGTTTAGGAGTAGTGGATTTTCTTTGAGAAATTATAAACATCAATCAATGATATGGTCTGTTTCTGCCATATATGCATCTCTGTTTGGATCTGATAAGCCACACATGAGTACATGCACGTAATACCTTGGACATTATGCTCTAAGAACGAGCCTGGATGAACCTAAAAGTGGACAAGGGATTCTACCACGGAGGCCCAAGGCCACCCACGTGTAGGCCCATCGAAGTGGAGCAGTGCACGGTACCGGCCAACCACTTTATCCACTTTCAAGAACATCGGGACAAGAGCGAGCGGCGTAAGCGATAGGTAACGTGACCACGACATATACAAATAAGTATGTATGTCTGTGACTTACAATAGACATCAGAGTCACACCATCTAGAAACAATAGAAATAGAAATATTCAACGCCATACGGCAAGATCTAAATATCCTAGATAGATATAATAGTTTAGGATATCTCCTCATACATCATGCAATAGAGTATCAAGCGGAAATGGAATACAAGATCCGAGTATGGATAAGAAGCAAATTGGCATAAGATGCCACAAAACTAAGCACATCCCGCCCATAGATCACACGGATCTCCATCCCCGGAATCTCTACACCTGATAGTCGTTGCCACCATCATCGGTCTCTTTGACCCAGTAGCATTCCTAGGAGTATACCCGTCCATCTGAACCAAATATTTATCATGTGAGATCCTAGGGGTACTCAGCAAGTCTTAATGCATCTAAAGGGAACGACCTGGGGGTGACGCAATTGCAGCGAAAAATAATATCTACAAAGAGCTATAGAGACCCTCTACACATCCTCCCAACTAGAGATGGATGAATGTTCGTTAATTAATAAAAATAGTTGTATAAGCAACATAATAAACAACGCTCGCCCTCCTTCTCGCTTACCAACGAGAAGGCAGAACAACACCCCATCCGTTGGCACTTTTAGTAACTATTTCATGAGTGTTGCACTATTTACTAGTCACGCCGAGCTCACCTATGAGTTCCTTGCCTCCTTCTAAGATGACCACAAGGAGAAAGGTAATGCATGCACAACAAGCTTCACGATGAACCAGCAACATTATGAAATAACTTTCAAACAATTTTGTGATGCTTTTGGCTTCCCTCACGATGGGGAGTCAACTGTTACAAATTTATATAGCATCGCAAGTGGAGAAACTTGGGAGGTTGTTTCTGTTAGAGGTGACAGGGACTTCTACCAGAAGAAGATGTCCACCATTCAGAACCCAACAATTCGCTACTACGCCTTTTTCTCGCCAATACACTGCTGGGAAGAGGATATATCGGTTCCATGGCTAATGCGGACATGGCCATGATCACCAAGGCACTATTCCCCAATGCACCGCAAAGCCCCAATCCCGCGGCTCTACTCATCCAGCACTTTCATCACCAGAGCACCAAAAAGAAAGGTGACACTCGCATTGGTGGATTGGTAACCCACCTTGCCCATGCATTAAACATTATATTACCTGTGATGCAACCTGTTGATGGCTCAAAACTTATGGATGTCAAATATTTGACTGCTTGTGGTTTCCTCGGTGTTTACCGAGCTAACAAGAGGCTCCGAGCATATTAGTTTGGTTATCTTGGTGATGCATAGGTTGAGAAGGTTCCGTTTCCCTATCCACAAGCCTTCACGATTATGGAGAAGGACAACTGGATCCTCACAAAGGATCAAGTGGTGGAGATCATGGCTGAATTCTAGCTTGATTAAGAAGAAGATGAAGAAGGAGAGCAGCAGGATGAGGATGAGAAGGAGAAGGAGCAGGAACACAACCCTCCTTGGGAGGGACAACAACAACAACAAGGGGGATCCTGGGACCCATGGCCCAATCAGCTACAACAGGGGTTCAACTACGTCCCCTATGAAGACTTTTAGCAGCTCAACTAGCGCGTTGGGGAGATTGACCACACTCTACAAGGAGTCAATGAAGATGTGAGTGCCTTAACTCAAAACTTCAGTCACTTCATGACCCACTTCCCCGACTACTACGAGTAGTATCCGCACCAGCCACCGAATGACGGCAACAACTGAGCCTGACAATAGCCTAAGCTTGGGGGAGGTTTGAAAACCTCCAAACCTTGCATTCATATTTTTATTTCTTCTTTTGATTTATTTTACTTCTTCAAAATTGCATGTTTACTTTCAGTTTGCATTCCTAAACCAAAAATACAAAAAAATAGTTTTAACTTTTATTGCAAATTCGTTTCTTTGTTTCTCTCGGAGATTGCTCAATTTCAGGTGACTTGGCAATAGGGAAATATAGAGGGGGTTCGACTCAAGTATGAGAATGAAGCAAGCAAGAGGAGGTATCACATTCCTTTCATCACCTTTTCTGCAACTTCAAATTGATCCTACAATTATTTACTCGCTTGCACTGGAGTCACTCCCCACTTAGCTTTCTATCCTATAATTTCTATTCCTTTGCTAGTGTCTCCTTTTTAGCTTAAAAACAATGAGCAATGAACTTGGTTAAAAATATTTCCTACATTTTTACAACAATAAAAAGCATCCAAAAGATGACTTGAGTCTATGTTTAGCCCAAAGGATTTGATTTTAGAACTACTCCATCCTGTTTGAGCTTAATGTAAATAGACTCAATAACACCCTTGAATCCAATTGTTTGATAAAATGGATGTTTCGAAGTAGTAGAGATTATGGCACTGCTTTTTCTAATAATTACCATAAGATATTGCTTTACGCATGTCATTACAATATTATCATGCTCCATGGGGAACTATTAACTCCGCTGGCCAACGAACGATCTAAATGTGGGAAACCACTTGATTTCGGCTATTGAGTTATGTAAATGTTTGTAGAAGCAATGATGTGATGGGTAAAATTTTAGTCTCCTCATGGTTTCACATTCCAAGTGAAGTTGTAGTACTCCTCTGACCTACTATTGCTCAAAAATTATTTATTGGCATGGTCATGAGTGCACAACACAGTCCCAATTAACATGTTAAAAAGGCATGATTTCTCTATGAAAGAGCTGAAGTTTTTGAAAAGCAAGGAAAGGAAAAAGTTGCTTTGAGAGTCTTGAAATTTTGACGTGGGAATAGATGAGTTGTTCTTAAATTGAATGTTTTTGGTGCCAACTTGAGTACTCTTAATTGATTAAAGAAACAAGAGCAAAAAGTTTTCATCTCTCAACAAAGAGAGACACCAAAAGAATTTGTTTCACTTTCCTAGCTAATCTTTTGACACTTGCTCGGGCATATGACTTATTTGCTAGCAAGATATACATGGTTAGGAAGTGGACTAAGCACAATCTTGAGAATACTTGTATGATCATGTTTAAGATTGCAGGAATTGTGAAGAAAAGAATTTGGCACCAAGTCGAGCTTGTAAATTCTTTTATTTTAGTCTCGAATCTCTGCTATTTATCCTTATTTCTTGTCACTCGAGAGCGAGCAACGTCTAATCTTGGGGGAGTTTATAGCTGTGAGATTCGACATATTTTTGATGGTTTTTATTGATTGTTTTCTTCTGGATTTGATCATTTTCTAGCTTTACCTAACGCTAATATTTTGGTATCAAAGAAAACTTAATTTTAATGTGTGCTTCAAGTTCTGAACATCAACATAAGGTTTTAACAAGAGAAACACAATATTCAGGCGAAAACAAGCAAGTCTCTTTTTGGAAGCAATCGAGGGAGGCATACAGAAGCTTTAACGAGCAACTATATGGCGGGAATATTTTTCTAGCCGTATAGTTCCCACCGTATAGCTGTCGCTGCCTCCATCATGTCAAAAGGGACAACTTTCATGAAGAAGCCGGACGCGAAATCATAACACAGCAGCCGCCATCCCATCTAGAAAGGGGAAAGGTGAGATCCGGGGAAGAGGGGGAAGACGTTCTTCATCTCGCTCCACGGTCTTTGACCTCCTAGCCATCACACCCTCATAGCCATTACTTGTACTTGAGAGAGAGATATTCACCATGCTAGATTAGGGTTTGAGATTGTTTCTTCCTATCTTGAATTGTGTTGGATTACTTTTCTATCCTTATTGTGGATCTCCATGGTAATATCGAGAAGAACTCCCTTTATTTAATTATATCGATGATGCTTTCTTCTCTCATGTGTGAGTAAGTTCCTTGGGCGTGGGAGATGTAAGGGATTGGTGAGATGTGATGTGCCTCTATATATTTTCCATTAGTTTGTGATTTATTTTAATTACTACATTATGTGTAGTTAACTATCTATGGGATGGCTAATGCTTGTTGTCCAATTAAGGGCCCAGACAACATGATGCTTTGTTCTACATAGATAGGATCTTGTTTGCTAGCGGGCCGGCAACCCCCGAGTGACACGGGGATATCAATGGGAAACTAGTTTGACTCGAGGATAACGAGGAACCACTATGCTTATTGCATTAGTCCAATCCAAGGAGCTTATTTGCTAAGCAACCCAAGGATATTAATCATCTAGTGACTGACCATGGTTTTGGTAACAGGCCAGTAGGATTACTGAAGTTGGGATGAAATCTACCAAGAGGAGTTCCGGCTAATTATGGGTTGCTCGCCTACACATATATTTATAAGATTATAATTGTTACACTTATCATTCGTCCACCTGGCATAGTCACTATCAGCATGAATTGTATCTTCCCGCACCTTCTTTGTCATCTGCAGAAAACCACAAACAATCGAATTGTTCTTTACATTTATGATTTTTATTCCTGAAGTTTACATTTTAGTTTTAATTAAATACATCCAGTTTAATCCAAATTTCATTCTTATTTCCACACTTGCAGTCAATTCACTCGAAGACCTATGACAACTTTGAGTGTGATAGAGACTTCACTCATAGACACTTACCTTTGGGCTCCCTGTGGGATCGATGTCTATACTTCGAAACTAGCTACAAACGATCTTTGCACTTGCAGACATCACTGATCGACCATGTCAACGCGCCCGCTCCAATCGATCCAACTCCGGAGTGGTCCTTATTGGATGCCACGGTGGTCTCGTGGCTCTACGGATCCATCTCCCTCGGCCTCCTCGACGCCGTCATGACGCAGGGTGAAGATCCTCTTGCCGTCGATCTATGGACAAGCATGAACGGCCTCTTCAATGACCACAAGATCAATCGCCAACTCCACATCTCCACCAAGCTCGGTGAGATCAAGATGGGTGAACTTTCCATGCTCGAGTACCTGAAGAAGATCAAGGCCCTCGCCGATGGTCTAGCAGATCTCGGAGCACTGGAAGAAGATGCCAATCTGGTGATCCACTGCCTCAATGGCCTCATTGAGTAGTACGAGCATGCCACCGAATTGATCTCCCTCATGACCGAGATCACCTTCGAGAAGTGCCGTTCTCTCCTCGTGCTCCAAGATATGAAGCAAAAAAGTCACCGAGCCCGCAACTCCGACATGGCTCTCGTCATTGACAGCGCCGACCCTGGCAAAGGCAGCGACAACCGCTGCAAGAAGAAGAAGGCTACGGCTGAGGCCGCCAAGGAGGGAGCTATCATCTAGCACCAGGCCCCTGCTGCACCACCGGCCGTCACTATGCCAACCTGGCCCACGCCGCAACTCCCATGGAACGGCACGATCCAGATGTGGCCCTACGGTCAGGCAAACAGCTACGTGCCACGTCCTATGCCCACGCCACACGCCTTCTATGTGCAGGGCATTATAGCGTGCTGCACTCCTCCTATGGATACGACTATGGCTATGCACCCTCGCCCCTGCCTACGGCTACGGCACCGCTCCTTCGTCATCAGCACCGTCATCACCGGCTCCATCAACCACCTCGTGGGATCAGTCCACGCTCATGCACCAGTTCCAGACGATGGGCTTACAAGCACCCACTGAATGGGTAATGGACACCGGTGCCTCCTCCCACTTCACGGCCAACCCTGGTATGCTCACCTACGTGTCTCCCCTACCTCTTCTCCTTGTGTTGTTATTGTCGGTAATGGCTCCACTCTTCCGATCACCACTACCGGACATGCACATTTTCCTATTTCCACCTACAAGCGTCCCCTTCATCTTCGTAATGTTTTAGTTGCTCCTAACATAGTTAAAAATCTTTTGTCGATTCGTCAGTTCACCATTGCTAATCGTGTTTCCATCGAATTTGACCCTCTTGGTTCTTCTATGAAGGATATTCAAACCAGGAACGAGATTCTCAGATGCAATAGCCTCAGAGCTCTCTATCCTATCCGCACCTCCTCCACCATTCGCCCACATGCCTTCCTCATCATTGATCCTGCTCTATGGCACCGGAGGCCTAGACACCCTGGACGACCCGTCATGGAGTCTTTAGCTCGCTCTTCGTTATTCCTAGGGACAAGAATAAATCTATGTTCTGTCATGCTTGTAAATTAGGTCGTCATGTTCGTCTTCCTTTTTATTCTACTAATCGTGTAACACATTCTCCATTTCAAATTAGTTGAGAGTATTTCTAGCTTTAAGTATTATTTTGTTTGCCTCGAGGATTTCATTCCGTATGCCTGGGTTTATCCTCTACGTGCTAAGTCAGAAGTTTTCTCGCACTTATCGTCCCTTCATGCCTTAGCCCGTACTCAGTTCCATGCAAACTTGCATGCTATTCATTGTGATAATGGTCATGAGTTCGATAATTCCCTCCTCCACTCTTTTGCCCAACGCTATGGAATAGCACTCCGCTTTTCATGTCCATATACCTCACAACAAAACGATAAAACCGAGAGGATTATTCGCACCCTTAATGACATTACTCACACGCTTCTAATTCAAGCAAGTTTGCCACCACGCTTTTGGGCGGAGGCTCTTCATATAGAGTATTATTTCATAATCGACTGCCTTCCAAGGTAATCTCGGACAATGTGCCTTTTCGAGCTCTTCATGGTGTAGACCCTGCGTATGCTGGTCTTAGGGTCTTCAGAGTGTTGGATACGACAACTACTTCTGGAGCTTCATCGATCGGTGTCTGATGCTTCCGTCGTCTTCTATGACAATGTGAGTTCAGTTTACATGACACAGAATCCAGTGCATCATCAGCGCACCCAACATGTGGAAATTGATCTACACTTTGTCAGAAATCACATGACAACTGGTGAGGTTAGGGTTCTACACGTTCCTAGTTCGTCTCAGTTCGCAGACATCTTCACCAAAGGATTACCGTCGCCTATCTTCTTAGATTTTCGGGACAGTCTTAACATTCATCAGACGCCCATTTTTGACCGAGGGAGGGTGTTAGAATATGTGACTATATTGTGTTTATATAGGTATATGGTCATATTGTGTATTCCTTTTGTATGTGTCCGTGTTGTATGAGACTAGGACTCCCCTTGTAAACGTCCTGTATAATGAGCAATACAAGGCACCACTATGTGTGGTTTCTCCTATATTACATTACTGTCCTAAATCTGTTTCACCAGATTCATAAGGTCCTATTTTGCAAATCATTATTGTCAACTGTTTTGACATTCACACCATTATATATAATGTGTTATAGCATTTTTGTGACAAAGTGATACTTCTGTTTTTCTAGTATATACCATGACCATCTATCAGTTAATAGAACTTTCAAGATGTCATGTATAACTGTAAAACACACTTAGTCGAAAGTCAAACTTTCTCTAGACCAAAATTATAATTGCTAACCTTGAAGTCGTCTAATACTTCTATATCTATGTAAATTCTAATCAAAGTGCAACATTTTCACTTTGATGTCCAGCCACGCTTTCATTGTGGTCAAACTTAACTCTGATTTAGTGATTCAGAAATCACTCTAGAATCGTTTTTCTTCACTACTAAGAACCACATTATGTCAAGTATAAACAACATGGATTTCACCTTGAAAAAACTGTGGCCAATGCATAGTTGATGGAGTGCATCCCTTTTCCCCGTTTTAACCATCATCGTAAATATCGGGTCATTACTCAAGACTTCTCCTAATCATTCAAGTAAGAACCAATTCTTTGCTTGAATCCATTCTAAACCATTTTCAGAATCTCAACTAGGTCCTTTTGAACACTTCCAGAATTCTCCAAGCATTTTGACATTTTAATGTTCATTAAACATCCTGATCCAATCAAATAGATCCACTATATTTAATATATGTTGAATTTCATCCATCTAATGATCTAATCATTATTAATACCGAATACATTGTTCACTAATATGTCGATTACATATTCAAGAACATTGTCATGCTCCCACTCAAATATTTCATCAATATTTGATATTCTAGGATGTAACTCATCTCCCACTCAAATATGTCGAACACATATTTTGTTTGGGAAAATCTCTTACTTCCCACTCAACTTGCAGACTTCTCTCAATAATCCTGGCAAATACAAAATTCTTTGATCTTACATCAAATCAAGAATTTTCTGTTACAAGACTTCAGCAAGTCTTGATTGATCAAAACCTGACTGTTGTACCAGTTACAACCTTTCTCTTCATACTCTTGAAGACTTTCCAGTTTTAAATAGTCCTTTACCAATTCCCAAATTGGACTTATTTGCTGCTTAAATCCAATAGACATTAAGCATTTGTCAAAACAGCTTTGTGACATAATAAGCTTTTATGTCTTTGTTTTAAGTTTCATTTCTACCCTTTCAACTTTGAAGTTTTATTGGGAAGGATTAAGTAAATTACATTACTTAATGAGATCAAGTAACTTTTACTTCATAATCTCAAATGTTACTTAATTTGGGATTTCATGACTCTGAGTCATTTCTTGTACTTAGTTCCATCAAACTTTCTTTGTAGTTCATAGGTATTTCTTATTCCAATAATGGGACAAGTGAATCAAGAATGGAATTCTGCAACTGGAAGAACAAGTTCTTGAATCCTACTTTCACAAAGTATTAGCTGAAACACTTTATGATCATATCATTCTAGTTTCCCTCTATTTGTGAAGTTTGTTTCTGGAACATATTCTGTTTTACATTCTTGACAATTCGGAGGTAAGATCGAAACCTTTTGCTTACACTTTTGTCTTCCCACTAACACTTCCATGAGAACCTTTTCTCAAAAGAAGTACCTCGCTGAGACGATACAAACTTTGTCTTCTTTGGGCATTAGTTTGGAATTTGTATTTATAGTCTTACTAAGAACGTACCATAAAGACTTACTATTTGTAGCGATCTCGAACTATTGAGGTCTCTGGAAACTCGAGCTTTCCATATCTCATATGGTGTTGTTTCTGCGAATCATTTAGATGTTCCTAATACTTTCGAGTGTTTACTAATTCAATATGTAACTCTAATTCTTAACGTTAAACCATTCGAAGATCATTTGGACCATATGCATCTTATACACTATTATTATTATGTTTTAGGCATATCAATACTATTTGATTAGTCAAATCACCATAATTCGTGAAACTATTTTCACAAGTCCCTTATATGCCAACTTGCTATTAACTTGAATTCGAAATCACTTGGATCAAATCACAAAGACTTTGGAATTCCTTTTAATCTTATATCCATTTCATTTTTGAAATCCTTTGAACAATTCAAATAGTTTCAATCTTGTGTTTCATCAAGTAAATACTCATATTTACTTAAACTCACTAAAGTAATGATTTCCACTATCTATTGAAAATACGATACATCATATGTATAAAATTCAACACTTCTTCGCATATCACCATTTTACCAGAATGCGGAGTTTTAGTCTTCCTGCCTGACGAGGCATGGTTCTGCAAAGTCTCTAGATGAAATATCTAAGACTCTGATCTTCATTAACATGAAAAACATGCAGTAACCATAATGACTTAAACAAAAGTGTTATTCATTATCAAGACTTGAATATCGTTTGGAAACTTTCATAAACATCATTTTATCATAAGGATAAAGACTAGAATAACATGCTCATAATCCCAATATGAATCATAAAAGAGATCATTCATGAAACAGAACAACTGAATTGTTTCATATTAATATGAATAACCGTCTCACAATAAGCAAGACACACTCATAAGTTTAACAAACTTGATTACATAACGTGAAAAACTTCGAGGGAAGGAGTGTCGTCGACCATCAACTAGCTTGCTTGCCATCATCACGCCTTCAACGCCTCATTCCATCCTGTAACTCTCATGTAGAGGGTCCTGTTTTCACTAAAACAAGATTAAGTATCCAATACTTGAAACCTACATAAGCGTTTCATGGAAACATTCATTCCTTGTATATCATATATACACTTTCATTGACGACGATCCCAACTTTTGAGTTCGACCTTGGCGAGGTGTCATGGCGGTCACGAAGAGTCATATCTTCTCTACCATCAGATTCATCAGGGAAATCTTCTAGGGGTTCACAAAGAACATATAGGAGATGGTTTTCTATGAGGATACTACTTAGGCGTTGGTATCAGTCGATGAAATCCGACCCATCTAACTTAAGTTTCTCCCCGTTCATTAATGGACTATAGATGTCCTAAACTAAGGGAATGGCTATAATCTACAAGATATTTGCAAAAAGTACTTAGACTAAGTTCATAATATGGAGTTTAGATGCACTCCCACTTAAACTATCATCCCTAAAGATAGTTCAGTGATTACACGACCCCTTTTCTCCACATCATCCCTGATCATCATGGCCTTTGATGTGGGTGCTAGGGTGGACTTTCCCGATCGATCACATCATCCATGTGACTTGTGCTTGATCTTTTGATCATTGTGTTCCGAGGACATATCTGCATATGCTAGGATCACCAACTCAACCTTAGTGTATACGCATTGGAACATGGCTTACACCCACCGTATGCAAACGCAAATATGTCTAACACTCGATCGTCATGGCCTGCCTCATAACGGAGAACTTTCTTGGTGGTGCACACTAAGGCAGAACACTTTCATTGGTATTTAATAAGGGATCATCCTATTTAAAATGCTACCATTGTGTATCTAATACTAGCACTCAAATAAGATGCAAACAAAAGATTAAATCATATTTAATCATATGTGACGTGACATGGTTGTCTTCCCGCTCCATGATCTCCATTAGGTGCTCCAGCTTGGCGCCAAGTCCATAACGCCATCGCTCTTATCATTCATTATCGCGATGATTATCGGAGCCCTAGCATCCGAGGTGCCATGTTTCTGCGCTGGACGAGCCCTGCAGCCTAAGGGCCCCCGCCTTCATGAGGTAGGATGCCTCCAAGAGGAAGGGCGCCCCTCCAGGGGGCGGGCCTGACTGGACCTCACGAGGTTATCTCCTAGAGGAGGCTACCGCGGCCTCGAACAATGCACCCGAGCGTCGGATACTCCTGTGCACATACGGGGTAGAATGGTAACTACGCCGTGCAGAGTGTGGTGTACAACCCCGACATCGAGTACAGCCAGTATCAACCGCCTCGGAAAGAGGACCTGGTCCACCCTCCCTTTTGCATGGCTGGGACAAGTGGCCTCGAGGCAGAGGGCCCTCCTAGTTACCGTTTTGGTGAAAGGAGGGAAAAACTAGAAAACACCAGATGAAGACAAACGACATCGACAAAGGACACTTTACGGAAGGACGAAGGGAAGCGCGGTGTGCTGAACCAAGTCCACCAAAAAATAGTCTCCTGGACCGAGATCACGAGGAGTGGCACTATAGACCCCTTCTAGCTCGTGAACCGGGGGAGGATGTCCGACATGGCCCTATATAAGGCACCCTTCTCCTACCTTGTAATGGGACAGATCCAAGAGATCTAAAACCCTAGGATTTCATCCACCATTGTAACCTCTCGAGGCAAGCGAGCAATACAACCAAGTAGGAGTAGGGGCTTTACCTCCTCACGAGGGTCCCGAACCTGGGTAAAAAAACCGGTGTCAACTCTCTGTCGTGCATCCGCTCCACCACCGTAGCCATCACCGGACTCCTTCGAACTCGTGTGTTCAGCCCCCTCATGAACCAAGGGATCGTTGGAACCTAGTTCCTTCACGGGAGAAATATCCTACATTTGGCGCGCCAAGTAGGGGGCTGAGGCGTGTTTTCTAGACGAGGGCGGCTCCTCCTACCATCCGTCGCAGGAGCCAGCCCCCTCCTCGCACAGCATCACATTGCTCTCCGGCACCGCGTCTTCTCGAGCCACCTCGAGCCGCTCACCCCTGAGGCCGCCAGGTGCATGGTGTGCGAGCTCCTAGACCACCTGCCGGCCGAACAAGGTAAAGATAAGTGGCGCGACCGTATCACCGAGCTCCTCAACACCACAACTCTTTCCCCGAAGAGCCCGGGGGCTCCAACCACCGGTGGGGTACCGGGGGCTAGGGGCTCGGTTCTGCCCTATTAGCGTGGGGGTGCAGCAAAGCCGGGCGACGCCTCGCCACCACCCGCAAACAACTTCCAGATCATCTCCCCTCATGTCGCTGCGATGCCACCACGCGAGTGCGAGGACCGCCTCATCAAGGAAATCGCCACTGCGGGGCTGCAGAACCGCGCATCCCTCGACAGTGGCAGGGCGGTCCAGGCCAACGGCTGCCTTGCCTTCACCAAGAACCTCCGTCGTGTGGTCTAGCCACACAAGCCCCACCCAAAAATGTCGGCGCGCTACGATGGCACCACAAACCCCTGTGAGTTCCTCCAGCTTTACACCACATGCATCGAAGCGGCAGGAGGAGACGACTGTGTCATGGCAAACTGGTTTCCCCTATGCCTGAAGGAGGCGGCCAACACCTGGCTGATGAACATCCCTAAGGAATTGATCAAATCATGGGCGGAGCTCAGCTCCCTCTCCATCTCCAACTTCAAGGGGACTTACGAGCGCCTGCTCACCTACTACGACCTCTGCCTGATACACCAGCAGCCTGAGGAGACCCTCTTCAAGTTCCTACAGGGGTTCAGTCGAGTCCGGAACAAGATTCCCAAGATCTCAGACTCCAATGTCATCACAACCTTCTTCGAGGGTGTGAAGGATGTCAAGATGAGAGAAAAGATCGGGATTAGGGGTGAGAGCCTCACCACCACGGCCGAGCTCTTTGTCATGGCTGAGAAGTGTGCCAAAGCCGAGGCGGGGCAGATGTTCGGCCTCGCAGAGGAGGAAGTTGCTCCCAAGGCCTCCGGTTCATCCAAGGGTAAAGACAAGGAGCCCAAGCGCAAGACTACCATCGTACTGTCGGCCAAGGCGGAGCGGAAGAGCCCTCACGAGGGGGCCAACGAGCGGGAGCGAGATGACAGCTCGTAGCACCACTTACACAAGAAGCAGGCCACCCCATCGACAATTGCTACGAGCTCAATAAACTCCACGACTTGCGCAACAACCAGAGAATGGGAAGGCCGGGAGGCGAGCGAGGAGGCCAAGGTTGGGGAAACCAGGGAGGAAACCGCTGGGACAACAACTCTGGCAGGCATGACGCCCCTCACGCAGGTCACCAAGCCAACGCCATGCAACAGCATCCGCACCCATAGGAGAAAGAACGCACTAAGGATCCTGGGGCTACCAGGTGTGCCAAGGTGCCATAACCTGCATCCTTGGTGGCTCCCAAGCCCCGATGTCCAACCGACACTTCAAGCTGCTCACGCACGAGGACGCGGTCGCCGGACAAGGAATCCCCTCGCCAAAGCTCAGGTGGTCCTAGTGCACCATCACCTTCGACGCCAGCGACCACCCCATCTCCACCAGGCCCGTGGGAACACTCCCCCTGATCTCCACCCCTACCATCAACAACATCGCTGTTGTGAAGACCCTCATCGATAGAGGCACGGGCTTGAGCATGATCTCCATCAAGACCTTGACCCAGCTGCAAGTGCCTTAAGACAGGTTGATGCTGACCATGCCATTCTCCAGGGTGACGAGAGGGTCCACCACACACATTGATCGGTGCGCCTCTCTGTAACGTTCATAACACGTGACAAGTACCGCACCGAGCTCATCAACTTCAACATGGCGCACATCAACCTTCCGTACAATGTCATCCTCGGCTACCCTATGTTGGCCAAGTTCATGGCCGGCACTCACCATGCCTACAACATGCTCAAGATTCCTGGTGGCAGTGGTGGGGTCATCACGGTCCGTTGTAACGAAATGGAAGCCATGTGCTCCCTGGAGCACGCCTACAAGACTGCTACCGCCACCTATCCCGGGGATGTGGATGCCCTGGACTACGTCGGAGGCTCCACTAGAAGGAAGCAAATGATGGCCCTGAAGAACGCCATGGCAAAAAGGGAGGCAGCCGTGCTGTTCCCACCTCGTGAGGAGCCGGGCGTGACCAGTACCCGTGACCTCATGAGGGGAATGGGTGTGCCGCCACCTGCCCTCTCGAGGGTGGAAGCGCCTCCTGAGGATGGCGATGGCGCGAGGGCTCCAGACTTCCCCATGGACTGTACCCAACGCACATAAAATACCTGCCACCCCCACGGTGGCAACTAACCGGCTAGGAGGGCCGGTGATCCAGGTTACCGAGAGGTGGACAAAACTCTCCAAGCGACACGCCTAGATCCGTGACTTTTTGAAGGTGAACCTCGAAAACCCCCATCCCTTACGGTTTTTTTTCCTTGTCAGACCCCGTGCAGACCACGGTGGCATTTGTAATAAGCCTACACTACTGGCGCTCCTTTGGATCTTGTGCTGAGTGCATGACCGGCTATTTGGTTTTTCCTTCGAAAAAGCATTATTTCAGAAAAAACGCACCACACGATTTCCCTCATACACTCCGCACGAGCGGGGGCTAGAGACGGTACCCTTCACCAGGCCGGCTCGGCTCCCTATCGGAATCAGGCCATAAAGTCTAGAGCTCTCAACTTAGGGGACAAACCTGACCCGGAGTTACCTTGTCACATGGTTCCTGGTGCCTAAAAACCTTGTGTGACGTGTGTACGGGCTTCTAATGGTGAGTGCTTTTTTCCTATGGCCCTCTCCCGATGAGGTCTATGGCGCACCTTATCAGGGCCTATAGTGTCGAGCTCTAAACTCTATGGTCTGTTCCTCAGCCAAGAGTTACCTCACCCATGGTCCCTGACCTTGTTTTTATCCTCACGGCGGCTCATGAGGCCCTGTCCTCCGTAGACCGAGCACGTCGGGGCCTAAAGTGTCGAGCTCTGAACTCTACGGTCTGTTCCTTGTCCGAGAGTTACCTCACCCACCGTCCCTGTCCTCATTTTATCCTCGCAATGGCTCAGGAGGCCCTGTCATCCACATCCCGATCTCGTCAGGGCCTAAAGTGTCGAGCTCTGAACTCTATGGCCAGTTCCTCGGCTATGAGTTACCTCACCTACGGTCCCTGACCTCGTTCTTATCCCTGCAATGGTTCATGAGGCCCTGTCCTCTACAGCCAGATGTCGTCAGAACCTAAAGCGTCGAGCTCTAAACGCTATGGCCCGTCGCACGGTCGTGAGTTACCTCACCCACGGTACCTGGCCCTATTTCTATCCTCGCGATGACTAATGAGGCCTTGCCCCTCGGCAGCCCAAACTTGCCAGACCTAAACTCCACGGCTCACTAATCGGTCGTGGGTCACCTCACCCCCTAAAAGCCTCGGCACAGGGGCTGAGTGAAGGAACACTTAACCCTGCAGTTTCTCCTTGAGGGACCCGCAGGATGCTCCTGGAGACACCCTCTTTAGTAGTTAAAGCTTGGAGGGGCTGAAAGGCATGAGTCCTAAAAACCTACGACCCGAGGCGAAGTCGGTATCTCGCTCGCGGTTCGCCCCCACTAGAGGCACCCGAAAAGGGCACACGGATCTCGTGAGGCCGCATCTCTTCTCAAGAGGGTGACCTCCAGAAGTTAACAGGGACCCCTCCTCGAGGGTACGCGCATAAGTAACTCCTCGTGAGAACCTCCTGGACTCGCTACAGTCCATGAGACACGAGGAGCCATCCACCCGAGGCGCCTAGATCCCCACCAACCCGATCGAGCGCAGCCCGCTCCATGACGGGCCGGTCCTATAGTTAAAGGGAGCCCCCACTGGCAGCATGTTCGAAGTGCCGCCCTGGGAAATCGCCTCCCCATGCATCCTATCTTCAACCACGCCTCGCAAGGCCTACACCCCTAGACGTTCGTCCCTACAGCGAGCGTGCTCGGTGCTCCCAAAAGGTCGTCCCTGCAATAAAGGAAACATGAGCTGCCACCGCGGATCTCAGCAAGAGACCACAACGTAGTAAACACGCCAAGGAAAAAAACAACCAGCATAAAGATCTACTTACAGACATAGAAGACAAGTCTTTCCTGCAAACTCCACACGAGAACAAAGCACTAGATGGTGTCACCCTTTGTGGGGAGGTTCACCCATAAAGTCCTAATTATAAGGCAAAAGGGGGGGTCGACAACTGCTTCGGAATCACGCCTCCGGGGACCGGGCCTGACGCCCCTCGGTAGCACCGTGGCGATTGCGCCTACGGGGCGGGCCGTAGAAGAGGGGGGAAGTCAAAGCGACACAACTGCAGGTCGAACGCGGAGATGGAGAAGTCCCCCTTGCCATGGTACCAAAATCAAAGCGTGAAGCCGCATTGGATATGGTGTTCGAAGAGGAAGCGGCGCTAGCCGCCGTTAAGGAACTTCTCACCATCGGAGAAGGTCAAGATGTTCACCTCCCACTTCTCACACCCCCTGGAATGGCGTAGCTGCGCCACGCCTAGGAGGTCATGCACGGTCCCACGCACGAACCGCGGGGAAGCTCCACCCTCACGAGCTAGTCCGGACCATCAAAGATTATGATGAAGTCAATGACCCACTCCGGCTCGGGGTCATCTTCAATCTTGATAACCACGGGAGCGGGGGTCCCCAGCAGAAGTGCCACGGCAGTAGAGGGAATGCTTGGGCCAGAGCCGACTCCAGACCCCCCACCGTGCCCTCCGCAGTGCCCCTGTCGTTTCTCGCGGGGACGGCACCGGCCGCGCTTGGGGAGAGTTTCCCCCGAGGCCGCGCTCGTCTACGTAGGAGCAAGCATGGCGACAGCTGTGCCACGGCTACCACTCCTCCATCTACCGCTTCTGCGAGGGCGCCCTTGACCGCGCCTCACTGGAGGTGTCTCAATGATGTCTGCAAGTGCATAGATCATTTGTAGCTAATTTCAAAGTATAGATATCGATCCCATAGGGAGCCCAAAGGTAAGTGTTTATGAGTGAAGTATCTATCACACTCAAAGTTGTCATAGGTCTTCGAGTGAATTGACTGCAAGTGTGGAAATAAGAATGAAATTTGGATTAAACTGGATGTATTTAAATAAAACTAAAATGTAAACTTCAGGAATAAAAATCATAAATGTAAAGAACAATTCGATTGTTTGTGGTTTTCTACAGATGACGAAGAAGGTGTGGGAAGATACAATTCATGGTGATAGTGACTATGCCAGGTGGACGAATGATAAGTGTAACAATTATAATCTTATAAATATATGTGTAGGCGAGCAACCCATAATTAGTCGGAACTCATCTTGGTAGATTTCATCCCAACTTCGATAATCCTACTAGCCTGTTACCAAAACCATGGTCAGTCACTAGACGATTAAGATCCTTCGGGTTGCTTAGCAATCAAGCTCCTTGGATCGGACTAATGCAATAAGCATAGTGGTTCCTCGTTATCCTCGAGTCAAACTAGTTTCCCATTGATATCCCCGTGTCACTCTCGGGTCGGTGGTCTGATAGCAAACAAGATCCTATCTATGTAGAATAAAGCATCATGTTGTCTGGGCCCTTAATTGGACAACAAGCATTAGGAATCCCATAGATAGTCAAGCACACATAATATAGTAATTAAAATCAATCACAAACTAATGGAAAATATATGGAGGCACATCACATCTCACCAATCTCTTACATCTCCCACGCCCAAGGAACTTACTCACACATGAGAGAAGAAAGCATCATTGATATAATTAAATAAAGGGAGTTCTTCTTGATATTACCGTGGAGGTCCACAATAAGAATAGGAAAGTAATCCAACACAATTCAAGATAGGAAGAAACAATCTCAAACCCTATCTTGCAAGGTGAAGATCTCTCTCTCTCAAGTACAAGTAATGGCTATGAGGGTGTGATGGATAGGAGGTCGAAGATCATGGAGCGAGATGAAGAACGTCTTCCTCCTCTTCTCCGGATCTCTTATTTCCCCGTTCTGGATGGGATGGCGGCTGTTGTGTTATGATTTCTTGTCTGGCCTCTTCATGAAAGTTATCCCTTTTGATAAGACGGAGGCGGCGACAGCTATACAGTAGGAACTATACGGCTAGAAAAATATTCCCGCCGTATAGTTGCTCGTTAAAGCTTCTGTATGCCTCCCTCGATTACTTCCAAAAAGAGAGTTGCTTGTTTTCGCCTGAATATTGTGTCTCTCTTGTTAAAACCTTCTGTTGACATTCAGAACCTGAAACACACATTAAAAACCAAGTTTTCTTTGCTACCGAAGTATTAGCATTAGGTAAAGCTATAAAACGATCAAATCCATAAGAAAACTATCAATAAAAACTATCAAAAATATGTCGAATCTCACAGCTATCACTCCACCGCCTCCAACATCACCGCCTTGCCTTTATCCTCATCCGAGAAGTGCGGAGGTGTCATGGAGAGGAGGAGGGTTTTCCACTCGGGAGCGCGAGCAAGGAAGAAAGAAGACAACAGAGTGGGAGCGAAAAATTCTTCCCCCACCTTTAACCGTGCCCGTAGAAAAGACGTATCACTGTGCCGCCCGCACAACATTAACCGCCGGGTCCCACGTGCCATCACATCGTGGGAATGACTCCCAAAGCGGGAACCATTCGTCTCTGATCTACGGGCGAGCGCCCGCGGCTATTTGAGCTTCACGACTAGGATTCGAGCAAGTCGGGTCCTTGTTAACCGGGTGACAGCAGGGGCCTGCCCATCATCTGGGGCCACTTGCCCCTTCGGACCCCTAAGGGGGCGCGTGCAGGCCAAGCGCCCGGGGGCTACTTTCGGAGCCCAATTGTAGCACCCGGGTAAAACCACTACTAGAAAATCGCGTGTTGTTTTTATTTTATGTATCATCATGACTACATGCTCATGTCATCATGTCACATTGCATTTGATCATCGTCATGTCATCATGCATTTGTCGTCTAAAATTATTTTCTAAAAGCCTATACTTGTTTTCTAAATACCCCCGTCTTTTATTTCAAATCAAAACTCGGGCTTATCCAGAATATTTTGTTTGTCAAAAACTAATCGCAAAATGTTTTGTTTTAACATAAATAAATAATAATAATAATGAAAGAAAACAAGTTTATAAAAGTTTCCGGGGAGGCAGCCTAACCTTTCGGGCCAGGCCACCTACTACCCGGCCCAAAAGAAACCCTAGCTAAACCCTAGACCTAACCCGCTGCCGTCGCCACTCACTCATGTGGCGACGTACAATAACCCTAGACCAACCACACACACACACACACGTTGCAGCGGCGCAAGCGACCCAGCCCCACCCGTCGACATGCTACCGTTCCCAGCGTCCCTCACCTTGTCTTTCTCCCTGCACGTGGGACCCACCCTACCAACCACGCCCGGTCAAATCCACAACCACCCCGTCGCTCGCACACTCTCTGATCCCGTGAGCCCCCGCTCCCCTCACGCGCTTCCCTACCCCACGCGGGTCCCACCCAGCACATCGCTCCTGCACGCCACCTCCTCTTCCTTCCCGCGTTTCCCTTTTTCCCCGCACCGCCGTTGCCTTCGCTCCTCTCTATCATCGCCAGCGGCTTCTCGTCTTGATCCGCCCCAGCCCCAAGCTCGCCGTGCTCCGCCGCCAGGCTCTCCTCTAGCCTGCCATCCTCCCCCTTCCGCTTCCCTAGGCGTCGCCCTGGCCTCTCATGGTCAACCTCCGCCTCATGACGACCAAGCTCCGGGCCACTGCTTTCACGCTGCCTGTGTGGCCCCTGCCTCTCTCATCCCCGAGCCGCAGAGAGCCGCCGTCCCTCGCTTGCGCTGCCAGGGGTGCGCGAACCCCTCTGCTGCCACGCCTCCCTCTCTTTAGGCGCCTTCTGCCGCTCGTCTGGCCGCCCCGCCTCTTGGAGCTCCCTCTATGCAGCCGCACGTGACTTCGGGCGTCTGTCATTGCCGCTGGGTCTGCACGTCCCCGAGCCACCCAACCCTGTTGCGCGGCTGCTTTGGTACCCGCCGCTGTGCGCGCTCCTTCAAGCCCTGCCTCCTCTGCAGTTCGCCGCCCTTCTTGGCGCTTCTTTCGCCGGTTGCCACATGCTCTCTCGCCATCTCGGCGTCGCCCTCCCGGAGCCCCTACCTGTGCGCCGACCGCGGCCCTCCTCTGCATCGACCCCGCTCCCATGGAATTCCATCGCCTCTCCTCTGCAGTACCATTGCCCCTAGTGGATATCGATGTGAGATGCGCTATCATATCCATGTCTGTTTGTAATCGGTGCTTCAACTGTTGTGTTGCCTGCTTCTTGCTCGGATCCCGATGGTGCAGTGGTATGCAACCGATGTGAGGTGATGCGCGTGTAACCCGAAGACCTCCTTCCCGGATCCGATGATCAAGACCCCGGACGCCATGACCTCCTTCTGAACCCGATGACCCGAAGATCTCCTTCACGGAATGCCAAGACCCATCCCCGAACCCTGAAGACCCTAGTCCCGAGGATCCAAAGCCCTGAACCAAGATCGCCTCCCCAGACACCATGACCGTCTACACGGATTCGAAGACCCGAACCCTCAGAACCCCATGATCGTCGACCCTAAACGTGCGACCCTAAGCCTCTATTTTTGTAATATGATATTTGACTTGTTGCATATTATATCTATTCACGTTGCATACATCGCATCATGTGTTTGGGGGCATTATGCCAATTCATCTCATAATTAAATATGGAGACCATATGTGGGCTATTTTAATCTTATATTGGCTCTATTTAAAGTTGTGCAGCGAACCAATGCCATGTTTTGCCTTGGTAAACAACATTTAAATTGCGGGGTACCTAAATAACTTGAACCATATAATTAAATGGCGGGACCCCGGTACCGCTTAATATTGCCTAGTCGCATCGCATATTTGCCATGTCATGCATCATACATGTATCATGCCCGATCTTCTGCCCTAGTATTAAATAGTGCATTCGGTGTTTCTTTTAGTGCTTTCGTTCTTCGTGGATTAGGCCGTTGAGTTGATGCGAGTATCGACAAGTTCTTCGGATAATGTATCATCGGCAGTGTTTCCCAGGCGAGCATTCTTCCCCTTTCTACCTATTTTGCATTTATAGTCTTTATTTCCTCCTGTTGTTCTATTGCTATCCGTATCGCGATGCTTTAGTGTTCCGTACCAGATATATTCCGTGTAGCCTTTATATTGCCTTGGACACCTCCTATTACCTGTTGTTTGGTAGATAGATGGTCTTGCGAGTCGTAGTCGCTTGCTCAGGTGCGATCCCGTGTCGTGAAGTACCACACAGTTGTTGGAATATTGTCGTATTCTTTACGATGGAGAGGATCATGACCTTAAATACAACTATTAAATTGCTGGATAACTAATGAAAGAGGCATCGGTGGGCAATATATGCTATTTGGTTTTTCATGTCCACTTGTGTCCCGTAGGCGCCGAGTACTTGATACCTGTTCCTTGACTATTCGCACTATCCACATACGGGAGACTCTATGAATCCCCCTTAGCCAGAGCTTGATTCATTTCTTATTTCTTGGGGCCACAAACTAGTTTGGGGCTTTATTACTATCCTGTACTTATGCAATGCTTTACTCCTTTATTTAAGATTGTGCGTGGAGCACCTGTACTGTTTTGGATCGTACACGCCATGCATCGACAAGCCCAGTCACACTTTCGGGTTCCCAATCGTTTACAGCCGTCGTCACAAACCCTGGGTCCGTTCCGGAGCCGGCCAACTTCGTTGCGGGTAGCTTAGTAGGGTGGCCCCCTGAAATATTTTATGAATCCTGTGATTGCTTTGTCGTGAAAGCCTCGTTGGGTTTTGATTTGGTTTTTCCGAGGTTGATCGTGTGTGTGTTGCTATTTGTGCACCCCTATAGGGTAAATATTTCTGAAAGCCGTGTCCGCGGTTATGGACGACTTGGAGCACAGTATCTCGATCATAGACAAGCATAACTAAAGTAGTGCTATAAATTGACTTAATATGTGACTAGTAATCAGCTTCACTACAATGGAATGGATAATAAAAGTGCCAACAACTAGTGGAACTGGGGTGTATCGTGTCATGTTATACCTGCCTAGTAAGTATCGCAACTCCAATGGAATGAAATAAAAGTGCCAACAATTGCTGGGTTTGGGATGACTCATGCTATCTATATCTGACTAGTAAGTGCTGCAACTATAATGGAATGAATAAAACTGCCAACTGTGTGAGTTCCTCGGTTTGACTTCCTCGTTTGGTCTCGAGGGGGAATACCAGGATGGGTATGATTGGTGTTAGTAAATGATTAGTTCCGAATAGGTCTTTCTTATCTCTCTCTAATAGCCAACAGTTTATCGAGTCTCTAAAGGTTGTTTAGTGCATGCTGCGGTGCCGCTTCAGTCCACCATACCTATGTAGGCGAGAGCCGCCAAATTCTAGACTCGCCGTGTACTGGCCTCAGTACTGATGCTCCTCTTTTTTCCTTTGCCCTTTGTCGGCACCCATTTTATTTTAGCAGATTTGAGATCGACGTCGTTAGCAAAGTTACCCTTCCGGCTTGGCCTGGGCAGGGTTATGGACGTCATTGGTTATTCTTCAGGGCTCTTAGCCCCATTTGCATCTTGTCCCTAGTCGGACGCTCTATCGTTTTCAATGTGATTTGGATCTTTGTATATTATATCTGTATTCTTGACTCATGGAGTCGTTGTTGTATATATATGTTATGTGGGTTCCATCGTGGACTAATGTGTAATTGTATTACTTCGTTCTCCACCCGCACGCAAGTGCCTGGTGGGCGTCCTTGAATCGTTTCTATGCGGGTTTGGCGAGAAGCGCTAAAACTTGCATATGGCCGATTCGAGGGTGTTACAAAGTGGTATCAGAGTCCAACTATGCGATACTCATCGGTCCAGCCTCAGAGGATAACCTAGCTAACGGCCGATGTAGAGTGTCAAAACTATTTTGTAAAATTTGGTTGGATAGATCTAATTAGGTCTGCTTTTACTTCTTACCCCTGTGCTATTCTCCTCTTACCTTCGCGTGTTTTGAATCTGCTCTCTTATCTTCTCTTCGAGTCTAGGAATTCTCGTGGTTGGGTTTCCATCGTACCTTCAGGTTTTGATTCCTTCCTCTTGCAACGGTGTTTCCACATCCGGTCTTCGTGCCATCGGAGTAACCTTCATCTATTGTACCTTTCGGTGGATCAAAACCCACTGAATTTTTTTTTGTATCTTCCGATGTGTTCCAACACGACAACATCGTCTACGTCAGATCCGATGAAGAGTCTATATCACTCCTTTGTTTTCGAACCTCGTCTGTCGAGATCTTCAGTCTGAATTCCGAGAATGGGTCGCACGATCTTCTACTGAGTGTGCAGAGTAATAGTTTGGGTGCATGATGGATTGGCCCCCATGCCGACTACTCATTCTATTCGCTCCTGTACATTGAAGTGGATTAGATTGCACTTATTCCCTCCTCTCATGAAAGTTAAAGGCGGCCTTATCTTTTGATACCTTTATCTTTGTCCTTTGTCCTCCGGAGTGTTCTCTCGATGAACATGAGCAACACCCCTTGTTGGTGGTGTCGTCGATTTCAAGATGGAGCAAGAATCATTGTTAGTGGTGTCGCGAGGGTTTACACGAAGCGAGAAGACCCAGATCGTCGGCCTTCTTCTCTGTACCATGAGGCGGATCTCGAGGGCGAGATCCATTGTTAGTGGTGTCGAATTATAGCACCCGGGTAAAACCACTACTAGAAAATCGCGTGTTGTTTTTATTTTATGTATCATCATGACTACATGCTCATATCATCATGTCACATTGCATTTGAGCATCGTCATGTCATCATGCATTTGTTGTCTAAAATTATTTTCTAAAAGCCTATGTTTGTTTTCTAAATACCCCCGTCTTTTATTTCAAATCAAAACCCGGGCTTATCCAGAATATTTTGTTTGTCAAAAACTAATCGCAAAATGTTTTGTTTTAACATAAATAAATAATAATAATAATGAGAGAAAACAAGTTTATAAAAGTTTCCAGGGAGGCAGCCTAACCTTTCGGGCCAGGCCACCTACTACCCGGCCCAAAAGAAACCCTAGCTAAACCCTAGACCTAACCCGCTGCCGCCGCCACTCACTCATGCGGCGGCGTACAACAACCCTGGACCAACCACACACACACATTGCTGTGGCGTGAGCGACCCAGCCCCACCAATTGACACGCTACCGTTCCCAGCGTCCCTCACCCTGTCTTTCTCCCTACACGCGGGACCCACCCTACCAACCACGCCCGGTCAAATCCCCAACCACCCCATCGCTCGCACACTCTCTGATCCCATGAGCCCCCGCTCCCCTCACGCGCTTCCCGACCCCACGCGGGTCCCACCCAGCACATCGCTCCTGCACGCCACCTCCTCTTCCTTCCCCGCGTTTCCCTTTTTCCCCGCACCACCATTGCCTTCGCTCCTCTCTGTCGTTGCCAGCGGCTTCTCGTCTCGATCCGCCCCAGCCCCAAGCTCTCCGTCCCCCACCGCCAGGCTCTCCTCTAGCCCGCCATCCCCCTCCCGCTTCCCTAGGCGCCGCCCTGGCCTCTCATGGTTAACCTCCGCCCCCGCGATGACCCTGCTGCGGCCGCCTGCGCTGCCTCACATCGTCGCCCGCGCGGCCCCTTCCTTCCTTATCCCAGAGCCGCAGAGCGCCACCGTCCCTCGCTTGCGCTGCCAGGGGCGCGCGAACCCCTCTGCTATCGCGCCTCCCTCTCTTCAGGCGCCTTCTGCCGCTCGTCTGGCCGCCCCGCCTCTTGGAGCTCCCTCTATGCAGCCGCGCGTGACCCCGGCGTCCGTCGCTGTCGCCTGGGCCGCGTGCACGTCCCCGAGCCACCCCACCCTGTTGCGCGGCTGCTTTGGTACCCGCCGCTGCATGCTCCTTCAAGCCCTGCCTCCTCTGCAGTTCGCCGTCCCTTGCTGGCGCTCTCCTTCGCTCGAGGTCGCCACCGTCGCTCTCCTCGGCCATCCCCTGGCATCGCCCTCCTGGAGCCCCTACCTGTGCGCCGACCACGGACCTCCTCTGCATCGACCCTGCTCCCATGGAATTCCATCGCCTCTCCTCTGCAGTATCGTTGCCCCTAGTGGATATCGATGTGAGATGCGCTATCATATCCATGTCTGTTTGTAATCGGTGCTTCAACTGTTGTGTTGCCTGCTTCTTGCTCGGATCCCGATGGTGCAGCGGTATGCTACCGATGTGAGGTGATGCGTGTGTAACCCGAAGACTGTAACACCCTCAGAATCGGCCCTATGCAAGTTTTAGCGAAACTCGCCAAACCCGCATAGAAACGATTCAAAGGTGCCCACCAGGCACTTTCGTGCGGGTGGAAAACGAAGTAATAACATTACACAACAGTCCTCGATGGGACCCACAACAGATATATATACAACACGACTCTGTGGAGTCAAGAATAGATATATTATACAAAGATCCAAATCACCTTGAAAATGATGGCGCGTCCGACTACATTAAGATGCAAATGGGCTAAGAGCCTCAAGAATAACCAATGGCGCCCATAACCTGCCTGTGCCAAGCCGGAAGGGTAACCTCGCTAACGACGCCGATCTCAAAACCTGCTTAACAAAAGGGTGCCGACAAGGGCAACGGAAAAGAGAGAGCACAAGATCGAGGCCAAGACACGGCGAGACTAGAATTCGGTCTCGCCACATAGGTATGGTGGATCAAGCTGGCAGCAAAGATGCAATCGAACACCCTATAGAGACTCGATACCACCGGCGGCAATCGAGAGGGGTAAGAAAGACCTATCCGAACCAGCCCGATACTAACACCAAACAATCCCATCTGGTATTCCCTCGATACCAAACGAGGAAGTCAACCGAGGAACTCACACGCTTGGCGTTTTATTTATTCGATTATCGTTGCAGCAATTACTAGTCGTTGATAATCATCCCGATAAAATAAGCGGCACTTTTAGTTGACCATTCCGTGGTAGTTGCAACACTTACTAGTCGATACATTTAGCATGAGATAACCTCAAAACCCAGCAGCTTGTTGGTACTTTTACTTAGCCATTCCGTTGTAGTGAAGCTGATTACTAGTCATATCGGATACAAGTCAATTTATAACAAGAACTTTAGTTATAGTTGTCTATGATCAAGCGTGCTCCAAGTCGCCCATAACCGGACACGGCTTCTAAAAGATTAAACCTGCAGGGTGCACCAAAGTATCCACAAGCACTTCGACCCTTTTTGCCGATCGCTTAACATACACCCATCGGTATGTCGGCGGGCCTAAGTCATGACGTTCCTGCACCCAAAGCAAGCACGGGGCCACCCCACTAAGTCTACTCAAGAACGAAGTCCGGCCTCTCGAGACGGACTCGGGGTTTATGCTGCATTGTAAACGACAAAGAAATCCCAAACTGGACTGCCGACATCAAAAACACTCCGCTTCCTAAATAAAGACAAAGGTGCTATCCATCGCACAATTTAAATAAAGCAAGAAGCATGGCATAAGTACAGGATAGTAAATAAAACCTCAAACTAGTTTGTGGCCCCTAGTACAATACTTTGAAATCAGGTAATAATCAATGGGGCCCATATCTCTCCACCGTGGTTAGCGCTCGATCTCTAACAGTGTCAAGAACTCGGGTCCCACGGACACAAGTGGGCGGTCGAAACCAACATTATCTATCACCCACCGATGCCTCGCCACTTACTTCAATTTTAGTTGTTAAACAGTAATTAAAGTGAACGAAAAGTAAAACCATGATCATCTCCATCATCAACATGAGGCAATTACTCCAACGCTGTGGTACTTGATTTACACGCAATCAAGACTTGAGCAAGCGATCACGACGCGCTAAGTCCAACTATCTACCAAACAATGTAATAGGATGTGTCCAAGGCAATATGAGGCTGCAAGGATATCACGGCACGAAAACTAGAGCAACGCAACACAGATAGCAATAGATCAACAGAAGGGAATAAATACTATAAAAGTAAGATAGGTAGAAAGGGGGAGATGCTCGCCTGAAAACATTATCGAAGGTTCATCCAAAGATCAGGGCGACACTCGCATCAACTCAACGGCCTTATCCGCGAAGAAGCAAAACACTAAAATAAACACCGGATGCAATATTTAATACTACGGTAAAAGATCGGGCATGATGCATGTATGATGTATGGCATGGCAAGGTGCGGTGCAATTGGGCAATATTAAGCGGAACCGGGGTCCCGACATTTAATTAAATGGTTCAAGTTGTTTAGAACCCCACAATTTAAATGTTGTATTATCAAGACAAAAGATAGCACCGGTTCGCTACACAAATTTAAATGAGGCCAATATGAGACTAGATTTGCCCGCATATGGGCCCCATATTTAATTATTAGGTGAATCGGCATAAGGCCCCCAAACCACACAAATATGCATGCGAGTATGACAAATTAACATGCAACAAGTTGGATTATATTATAAAATAGGGTTTCGGGAAGGGGTTCACACATTAGGGTTCGGAAGATCTTGGGGTTCCGGGGGTTCGGGGTTCGACAGGGGCTCAGGGTTCGACGGAAGCGGTCTCGGCAGGAACATTCTCGAACAACGGGGCAGATCTTGGCGCATCCGGGTTCTCGGCGAGCTCGGCGTCCGGGAAGGAGTACTTGTCGCACCGGGTCTCGTGTCCGGGGTGAAGTACTCGGCGTCAGGGGCGCATCGGACTCGCCCTGGTCGGTGTCGATCTTGTCGCATTCGTGGAGACCTTGTCGGGTCCGCGGGTCGGGTCGGACTTGGCGTGCCTTTCGGTTCGGGTTTTGGCGTCCGAGGCAGTACTTGGCGTCCGAGGGTTTTCTACGCGTCCGTGGTGTAGATCTTGTGATACCGGTGTCATCGGGTTCCACCTCGCGCATAGGTCGACGAAGCCCGTAACGATGCAGATCTTGGTTTACGGCTTTGAGGAGTTCTTGACGACATACTTCCATGTTGCTGTTCTTAACGACGGGATCGGGGCTTTGGTTCCGGGCCTTGGTGTCCATGAAGGGGACCTTGGTGCTCCGAAACGCAGCAACTGAGGCAGCCGCATCTCGCAAACTCTGCAGGCACGAGAACAGAGCCACACACAGAAAGAACAGGCACAGAACATGAGCTTCCCAGGCGCAGGAAAAACATGTGCTCCCGGGGCACTTGCTGCGGTCGTGTCCAGGGCGGAAACCGAAGCTCTTGGCGGCAGGCGCTGGCAGAGAGGTTCAGGCCCGGGGAGGCCTCGCGCGGCGGCGGCGCTCTGCAGGAAGGGGACCCGGCGGCTGCACGTCGTGGGGAGGCGACCTCGAGGCCTTGGGCACCGGAGGCGGGCGGTGGTTGGGCGACGGAGCATGGCCGACGGCGGCACCACCGGAGACGGCGAGGTGGAGGCTGCGTCGGGGCAGAGCGGAGGAGGCCGGCGGCGAGGGACACAGCGGCGGGGCGCCATGGCCGGCAAGCTCGGGGAAGGGGAGGCGGCTCCGGCGGCACAGGCGCGGTCGAGGGCGACGCGGGGTCCTGCTGCGGCGGCGCTTGGGGACGGGGGCATGCAGCAGCGGAGGCGACGGTGGCCGGAGGCGGAGGGGAGGAGCTCGGGCCGGCGGCGGACGCGGGCCGGTGGTTGGCGGGGAGCCGAGGGCGGCGAGGTCGCGCAGGAGGCCGGCGACGGCTGCAGAGGGGGGCAGGGCCGGCGGCGCCCGCGGGGAAGGGGAGGTGGTCGCGACGGAGGGGGGGCCCGGCGCGGGAGCACGCGGCGGCGGTCCTGGCCGGAGGCGAGCTCGAAGGGGGAGGGGGAAGGAGCGGTGGCGGGCGGTTGCGCGTGTGCGTCTGGGTGTGTTGTGTGAGTGCGTCTGTGTGTGGGGTTGGGGTGGGTTGAGAGGAGGTGAGGTGGCAGCAGCTGATAGGTGGGGGTTGGGGTCAGGGTGAGGTGTCGGACACCGATTGGTGCAGGTGAGGTGGAGGGCTGGGGTAGAATAGGACTGGGTAGGTTAGTTGGTATAAAAGGTTTTAGGCAGGGTTATGACTAGATATTTTAGGCTAGATTTTTCTAAGTTATTTTAAATTAAATTTTGTAATTGGTTTTAGCCAAATAAAAGACCGGAACCGACCGATGTTTTAATTTGAAAAGAGGACGGTGGCTATTTAGAAAACAAAACTAGACGTTTCGAAAGTAGTTTCAGACAAACAATGCATGATGATGCCGATGCAATGCACAAAAACAACGCGATTTTCTAGTAGTGGTTTTGCTGGATGCCACAAAGACCTCCTTCCCGGATCCGATGATCGAGATCCCGGATGCCATGACCTCCTTCCGAACTTGATGACCCGAAGATCTCCTTCACGGAATGCCAAGACCCATCCCCGAACCCTGAAGACCCCGGTCCCGAGGATCCAAAGCCCCGAACCAAGATCGCCTCCCTAGACACCATGACCGTCTACACGGATTCGAAGACCCGAACCCTCAGAACCCCAAGATCGTCGACCCTAAACGTGCGACCCTAAGCCTCTATTTTTGTAATATGATATTTGACTTGTTGCATATTATATCTATTCACGTTGCATACATCGCATCATGTGTTTGGGGGCATTATGTCGATTCATCTGATAATTAAATATGGAGACCATATGCGGGCTATTCTAGTCTTATATTGGCTCTATTTAAATTTGTGCAGCGAACCAATGCCATGTTTTTCCTTGGTAAACAACATTTAAATTGCGAGGTACCTAAATACTTGAACCATATAATTAAATGTCGGGACCCCGGTACCGCTTAATATTGCCTAGTCGCATCGCATATTTGCCATGTCATGCATCATAGATGTATCATGCCCGATCTTCTGCCGTAGTATTAAATAGTGCATTCGGTGTTTCTTTTAGTGCTTTGGTTCTTCGTGGATTAGGCCGTTGAGTTGATGCGAGTATCGATAAGTTCTTCGGATAATGTATCGTCGGCAGTGTTTCCCAGGTGAGCATTCTTCCCCTTTCTACCTATTTTGCATTTATAGTCTTTATTTCCTCATGTTGTTCTATTGCTATCCGTATCACGATGCTTTAGTGTTCCGTACCAGATATATTCCGTGCAGCCTTTATATTGCCTTGGACGTCTCCTATTACTTGTTGTTTGGTAGATAGATGGTCTTGCGAGTCATAGTCGCTTGCTCAGGTGCGATCCCGTGTCGTGAAGTACCACACCGTTCTTGGAATATTGTCATATGCTTTACGGTGGAGAGGATCATGACTTTAAATACAACTATTAAATTGCTGGATAACTAATGAAACCGGTGGGCAATATATGCTATTTGTTTTTTCATGTCCACTTGTATCCCGTAGGCCCCGAGTACTTGATACCTGTTCCTTAACTATTCTCACTATCCACATACGGGAGACTCTATGAATCCCCCTTAGCGAGAGCTTGATTCATTTCTTATTTCTTGGGGCCACAAACTAGTTTGGGGCTTTATTACTATCCTGTACTTATGACATGCTTTACTGCTTTATTTAAGATTGTGCGTGGAGCACCTGTACTGTTTTGGATCGTGCCACGTTTTCGCGGTATAGACTAGCCCAGTCACACTTTCGGGTTCCCAGTCGTTTACAACCGTCATCACAAACCCTGGGTCTGTTTCGGAGCCGGCCAACTTTGTTGCGGGTAGCTTAGTGGGGTGGCCCCTGAAATCTTTTATGAATCCCGTGATTGCTTTGTCGTGAAAGCCTCGTTGGGTTTTGATTTGGTTTTTCCGAGGTTGATCATGTGTGTGTTGCTATTTGTGCACCCCTGCAGGGTAAATCTTTCTGAAAGCCGTGTCCACGGTTATGGACAACTTGGAGCACAGTATATCGATCATAGACAAGCATAACTAAAGTAGTGCTATAAATTGACTTAATATGTGACTAGTAATCAGCTTCACTACAATGGAATGGATAATAAAAGTGCCAACAACTGGTGGAACTAGGGTGTATTGTGTCATGTTATACCTGCCTAGTAAGTATTGCAACTCCAATGGAATGAAATAAAAGTGCCAACAATTGCTAGGTTTGGGATGACTCATGGTATCTATATCTGACTAGTAAGTGCTGCAACTATAATGGAATGAATAAAACTGCCAACTGTCTGAGTTCCTCAGTTTGACTTCCTCGTTTGGTCTCGAGGGGAAATACCAGGATGGGTATGATTGGTGTTAGTAAAAGGTTGGTTCCAAATATGTCTTTCTTATCTCTCTCTAATAGCCGACAGTTTATCGAGTCTCTGTAGGTTGTTTAGTGCATGCTTCATTGCCGCTTCAGTCCACCATACCTATGTAGGCGAGAGCCGCCGAATTCTAGCCTCGCCGTGTACTGGCCTCAGTACTGACGCTCCTCTTTTTCCTTTGCCCTTTGTCGGCACCCATTTTGTTTTAGCAGGTTTGAGATCGACGGCGTTAGCAGGGTTACCCTTCCGGCTTGGCCTGGGCAGGGTTATGGACGCCATTGGTTATTCTTCAGGGCTCTTAGCCCCATTTGCATCTTGTCCGTAGTCGGACGCTCTATCTTTTTCAATGTGATTTGGATGTTTGTATATTATATCTGTATTCTTGAGTCATGGAGTCGTTGTTGTATATATATGTTCTGTGGGTTCCATCATGGACTAATCTGTAATGGTATTACTTCGTCCTCCACCCGCACACAAGTGCCTGGTGGGCGTCCTTGAATCGTTTCTATGCGGGTTTGGCAGGAAGCGCTAAAACTTGCATAGGGCCGATTCGAGGGTGTTACACCTGGCATCCGGGGTGCCACATCTCCGTGTTGGACGGGCCCTGCAGTCTAAGGGCCCCCGCCTTTGCGAGGTAGGACGTCTCCAAGAGGAAGGGTGGCCCTCCAGGGGCGTGCCCGGGTGGACCTCATGAGTTTATCTCCCAGAGGAGGCTACCACGGCCTCGTACAGTGCACCCGAGTCTCGGATACTCCTGGGCGCATCCGGGATAGAATGGTAATTACACCATGCAGAGCATGGTGTACAGCCCCGACAGCGAGTACAACCAGTATCAACCGCCTCGGAAAGAGGACCCGGTCCACCCTCCCTTTTGCAGGGCTAGGACAGGTGGTCCAAAGGCAGAGGGCCCCCTAGTTGTCGTTTTGGTGAAAGGAGGGAAAAAGCAGAGAACACCAGATGAAGACAAAGGACATTGATGAAGGACGCTTTACGGAAGGACGAAGGGAAGCGCTGCATGTTGAACCAAGTCCACCGAAAAGTAGTCTCCTGGACTGGGATCATGAGGAGCGGCAATATAGGCCCCTTCCAGCTGGTGAACTGGGGGAGGAGGTCTGATGCTGCCCTATATAAGGCACCCTTCTCCTACCTTGTAAGGGGACGAATCCAAGAGATCTAAAACCCTAAGCTTTCATCCACCATTGTAACCTCACGAGGAAAGCGAGCAATACAACCAAGCAAGAGTAGGGGCTTTACCTCCTCACGAGGGTCCCGAACCTGGGTAAAAAAAACCGGTGTCAACTCTCTGTCATGCATCCCCTCTACTGCCGTAGCGGTCGACGAACTCCTTCAGACTCGCGTGTTCAGCCCCCTCACAAACCAAGGGATCGTTGGACCCTAGTTCCTTCGCGGGACAAATCTCCAACAATGATTTCTACTATATGACTTAGCAATAGTAAAAGTAAACTACCTTACCTTTTCACGACTTGCAACCATATCACATCACAAAGCCTTCCCTGCAACATAAAATTAGACGCCTCTACTCTATCTATTGCATATTTTACGTGGTTGTTAAGGATTTCACGATAGAACCGTTTCTACCTACGAACTTCCAACCACAACATAGATATGATAGTTGTCGCTACTACACCCCTTTCGGGGCCTTCCATTGTAGATGTCATATCAACTACTGTGAGAGAGACAGACACCCTCTAGCCACTTATACGGTACAAGCCGTATGTTGAGCATGGAACCAGTCTCGCGTAGGATTACGCGTAAGGTTGGTCCGGGCCGCTTCATCTCACAGTACCGAGATATAAACAAACACACGTGGGAAGGTAACAACTAGGGTATCGATGGCCACACTTTGCATGTGTCTATCTGTATTAGCATACTAACCATAGGTCTAGGCTCTGATACCACTAAAGGGTTTCCGTAGCAATAACAAAAAAATTACTATGCGGGAACACCCTGAATGCCCTAGGATCTTTCTAGAAGTAATGCAGTAACAGAGGAAGACAATGGTAATGTACCCTTGATGACCGACAAAGCGTTACTCTCATGCAGGAACATGGATGATGTAGTCGTACCCGTCCAACCTCAAGGTCGCGAAGCTCCTCGCACATCACCCCTTGTCCAGGTCCTTGTACGATGGCCCAGAAGCTAAAATAGCCCCACCGAGTTATCGCATGCATACGGTGCAATGCGACGACTCCTGAACTCCTTAATCCTGCTGGGGTTGCGGAAGTAGACCTCTTGGCAGAATCAGTGCAGCACAACTGTGTGTCATAGATGCGTTAACTTTTTCACAGACAGTCCTTTCCCTGGGACCGTGCCACGACAAAGGCAACTAGAGAGAGAGGGGGTATTCTCTGAGGAAGAAGGCATCAGAGAATATCTTATTTGGTGTTTCTTAGTCCTCCCATGGGCATCACTTTATATAGGAGGGGGTGTTCCCTCCCCATTAGGTTAGTCATGTGGGACTAATACTCAAAGGAAAATAACATGAAAATAGCTCCTAGTCGGATGGGCTCAAACTAGCCCAACACAGCTCAAACAGCATCTGGCTGGGGTGGGCCGGTGCGCCACCCCGTGGTCCAGCTCACAGAGCAACAGCCCACGGCAGCGGCTGGCTGGGTGGGCCAGCTTCCTGACCGTGGCCCGTCCCGAGGTGGCCCTCAGCGGAGTAGCCCGAGCGGCAGCCGAGTGGGCCGGCGTGTCACCGTGGCATGCCATCCCCTTGCGGTCAACAATGGTCCAGGTGGGCCGGCGCTCCCCCCCCCCCCCCGCGGCCCATGCACGCATAGTGCGTGACAGCGCCAAGATGCAGACCGCCTTCCCGTGCGGTGGCAACTATCTGCCGCCCACATGGGTTGTTTTTCCGTCTTTTTGTTTTTCCTTTTTTTGCAGCATTTCTTCTAGGTAAATTCCCTTCGGGGTATTGGCCAAATAAGAAAGTTGCCTTTATAAATCTTAATTTAAATACTTATTTAGTATAAGTTAATTCTCAATTAACATATAATAAATGCATATATTAAATTGCCATTTATCCAAAACCCCTTTCGGCCTTTACTGTTCCTTCTTTCTGCAAACAACTTTGGATCTCTCCGGAATGATTCCGGTTTCTCTCTCTTTCATGATTCCATCTAGAAGGACAATCTCCAAGTGTCGTATCGCCATTAAGCGCATTTCCCTACGGTTCAGGAATGCTATAGACATGATTCATATCAATGATCAACAGAGGGACCGAGATGCCCATGTGACCCCTATGCACTCTTTGAATCTCCATCGTGTTGAACCTGAAATGATATATCCAATTTCCTTGTTCGCGATACAAGACTTGTCCGAGATTTGATCATCGGTATCACGATACCTTTTTCAATCTCGTTTCCAACAAGTATTGTTTTACTCGTTCCTGTGAAATACAATCCCCATGACCTAGTCATGTGTTGTGCAACATGGATTTAATTCACCGAGTGGGCCCGGTTGTATCTTCCCGTGACACAGGAGAACAATTCCCGATATTGAATCATATTACCTATACATGCTCCTTCGGATACCCAGCATGTACCTTTATGGCCACCCAGTCACGAGATGACGGTTGATATAGTCAAAGCATCCTCCGGTAAAAGTTATTTATATGATCTCACGGTCCAAGGATTAGGACAATATGTTTTTTGACAATAGCAACATGAACTAAGGGACATGATCATGTTGTAACAATCATTAGTGGGAAATTTCCATCACATCATTCCAGATGATATGAATTCACTGTTAGTAACTTTTGTTTAGCCCATGATTAATAAACCTTGATTATCGTCTACCCAATGAACTAGTTGAATAGAGGCTACTAGGGGCCTGGGTTTGTTTGTATACCACACATGTATCAATGTTTCCGCTTGATACAGTTATAGCATGATATAAAACTATTATGAACTCATGAGATATGACAATAATACCATCTTATTATTTTCCTCTAGGGCATATCTCCTTCAAGTACTACAATAAAGTAGATGTGCACATCTTGGCATTGGTAAATAGCTTTGCCAATGGGAGTTTCCAAATACTAGGAAAAGTAACAACTCAAATTTTCTAAGCGACAGAAATATTTTTTTGTAAAGCAAAGTACTCCACTAGTAGTATGTTTTATTCCGTACTACTACTCCAAAAGGTAGACAGCGCGAGAGCAGCAAGAGGAGTTGCATGTGCCCTACACGTGAGACTCAGATAATATACGTATGGCATATCATCATTATATAAAATTATAAAAGATAAAGCGCAAAAATTTATAAATTTGATCAACATACATAAAGTATGGATGTATATTTGGTTCGTCTACTTTGTATTATCATGTAGAAGTCAAAGATTATTAGCTACCTAAAACACTTGAAATGTTTGATAATATGGTCTAGAAAAACGAGGGAGAAGATTCTAGTATGATGGAGAAGTGTGTTTTGAGGTTTGTGCATAGCGTTTATTATGCTGAAGACTATCTATAGAATCTTCTAGATACTAGAATGGAAAATAAGATACAACGGTTAGAAATATTGGGATTCACGAGTCTTTATCCAATGGTCAATATTCAAAGTTATTCGTACAATATATAGTGGTAAGATAAGATATACTCTAGCTATACTTTTAGATATGATTGTCACATCGAGTAGATATGGGTGCGTCTTGGCCTAGCAAACAATGTTGCCTGTGGGAGTTTCGAACAATTTAGAAAAACCATTTTTCTCTTTTCCAAGTGATTACGGGGATGTTTTGTACTAGCAGTAAAGAAAATCAGAAGAATGTGGCTCGGAATGCAACAAGCGCGCCATGTTTCCTGACATAGCGGACCATGCATGTTTTACTTGCGATTCCTAGGTTCTTTGAGTTTTTAAGGTTCGTAGATAAATTAACCCACTTAAATTACACTACTGTATCCGATTCAAATTAATGTTTTAAGATTTTTCTAGATTCGGGTATACGTATCTAGCATAAAAATATGACTAGATACATTTGGATCTAGACAAATGAATGAACATTAATATGGATCTGAAGTTGTCTGCCAAAATTAGGTCAAATTAATTCGAACCACATGTGAGCTACTAATTGCTCTTAAATTTTTTTAAAAGAATTAGAATGCCCACCAGACAGCCAATATATCGAGAACACGACCGAGAGTTTTGAAAGATTCAACTTCTTTCTAAAATTTGCATGCCAGCAAAGTTGACCCTTCTTTTAAAAAAGAGAGAAAAATAGGCAAAAACCAAGGGGACTCATGCATGGCATCCTTTTTCTTGTATTACCTTTCATGAATAATAATAAACATGAGCTTTCACAACTTTTGAAAAAACCCGCTTCACAAAAATGGTTTACCATGTATAAGTATGAACATGTTTCAGGCCGAGCAACCAAGCAAGGACATGGACATATCCACATCATAGGTAAATTTCCCATATTTGGTAAAAAACAACTCCAATTTTCTAAGCGATAGAAATGTTTTTCATTTTATCCATGTTTAATCTTCTTGCTTTTTGATGAGGCTGTTGCATCGTAATGCTAGCTGTTGTATAGCTCAATTGCTAGGTATTGTACATGCTAGTATAAGGCCGATAATAGATGGTGTGTCACTTGTTATACCTCGAACTCGGTTATACTATTGAACTTTCTCCCACGTATTTGTAGAATATTAATTTAGACCTAATTCGACAAATCGATGGAAAGCCGTCTCAGTGAGTGAAATTAGCTAGAAAATTAAGCTTGGAAAATATAACATATAATTTATCCAACCCCTTTATGTACTATAGTAAATAAATGGCACATTCTTTTAACTATAAGCCATATTAATCGTACTTCCTTCCAAAAATACTTCTACATCTTTACCATGCTAACATGCACCTACCCATACCAGAATATGGGCACACCGTCATTATCTTGATGAAGATAGAGTATGTCCATGACCTTGGTCATTTGGCTTGAAACCCAAGAAATTTTATACATAGGAGTAGATGATATAGTAGGCCATACCATGAAGTGAGTTTTTCAAGTATTTTTACTGGTAAAAAAAGAAGAAAGAATGCCCCCACCAAATTTTCGTAAAAAGTAGACGATTCTTTCTTACAATTTCCAAGTTTAAGTATTTTTCAAACTTCGAAGCTAAATCTCCACGCACTTAAATGCACGACTCTATTTCTATGAAATGAAATTAGGTCAAACCTGAATACATGTGAGCACGATAGAGTATTACCCCTTAATATTTCCAAAATTCTTTTGAAGGTACCCAGGCAGCCAATATATCATGGGCCAACAATAGTATTGATAAATGCCATTACTGATTAGTATTTGCATACCGACAAATTGGACCGCATATGGAAAACATTCAAACAAAATAAAGCATAAAACAGATTTCATTATGATTGGGATGCTTCTGCTAGTATTATTAATTGCCAAGAAAAATGATAAACATGAGTTTTGACAACTTTAGGAAAAACATATTCACATTATAGCCTATGATGTATGAACATTATTCTTGGCTTTCAGCCCGACTAACCAATCAGGTCATGGCCGTATATATCGACATACACCCTAGCTATACTTTTAGATAAGGTTCTAACATCGGGTAGATGGGTGCATCTTGGCCTAGTAAACAATGTTGTCCGTGGAAGTTTCGAACAATTAGGAAAAACATGTTTCACCTTTCCAAGTGATTACGAGGATGTTTTGTACTAGTAGTAAAGAAAATCAAAAGAATATAATGTGGCTTGAAATGCGACAAGCATGACATGTTTCTGGACATAGCGATGGCTTCAAATGCGACAAACATGACATGTTTCTGGACATAGCGAACCATGCATGTTTTACTTGCGATTCCTAGGTTCTATGAGTTTCCAAGGTTCATAGCTAAATTAACTCACTTAAATTACACTAGTGCCTCCGATTCAAAATAATAATCTCAGATTTGTCTAGATTCAGGTATATGTATCTAGCATAGAAACTGTATGGGTTCGCGTATGAAAACAATAATTTTTTTTTACCCTACACCCCTGAACCCCTGATGCTACCAGGACCTATCTATTAGTAATGCAGTAACAAGAGGGGCTTTTAACAAACTTACCCTTGAATACCGAAAAGCGTTATCAATGCTCAGGAGAGTGTGGTTGATGTAGACGAGCCGAAACTGACCTCAAGGTCATGATGAAGTCCTTGCGCTCCTGTGGCTCCAACGATTTCTAGTGCCTCAAGTGTGACACCTCACAGGGAGTTACATGCATATGGTGCCTGGCAATGACTCCCGCTTCCCCGATTCAGCAAAGCCAGGAAGCAGAGCTCTGGATCCGAATCAGAATGTGACGGTGCTCATGTGAAGATGTCTCTCGTTCGTGCAGTCCGGACTTGGGACCACGGTCATGGGTGGGAGAGAGAGATTGAGAGAGAGTGATATAGAGAGAGAAATATCAATTGGAGGTCTCCCCAAAAGTGAGGAAACCTTTATTAAATATTGTGTGTATTATTTGGTCAAAATACCCCACTATATATAGGGGGAAGGGGAGGTACTCCCTCCCTCAAAGTCTCCGGGTGGGACTAAACAAGGGGGAGGTGGAGGGAGGTGCCACCGGCCACCCCCACCATGGGCCTCACGTGGGAAGGGGCTGGCCCACTAGGGCGCCGGCCACCCCCTTGGCCCCTCCTAAGGAGGCGACCCCCTCTTGGGCCCTTTCACCTCCGAGATTTGGCCCATTAAGCCTTCGACCATTTAATTGATTTTCTATTTTATTAAATAATTATGAATAAATGATTAAATCAATATTTAACATTCATTCACATATTATTCAATCTCTATGGCTATGGAACACTTTCCACCTCCACTCCGGACATCCTCCGAACTTATCGAAACCCTTCTGGTTTTCTCTCTTCTCTTCTTCGACGATTCTACTTATCTTATAAACACTCTCTAAGCATCACCAAGCCCTTAAGCATGATACCCCACGGTTCAGGAACACTCCAGACATGGTTGGGACTTTCCCGGACCAATGATCAACAGAGGGACCTGGATGGCCATGTGACCCATGTGCATTCCACGAAATCTTTCATCGTTTGAACCATGATTGTCGTGTCTTATTCCTTTTGTCTCTTGATACTTGCATTGCTCGAGATCTGATTAATGACATCACCATGTCTGGTTCAATCTCGTTACACACAAATGCTACTTGACTCGTTTCGATAAGTGATATCCCTATGATCAAATCACACAGTGCGTAGCTATTGGATATAACTTCTCCGAGTGGGCCCTTGAGTATCTTTCCGTCATTCGGATGTACAAATCCCGTCTTGACATATATTTCCTCAATTGTTGCTCTGAATACCTAAACACACCTTTATGATCACTTTTTTACCAAGTGACGTTTGATGCTATCAAAGCACCCTCGGGAGATAGTGATTGATATAGCATCATGGTCTAAGAAATAGTCTACTAGGTCTATTCTAATCATCATAACTTGAACTTTGTGACATCATCGGATCACGATGTTTATGTTGGGTATTAGTTCATCATCTCATTCTCAGAATGAGATAACTCCGTTTCCAACTGGCATAAATGCCACATGATCAGGAAACCTTGATCATCTATTGACCAATGAACCAGTGATTATAGTTTCACCGGGAACCCCTGGTTGTTTATATATAACACGTGTATTCACGTTTCCTTTCAATATAGTTATAGCATGATATAAAACTTAGTCATAAACTTTATAAAATATGATAATAATCCTTATTACTATTTGTCTCTAGGGCATATTTCCAATAGTCTCCCACTTGCACTAGAGTACAAATAAACTAGCTGCATTTGTTATTAATCATTGGCACCATATATCCCGGTACCCTGAACATGCTTGCTCATGGAAGAGGTTAATTCTTGGGCATGTACTTTATAGTCCCAAATCCTTTGCAACTTACTAATGTCACCTTGATTAACATTAATACTTTATCATCACATGATAACATCTTTGTGTATGCATTGTCTTTATGGCAGCAGAACGAGGCCAGTTTCCAGGAGCCTACAGTGACTTTAGATCAACCTCGTGGGATTTCTCATGGGCACTGTGCCCTAGGACACATCACTCTACGTTAAAGATGAACTAGTACCGCCATAATAGTATACATCACTTTAGATGGTACCCTTATCTATTATTATAAATGTAATTATCGAAACACTAGTGCACCCTGTGCAACTTTCGATGTTTTGTTCACCTCGCTTCCTACTTGACTTTGGTCGGTATTATCGATATAGGAGTTTCCAACATATTTCCTTATAACATAACCTTTTATGCTTTAAGATATGCCATCCTTTATGGATTTGGAATTATGTCTACAGTTCTCTATTAGACACTATGGACAAACTTAGCTCAACGTTTCGTAATTTTTGCTTAATCACTTTTCAAATGTTCCTTCTTGGATCATATATTATGTTAAGTTATCATCAT
Organism: Avena insularis; assembly: GCA_023614405.1. Classification (NCBI taxonomy): domain Eukaryota; kingdom Viridiplantae; phylum Streptophyta; class Magnoliopsida; order Poales; family Poaceae; genus Avena; species Avena insularis. The sequence goes on from CM042692.1 coordinate 232,803,903, forward strand.
GGTTTTATAAGATAGAACCCATGTCTCAACATAGTGGATGATGATCATCCTCTTCTTTCTTCCAACCATCAATGTTAGACTTAATTCTATTCCTAATTTGAGTTATTAAGGACTAGTTCCTTAATTAACTTCTATTCTGAAACTCTTTTTAGAACCCCTTTTTAGGAATACTACATAATATCGTAATATACATGTTATCAACTTCTAATCCCTATAAATCATTATTTATTGGTACGTGCGTTTTCATTCTTAATGTGTCATATACACACTTAAGAATCACTCCATAAGCTCCCACTCAAAATATGTCCCCAACATATTTGAGTATGCGTCTCTACTCCTACTCAAAATATGTTGTCGGCATATTTGAGTTCGAAACTTATATTGCTCCGACTCAAAAATATGTTATTCACATATTGTTTTAGGAAGCCTTTCATAGCTCCCACTCAATTTCATGCAAATTGCATATCCATTCACTATTTTGAACAACTTAAAAATCCTTTGATCAATTATCAAACTGAGAGATTTACTATCAGATACTAATACTTTACTAGTATTAAATCCATTAGACTTTCAACACACTTGAATCAAATTCATTTGAATTTGTCCAATATATTATTCATGACAAATCGTGCTTTTGTCATTCATCTTTTCCTTCATGACTTTGAAGTCATTTGGAAATTTAAAGTAACCACTTTACTTGTTAAGATTCAGCAACGAATTGCTTTCTAATCTTAAGTGAATTTTGCTTTATGATTTCTCATAATTTTAGTTTACCATTATTTCCTTCGTAGTTCCTAGGTATGTCATATTCCGGTAATACGACAAATGATTCTCAAATTTCTCCATATGGGATATGGGGTACATTTTAAATCTTACTTTATGTAGTGAGAACACCAGTGGGGAAAACATAATGATCATTATCATTGATTCTTTCCTTTGTGAAGAGAATCGTTTAGGAATGCTTTCCGTTGCGCTTCTAAACACTCTGATGCAGGGTTTCGAATCATCATCGTGTTTTTCACTATCTTCCAAAATCTCCTCATTCGAGAACATAAACTTTCTCGAAAAAGTACCAAAAATTAAGCAACACTATTTTTTCCTTTCTTTTGGTTCTAGCCATGGGTTTCGTATTCATTTTTCCAATGAATTCTCTACAAGGACTTATTTGCTATTTGCTTTGGTTACATCGAATAACCCCAAAACTTTCACGACGATCCATACAAGATATGGCACCGATCTCACGAATTCAAATGGTTCACTATATATTCTAATTGAGTGCTAACTATTTCTAACTAATTGTCTTTACATCTATACTACAACGATTTATTTGGCACCATCTATTTACCCATTTTGATATCTAATATCACATTGTGATGCTTTGCATTTTGGCATTTTAAACACATTGCATTTCACATTTTCTTTATGCCATTCTTATAAAGTCGAATTTCATTACTATTGATCAAATCGTAGTAATTAGATATTCTTTGATCTTTAATACCCTTGGAGGATGAAATACTTTGATCATATCAAACAGTTTCATACTCATGTTTCCTTTGGTAAACTTCTTTACACAAATTAAACAATTATATAATGATAATTACCATTTTTGTTGAAATACAATACATCGAATATGTATTTTATTTCAAGCATTCATCAAACACGTCGTATTCATGTAATACATGGTGTTTAAATTATTTCTGCCAAACTTAGGCATGATTCATATGTGACAAGAAATCGAATTACTTTCACATATTATCACATAACTATGAATTTAAATAATGGTTTCATTCAGTAATAAATATATCGTTAAGTTGGGTAATTTTCATGGCATTTTCAATGTTTTACAAATGTTCATGTATTATCAATTTGTTTCAAAACAAGGATATTCCACACATAATCGAAAAAGATATGAAAGCAAATAGAAACCATTCATAAAAGTGGAACAACCGTTTGTTACAAACTCATATGAATAACCGTCTCACGAAGTGTGAGACACACTAAATAAGTTCATGATCTATCTATTACAATAATCATCCATAACATAAACTAGGTGATAAATATCGAGGGAGACTGTCATTGGCCATCATCATCATGCTCGCCATCAACATGTAATGTCACCTCCTCTCTAGTAAGCACTTCTCATGCAGAAGGACCTGTTTTCACCAAAACAGAACAAGTATCAAATATACTTAACACTGCAATATGTGTTTGCAAGATTATAACATTTATAAAACTATATATCAAATATATACATTTGTCATCGATGACATCTCTGACAATGGGTTCAACCTTCACATTCTTGAAATGTGATATAAACTCGTAGAAATCCTGTGTTTCCGCGTCGCCTCTCATAATGCAAATCCTAGCATGTGCTTGGTAGCTTGGTGGTGACGACTGCAACAACACGCCTATTGCAAAAGAGCTTGCGAACCAGTTGTCCAGGAAGTATGCAAGACTCATGTATACATCATATATGCATACCAAGTGATCATCAAGTGAAGAGTTCTCCTCCATCTTTATGGAGAGGAAATCTCCTATGAGCTCATACTCCTATATGCGCACTTGTTTCATGAAATGTGATCTAAGCTGTGCCATAACTGTTCAGGGATTAAGGCTTCCCACAATCGGCCATAGCTCATCAACCATTCCGAAGCGCATTCTCACTAATATAAATGTGGCCATCACACGACGATAACAGCGGTGATCCCATTGCTCTTGGGTCTCATACAAATAGGGCTGGTCCAAATACATCTCGTAGATCATGTAGTCAGCCACATCGTTCTCGCTAAGGAGATCATGGAGACGCATACCCCACATAGAAAAGTTGGATCCATCTAACTTGAGCTTTTCTCCTTTTAACCACTCGTCAATGTCACTACAAGAAATCCGGTCTATTGCAACAATATTTATTGCTACAGCCATATTCCGTTGCAATAAAATGCAAAATTGCCATGAATTTCCTGTTTGTGGTATTAGGATGTTTATATTGCCACAGACGAATTTTGACACAACAAATACTATTTTGGTTGCAATAGCTGCTTCATATTGCAACAATCTGCATGGTTGTTGCAATATGCCTCTGATATTGCGACAACCAAATTTTGTTGCACGAATTAGTCATTTTTATGCAATAGGAACTAGGTCTCGCAACAAAAAAGTTATTTGTGGTAATATTCAGAAAGGTATCGTGACAATTGTATCATGTTGCGATAGGTACCAATGTTGATGCAAAAATGTCCATCTATTGCAATGGAATACATATTTGTCGTAGAAGTGTATATTTTTCGTCTTACAATACATAGAGGAAATTACAAACAACCCACTACTGTAGCAATAAAGAGCAGCTATTGCAACAATATTACATACAGTCAATTGGCGTGGACCACTAGGGCACATAGTTAAAAAAAACGGACCGGTGATCAAACTGGTGAGGCTGTCGGTTCAGGTTTTTACGTTCGGACCACTGGTTCATCAGTTCACTGACTGGTTTTTTAATATATAAAGTAATATATTTTACCTATAAATACCACAATAAATATATATTTATGTATGTAGAAGAAATTTAGACTTGGCATAATAAACAAAAGTATGATTTCATTTCATTTCTTATTTTATATTATTTTTTCTTTTAGGTTATATTCTATAAATTTGGAGTATTTGTTTCATATACATTACTAGTGGGACACTCCTAACCCACTCCATGGAAAAAAGGCAACGGCACCCCCCGTAACTCCTCTCCTGTTTTCCCCCAATCAGTGTCGTATTCTACGACCTCCCCGATGCGACCACGCTGTCGCTGCAGCCCTGCACACCACCGCTGCCGTAGCCCTAGACCTGTGCAATGCGACCGCACTGCCGCTTCTTAGCCGCATCCGCGCACGCCCGCCGCCGGAACCCCTGCACGGCACCGCCCGTCCCCTGCACCCAGCTCGGCGGCGTGCTCCTCCTCCAAGGTTTCCAGCTCCTCTACGATAGGCTCCTCCAAGGTTATGTTCATCTCCGTGCATGAAAATTGTTCACACTAGAGCTAGGGTAATGCCTATTGATCAGGTTCCAATCATGTTTGAGGTTTTCGTTGCTGATTTGGGAGAGAAACAAGATCAAAGTATTACCAATTTTCCTCATTTTCCCAAAATGCAGCTGTTTAATAGGATCCTTGTTTGATTTAGTAGGATTATCCTAATATAATGATTTGCAATAATCTTCAAGGTAAGTACCGTTATTCAGTCTTATTTGATTTTATAATTTTACCGTGACTCGGAACCATATTGGCGAAAGTTCATTCATACTAGATCCTTCGATAGAAGTTAAGTCGTACATATGATTATTGCCATCAGGTTGGATGGCCCTATGCTCTTGCAGATATTAAAAAATGGGACATCTAAAATACTTTTGTTGGGTCAATCATTTTTTTAACTGGACCTAATTTATACCTATTCTTGTGGTTATTTAGTAAGATAAACTGTGTATAGTATTGCCATCGATGATAGTATTCATATCAAGCTTAAAAAGGAAAAAGTTTGATTTGGAACACTGTCTTGCATTTAGAATAATTTCAGAAGGTAAAAAGTGTCATATGGAATACTATTCTCGGTTTAGATCCATTTCAGAAGATAACAAGTTTCATATCTGCATATTTGTAGGGCATAACTACTGCAGCATACAACTATATTTATCCTTTAAGATTTGCATTCTAATTAATATTTCTAGGTTAATACTTTCAATTTGAATGCTCATATGTGCTTGTTCAATCTTATTCTAAGAGTTTCGATGGTCACTATTTGTACTAGACTATCTATCCCTCCCATGGTTACTCATTAACTCATGTGGCATACATTTATGATCATCCGAGATAGAAATAGAGCTTATTTGTGGTAACAAAATTAAGATCCCAAATTTTAACGGGACAGATGAGTTATTGTGTGTGATGGCAGATGGAAGATGATATTTTAGTCGTCACAAGGCGGGAGCGCTTAATGTTGTAACATCAAGCATACCAGAAGTCAAGCTGAGGTAAAATTAGCTAAGTATTACATTTTACTTCTATTGGGTAGTCCTACTGATTTCTCAAAGGGCCCTTGGTGGCCGCAGATTTTTCAATGAAATGGGCATAAGCATACATTGTATATAGCAGTAGCATAAGCTAATTTGAATATGAACTGGAGGTGTGATTTCTTATACAGAGAAGACAGGCAGCCGCACGTGGACGGGAGGTTTGACTTCGATGTTGTTTGCAAAAATTGATCTTTATGTTAGTTCATCCGATGTGCCATTTTGATTCGCAATCACAATGCGATCTTGTAATTAAGACCAAACTATTATTCGTAAAATCTTCAGTTTATGGCAATCCCTTTTCCAGATCAGGTGCAAATTCATGTTGAAATCTTCATTCATCCTCTTTTAGCAGAATATACAAGGCTCACTCACAACAGAAATGGCCTTTGTGGCGTTCTATTTATAGATAATCACTAACCTGTACGAAGGGCATTTTCTCTTTTGAATAAGGTATGAACCATTGTCCTTGAAATCCTGTGTTGTGTACTTGGTGCTATGATCATTTGACTTTCAGATCATGGATGCAGTCCATTCAGGGATGAAACGAATGTCTAATTACCAAGTACATGACGAGCTAACTCTGAAGCAATATGATAAGATGCCATCAAGAGTTCTCATGTGTTCTCTTTTTCCCATTAATAATTTCATTGTCTATTTTATTTAGTAGTTTCCAAATTGAGACAAAAGGTGAAATTTATGTAGTTGCTTGGAAGGAGAACTACGCAGCTATGTACTATCAAGTATTGGTTTTATTTTGTTTGGAAGTTAATATTTTACTTACATACTTCTCCAGGTGATATCTTCTGAAATTTTAGATTCTATTTTCTTGGAATTTGTGCTCTTGTTTTACTTTATTGCAGTATTTTTATGAGCAAGTTGTTTGACCAGAGTATGGTATCTGTATCACTTGAGTAAATTTCAGAAACCTGGGTGTACCATGTGGCTTTAAGCAACAAGGTATTTTTTACACTATTCCTGTCTTCTTATGACCAAGTTGTTTGAGAAGTAGTTTGTCCCCGAGAACTCACTTGGCTTTGTTCTGTTGAACATAAACTTTACCTTTCTGACCAATTGTTTATGCACATAAAATACAGTCCTCATCAAGTTGAGAGGGAAACATCTGATACTCCTATTGCTATAGTGCTTAATCTGATTAAAGCTCGTGAGCATGGTACATATTCATTTTTTCTGAATGTAAATAAAACACATCATGTGAATTGAAAAATAATGAGAAGCGTTTAATGGCGTAGGTAAAAACACTGATAATATCTCTTAGTTAGATCTGGGTGTGAGTGCATGCAGTAAGAGAAGAGAAGTATACATACACGTTTTGTTTTCAGTTTATTTTTATACGGTAATACTGATAATATCTCTTTGTTAGATCTGGGTAAGAGAAGAGAAGTAAGCAGAAAAAATGTTTTCTGTGCAAAGGCTGTTTTTTTTACAGCGTATACCAAGATTGTGCAATTTTTAGCTTATCGGCGAAGAGGCCCATATCATTGTATCATCATCATCATTATCCTTACCAGAGCATGGTTTGCACGTAGTTCAAGAACTACTTTTTTTATTGGAAGTTAACCAATTTGTTGTATGTTGTCCTAATAACAAGGATGCTAGAACAATACACAACCATATATCTTTTGGATATAAGTTCAGCTTCACTGAAATCTTTTCTGTATGAAGCAGGAGTAGTACAATTACAAGATCAGACAGTGTCCCATTTTCAAATTATTGTATGTTCTATTTTTTATTTAGACACATACTATTTTGTAGATGAGAAATATGATTGTAGATGTAGATAAATAATTTGCTAGTATCATAAATATGACCAAACATCCCTTTTAATACTTTTTTTCAATATATTGTACTGGAGTACAATTATTTTATGGAAAATATTTTTAATAAATCTAATGATTGGGAACTTGTTATTTGTATTTATTACTAATGATTGGGAACTTGTTATTTTTATCTATTATAGCAACATTACACGTGCATATTAGTAGTTTTATAAGTGGCACACCTAAATGGTGCCCCGCTACATTTTGAAGTATAAGTGGCGCACCTTAGGGCGGGCTAGTAAATACTAGTGGCTCCTCGCTAGTGAGGCACCCCTAGTGCGCCAGTAATGACCAAAGACGATTCCTCACTAGTAGGGTATTTGAAAGTAGTATTTGTTAAAATAGTCCTTTCGCCATGAAATATTTGCGTTGTTGCAATAGCTTCTCGTCGTGAACATTTTGACCGTTGTGACAACTATCTGTCACCACCAAACCACCAAAACTAGTATGTTATAATTTTTTGTTACCACCTTTAGAGAGTTGTTGCCATAAATTAATACCACAAACATAGGGTTTGTGGCGAAAGAGGTGTACCCACGAAAACAAGAGTCGTTGCTATAGGGTTTGAGTCTATTACAACAATTATCTATTGCCACGGAAGGGCATGCGTCATGAAACAAGTGATTTGAAATAGCCTATCGCCACAAATGCCTATCACGACAAACAACCAATCGCGACGGTTTTGATGGTTGTTGCATTAAACTATCCTCACAAACCAAATTGTGGCATTAAGCACGTGCTTCCACGAGAAAAAATGTTGCAACTTGTCACATGGTCATTGCAATACCACGCTTTTTACCACCATTTGGTTTTCGTGGTAATAACCTATTACCATGCGTCATGTCGCAACGCTTGGCACTTATTGCCACGAATCTTGTTGTTACAATAGACCCAAATCGTTGTAGTGATATAGGGAAGGTAACATTAGGGAGAACCATTTTCTACGTTTATATTTGCAAAAGGAATTTAGACTAAGTTTATAATTAAATGAGTTAAATAATAACTCCACCAAAAACACCTATCCCCTGAAGAGTTCTAGTGATTACACGACCCCTTTTCCCCACATCTCCCTCGATCGTCACGGCGATCAATGTGGGTGCTAGGGTGGATGCCTAAACGTCGGCCACATCATTCATCCGACTCGTGCTCGATCTTTCGATCATTCATGTTCCGAGGCCATGTCTACACATGCTAGGCTCACCAACTCAATCTTAGTGTATTCGCTGTGCAACATGGCTTATACCCACTATATGCGAACGTAGATATGTCTGATACCCGATCGTCACGGCCTGCCTCATACCGAAGAACTTTCTTGGTGGTGCACACTAAGGGAGAACACAATCATTGGTATTTTAATTAGAGATCATCTTATTAGGCTACCGTCGAGTATCTAATACTAGCACACAATAAGATATGCAAATAATAACATTGAATATAAATGTGATGTGATATGGTCCTTCACGTCGTGATCTCCATTCAGCGTCAACGGATTCCGGCGCCAGGGTTACGACATCGTAGGCACTAGGGTACCAGTGCCTTTCTGGCGTGGTAGTCCGTCACCTTCGTGATCGTCCACTACTACTTAGCAACATAAGGTAATTACTTTACCTTTGCCACAACCATATCACAAAGCAACGCCCCCCTGTAAAACAAAGTTAGACGCATCTACTTTATCATTGCATGATTTACGTGGCTGAATGGGCTCTCGCACAAGAACCATTCTTACCTATGAACCTTCACCATAACGCTGATCAAGTAGTTTTCTATACTACACCCCTTTCGGGACCCTCCGTTGCAAATGGCGTACCAACTAATTCGAGAGAGACAGACACCCCAAAGCCACTTTATACGGTACAAACCGTATGTCAAGCGTTGACCAGTCTCACGAATGAACGCCTAAAGTTGGTTGGGGGCCTCTTCATCAAACATTGTTGCGGTATACAAAAGTACACGTGGGAGGGTAACAACTAAAAGATCAACGCCCACACACTACATCTCGTGTGTTCTACCCGTACTAGCAATACTACGCATACATCTAGCTCTGATACCACTATAGGGGTTCGCGTATGAAAACAATAAATTTTTACCCTACTCCCCTGAACCCCTGATGCTGCCAGGACCTATCTATTAGTAATGCAGTAATGGGAGGGTCTTTTTATGAACTTACCCTTGAAGACCGAAAAGCGTTGTTAATGTTCAGGAGAGCATGGTTGATGTAGAAGAGCAGAAGCCGACCTCAAGGTCGTGATGAAGTCCTTGCGCTCCTGCGGCTCCAACGACTTCTAGTGCCTCAAGTGTGACACCTCATAGGGAGTTACATGCATCCGGTGCCTGGCGATGACTCCCGCTTCCCTGATCCAGCAGCAGTTGTGGAAGTACAGCTCCTGGATCTGAATCCGGCAGCACGACGATGCTCCACGGTGAAGATGTCTCTCATTCGCATAGTCCAAACTTGGGACCACGGTCATGGGAGAGAGAGAGAGAGAGAGAGAGAGAGAGAGAAAGAGAGATATCAATTGGAGGTCTCCCCACAAGTTAGGAAACCTTTATTGAATATTGTCTGTATTATTTGGTAAAAATACTCCACTATATATAGGGGGAAGGGGAGGTACTCCCTCCCTCAAAGTCCCGGGGTGGGACTAAACAAGGGAGAGGTGGGGGAGGTGCCATCGGCCACCCCCACCATGGGCCCCACGTGGGGGGTTGGCCCACTAGGGCGCCGACCACTCCCTTGGCCCCTCCTAGGGAGGTGGCCCCCTCCTGGGCCCTTTTCCCTCCGGGATTTGGCCCATTAAGCCTTTTGACCATTTAATTGATTTTCTATTTTATTAAATAATTATGAATAAATGATTAAATCAATATTTAACATTCATTCACATATTATTCAATCTCCGTGGCTATGGAACACTTTCCACCTCCACTCCGGACATCCTCCGGACTTACCGAAACGCTTCTGGTTTTCTCTCTTCTCTTCTTCAGCGATTCAACCGATCCTATAAACACTCTCTAAGCATCACCAAGCCCTTAAGCGTGATGCCTCACGGTTCGGGAACACTCTAGACATGATCGGGACTTTCCCGGACTAATGATCAATAGAGGGACCTAGATGGCCATGTGACCCTTGTGCATTCCACGAAATCTTTCATCGTTTGAAACGTGACTGTCGTGTCTTATTCCTTTTGTCTCTCGATACTTGCATTGCCCGAGATCTGATCAATGACATCACCATGTATGGTTCAATATCGTTACAGACAAATGCTAGTTGACTCGTTTCCACAAGTGATATCCTTGTGATCAAATCACACACTGCGCAACTATTGGATATAACTTCTTCGAGTGGGCTCTCGAGTATCTTTCCGTCACGAGGATGTACAAATACCGCTCTTGACATATATTGCCTCAACTGTTCCTCCGAATACCTGAACACACCTTTATGATCACTGTTTTACCAAGTGACGTTTGATGCTATCAAAGCACCCTCGAGAGACAATGATTGATATAGCCTCACGGTCTAAGGAATAGTCTACTAGGTTTATTCTAATCATCGTATCTTGAACTTCGTTACATGATCGGGTCATGATGTTTAGGTTGGTTATTAGTTCATCATCTCATTCTCAGAATGAGATAACTCCATTTCCAACTGGCATACATGCCACATGATCAGGAAACCTTGATCATCTGTTGACCAATGAACAAGTGACTAGAGTTTCACCGGGAACTCCTGGTTATTTATATATCACACATGTATTAACGTTTCATTTCAATATAGTTGTAGCATGATATAAAACTTAATCATAAACTTTATGAAATATGATAATAATTCTTATTACTATTCATATTTCCAGCAGAAACATGACTAGATACATTTAAATCTAGATGAATCTAATAACATTAATATATGGATCAAAGGGAGTCTATCAAAATTAGGTCAAACTAGTCATCAACCCGTGCATCCGCACAGGCATCTTGCTTTAGATAAACATATACAAATGAAATTTTCATTAATAATTATTGCAAGCAAAATTTCCTATGGGATATATTTAAGAATAAAAATTTGAGGAAGAAGATAATTGAAATATCAAAAATATAATATTAGTGTTCAAGTCTTCAATTTTTTCAAAATATTAAAACTAATTTCTTCCTCCTCTAGTCTTGAAAATGCTTCATTTGGATTTTAGTCCTAAGAAATTTTATTTCTCTTTTTTGGGTATTTGATTAGTTATATTTCTTTTCATACCCTTTTTCGTAAGTGTTCATTTTCACAACACTACATATGAGCTTTATGTTGACGCAGACTTTTCATGCATTTTATTTGGTACAAACAAAAATATGATTTCTACCATGCAAGATTCTGTATTTGATGACATTGTTATACTACTTCTTTCCTATTTTGATTTTTGTTTAGAATCTTATAGATTAAAGAATCCCTAAATTTTCTATATAATCGGGTTGCGACTTAGTTTGAACCTAGGGAGCCAGTTACACATGATCCCCTATGTAATGAGTCAATCCCTTCATTCATATGACCTACACATGGGTTATCAAATGTCTAAATAATCGAGAAGAACATGCATATTATCATGATAATAATAGGTGACAGAGGTACATGAATTAGTGAAGAAAAGACACAAATTAGACAATGTGAGCGTCAATTTGACAATGGCTATTAATTAATCCCTGCCAAACTTAGGACATTCGACAATATCAGCTCCAACCTTGAAAACTGCTAGAGTAATGTGAAAACAACATGAACTTAGATTTGTTAGATATCTTATACATATATTGAAAATTGTGGCGAAAGGACAATGTAATTCAACATCCAGTCACATAGTAATCAATAAGATAATTTCAATGTGTTGGAACAATATTTTATCTAAAAATAAAATCTAATGTTCATGCGCAGGTGCAGGGTGTGCAAAAGGAAAGATCTGACAACTTTTTTTTGCCTGAAAGAATTGTCATTAATACTGCTAAAATAGCAAGAAAACATATAGAAAAAAGTATCCACGCAAAACTTTATATATAATCTAGAAAATATTGAATTTGCACATTTTACATAGAAGAGTTATAACAAATAGCAGTGAATAATTAGTGCCTCCGGGTAGTATGCATCAAGAACACATGGTGACCTCGGGATACTTGCCATTTTTGTAGTAGAGTATTAGAGTATGTCGGGAACCTGTATAAGAAAGTACATTCTCATTGGAAAGGTCAACCAAAAAGATGACTAAACAAATGTATCCTATTTGAGATGGGTCTTGTTTCTCCTTATGATCAACCTAGAAGGATCTACCAAACCTGAACTTGTGGTGTCCAATGCTCATTAAAGGCCACCGAATGTGTGTACACAGTCCATCCGGGTATTCCATTTGAAAATAACTAATCTCTTACTCCCTCCCTCCAACATTCAAATCTAGACAAACTCAAGTCAGTTATTTCTGGATGAAGAGAGTATATTAATATCAGCAATGATGTCTAAATTTGGACAACGGGGATTTTCACAATGCCAGTGCGGATGAACCTACCACTGATTCACAATGTCCTAGCCCGAATCCAGGCTAGTTGTTCGAATGAATCTCCCTGCCTCGTATAGTCCAGTATATATATATAGTACTCAGGGAAGTAAAGGAACACACAAATATCTATAAAAATATTAATGGCAGAGCGAGACATGCAAGAAAACTCTACCACTCGTTACATGAAAAAAAAATATTAAATTGGCTCGAATATATACTTGGAAGTTGTTAATGTTAATGCAGGTACGTATACTTTTGTTACCTACTCAGTTTCACGGGAAGATGCACATGATCCATAGTTAATTTAATCCCGCTTCAACATATAGATCTGAAATATGATTCAAAAATTATAATACTGGACAAATTCTTCTAGTTAGTTCATGCCTTCAAATTATCCGTTCTTGCAAGAAGCCCTATTTGAAATGGGTGTAGTTTCTTCCTATAATCACCCTCGAAGGATCTACCGAACCTGAACTTCCTGTGTCAAATACTCATTAAAGGCCACAGAGTGTGTTCATACAGTTCATACAGTTCATTCGGATATTCCTCGAAAAATAACTAATCTCCAAGAATAATATCAGCTAAATAATTTTAAATCTCAATGATATCTAAATTTGGACAACGAAAATTTATTTTTAGTGCCGGTGCAGACGAAGCTCCCCTTGATTCACAATTTTGTTCTCCCGGATCCAAGCTAGTCGTTCAAATGAATTTCTAGCTTTGTATAATCAAGTATATATAGTACTAGGGAAGTAAAGGAAGACAAATATCTTGAAAAAGTTACTGGCATATGGAGACATGCAAGGCATGAATTAGGACCAAATAAGAAAGGAGAGAGATGAGTTTTAGTACTCACATAATGCGCTCAGAGGTCACAACGGTCTGGTGACTCTTGATATTTTCTTTCCGGCCGGACGATTCGTGCCGGTAGATCTTATCAGTTGTGAGCTACTCCCTCCGTTTTAAAATATAAGATGTTTTAGCTTTGTGAAAGGAGTGTATCTAGACCATTTAGTGTCTAGGTTCACTCCAAACATAGATGAACCTAGACACTAAAAAAGGTCTAGATACATTTCATTCACAAAGTTAAAACGTCTTATATTTTGAAACAGAGGGAGTATACATTAATCATGCTGACCTGTTTCGTGACTACAACATGGGTTAGATCCCCTATTATTTAGATTGCTAAATTGCTTCATCGAGAAATCGATCTAGTCAACCATAAGAAATTATAAGGAAATAACATAGCTCTGAAGTAACATAGCCTTCAGTATGTGTAATTTTTCCAAGGACAACAGCGTCTCAAGAAGCCACGCCATAGTCTCCTTCGACCAAAAAAAAGACTATTATTGGTCGACGTAGGAGGCTGAAGTAAAGGGGGAGAAGCCAGCTACATGGATCGATGTGCAATTCTCCATGGCTGGTACGAAGAAACATGTGTATGGCGGCATAATCGTAACAAATAGAGAAGCAGCTTGCTCTGCCGGGGAGAGGAGGCAGCGGAAAATCAATCTGGTTGAACGACGGCGGTGCAGGGGATCTTGTGGACAGCGCGGACATCATCATAGAACCTAAAAGTCCACGTCAAGATGCTTGATATAGATGTCACCCGCGCAGCCAGAAATTGAGGCAAACCTCTCGGAGGCATGATTAGGATCTGGTTTCTCTCAGGGAAGGAGTCGTGGCGTAGGAGGAGACAATTTGATCTGTTTTTCCCTTTGTTTCTCGTTTTGGATGGCACGTAGGTGAAGATGCGGAGCAAATATCATCCGATGGTTATTGATGATGCATCGGAAGATCGTGCGGATAAAATTTTCCTACCACCAGGATTAATATGGAGGCTTCTATGGTGCCTCTAATTAGTAAATATAAGATTAATTCGAACTACTTGTGAGCTGCTGATTGCTCTTAAAATTTACAAAAATCTATTGAAGTTACCTAGCAGATAGTCAATTTATCGAGAACGACGTAGAGTTTTGAAGGTTCAACTTCTTTCTAGAATTTGCATGCCGACAAATTAAATATAACCTGCTTTCAAGAAAAAAAGAGAAATAGGAAAAAAAAGAATGCATGCATGACATCTTTTTGCGTGTATTACCTGCCATGAAAAATAATAAACATTAGTTTTCACAACTTATAAAAAAACCTGCTTCACAAAATTGGCCTACGATGTAAGTATGAACAGGGTTTCACCCGAGCGACCAAGCAAGGTCATAGACATATATCCACATCATAGTTTATGGTAATTTTTCCATATTTGGTAGTGATACAAGAAAGTATCTGTGCACATCTTGGCATTGGTAAATAGTGTTGCCAATGAGAGTTTCCAAATACTAGGAAAAAAAACAACTCCAATTATATCAGCGACGGATATGTTTTTTATATAAAGAAAGTAGTCCACTACTTCGTCGGAAGAATAGTGCTCAAAATGAGCATAGTTTTACTATGTACTACTACTCCAAAAGGGAGGAAGGACGAGGGCAGTGAAGAAGAGAAGTCAAAGGCGGTGCGATGTAAGAGGAAAGCTATGATGGACTGCTGACACGAGGTACATAGTACACTCCACTAATCATCCTCCATCGATCGCTTTTCTACACCCGAGGGCGCACAATCCTTCTTGTCTCTTACTCGTCCACAGTGTGGCACTGGGCACGTGTGCCTTGGTACGACACAGTGATCTACTTCTAGCAACCATTTTTTTCTGAAATTCAACCGATCTATTAATAATCATCAACACCAATACACAAAAGGCTCAAAACTAATAATAATAATTATTATAAAAAAGTCCTTAGACCACCTTGCGACGACTACAAACCCTAGCACGATAATTGAAGCGTCTCGCTCCTTCAGGACCCTTGGTACCCCGCTTCCAAAAATTAAATAAAGAATGCAATCATCTTAATTTTCATACAAAGTGTACCATGTTTTCTTACAATTCCCAAGTTTTAGGATTTTATAAGTGGGCATAGAAATCTTTTCATTTAATTCCTGTATAATCTTTTTTTATGAGGTTGCTACATCGTAATGCTAGCTGTTGTATAGTTTAATTGCTAGGTATCGTATATGCTGGCATAAGGCCGATAATAGATGACGTGTCACTTTGTTATACCTTAGACTTGGTTATACTATTGAACTTGCTCTCACACACTTGTAGATTATTAATTTAGTCATAATTCGACAAATCAACGGAAAGTCGTCTAAGTGGATGAAATTAGCTAGAAAATTGAGCTTGAAAAACATAACATATAATTTATCCAACCACTTTATGTACTAGTAAATAAATGGCACATGGTATAAACCTAAGGCATATTAATCGTACTTCCTTTTGAAAATACTCACTACAAGGATTCGAGTCTATTGCAACAACAAGATTCATGGCAATAAGTGCCGAATTGTGGCAATAGGTACCTATTGCTACAACATGACTTTCGTTGCCAATCGTTGCGACATGACGCATGGTAATAGGTTATTACCACGAAAACCAAGAGGTGGAAAAAAGTGTGCTATTGCAATAGCCATGTGACAAGTTGCAACATTTTTTCTCGTGACAGCACGTGCTTAATGCCACAATTTAGTTTGTGGGGATAGTTTAATGCAACAACCGTCGTGATTGGTTGTTTGTCACGATAGGGATTTGTGGCGATAGGCTATTCCAACATCACTTGTTTCATGACGCATGCCCTTCCATGGCAACAGACAATTGTTGCAATAGACTCAAACCCTATAGCAACAACTCTTGTTTTCGTGGATACACCTCTTTCACCATAAACCCTATATTTGTGGTATTAATTTATGCCAACAACTCTTCAAAGGTGGTAACAAAAAATTATAACATACTAGTTTTGGTGGTGACAGATAGTTGTCACAACGGTCAAAATGTTCACGACGAGATGCTATTGCGACAACGCAAACAATTCGTGGCGAAAGAACTATTTTAACAAACACTACTATGAAATACCCTACTAGTGAGGAATCGTCGTTGGTCATTAGTGGCGACTAGGGGTGCCTCACTAGCAAGGCGCCACTAGTATTTACTAGCCCGCCCTAAGGTGCGCCACTTATACTTCAAAAAGTAGCGGGGCACCATTTAGGTGTGCCACTTATAACACTAGTAATATGCACCTGTAATGTTGCTATAATAAATACAAATAATGTAACGTCCCAAAACTTCAATCCAAGCTTATCAAGATCAAATCATCCAAAAATAAGGTTAACAAAAACTTTTTCAAATTAAAAATAAAAGCATTCATATATGTGTGCATTTAAAATAGGAGTTGTTTTGAATTACCATGATTGTGTGATCCTTTGCTTCTAAAATGTTTCTGAAGTGAATTAAACATCATCTACATCATTCCTAAACTTTTCCTAAAGAAAATCAAATAAAAAATAATTAAAAAGGAGAAATGGTCATTTTGGCCATTTTAATCCACTACACTACTTTGAGTGTTCCTAGCACTCATTTCTTAACAGAAACAATTCTTGATCTTTGTACCCCTTGATAGTACACATAATGAGGTACCAAGGCCCACCTTTGGATCTGCTAAAAACATTCTGTTAACTATTTTAATTGGCATTTGAAAATTGAATAAAATTGAATCCAATACAAATGCATAGATCACCCTATTTCAAAACCCATCTTTTTGAGCTCCACTTTCAAAACCCTTGCAACCAGAGACTACCTAGCACTAGTGTAGATCACCCAAAAATTTTGAAACCAAAATTCAAAAGTTTATTTCTTGCGGCCATTTCATCAAACACTTGGCACGCAGGTTTAAACTCTAAATCCTAGCTCACTATTCCGCACAGGGTTTTGCCCCCATTTGATCTCCATTTAATCCCTATGTCCCCTCTTGGTCTAACCATGCCCTTAGCACCCCTCTCCCTTGTCCCTAGCCCCCATGCCATGCTAACCCGAGGACATGCTCGCCGACCAAACCTTGCCCCGCTACAGCAGACCACTCCCCCTTTCCTCGCCATGTCTAGGAGGTAGCCAGGAGCTCATCGCCAACCTCTGTCCCCTGCCCGAGCCGAGCCTCGCCGTGGACCACCGAGGAAAGTCCGCGCCCAGTGCCACCGCACCATGCCGATGCCGCCCGCAGAGCATGCTCTGTCCCCGTGTGCACAAGCCGCCGACCAGACACCCCGTTCGCCACCCAACGCACTGACCACCGCTCGCCGTGGACGTTGCCGCTTCTGCCGCTCAGAGCGCCACCTCGCCCAGACCGCATACCACCACCCCTACGCTCGCATTCACTTCCTAGAGCACCGCCAGGAGACCGCCTGTCGATCGCCACCCTCAGCCATGCCGCTAGCCGGCCGTAGCCTTGTCGCCACCGTCGCCTGCCCATCCCGCTCGGTCTCACCGTCGGGCCTATAAAAGGAGGCCTCCCCAGCCTCTTCTCTCCACACCACTCTACTCCCCTCACCTCACTGAACCTCACCCACCTCTAGCCGGAGCAAGGCGAGCTCTGCCTCACCGGAATTGGAGCCGGAGCAGCCGCAGCAGGAGGAGAAGGGCGCCGCTGATTGCGACCACCCCAAGCTCCGCCGCAACCGCGTCTCGCCTCGCTGTCGTCTTCCAGTTCGTTTGCCCGCCTCGCCGACCCCGCTGGAGCCCTGGTACGTCCCCAGGAGACCCCCACCGAGCCGCTAGGGTTCGAGCTCGCCGGCGACCTGTTCATCGTCGACGACGACCCTCAGCCGTAGATCCCCTTCTAATCCTACGGCCCATAGCGCGCATACCGTTTCGTGTGTTAAAACCCACTGACAAGCGGGACCCCCCTGTCAGCTGAGACCCGCACCGCAGAGCGCCACTGGGCCGGCCCAAGTTCTTTCCCGCTCTAGCCCACCCGTTCAAATCTGGATTTTTCTTTTTAGTTAAATCTAGTTTCTGTCCACTAGTTTAAAATTCAATTTAGAGAGTTTTATAAATTCAATTTGCATGAAACCAATTTTTTCTGAAAGGTTTTGAGATGATCTATCCAAGCCCGTTGGATTTAATTCAATTAGAGTTATAGATCTCTCCTAATAAAAATAACAAAACAGAAGTATTTGCCACTTGCAACATTTTTATAAAATCAACTAAGATAGGTTTTGAGTTGATTCCAACTCTCAAAAACCACATTTCATCATATCTATCTAAATATGTAAAAATATTCAGGTTTACATGCAGTGACTTTGGACTAGTACCAAAATAATGCTATATAGGCATTTCTAGTCACTTTAAATCATTAAATAATGAACTTAAACCAAAGTAATATTAATCCAACCCTTAAATCTCATTCCCACATGTTAGAATATGTGGTGATGACATGTGTCCACATGATCCCATATTTTAAGTGGTGAATATTAAATCTTAGTTAAATTTTCAATGAGTAGAAATTACTTTTCTAAATTAAAAAGAATGAAACTATTGAATTAAACTTGTGATGCTTGTGATGATACTAGATCATCAAATGTGTGCCTTAGAATGCTACTTAGCCTAGTTAAGTACTGTTTGGTGATTGTGTACTCCATATGTATTCTTATAGACGATAGTACCGACCAAGTCTACGAAGAGGAGGAGTGATGTCAAGACGAAGAAGAAGAAAACTTCAACCACTGCACCAACCAAGGCAAGCTAGCACTATCCAAGATTAACCCTTGCAAGTTATACTTGCAAGCCACCATTAACAATGCAAGCTAACCCTTGCAAGTTTAGTGCTTAGCAAACTAGAATCAAACTAGATGGTTTAGCAAAGATGCCTTAAGCATGCTTTGAGCCCACTCCTTTAACTATTAGTTACCCCAAGTCTTTGTTTACAAGATTTACCTCCCTTAGTTTACATAAAGTTCTTTACTTGTTTTGAAGGTAGCATAAAAAGTATAAAACTTGACGTATTTAGAAATCTTTAGATGTCATTCTATGGCATGAGATTGAACCCATCACTTCCACCTTAGTGAACACTCTTAACTTAGTAGTTTAGAGTAGATCAAAATCTGGAGTCACTTTAGATGGGAACCCTTGGTGAAAATGAATTATGAAAACCTTGGAATGATGAGTCATTCTATTGAGATGTTTTGATATGTGTTGAGAAACACAAATGGTTGATGATGATGAAAATGTTGAGGCATGAGCCTTAACCATTTTATAAAACTGATGGTTGGATTCGGATGCGATACCATTCCAAATTTACCGTACAACCACATTACTTGAATTGGGTAAGGCTTAGCTGGAAATTTATATGCATTAGTATTAGTTCCCTCACGGGAGAGGTCTGAGCTGAGGCTACCTCTCATGGTGTCCACCTATGCAGTGCCCAAGATGACTGATGGTCATGGTTTGGAGGCCATGCTCATAGGAGAGGTGCTTGTACTAGGGTGTGTAAAGGGAAGGTTATGTTTGATTATCTGCATACTAAGTATGATGATTCAGGATTATACCTGACAGATGTATCGAACCTTGTGGTGAAAATGTACCACCTCTGCAGAGTGTCAAACTATTCGAATAGCCGCGTCCGCGGTTATGGACAGTTGGAATGGCCATACTGTTTCGTTGTCAGATGTTTTCCAAATAACTTGAAATAAATGATGAACTTTGACTTGACCACAACAGGGTTGTGTTTATGATAATAGCTTCCCAACTTAAGTGATTCTAGCACTTTACTTTACCTTTCTTTGCTTCAGAACTCAGCTGAGGTTTCAAACTTAACTTTATAGTTAAACTTAGATTTAGCACTTTAACTTAGAACTATAGTACCTATTAATAGTAGTTTGTGAGTACTTAAAGAGTACTCATGGCTTTTGTCCCTGGCTATTCTCATGGCCAGACTATGAAGGAGACTATCAAAATGATGGTCATCAGGACGGCTATGATAACTAGGACTATCTGTCTTCATCAGCATTGCCTGTGCCCTTGAAGATGGACCCCACCGCTACGCTTATCTTTTATTTCCGCTGCTTGTTGTATTAAAGACTGGATCATGAGATCCTTATTTGTGTAAGACCTTATGTATGGTTTGTAATGGACGATGTACTGTGATATCCGATCCGTTATGTCTCGCAAAAATGGTAATCCTGGGATTGCGAGGTATGGCATAACGGGCATCTGGGATTAAAAATCTGGGTGTTGACAAATAACAAGTTCCCAATCATTAGTAATAAATACAAATAACAAGTTTCTAATCATTAGATTTATTAAAAATATTTTCCATAAAATAAGTGTACTCCAGTACAATATATTGAAAAGAAAGTATTAAAAGGGATGTTTGGTCATATTTATGCTGCTAGCAAATTATTTCTCTACATCTACAATCATATTTCTCATCTACAAAATAGTATGTGTCTAAATAAAAAGTAGAACATTCAATAATTTGAAATTCAGACAGTGTCCGATCTTGTAATTGTACTACTCCTGTTTCATACAGAAAACACTTTAGTGAAGCTGAACTTACATCCAAAAAATATATGGTTGTGTATTGTTCTAGCATCCTTGTTATTAGGACAACGTACAACAAATTGGTTGACTTCCAATAAAAAAAGTAGTTCTAGAACTACGTGCAAACCATGCTTTGGTAAGGAAAATGATGATTACGATACAATGATATGGGTCTCTTCGCGATAAGCTGAAAATTGCACAATCTTGGTATACGCTGTACAAAAGAAATAAAACCAGCCTTTGCACAGAAAACATTTTTTCTGCATACTTCTCTTCTCTTACCCAGATCTAACAAAGAGATATTATCAGTATTACTGTATAAAAATAAACTGAAAACGTGTCTGTATACTTCTCTTCTCTTACTGCATGCACTCACACCCAGATCTAACAAAGAGATATTATCAGTGTTTTTACCTACACCATTAAGCGCTTCTCATTATTTTTCAAGTCACATGATGTGTTTTATTTACATTCAGAAAAAATGAATATATACCATGCTCACCAGCTTTAATCAGATTAAGCACTATAGCAATAGCAGTATCAGATGTTTCCCTCTCAACTTGACGAGCACTGTATTTTATCTGCATAGACAATTGGTTAGAAAGGTAAAGCTTATGTGCAGCAGAACTAAGCCAAGTGAGGTCTCGGGGACAAACTACTTCTCAAACAACTTGGTCATAAGAAGACAGGAATAGTGTAAAAAATACCTTGTTGTTTAAAGGCACATGGTACACCTAGGTTTCTGAAATTTACTCAAGTGATACAGATACCATATATCTCTGGTCAAACAACTTGCCCGTAAAAAGACTGCAATAAAGTAAAATCCAGAGCACAAATTCCAAGGAAATAGAATCTAAAATTTTAGAAGATATAACCTGGAGAAGTATGTAAGTAAAATGTCAACTTCCAAACAAAATAAAACCAATACTTGATAGTACAGAGCTGTGTAGTTCTCCTTCCAAGCAACTACATAAATTTCACCTTTTTTCTCAACTTGGAAACTACTAAATAAAATAGACAATGAAATTATTAATAGGAAAAAGAGAACACCTGAGAACTCTTGATGGCATCTTATCATATTGCTTAACAGTTAGCTCTTCATGTACTTGGTAATTAGACATTCGTTTCATCCCTGAATGGACTGCATCCATGATCTGAAAGTCAAATGATCATAGGCCAAGCACCAAGTACACAACACAGGATTTCAAGGACAATGGTTCGTACCTTATTCAAAAGAAAAAATGCCCTTCGTACAGGTTAGTGATCATCCATAAATGGAACGCCACAAAGGCCATTTCTGTTGTGAGCGAGCCTTGTATATTCTTCTATAAGAGGATGAATGAATATTTCAACATGAATTTGCACCTGATCTGGAAAAGGGATTGCCATAAACTAAAGATTTTACGAATAACAGTTTCGTGTTAATTACAAGATCGCATTGTGATTGTGAATCAAAATGGCACATCGGATGAACTAACATAAAGATCATTTTTTTGCAAAACAACATCGAAATCAAACCTCCCGTCCACGTGCAGCAGCCTGTCTTCTCTGTATAAGAAATCACACCTCCACTTCATATTCAAATTAGCTTATGCTACTGTTATATACAATGTATGCTTATGCCCATTTGATTGAGAAATCTGCGGCCACCAAGAGCCCTTTGAGAAATCAGCAGGACTACCCAATAGAAGTAGAATGTAATACTTAGCTCATTTTACCTCAGCTTGACTTCTGGTATGCTTGACGTTACAACATTAAGTGCTCTCGTCTTGTGACGACTAAAATATCATCTTCCATCTGCCATCACACACACAATAACTCATCTGTCCCGTTAAAATTTGGGATCTTAATTTTGTTACCACAAATAAGTTCTATTTCTATCTCGGATCATCATAAACGTATGCCACATGAGTTAATGAGTAACCATGGGAGGGATAGATAGTCTGGTACAAATAGTGACCATCGAAACTCTTAGAATAAGATTGAACAAGCACATACGAGCATTCAAATTGAAAGTATTAACCTAGAAATATTAATTAGAATGCAAATCTTAAAGGATAAATATAGTTGTATGCTGCAGTAGTTATGCCCTACAAATATGCAGATATGAATCTTGTTATCTTCTGAAATGGATCTTAACTGAGAATAGTATTCCATATGACACTTTTTACCTTCTGAAATTATTCTAAATCCAGGATAGTGTTCCAAATCAAACTTTTTACCTTTTGAAGCTTGATATGAATACTATCATCGATGGCAATACTATACACAGTTTATCTTACTAAATAGCCACCAGAATAGTTATAAATTAGGTCTAGTTAAAAAAATGATTGACCCAACAAAAGTATTTTAGATGTCCCATATTTTAATATCTGCAAGAGCATAGGGCCATCCAACCTGATGACAATAATCATATGTATGACTTAAGTTCAATCGAAGGATCTAGTATGAATGAACTTTCACCAATATGGTTCCGAGTCACGGTAAAATTATAAAATCAAATAAGACTGAATAACGGTACTTACCTTGAAGATTATTGCAAATCATTATATTAGGGGAATCCTACTAAATCAAACAAGGATCCTATTAAACAGCTGCATTTTGGGAAAATGAGCAAAATTAGTAATACTTTGATCTTGTTTCTCTCCCAAATCAGCAAAGGAAACCTCAAACATGATCGGAACCTGATCAATAGGCATTACCCTAGCTCTAGTGTGAACAATTTTCAAGCACGGAGATGAACATAACCTTGGAGGAGCCTATCATAGAGGAGCTGGAAGCCTTGGAGGAGGAGCACGCCGCCGAGCTGGGTGCAGGGGACGGGCGGTGCCGTGCAGGGGTTCCGGCGGCGGGCGTGCGCGGCTGCGGCTAAGAAGCGGCAGTGCGGTCGCATCGCAAGGTCTAGGGCTACATCAGTGGTGCCGTGCAGGGCTGCGGCGGCAGCGTGGTCGCATCGGGGAGGTCGTAGAATACGGCGCAGATTGGGGGAAAACAGGAGAGGAGGTTAGGAGTGTCCCACCAGTAATGTATATGACAAAAATACTCCAAATTTACAGAATATAACCTAAAAGAAAAAATAATATCAAAATAAGAAATGAAATGAAATCATACTTTTGTTTATTATGCCAAGTTGATGTGCTCGTCGTTCGACGTAGAGCTCGTTGGAAACCCCAAGAGGAAGGTATGATGAGCACAACAACAAGTTTTTCCTCAATTATGAAACCAAGATTTAATCGAACCAGTAGGAGCAAGGAAACACCCCAAAGGTGTTACTAGCTGAGCTTTGGCAGGGCGCACTACCGGTGCTAGTAGCAACGTGGAGACCTGCACAACACAACCATAGAACTTTGTCCCCAACTTGCGATGAGGTTGTCAATCTCACTGTGTTTTGCGGAAAACAAAGGATTAAACGTATCGAATGGAAAGAAGTAAAAGTTTGCAGAAAGTAAAAACAAAGAAGTAAACAGTTGTAGATTGTATGTAAATAAAAAGGACCAGGATCCATAGTTCACTAGAGGTGGCTCTCCTTAGATAGATAACATGCTGGGTGAACAAATTACAGCGGGGCAATTGACAAACACCGAGAAAGCAATACATGCATATACTAATCATCTTGACTCCTTTGAGACTTGATTGGGCAATACAACATAATACATAGACCGCCATCCAACTGCATCTATGACTAATAATCCACCTTCAGGTTATCGTCTGAACCCCCTCCAGTATTAAGTTGCAAGCAACAGATTATTGCTTTACGAACTGCGTGTAAAGTAAACAATACGATTGTTCTATGAACAAATGATTGTTGTTTTCTCCTTAGTAGTAACAACACATCTAGTACCTTAGAGATTTCTGTCACTTCTCCAGATTACCAGAGGCATGAACCCACTATCGAGCATAAATACTAACTCTTTGAGTTGCTAACATCTACTTGGCTAAGATAGCTACTAACAATGGAAAGCATGCAAGATCACAAATAACAAAGACATGATAGAATCAATAATCAATCTGAAATAGCATCTCAATATCCATCGGATCCCCACAAACACAACATGTATGAATTACAAATAGATGATCTTGATCATGAACGGAGCTCACAAGATCTAAACATGAAAGCACAAAGGAGGAGAACCAACCATCTAGCTACTACATGGATCCGTAGTCCAAGGATGAACTACTCACGCATCACACCGGAGGCTTGCATGGTGATAAAGAAGGCCTCCAGGGTGAATTCCCCTCTCTGGCAGGGTGCCGGGAAGAGCTTCAGATCCCTCCCGATCTGGGGATGGAGATGACGGCGGCTACAAAATCTTTCGTGGATTTTTGATCGGGTCCTTAGGGTTTTTGTCCCGAGGGCAATATATAGGCGGAAGGAGAGGCCGAGGGGGTGCCGGGAGCGGCCACACCACCCCCTAGCGCGAGCCAGGCCTGGCCGCGTGGCCAGGTGGTGTGGTGGCTCCCTGGCCCTTCTCCGTCTCGTATTCTGGCACTTGATCCCTTCCGGAAAAATAGGCACTTTGGCTTTTGTCCCGTCCAATTCCGAGAATATTCATTTTCTGACTTTCCTGGAACCAAAAACAGCAGAAAACAGGCAGCTGGCACTATGGCTCTTGTTAATAGGTTAGTTCAAGAAATCATATGAAAAGTACTCCAAAGTTGGAACAAAACACAATAAAGTGGATAAAACCAAGCATGGAACATCAAAAATTATAGATACATTTGCAATGTATCAACATCCCCAAGCTTAACTCCTGCTCGTCCTCGAGTAGGTAAGTGATAAAAAGAAAGAATAATTTTTGAGGTGACATGCACCATCAAAGACTTGATCAAAGTATTTGCAAAACATTCAAAGCTGGGATCATAGTACTTCAATCATAACATGAAAGACAAAGTTCTGGCAATAAGCAAAGAAATTATGATGCAACATGAAAAGGCACAAACAAAAGATTCATGAATAACAATGCTTTGCAAGACGTTTGTTTGTTTCACATAAAGAAAACATAGAATAATAGTATTCAGCTTGTCCCTTAATAGAGTAGCAAATATAAATGCATAGGACACCTTCAAAGTTCATAAGAGTGACTAGATACAATAGTTTAAAACAAGCAATATCAAGTTATGCATCAATCAACTAGTCTTGGGACAATGCACATAGAACTAAGAATGGCCACTATGCTCTCAAAGTAAGTGCATAAAGGTAGAAGGTGGAGACTCAATATAATGGTGGAAGAAAAGCCTTTGTAAAATGAAGTAGGGATTCAAGTCTCATAAAGAGCTTCCAAAAATTATGGTACTTATAGCTTTCAGCTCTCATTGCCCCTATCATAAGCATCTTGAAGGTCATTAAGGTTAAAGTGACACAACTAAGAGGATATGCTTGACAAGTTATAAACCGAAATCTCATGCCCCTTACTTACGAAGACCGATCCTCATGCTACTCAAATTCAGTCATGAGTAAGCTCTTGTCATTGTAAGTATATGTGTATCATTAAGAACCGCCAATAGGGTACCCCTTGCACATGATACGAGAGCTTTCCCATAATCAAAATGACAAGGCAAGCAGACAATGAGCATCTCAGCGATCTTTTTATTTGCTATTTGCATAGGTTTTTATTGAGGATGCTTCATAGAGTGCTCATTATGGTGATGCTGCAAGTTTCCACCATGATTAGGCACGGCTTAGGCTAGTGGCCCAGGCGTTTCTCTAACACACATACAAACTCCATGATCTTACAAGTTCCACTTTTATTTCATATCATCGGGATCCGTAAGCAAAAGAACATGATATCAACGGGGTACAAAGTACAAGTGCAATGTTGAAATCGTTCCCCATGAAACATGGTTCTGATAATTTCAACTTATAAAGCGCAAGCATATACGCAACAAAGCAGGACCCAATGGTTCAAGTTTATTAGAGGCAAAAAGTAAAGTGTGCCATCAAGTTCGTGAGAGCTTTAATCACTAGTTTTCTCATAACAAGTTTAATTTGGAAGGTAAACAAAAGCATGAATATACTTGGAGTAGCATAAGCTAGTAGGTAGGTATGGTGGAATCTTTGGAATAACTTGGTTTAGGGAATTGGATGCATGAGTGGAACTCATACTTGGTGGTGGAGGCTAGCAAAAGACTGGGAGCGACAAACTAAGAGAGCAAGAATGGCCATAATCATGCAGAGCGACAAAACATCATTGATCAAAGCATAAAGTGATACTACAAGTTGAAAACTAAAGGATCATAAAGGCTAATGTGACTTGAGATAGTCATAACATGGTGTGAGCATGCGCCAAGTCAACCCAAATAAAGCATCAAAGGAGAATACCACTATACTATGATTTAATATGCTAAAACAACGCATGATTCATCCAAGGCACATTAAGCAATCTCAATTGTTTATAACAAGTCATGCTACAACAAATAATACTAATCATAAAGCCAAAACAGTATCAAGCATGGCATGACAAAGCACAGGCCACAGTCAAAAACAAGCTCTTTTTACCACATAAGTATGAACTTTCCTACTCTTTTCTAAACCAAACCAAACTATTTGCAAACAAATGTATGAAAGAGGGGGTCCAACCAATTTATTCAGAAAACTAAGTAAACTAAAAACCAAAACGAAAACAAAAAAGAAGACGCTCCAACAACAACACAACTGTGCATGAAACAATAAAAATGAAGCGTTTGGAAGAAACCTGGGATTTTTATTGATGAAGAAGGGGATGCCTTGGGCATCCCCAAGCTTTGACGCTTGTACTTCTTGGATATTTCTTGGGGTGACATGCGTGGCATCCCCAAGCTTGAGCTTTAGTCCATCCTTCATCCCATTACTCATTCCTTCCATACACCTGAAATTTTTCCTTCATACAAAACTTCACACAATCTTTATTAGCAACATTAGTGCACTCAAGATAAATAAGTCTTAAGGTTCAGTTCTAACACCAAATAAACTTCCATTAGAACACTAGATACTTTAGTACTTCCCTCAAAAAGCTCAATTCCCCAAAAGAACTCAAAAAGGAACCCACAAGAAGCAAATGCAGAAAATGGCAGAAATCTGTCAAAACAGACCAGCAGGTAAATACGAATTTTTTCGAAGACCTTCTATTTCTCAAATCAAAACGTGTTGAACTAACGAAAGTTAGATAACAACCTGGGTAAGAAGCACAAAACATTACAGCTC
Source organism: Avena insularis (assembly GCA_023614405.1). Lineage (NCBI taxonomy): Eukaryota > Viridiplantae > Streptophyta > Magnoliopsida > Poales > Poaceae > Avena > Avena insularis. The sequence goes on from CM042692.1 coordinate 232,831,908, forward strand.
AATCCGACATACTTACCTCTCTCACGAATTTTTACGGTGAAGCACAAAAATCTGTTTCGGGACAGCAACTTTCTCAATCATTACTTCTCTCTCATTAGAGGTTACTCTTGGCACAAAAAGCAAATAAAAAGGATAAAGAGAGGTTATTACAGAGGTAATAACTTACAAGACTCATCTAAAACTTTTGGGTTATCTCCCAATAAGTACTTTTCTTTAACGCCTTTAAGTTAGGCATAAGAAGCAAATAAATAATCAAGTGTTCTCAAGTGAGGAAGCATTAAAACCAAGTTTCTTGCCCTTACCTCTCTTATTTTTATTCTTAACCTTTGGGAAAATGTGATTGTTTGGTGGAGAAGAAAGGTGCATGGTCCCCCTTCCCACATCTATTATTGCTCCAAGGAGTTCTAATAGGTACCTTCCAAGTGTAATTTGTCCTTTTCATGCACATACAATAACAAGATAATCAGTAGAAATTATTTTCCCAAGGATCTTTGTAAACACTCCTTAAGCTATTCCAATAGGTAATATGGTAGCATTATTAGCAAGAGATATTTCTTTTTCTCCTTCAGTAAGCCCCCAAAGATTCAAAGATTCATAAATATCCTTGGGCATTAGACAAAATTCAGACATGATATCGCAGCGGGCTTGAAAAGTTTCAGTGTTTATCTCAATCTTTACTGTAGGGAGCCACTTTGATGGTTTAGAATTTATTGGAACATAATTGTGATGCTCCCTAAGCGTATTATATCAATCTTTTAAGCTAGCAATGCCAGTCTCAAGAGTGTTCAACCTAGCAAATATTTTTGCGAAAGAAATATATCAGTTTGGCTAGGCATGTTGTAAGTGAGAATCAATTTCTTTATAGCATTAATAGCATCATCCTCATTCCATTGGAGGAAATCTCCTCCCACAATAGCATCTAAAGCATATCTATAGCAAAGAGCAATCCCAAGGTAAAAACTGCTAAGGAACAAGCTTTGAGTCATTTTAGGCTCAGTTTTTTCATGTAGATCAGAGATTCTAGACCAAGCTTCCTTAAAACTTTCCTCAATTCATTGTTTAAAAGTGAAAATCATTTCCTCGGGTGACATAGTGATTAGAGCAAGGCTAGACATGAAGGCAACTTAAGATAGGAACTAATTTTTGTGTTTTTCAAATAAGAAAGTAAACAAGCAAAACTAATTTTTTTGTGTTTTTGAAAGAACAAAACAAGCAAACAAAGCAAAAAGAAACTAAGCAAAACAAAAACAACAAAGTAAAGAGATTGGTTATGAGGGAATCCCCTTGTGAAGATGTCCTTGACTCCCCGGCAACGGTGCCAGAAAAGATCTTGATGTGCTCATCGTTCGACGTAGAGCTCGTTGGGAACCCCAAGAGGAAGGTATGATGAGCACAACAGTAGTTTTCCGTCAGTTATGAAACCAAGGTTTAATCGAACCAGTAGGAGCAAGGAAACACCCCAAAGGTGTTACTATCTGATCTTTGGTAGGGCGTACTACCGGTGCTAGTAGCAACGTGGAGACCTGCACAACACAACCACAGAACTTTGTCCCCAACATGCGATGAGGTTGTCAATCTCACCGTGTTTTGCGGAAAACAACGGATTAAACGTATCGAATGGAAAGAAGTAAAAGTTTGCAGAAAGTAAACACAAAGAAGTAAACAGTTGTAGATTGTATGTAAAGAAAAAGTACCAGGATCCAGAGTTCACTAGAGGTGGCTCTCCTTAGATAGATAACATGCTGGGTGAAAAAATTACAGCGGGGCAATTGACAAACACCGAGAAAGCAATACATGCATATACTAATCATCTTGACTCCTTTGAGACTTGATTGGGAAATACAACATAATACATAGAACGTCATCCAACTGCATCTATGACTAATAATCCACCTTCAGGTTATCGTCCAAACCCCCTCCAGTATTAAGTTGCAAGCAACAGATTATTGCTTTACGAACTGCATGTAAAGTAAACAATACGATTGTTCTATGAACAAAGGATTGTTGTTTTCTCCCTAGTAGCAACAGCACATCTAGTACCTTAGAGATTTCTGTCACTTCCCCAGATTACCAGAGGCATGAACCCACTATCGAGCATAAATACTAACTCTTGGAGTTGCTAGCATCTACTTGGTCAACATAGCTACTAACAATGGAAATCATGCAAGATCACAAATAACAAAGACATGATAGAATCAATAATCAATCTGAAATAGCATCTCAATATCCATCGGATCCCCGCAAACACAACATGTATGAATTACAAATAGATGATCTTGATCATGAACGGAGCTCACAAGATCTAAATATGAAAGCACAAAGGAGGAGAACCAGCTATCTAGCTACTACATGGATCCGTAGTCCAAGGATGAACTACTCACGCATCACACAGGAGGCTTGCATGGTGATGAAGAAGGCCTCCAGGGTAAATTTCCCTCTCTGGCAGGGTGCCAGGAAGAGCTTCAGATCCCTCCTGATCTAGGGATGGAGATGACGGCGGCTACAGACTCTTTCGTGGATTTTTGATCGGGTCCTTAGGGTTTTCGTCCCGAGGGAAATATATAGGCGGAAGGAGAGGCCGTGGGGGTGCCGGGAGCGGCCACACCACCCCCTGGCGCGGGCCAGGCCTGGCCGCGTGGCCAGGTGGTGTGGTGGCTCCCTGGCCCTTCTCCGTCTCATTTTCTGGCACTTGATCCCTTCCGGAAAAATAGGCACTTTGGCTTTTGTCCCGTCCAATTCGGAGAATATTCATTTTCCGACTTTCCTGGAACCAAGAATAGCAGAAAACAGGCAGCTGGCACTGTGGCTCTTGTTAATAGGTTAGTCCAAGAAATCATATGAAAAGTACTCCAAAGTTGGAACAAAACACAAGAAAGTGGATAAAACCAAGCATGGAACATCAAAAATTATAGATACATTTGCAATGTATCACAAGTCTAAATTACTTCTACATACATAAATATATATTTATTGTGGTATTTATAGGTAAAATATATTACTTTATATATTAAAAAACCAGTCAGTGAACCGATGAACCAATGGTCCGAACATAAAAACCTGAACCGACAGCCTCACCAGTTTGATCACCGGTCCATTTTTTTAACTATAGGCCCTAGTGGTCCATGCTAATTGAGTGTATGTAATATTGTTGCAATAGCTTGCTCTTTATTGCTACATTAGCGGGTTGTTATAATTTCCTCTACGTATTGCAACAGATGCATAACTTGTCGTAGTAAACAATAGTTATTACGATACGGTGAAATTAAGGCGAAAAATATACACTTCTACGACAAATACGTATTCTGTTGATATAGATGGACATTTTTGCAACAACATTGGTACCTATCGCAACATGATACAATTGTCACGATACCTTTCTCAATATTACCATAAATAACTTTTTTGTTGCGAGACCTAGTTCCTATTGCATCAAAATGACTAATTCGTGCAACAGAATTTGGTTGTCGCAATATAAGAGCCATATTGCAACAACCATGCAGATTGGAACCAAAAGAGTATTTATTGTGTCAAAATTCGTTCTTAGCAATATAAACATATTAATACCACAAACGGGAAATTCGTAGCAATTTTGCATTTTATTTCAATGAAATGTGGAATAAATATTGTTGCAATAGACCGAATTTCTTTTAGTGACTTTGACTTCTTTACCATGCTAACATGCACCGACCTATACCAAAATATGGGCACACAGTTAATATCTTAATGAAGATAGAGTATGCACATGACTTTGATCATTTGGCTTGAAATCCAAGAAAGTTTATACAAAGTACATGTGAAGTGAGTTTTTCAAGTATTTTTACTCGTAGAATAAAGAAGAAAGAATGCCCCTACCAAATTTGCGTACAAAGTAGACAATTTTTTCTTACAGTTCCCAAGTTTAATGAAGGATTTTTCAAACTTACAAGCTAAAGCTCCATGCACTTAACTATATAACTCTATGTCGATAAAACGAAATTAAGTCAAACTTGAATACATTTGAGAGCGATAGACTATTACTCTTGAAAATTTCAAGAATTCTTCTGAAGGTACCCATGTAACCAATATATCATGGGCCAATAATCGTTTTGAAAAATGCCATTACTAATTAGTATTTGCATAACGACAAATTTTACAGTGTATGGAAAACATTCTAACAAAATTAAGCATAAAACAAAATGTGAGACTTCATTACGCTTGCGGTTCTTTTGCTAGTATTATTAATTGCCAAGAAAAATGATAACATGATTTTTGACAACTTCAGAAAAAACATATTCACATTATCTTACCACTATATAGTACTAGTAAGTTGCACGTGCCCTACACGTGAGACTCAGATAATAGACGTCTGGCATATCATCACTATATAAAATTATAATAGGTAAAACAGAAAAATATATAAATTTGATCAACATCTATAAAGTATGGGTATATGTTTGGTTCTTGTACATTATATATCATGTAGAAGTGAATGATTATTAGCTATCTAAAACTTTAAAATTTTGATAACATGGTCTAGAAAAATGAGGGAGAAGATTCTAGAATGATGGAGAAGTGTTTTGAATTTTGTCCTATATAGTTTACGAATAACTTTGAATATGACCGTTGGATCAAGACTCGCGAATCCCAATATTTTAAGCCATTGGATCTTCTTTTCCATTTTAACATCTAGAAGATTTTATTGATAGTCTTTATCACAATGAATGCTACGCATAAACCTCAAAACACACTTCTCCATCATTCTAGAATTTTCTTCCTTGTTTTTCTAGACCATGTTACCAAAAAAATTAAGTTTTAGATAGCTAATAATCGTTGACTTCTACATGATATACAAAGCACAAGAACAAATATACTCCCATACTTTATAGATGTTGATCAAAGTTATAATTTTTCTGCTTTACCTATTATAATTTTATATAGTGATGATATGTCAGACATCTACTATCTGAGTCTCACATGCAAGGCACGTGCAACTTACTAGTAGTGGTAAGATATGAATAACTTTGAATGCTGACTGTTGGATCAAGACTCGCGAATCTCAATATTTCCAACCATTGGATCTTCTTTTCCATTCTAGCATCTAGAAGATTCTATACATAGTCTTCAGCATAATGAATGATATGCACAAAGCTCAAAACACACTTCTCCATCATACTCCTAGAATCTTCTCTCTCGTTTCTCTAGACCATGTTATTAAAAATTTCAAGTGTTAGGTAGCTAATAATATAATCTTTGACTTCTACATGATGATACAAAGTACAAGAACCAAATATACACTCATACTTTATATATATTGATAAAATTTATAATTTTTTGTTTTTTACCTACTATAATTTTATATAATGATGATATGTCATACGTCTATTATCTGAGTCTCACGTGCATGGCACGTGCAATTTACTAGTAGCCTACAATGTATGAACATTCTTGGATTTCAGTCCGAACGACCAATAAGATCATGGCCATATATATCGATACCCTAGTTACACTTTATGATACGGTTCTCATATCGGGTAGATGGGTGTGTCTTGGCGTAGTAAATAATGTTGACCGTGGGAGTTTCGAACAATTAAGAAAAAATAATTTTCACTTTCCCAAGTGATTATAGGGATATTTTGTACTAGTAAAGAAAATCATAAGAATTTGGCTCGGAATGCGACACGCGCCATGTTTCTGGACATTGCGGAGCATGCATGTTTTTCATGTGATTCCTAGATTCTATGAGTTTTTAAGGTTCATAGCTAAATTAACCCACTTAAATTACAGTATTGTTTGCCAAAATTAGGTGAAATGAGTTGGCATATCCATATATCACGCGCAACGTTTAGCTAAGAAACTCAAGTTCACTCAGCCGTTTAGCTCACTAAAGCGTATGGGTCCTATTTATACTTCCTCATCTAGCACTATCACTAGACATGCGTACACCTCCACTCGGGGGGCGAACCCCCTAAAGGGCTATCTAGGGCGGTCGCCATTGCCATCAACATATCCACACCGCCCCCACCACAACTCACTTCCAAGCCCTTCCCAACTATATCCACGACAGCCGGAGGTGCTGTTTTCGCCAGGAGTAGCGCCGCCATGCCTAGGTGTCGTCTTCCACCACCACCCAACCCAAATGGCCCAAACCACACAGACTCTGAAGATGAGGAATGGCTCACCTCCGACAATCCTGGCAACACCGACAGCGAGGAGTTGGCAGTGATCGCCTCCTACGGCTCCGAGGAGCCATTGGAGCCACGGCCGCCAATGTCGTGAGGGCCAGCGTACTGATCCAACGGCGATCCTTACGGGTGGGATGTCTTTGCCCATGTTTTGTAGCCAGAGTACGTCCGACTACAAGAACTCAGTGACCTCTACGCACGTCGCGTCCTTGCGGCACGTAGATACCGCGGTGATGCCTCCGTGCGTGCTAGACACGCCCAAGCTAAGGAGGAGTTCGGCGTACAGCTAGCGATCTACAACTCCCTATTCGAGTTCTGGGATGTCGCTAGAGGACCGCCGCTGCCGCACCCTCCTGGCGAGAGGAGCACCTCCTACCGCCGTGGGACGTCACACCCGCACCCTCCTGGCGAGAGCAACACCTCCCGCCACCACATGACATCGTGTCGTCCAGACGAGGACATCGCCTCCCATCGTCATGGGCTGCAGTTAGTTTAATTATTTGATGTATTTACACGAATTTGAAATATTTAATTATTTTTTATGAGGGCCATGACTGGCAATCAGAACCACCCCAAATTTTTTTCATCTATCCACCACCGTCTAGACTCCCACCTTTGTTCACAAGCTACACATGCCACCTTCCCATCGCATTCGATGCCTGCTACTTTTTGAGCCTTCCTTTTAATACTACTTGGAAGGTGAGCCAAGCGCGATTCAGCACTAAATTTTCGTGTGATATTGGCGGGATCTTCTAGTTCAAAAGTTTAGAGGATTATTGGCGGGATCCTCCCTTCTACCTTTTCCAAAAGTTAACCCTTCCCTCACGTCTCTGCAAACACTAGCTACCTCCATACTAACAGGGCCTCTCGCTCACTCGCCCGCTGACTCCACAATCCATATCACATCATCCTCTATCCCATCCCTCCTTAGCCGACTTCCAGGTTGTCGGAGTCTGATCAGCAATATTGTCATCCATGCTACCGTTGTTGCTTTGCCGCATCTGCTTCCTCCACTCCACGGTAGAGTGTCAGCTTCCCCATCACCGCAACCAAGAGATCCATACACCATGTGGACCCCTCACCAGGACGATGGTTAAAACTCTATACAACTGAGACGAAGGTTGCTGCACACTTCCTATGCCTGCTTTCCTTGCATTTTACTACTTCTGAATGTAGATCAATTCTTCCTTATTGTGCCTTCTTGCTACCAATTATTTATAATGCATGCTAGTTGCAGTACTACAGGATCGGTTCAAAGAGAAAATAAGGCAACTACTAGTCGTCAAGACAAATTGGTTATCTCACACTATTACAAAGCCTCGCCAGCCCAATGATAACCCCCAATAATCCTCCCCAGACACTGGTTTGCCTCCATTTTGCATATATGCACGCTGTCGTTATTCATTTTATTTTTGAGAGTAGTTCATCCTTTGCTTACCCTGTCTTGTCATACTAGTATATATTTTTTGTAAGGCATGGAAGATGATATACTGCCGAATGAGTATGTAGAGAATCGATGCCAACGAATCGTGAAGAGTTTTGGACATGCAGATATAGCCCCACTTGGCACAACACAACTGGTACAGAAACATATCCTAGTCGAGTACCCTAAGCATGTATATTTGTTGCATCTTGCTTGTGTTATTTACTGATTGATTTGCTGCATTGCAATTTGCAGAAGCAAGTGCATGATCATGTCCCTGCCAAGGATGTTCGCAGCATAGATATTCAGCGTGCTAGTGATACAACCATTTCTAGGAACCAAACCGAAGTATGGTGCATGGCCGAAGCTAAGATTAGGCTTCTCCAAAAGGATTTGGACATTGCCACTCGGTAGATCAGAGAATTGAACCGAGGATGGATTTCTACTATTGAAGATGGTCGTGATGTTGCCGCTGATCTTCAGAAGTTAGTCGCTAAAAATCGTGTTCCCAATTCGGCTGATGCAGATGCAATGAGATCAACGTGACAGTTTTGGAACAGGTGAAAGCATGAGCAGATATTCTCCGCGCATATTTGCAGGCAAATGATTTTCGAAGGGTGATGCAAGAGCCTCCATGCGAATAGATTGTTATTTTGAATAATGAGGATGACTTTCCTTGTATTGTCAGCCTGATATTTTCTTTTCTTATGTGCTGGCATTACTTTACTGTAACTACCTATTTGGCATGCTGTATGAAACTGTACTGTGCCTACTTGCTGCATCTGGACAATGTATCTCGGTCTCGTTCTAGCCATTCAGAAAATGGGAAAAAACATTTTCCCACGATAAACTTGAAATATTATTTTGCACTTTCGTTTAGATCTGTATACCCATGTTTTTCCGAAAATTAACACATTATCATAAAAGGTAGTTCGAGAATGACCATGTCCTTGTTCCCATTATCATGAATAAATTCGTGCAACTATATACTTGTGTGGCCCTAAAGTCAAACTTTTAGACTGCAGTAGTAGATCGAGTACAAAAAATCAACTGAGTGACAAAACACAAGCCGAAATTACCTCTTCCACCAAACAGTGCGCCAGAAACACCTACCGCATGGCTCCTGCTTCCAAAATTCAAGCGGTACGAAATTTCCATCTCGCCCTTCGGTCCATAAACAATGCACCAAAGGCCATTCCTCAAAATGGTTTTTCTTGTAAATTCCCACGTGCCACACAATTCAAAGTTTCAAACAAACTAGTACCATCCACGCCCTTCAGGCCGAATCCCTTGAGATCACCTTGCACGACCACAGCCATGCTCCTTCCGTCCCATCTCCCCTTCACAGCCTCTCCACCGCCATTCCAACATAGTGACCGAAGATGTTTCAGTAGGTCCCGACACCGGCCCGCACCAGATCAGCTCCTTCGTACATGAGGTCCACGGCGACGGAGCCGACTCAGCAACGTTGTTGCAGCTTCATTGGATCCATTTCCCCGACTCCACATCATCGGATCTGCTTCCTCGACCTTGTCCACGACGCCGACGAGATGGGGAGGCAAATCCGCTCAGCCGCGAACTGCGAGGTCGTAGCTCGCCATAAGTCCGGCAAAGGCCTAGGAAGGAAATCGCGTAATCGCGGTCACAAAGGTTGCCACCGTACACTTCATATGCTCTTTACACATTTGATGTCTGAAAGTAGTTCATCGCTTGTTTCAGTGCATTCTCATACTGAGTTTTTTATCTTGTACTCTGACATTTCTTGTCGAGCCATCGTATATACATATGTCTGTCATTGTTCCTTCAGAGCTTTCAACTTCTTGCTAGCATTGTACTAACTTACTCTTCTACACACCTCGCTCTTAAATCTCATAAGATATATTTTTGCTGATGCATGTAAGCTGATTTGCGGCTGACTGATGAGGGAGAACGGAAGATTAGGGACGATAGATTATTAAAGAATTCCAAATATGCAAGGTCACTCGGCCTGCAGAGGGTTAGATCTGTCATAGCTACCACCCACCAATCATGAAGTCTAGGATTCTGATGTAGAATTTGATCCTCAAGATCAACAAAACCCCGAGGGAGATCTGACTCAGGAAGATGGACTGGTCGAGAACCCCCTCCCTAATCCTCCTACTTGTCCACTTCACAACGTGCTTGCTATGTCTTGTCATTGAGATATTTGTTGCATCTTCCATGTTTCGTACCTCAATTCCGACCAAATGTTGTGCAATGCCATCTGCTTAGTTCATGCATCATATATGTTCAACATATCTTGCCTTACTGTTCTTTTTTCTACCCACGTCTCATTTTACATAGGACTTTGATAAATTAATGTCCCTCTTATCTGTGTCAGGAATCAGCCGGTTCACCTAAGACCCTTGCAGATACCAGCAGGGAGAAAAACTATGATTGGTAAGTGTCTGATTCAGCATTGGTTTTTGTTGATGAACAATATTTCGAGGGAGACCTGACTCAGGAAGTTGGACCCGTCAAGGACCTCCCTGATAGTCCGCCCGCTTGTCCACCCCCAAGGTGCTTGCTCTATTTTTTAATTGTGATATATGTTGCATCTTCCATGTTTTGTATCTCAATCCTACCAAATATTTAGCAATGCCCTGTGCCTAGTTCATGCATCATATATATTCAGCACATTTACCTTACTATTCTTATGTTCCATCTGCATCTCATTACATATAGAACTATAACATATTGAAGTATCATTTATGTGTGTCAGGTATCAGCTGGTTATGTAAGACACGTTTAGGTACCAAACACAAATCATCGACAAGCGGTCCCGCTAATGCTACCGGTGGAACACTAACACATGCCAGGAAATACAATAAATGAAAATCAAGAAACTCACATACGGCTTAACAGTGTCGTCTTGGAGCCACACCACAGGTTCAAATAGAAGTAGACGGAAAAAATACCATCCCACACATTCCATAATCACCAATTGCCAATACAGATACCTAGCAACAATTGACAGCCAAACCAGTTTTGACCTCTACTTGCCTAACATATTGGCACAACATCAACAAGCTAGCGATGATCACCAACCTATTGATCAGGTCGATGCCAAAAAAAGGTATGTGTTCCAAGGATTATCGATGCATGCTTCCTTATATATACCATGCAAGCTTGATGTAACGGTTGAATTGGCAACTATACGAAGATTTAAGAAAAGGGGGCCAACGGTAGGAAAAAAGCTTGAAGCTAAAATTTCCGGAACGCAATCTAGATACTGCATCAATTCTATTATGTTTGGCAAGCGAAGGCTAGAAGATCTAGAAGAATCTTCTTTTCTAGCATCAGAAATAGGCGTTTATGTCAAGAATGATATTCCCATCTTCGCATCGTTCAAGATCCACTAACAGACCCTGACCATTACAATTCATTACTGCAGAAGTTACATGTAAGTCATAGTGCTTTGTACGATGCATTCAAGCTTGCTCTTGGTTATATTCTAAGTCATATAACATATCAAATGTTCCATTCTTGCCGAAAGACAAAATTCAACTTCGATCAGGATAATGAGGATGTAGAGTATGTTCTCATGGACATGTTCTCCTGTTCTTTGCGCCAGCAACGCCATAGGCTAAAGAATAAATACTTTGATGGTAAGGAAAGCAAGGATATTCAATGAATGACTGACATGGGCATACCCTATAGGTACTCGAGATCAGCATACATGTTCTAGCCTAGAAGAAGCCTACAACATTGTTAAGGCCCAGTCAAGATTTGGGTGACCTAGGAGATTTCGACTGCTTGCAGCACATGGCAAACTCAAGATAGAAGTTTAAAGGAAAAACTCTAATATGTAACCGACTCGGCCTGTTATCCCAAGACCTAGCATATCTATATAAATGCTAGGAGGGGTTGCGAGGAGCACAATCCGCAACCCTAGTTTCCACACCATCTCCAGATTGCATCTGCGCACCCCTGTAACTTTTGACTCCTCGATAATTCCAGGAACAGACAAGCAGGAGTAGGGTCCTCTGCGAGGCCTGAACTTGGGTAAACCTTGTGTCCCTGTGTGCTTGTTTACTAGCCGATCGATGCCTCCAGCGCTCCCCACTTCCTCGAACCTAAGTCCATCTGCGATGGGCATTGATGAGTTAACCCCTCGTCAATTGGTGCCGTCTATGGGAATAGGGAGTGCTGATGTTGCAGCTTCCTCAGCCCCATCAACCATGATCTATGACTTCGCAGCAGCGGAGACTCGCCTCCTCTTTGGTGCCTTCGACTTCACCGTCCATATGCTAGCCAATTGCCTGGATTTCGAGTCTGTGGGCGATGGAATCGGTCTGGCGATCGGGAGCTTACGCTTCCAAGTTGGTCGGCTGGGCACACTTCGCCTCCCTGATCAGTCGAAGGTCCCCGTGATTGCTCCTGCATCGTGGTTTCTAGCGCCGATCGGCACACTGAGCGAACTCAACGTGCCGACATTAGTCAGGCATACGGATAGCGACAGTAGTTGCGAGTCCGATCTGGGCAATTTGGCAACAGAAGATGGAGCCTACGGCTCCGAATCTAAAAGCTGTGGGAGCAACAGCTTCCCTAACCATTACATGTGCGCCGTTGTCAACATGGGCGGCAATGGCGGCACTCGGGACAAAACCGGCACTGGTGGTGGTATCCCAGTCACGAACGGTGGCCCCTCCAACAGCGCCCACACTTATAACGGGCCAGAAGGACCCATTCTAGAGGATCAACCAAACCTCTCGGCGAATGAGCAAACCCGAGAGCACGTGCTGATCAAGCTCAACGACACTAAGTGGGCTCACTGCAGAGAAGCCCTACGGGGCAATCCCCTACCACCCAACTCACCGCAAGACATGCTGATGGGTTATCACTGGCTGCTCAAGGAGGAATTCAAGCGCCAGCAACAAGTAATCGCCCAGCTCGACAAGCGCAGGAGGGCGACAGATGAGTCGAGCCTTCGGTGAGCTTAGCTCTCTTCCATCGAAGGATCCTCCTCCAAAGGTAATGATCATACTGCCTCCAGGCAATGTTCTCGATAGGATCATCTCACTGATAAGGAGCGAGAAGAGGCCACGCGCGGGTTCTCGACTTCTCGTCTATGACGGTGGATACGCGGGGTAATGTGCTCGCAAAAACACCGCAGACAGTGGTAACAGCAGCCACCATGTACCTGCTCAACAACCAGCCACCGGCTGGGGACTGTGGTCCGCCATGCACCGATCTATGATCGCTATCCTGGGACTAGTCGAAGCTACACTCATCAAGGATCCAATGTCGGAGCCGAAGAAAAGCAAGGCTCTGGCCAAGCTCTACTCTTCCTCCTCCTCCAGCGACGAAAACCACAACCTATCACGGCGACGCCGCTCACGACGATGCTACTCACGGCAACACAACTACGACTATGGCGCGCGCGATGACATCACGCAGCACAAAGTCGACAAGATGCACGCAAGGCATGCCCGTTCGACTGACTCAGAAGATGACGGGATAGAGCTCTGTGGCACCAACTGCTTCAGCAGAGCCATACGGCAAAAGCGAATGCCAAATGGGATCAAACTCCCATCGGAGAACCCGAAATTCGACGGCCTCCAAGACCTGAATATCTGGCTGGAGGATCATACCTCCTCCGTTAGGCTACACGGCGGAACCACGAGCACGACCATGCAATGCCTCCAGCTATAGCTGTAAGGCGCCGCCCGTGCGTGGCTCAACAACCTCTCGCGCAGATCAATTCGCAGCTGGGATGAGCTGCTTTACAGCTTCGTGTGAAACTTCAAGGCCACTTACAAAAGGCCCGCATCGATCGAAGAATTAAGAGGCTGCTACCAAAAGACTGGCGCGTCGCTGCGCTCATACATCCAGAGGTGGTTTATCATCAAAAACTCTGCAGAAGAGATCTCTAAAGACCGTACAATCCATGCATTCAATTGCGGCGTGCATCACAGAGAGCTCGGAGAGGAGCTAGGCCGCTCGAAGCCCAAAACAATCGACCACCTTATGAAGATCGCGAACAGGTGGGTTGATGGAGAGGACTCACTGAAAAACCGCGTCCACTCGGATGACAATGATGACTTCATCGTAGATGCGATCGCCGAGGAAAACTCTAGATGCGCGGTTACGAGGACCGCGAGGAAGTCAACATGGTCGCAGCTGGCTACACCGACACACGCGACGACAGCAACCGCAACAGCGAATACCATAGTGGTGGATACCGTGACAGCAGGAAAACCATGCAAGTGTGGCAACACCACACTCGCGATGAGGCACCTGGAACATCTATCCAGGACAAACTGTCCGGACCGTGCAATGTACACTTCTACATCGACAAGCACGGCGGCAAGAAAAAATCCAGTCACCTTCTGAAGGACTGCCATGAGTTCCTCAGGCTCCATGAAGGTCTAGCCCAGATGAATCGCGACACGATAAACCAAGGATACGGAGCTGGCCCCAGTGTCGTGGCTCACGCAGCGCCATCACCACCACTTGGGCCACTCCCACCTGCGCCCATGCTAGTCCAGAACAACGGAGGCGAGCAGTACCCGCAAGCACTGGGAAACATGGGAATGATCCAAAAAGGACGCCCTTCAAATCGGGTGCAAAAATAATTCACTCGCCAAGTACACTGAGTACCTTAGTGGGAGAGAGTCCTACATTACCTTCGACAAGCGTGACCATCCGCGTCAAGTACCTCGCCCATGTCACTGTCCCCTGGTGCTCGAAGCACAAATTGGAGGCTTCGAGATGAGTCGCATCTTCATGGACGGCGGCAGCAGCATCAACCTCATGTTTGCAAGCACCTTGTGCACCATGCGAATCCCCCTATCCTGCCTGGAAACCTCAGACACAACAATCCATGGCATCGTCCCCGTGAAGGGCATATATACCCTAGGCAAGATCAGCTTGAATGTCATCTTCGGAGTGCCAGCAAACTTCCAACGAGAACGCATCGAATTTGAGGTGGTCGACTGGCCCTCGCAATACCACTGCATCCTCGGACGTGTCGCGTTTGAGAGGTTCATGGTGGTGCCACACTACGCCTACCTGCAGATGAAGATGTCGGGCCCCAACGGCATTATCATAGTCAACGGAAGCTTCGAGAGGTCAGACATGTGCGATAGGGGATTCAATAGAATCTCCCAGTCTTTCGGCATGCAGGAGGAACTGGCGAGGTTAAAGGAGTCGACAGACAATAGTCTACCTCCTCCGAGTAAGCCAAGCTCACCTGACCAATCCTTCGACTCATCGGTCCACACCAAGGCAGTCCAGGTCCACGCAACGGACCTAACTAAGACGGCCCTCATTGCCAACAACTTGAGTCCCGCATAGAAACTCGTGCTCGTCGAATTCCTCTGTGAGCACTGGGAAATCTTCGCCTGGTGTCCAACGAACATGCCAGGGGTTCATAGGGAATTGACCAAGAACTCACTCAGTGTAAATCCTAAAGTAAGACCAGTGAAGTAGACGATACGTCGACTGTCTGAGCCAAGGGCAAAAGCGATTGGTATGGAAGTCAACGGACTCCTCGACGCTAACTTCATACGCGAAATCAAGGAAAGCACTTGGGTAGCAAACCCCGTGCCTGTTCCTAAAGAGGACATGGATATCCTGCGGATGTGCATGGACTTCACCTCCCTGAACAAACATTGCCCAAAGGACCACTTCCCATTGTCGCGGATCGACCAGATAATCGACTCCACCGCGGGATGCGAGCGCCTCTACTTCCTTGACGCCTACTCAGGCTACCACCAGATTCGAATGAAGGAGGCAGACCAGGAAAAACCGTCCTTCATCACTCCCTTTGGCGTCTTCTGCTACACAACAATGCCCTTCGGGCTGAAAAATGCAGGGGCCACCTATCAGTAGTGTATGGAGGCCTGCCTCAAGAACCAGCTTGGTCGCAATATTCAAGTCTACGTCGATGACATCATCATTAAAACTAAGGAGGAAACCTTGTTACTCGACGATCTCCGTGAGACCTTCGATAACCTCGACCGCTACCGGATCAAGCTGAATTCGGACAAATTCGCCTTCGGCGTACCATCTGGGCAACTGCTTGGGTACCTCATCTCCGCGAGGGGGATCGAGGCCAACCCAAAGAAAATAAATGCCATACTGTCCATGGAGAAGCCGAAGAACGTAAAAGGTGTCCAGCAGCTAGGTGGGCGAATCGTGGAGCTCAGTCGATTCATCAGTAAAATGGGCGAGAAGGTGACGCCTTTCTACGAGCTCCTTCGCAAGGCTAATAAATTCGAGTGGACAGAGGAAGCACAAGAAGCATTCGAAGACCTCAAGCGTCTATTATCCACTTCGCCGGTGATGGTCACACCTCAATAAAAGGATCCCTTGTTGTTGTACATCTCAGCCACCAACCAGGTGGTTAGTACTGTGCTCGTAGTGGAACGAGCCAAAGAAAACAAAGTCCACGGGGTACAACGCCTAGTCTACTATCTCAGCGAGGTGCTCACACCGACAAAACTGTGGTACCCGCATTATTAGAAGTTGTCATACGGCGTCTTCATGATAGCCTGGTGACTGCGCCACTACTTCTAGGAGCACCCCATCATTGTGGTGAACGACGCTCCACTAGGGCACATCCTCAACAACTCCGACTCCACCGAATGAGTCGCGCTTTGGGGATAGAACTCTCTCCACGAGACATCACATACGAGAAGCGATATGCGATCAACTCGCAAGTACTCCCAGACTTCCTCGTCCACTGGATGGAGAACCATCTCCCCGACACACCAGACATGTCCTGTCTATGGACAATGCACTTCGAAAGGATCAAAGCATCAAGAAGGAGCTGGCGCGGGCGTCATCTTGACATCTCCACAAGGTGACAAGATGAGGTATGTTCTGTGAATGCAGTTCTGCGCCTCTAACAACAAAGCTGAATACGAAGCCCTTCTCCACGGGATGCAGATGGCCAAAGCTTGTGGCGCAACGCGACTTGTTATCTACGGTGACTCTAAATTCGTCGTAAATCAAACCATGAACCAGTGTGACGCTCTGAGCGACAACATGATCGGCTATCGCGACCTCTATGACACACTCGAAGGTGACTTCGATGGCTGCGAACTACGGCACATCAGCCGCGAAAGCAATGAAGATGCAGATACACTCACCAACATTGGCTCCACCTATGCCCTGGTGCCACCTAGAGTATTCCTAGAGAAAATCTATGAATGCTCCATCAAGCCAAAGGCTCCAAAGCAGAAAGCTTGCACGTCAAAGGACTCGGGGGCTACACCACCCGACGAACCGAAGGCACTCAAGGACATGGAGCAAGATACATGACTTGAAGGCCCCATGGAGGTCATGATGATCGAGCCATCCTGGACACAACCATACATCACATACCTGCTCAGCAAAAGGTTGCCAGATGACCCGACAAATGCGCGTCATATATCACGATGATCCAAGGCTTTTGCCCTCATCAATGGCGAACTGTACAAATGCAGCATCACAGGAGTCCTTCAACGATGCATCTCCAACGGAGACGGAAGAGCCATCTTCCTCGAGATAGACGAAGGCACTTGCGGCAATCACGCCGGCAGTTGTGCCCTTGTCGCTAAAGCTTTGCGAGCTGGATTCTACTAGCCAACGGTAATGCGTGACGCCATGGACATCGTCCAAAGATGCAACGCTTGCCAACGATTTGCGGACAAACTGCATGCACCTGGCGCAGAATTAAGGCCAATACCCGTGGCCTGGCCCTTTGCACAATGGGGACTCAACATGGTCGGCAAGCTGCCGAAATCTTCACCTAGAGGGTATGTCTACCTCCTTGTCGTAGTCGACAAAATCACCAAGTGGACTGAGGCCATGCCGGTAACAAATCAATCAGGGGCCACCACCATCAAATTCTTCGATTCCATTGTCTTCCGGTTCGGGGTGCCACATAGCATCATCACGGACAACGGAATAAACTTCACCTCGAACGAGTTCCAGGATTTCTACGAAAACCTGGGAATCAACATCAGCTACGCCTTGGTGGCAGACTCTCAGACCAACGGTCAAGTCGAAAAGGCCAACAGCCTCGTCTACGACAGCATCAAGAAAAGGCTCCTCAGGCCACTCAAAAGAGCTGCTAGTTGTTGGCCCAACGAGCGACAATCAGTACTATGGAGCCTGCGCACAACTCCAAACAGCACCACAGGCTATACTCCGTTCTTCATGGTACATGGCGCCGAGGCAGTACTACCTGCAGAAGTACACTACAAAGCCCCATGGGTCGTAGCATATAGTGAAGCAGAATCAACCGTCGCACTTGAAGACTCTGTCGACCTCCTCGATGAAGCACGCGAGATAGCATCGGAGCGATCCACGATCTACCAGCAAAACCTCCACAACTACCACAGCAGAAGGCTACACCCAAGGTCCTTCATCGAAGGAGACCTGGTCCTGTGACTAAAGTAGCAAGGGCACGTCAAGCTCTAGTCCCCTTGGGAGGGACCTTATGTGATTACCAAAGTAATCCTAGGTGGCGCCTACCGCCTTAAAGACGTAGAAAGTGGAGTCACATACTCCAACCACTAGAACATCGCACAACTACGTCGTTTCTACCCCTAGATGTTTTACTTTACAAATAAGGCTATTCAGCCAGACTACTTAGCCACAAATTGTATCTCCTGATATTCTCCGAATAAATAAAGCTAAGTGCCTCAAACTTTGTGTTTCTATTTTTACTTGTAATTACAACACACGAGGGTTGCGCCACCCTTTCCACCTTGTTGCACGAATAACGCAGTAGCGTGAGTAGCTGACGTACTATGAATCAAAACCTTGGTAAAACCAACCCAGTTGCAATGCTCCTGATATGTTGACAAGGTGCTAAGATGAATATGCATTCGGCTAACGAAAAGGAACTGCATAGTACAAGATACTCGAAAAATATACAAGCTAGCAAGCTTTTACATATAAACGGGTAACACATACACTCGATTCGCGTATGCGAACTTTACAACACCTATACATCTCTGTGTAGGTTCAAAACTACTCTACTGCCGCAAAAGGAGAACATTGGTACATTCTTCGAACAACTCGACGATATCTTCGGCCGGCTGATCAACCGTCCGATGATGTGGCACCATGTTCCACGCCATCCCTTCTGGTGGGGGTGGCGGTCCATCGGCAACAGCTGCAAGATCCAAATCAGGTTGATGCAGGCGAACAAGTGCTAGCAGCCTTGGCACCCGTGACTAACTACTGACGTACGCACTCGCGAACTACGCTGGCATGGCATCCTGGAACTTCTTCAATAAAGCTAACAAGCTTAAAGGACCCGCGTCAAAGGGAAACATTGCCCGACAAATGTGCTTCAGGCACGACTGCGCCTTCTTCAAGTACATCAGCACCTGGGACACACGGTCCTGCAATGTCGCCAATGCGACTGCACGATCTCAGTCAACCCAAAAGTACCCGCTAGCTTCCAGTTGCTCCTGGGTCAAGTTGTTTAGCTGAATGGAGACTCGTTCCCTCTCCTCCTGAGGACGGCGATCACTAACAACTACAAAGGGCAGCAAAAAGCATAAGGGCGAACCGCCGCGAGTGACAAGCAAAGGAGAATAAGCTAAGGAAACTAACACTCCAATTGCTCATTCAACTGTGCCACCCCGCCCAAAAGATATTTCTCCCGTTCATTGGCCTTTTTGGCCTTCGAATTCCACACATTAGCGCTGCCACGGATAATGGGCATCTCTCGCTCCAAGTGTTTTATGCTATCATGCAATTGAGACAGTAGCGACAGCTCCTCCAACTTTGAACGTGGTTGCACCACATGTTCATCAGTGGGAGGTGTGTCAGATGAACCAGTCGAAGGACCCTATCTAGATAGAGGAAGAGATGGATAAGACCAACCATTCAAAACAATGTCAACATAATAAAAACATCGAGTTCAGCAAGTATGCAAAGGGAGCACCCCAACAGGCATGATGCAAATCAAAAAGACGTCTGGAGAAGCTAATGTATTACAATAGGTCAACAAAGAGATAGACTATATCTACGCATGAGCACTCATGGGCTTCCTCGAGTCTGTGGCAGTCTCCGACGCCACCGCCTTCTCGTTTGCAGCCTCTGACGCTATGGTTTTTGCCGTCTTCAACCGCCTCAGCTCCGCCGAATACTTGGCGAGTGTCTTAAGCAGCCGAGGCCCATATTTATGACAAGCAGTGGCAAAGGGAGCAAACACTACCTGCTGGCCATCCGTAGTGACCGGCATCACCGAGGAGACTCTGCTGGGGTTCAGATCAACACCATGAACTTGCACCATCGCGAGTCCCATGGTCGCTCCAACCACCTCTGAGCTTTTTTGAAGTCCATGGGCACGCCTCCAATGAAGGACTCCACCAAGCCATCAAAATCTTCGATCAACTTGGCCTTGGGGACCACCTCCTCTCGAAGACGCCCACGCACACCCTTGGCCTTCTCGAGTGAGTCCTTGATAGAGATGCTACAGTCTTCAAATACAGCCACCACACCGGCCAAGGTATCTGGGCAGGCTAAAGCTTGAGCGTCGAAGTCCACACTAGCAGCATCTGCAGAAGATACATATGAGCACAACAACATGCAGGCAAAGTGCATCACAAGCAAAATGACGCAGAACGCACCAGAGAGTGCCTTAGCAACAGAGAAAAGCTATTCCACGAACACTTTCTCTCTGTCGGCTGTAGCAGAACACAAGTCTTCCTCACGCTTCTTTGACTCCTCAAGAGCTTGGTGCTCCTCATCACATTTATTCTCCGTGGCGGCAAGACCCTTCTCGAGGTTGCTGATGATATGGAGGAGCTCATTGTTCTCACCTGCAAAGAATAGTAGCAAAAACTTATGTTTGGTATTTTTTGCTACAACAGCACAGATATACAAAACGCAAGCTCACCCTCAAAGGCGCAATGCTGGGTCTCTAGCAAGGCATGCTGACGGCCCATCAATGTAATCTGTTCATCAAGGCGAATAGATTCCTTCACAATAGGCTGCAAGAAGATATGCATTAGCATCAATTTAAATTTGACTGACATAGTCAAGAGAACTTACATGCTCCTCCAAGGACTCCAAAGTTTCATTATGCATAGGCGTCCGGGCAACCATCTGGTGCCCCGCAGCATGGGGGGAACTCGAAGAACTAGCACCAAAGTTGGCCGCCACCTGGGGAGAATGCGACTGCTCCACCACATCCTTTTCTTTGGAGTCAGCGACTCCAGACTCCTTCACGAAGCAGCAGTCATCGGACAATGATGATGCGGTTTTGCTGCAACATAAGCATACAAACACAACTTCAGAGAAAGAGATTTTAGGAAACAAAGACAAATTAGCAGAAGCACAAAACTTACCAATCAAAGTCATCGAGGTTGAAGAAGTCATCAGACACCTCCTTCGGCACCCTCAGCTTTTTCCGTGAAGGAGGATCCATGGCGCTCATATGCACAGCGGGAATTGGCTCCTCTACCACAGTCGAGGGACCCTCCCGCATCATCGGCGAGGATGCATCTGAATCCTTGCTTTGGGAGCACTTGCGAGTCCCGTTCCCGCTCTGAACTCGAGGGCTTCCTACTCTTCCTCAATGGGGACGGTGGAGCCCGACTCGTCCTCCTCTTCCGCTTCACGAGGGATCACTCCTTCCGGCTAGGGAGGCAACACAATGGTCACCTTCCAGTCCTTGTCCTAGAAAGAAGCAGCGTCAATATAAAGGAAAACCTAACAGGCAATCAAAAAATAAGAAGAGGTAACAAGAAGGCCACCAGGGAGGGTGACTCGTGTAGAATGGAGGCACGACTGAGTCACTAGGGAGTTTCTCCTTGGCTGTGTACTTGGTCAGCAGCCGAAACCTCTGATCTACTTCACTCGAGGAAATATTCTCTAGAGAAATGCGAGTGACATCGTCAACACCAGTCCAGTAGCACATTGGATGCGCCCTAGCCTGTAGCGGCTGCACTCGATGACGCATCCAGGTGCGAATGTGGTCTGCGCCGCCCACTTCCTTCCCCATGCGGAGCTCAAGGTCACATACATGCTTGTATAGAGCCTCAGTTTCCTCGGCTTCACCGGGCATCACCGTGTTCTTCCACGACCTCCTCCTCTTGCATTCTGCCTTTGAGTCAAAAGGAGCGAGCCTAAAGTTTTCCTCATCGACCTTCTGGTCATGGATATAGAACCACTTCTCCCTCCACCATTGGACAGATGCATTGAAGTTGATGGAGAAATATTTGACATTGGGGTCTACATGGATTCCGCAGCCTCCTTTGTTGTAGACTACCGACCCAGAAACCGACTGGCACTTTAGTTTGAAGGGTTTTTTGAAAAGGCCAAAGTGTGGCTCGATTCCGAGCCAGCACTCGCAAAGGGTGATGTAGGAAGATATATGAAGGATGGAATTGGGGGTCAGCTGATGGAGCTGGGGCCCGTAAAAGCAGAGTAACCCCCTCACAAACTTGTGGAGGGGTAGAGAAAGAACGTGAATGACAAACACGAGGAACATCACTTGTAATCCGGTGGGGGGATTGGGGATTACCTCGTCGCTGGGAATCTAGCAGTCATCCTCAGTAGCAGGAAGAGCACCATCTTGGCGCTAGTTGAAGAGCTCCGTCTCCTTGATGGTGGTTTGCCGCCACGATCCATTCGTGATGCGCGTGCCCTTCTTCTTGGCAGCTGCAGAAGACGTGCCAGCGCTCGTAGCGATGGTGCCCTTCTTCTTGGCTGCAACAGTGGCGGCCCCAGATCCAGTGATAGAAGCACCCTTCTTTTTCCCCATCTTGCGCTTGCGGTGGGAGCACAGAAAGTAGCTGGGAAAGGTTCGGAGGACGTCCAACACAGCAAGGAGGTGCGAGCAATGGAACAGCAAGGAGAAGCAATGGAGGCAGCACGCAAGGAAGAAGATGTGTTGTGGGAAAAATTACCGCACGACAATCCCTACTTAACCTCACCACAGATGCAATCCAATGGTCAGAAGTGCACCAGCCAAACGCATGACACAAATCAATGTAGACGCGTGGCAGTGCAAACAGCGAATCGTCCCTCCACTCCTCCCATTACGCACGAGAATCAAGGAGACGCAGTTAAAATCGAAGATCACGCACGCCTGGTCAAATCCAAGTCAGAAATGGGGCCCCACTTTTGTCACATCCCGTCAAAACTGCTCGTACGGGAAAATGAGGCCATCGCATCATCAGCACTAACGTCATTAACTCCATCAGGAGCATCTTCTGACTAATATAGTCCTCACTCAAGTCTTTGACTCGACCAAGCACTCGGGGGCTACTCCTAACAGGAACGCTGGCCGCGCACCCGATAAACTTCATAGACTTAAAAATATCTTGGTAATGTAATTGCACTTGAACCCTTCACTCGAGTCAATGATTCGACTATGGACTCAGGGTTACTCCCATAGGGAGCGCTGCAAGCATATTCGACTGAAACAAGCGAAAGACGTTAGCAGTTGAAAACACTCATAGTCCCTACGACTCGAGTGGGCACTTAGGGGCTACCCCCATAGGGAGCGCTGGAAGCGCACCCTATGATTTTTTTCTTTTAAATAAATGTGTGTTAACTGCATCCACACTCGAAAGCATTGGCGACTCCGCCTCATATTCTCCCTGCAAAGAGACTACGTCTCTTACGTCACCCGAATCATCTCCGCGATGACAAAATTCGGATGCCACGCTTGCAATGTGAAGATAAGACCTAAAGAAGGCCTGGCAATGCACCTGTTGTGCTCTAGCAGAAATAATCCGTGCCTATAGGTACGATAAAATAAGCCTTGATGGACGCGTCGAGTGCTCACACTTATACACTGGGATTAGACTTTATAAGACCTCCGCGGCATGAGTCGAATTACGCCAACACTTTTCCAAATTTGAGTCCAGGGACTCGAGTTTGAGTTGATTGTGTTGCTTTGTCCTAAGGCAGTTAACTGATCCTGATATATCGGATGAATAAGGCACGTATATCAACAATCCCTATGATACAAATTAGAGCACTCCAAAACATGCTCGACTGAACACTCGAAGGTTTCATAAGTCTTCACTCAAATATGCGATTCGACCGGGGCTACTGACATGGGCATACCTTACGGGTACTCAACATTAGCATATACGGTCAAGCCTATAAGAAGCCCACGACATTGCTAAAGCCCACTCAAGATTCGGGTGACCTAGGAGACTTCGACTGCTTGCAGCACACGACAAACTCAAGATAGAAGTTTAAAGGGAAAGCCGTAATATGTAACCGACTCGGCATGTTATCCCGAGACCTAGCCTATCTATATAAATGCTAGGAGGGGGCGGCGAGGAGGACAATCCGCAACCCTAGTTTCCACACCATCACCAGATTGCATCTATGCACCCCTGTAACTTTCGACTCCTCGATAATTCCAAGAGTAGACAAGCAGGAGTAGGGTCCTCTGCGAGGCCTGAACCTAGGTAAACCTTGTGTCCCCTGTGTGCTTGTTTACTAGACGATCGATGCCTCCAGTGCTCCCCACTTCTTTGAACCTAAGTCCATCTGTGATGGGCATTGATGAGTTAACCCCTCGTCAACGACTCTTATGGAGCATACTATGACTGACCAACAGTGGATAGATCTTCTCGACCACTGGTTTGATCCAAAGATTACGGTCTAGTTTGTGAAGACAGATACCATATCACATTCAAAATTCCTATTTGCACATCTATATAACTAGTCTCCTTTTGTAGATGAACGCTGAGAAAAACAAGAGAAACCATGCCGCACAACGCTTAACAAACTGAACTAGATCTCGTGCATTGGTTGGGCAGTTGAGAACAATAGATAGGATAATTAGCTTTGAATCTTGTAGAGACTTTGTCCTTCTTATATATTGATCATGTGTTCCGCCATGTTGCAGAAAGGTGCGGTAAGTCTGCAACAAAAACTCCAGGCATGCTAGACGAGCAAAAAAGAAGGGCTCAATCCCTCCGCTGAGAGTGTTATTATAAGTCTTCTGTTCGATTGATATTTTGTGATGACACACCCTCAGTGATTTATATGCGTATATCATGCATCCGATAATGAAGAAATAGACAGATGCCATGTTGGCATAGTCCTATTATTGGATGCTAGTGATAAAATTCTTATCACTGTGATTAGATATCTATGCTTTTACTACAATATATATGATGCGTAATCAGCCATGCCAACTTGTAAGATTTGTTCATAGACAGGTTAAATGTGTTGTCTGCATGTTTCTATGTATTAGCTTTTCTTATCTCACCCATGTCTACGAACTGATAACCTTCTAGATTAAATTGAATGAGGAGATGGCAAAACCTAGGAAAGATGGTCTGGAACAAACCCAAGAAGAATGTCTAGAAACATTTAAAATGGTACTAAAAGGCGATGGTCATCGTAAAAGCACGTTCCTGTGTAATGCTGGGTTGTCGTAGTGCAAGTCCAAGGCCAAGTCCAAGTCGGCGTATTTGTCTAGTCAGGAAGAAATTGTAGCACTACGGGCTAAACAGGAAGTGCATAGACGAGCAATTGATGATATGAGACAGAAAGCATTAGCAAGTGATGCAGAGTTGAAGATGTTACGAGATCAGCAGAATTCTCGACAGCCCATAGATGAAGAGACTCTTCTAAATTCAAGAGGAACCCTGACAATGATGGGTGAGTGCAATGGTCATGTGAAATGGTTCCTCTTTATTTGGGGCCATGTAACAAAAACAGAGGGAGTATTTGTTTCACATCATGCTTTTATTTGTTTACTATATGTTCCATGCACAAAAATCTTGTGCCTGAACCTCACTCTCTCAGCCTTGGATTCATGAACCTCACAAAGGATTTTTCTTCTTTGGACAACCACCAAATTCAAAATCTCAGTCCATCGACAATCCTACCGCCTACCCCGTTTGACTCGGAGATTATGTATCCAATTTCTTTACCAATATGGTCAGTGTTTTGATGATCAGTTGATGTGACTCTCAGCCTTAAATTCGTATCGAAGGAGTACAATTAACGACATTAAAAAATCTCAGTTGAGCTACAAAACCTACAGCCAAACCTGTTTGAATCGGAGTTATTCAATTTTCATTATGGATGATAAGTTAATGTCACTCTCGTCCTTTAATTCCTGAATAAGGAGTACACCTTTTATCCAAATATTGCTTGGACGCTAGCCAAATTCAAAATATCAGTCTACACAATTATTATGCTCATGGATGATTAATTAATATGACTCCCGGACTTGAATTCCTGGATAGATAGTGTATGGTCTACTAGCTTTTTCTATTATTATCGTTGGTAGCCAAATTCAAAATCTCAATCGAGCGGAAAAATCACACACCGACCTTGAAGCATTTCCTGCCCCATCGTTTCAAAAACATTGTGGCAAAATCTCCCATCGGGGAGTACCATTTTTATGTTATTATTATTTGGCCGGTAGCCAAATTCAAAATCTCTATTGAGCGGCAAAATCAAACACCGACTTTGAAGCATTTCCTGCCCCACCATTTCAAAAACTTTGAGGCCAAATCTCCCAGCGGGGAGTACCACTTTTCTATTAATTACTATTTGGCTGGTAGCCAAATTCAAAATCATTGTCGAGCGGCAAAATCAAACACCGTCTTGGAAGCATTTCCTGCCCCACCGTTTCAAAAAGTTTATCCCACCAGGGAGTACCACTTTTCTATTAATTATTATTTGGTCGGTAGCCAAATTCAAAATCTCTGTCGAGCGGCAAAATCAAACAGTGACTTTGAACCATTTCTTGCCTCATTGTTTTAAAAACTTTGAGGCCAAATCTCCCACCGGGGAGTACCATTTTTCTATTATTATTAGTTGGCCGGTAGCCAAATGAAAATCTCGGTCGAGCGGCAAAATCACACACCAACCTTCAAGCATTTCCCGCCCCATCGTTTCAAAAACTTTGAGGCCAAATCTCCCACTAGGGAGTACCATTTTTCTATTATTATTATCTGGCCGGTAGTCAAATACAAAATCTCTGTCGAGCGGCAAAATAAAACACCGACCTTGAAGCATTTCTAGCCCCACCGTTTCAAAAACTTTGAGGCCAAATCTCCCACACGGGAGTACCATTTTTCTATTATTATTATTTGGCCGGTAGCCAAATTCAAAATCTTTGTCAAGAGGCAAAATCACACACCGACCTTGAAGTATTTCCCGCCCCAACATTTCAAATACTTTGAGGGAAAATCACCCACCGGGGATTAATATTTTTCTATTATTATTATTTGGCCAGTAGCCAAATTCAAAATCTCTATCAACCATAAAATCACACATCGAGTTTGAAGGGTACCCCTCCGTTTCAAAAACTTTTGAATTTAAAATTCCCATTCTACACATTTTTTGGTGCCCTATGGGCACGGTAAAGTCGGTAGCTTGGGGGCACGATCGTAATTATTTTTCTATTCACCTTCATAGTCCCAATTCACGCAGTTTTTCCCGCTGGCGCTCCCAAAATCCTAGGCTTCTCTCCCACACCCTCCCCTCCATGACCACCGCGCGCACTAGCCAGCGGAAATTCCACAGCGGCCGGAGCCGCTTGAGCTGCGGTCTAGTGCACCGCTGCGGAGCCGCTTCCCATCGGATCTAATTCACCGGGTCTCTCTACCACTCCACCGAAGCTGTGGTCTCGCTGACCGCGCCTATGGTGTCATCGACCGCCCACTCTCTGCTTCCCCGCTGCCGAAAGCTACCCAACCATACCGGAGCCACTTCACCGTTGTCCAGCAAATGGGATCTAGTTCAACGAGTTCCATGTCCACCGCTCCAGACTAGCTGCACGGCTGTCGCTGTTGACTACACCGGCATCGACGGCCTAAGATCTTCTTCCCCGACGCCAATAGCTACCGCAACCGCAGCACCTCGGTGACCTAGACGTCACTCGCACGGTACCGACTATTCTTAGACGCCTCTCCGAACAAGGTAACCATATCTCCAACCCATTTTCGTTTTGTCAGTGGTATAGTAGATTCAAGCCTGTCGCAGTGAACTGCATTTTTGTAATCGTGCTACTACATACAAGTCACTAGACACGCATGTTCTTCGTGCTAGTACATACAAGCTCATTAGACATGTTGGTTTGCATTCGCTGCTCTACAAATTTCAAGTCATGCACATGTATATTATTTTGTTATGAACATGTTCTTAGTTGGTCCGTACACCAATAATTGCCTTCTATTGTGTAGTTCTTGCAAAATGTAATGTCAGTGGAAAATATTAGTGTGGATTCCCTGCTCCAAAGTTACTAAATCTATCTAGTTATTCCTGAGCTATGTTCTTGCTATTATTTCCTCCCTGGCATCGTTCTTCTATCCTATAGTACCCGTTCAAACTCTTTGTACTAGTTTGATTATAATTTTTTTGTTTTCATCTGGTTCTTCAAAAGCTACAACATTGACTGTTTTCTTTTTATTTGCGTAGACCTCAAAAAGGGAACACTAAACATGTTGGTTTGCACAGCCTATAGGTTCACAAGCGATGTCATTATATATTTTCTGTATCTAGTGCTAGTTTGTCCTAATCAACGGCATAATTATTCTTTACTGTATAGTTCATTCCTTTTTTCCATTCCTGCTTGACAAGTTTTGGTATGATGCGGTTATAATTTCGATATGGTTCATTCTTAGCTAGGACAGTAACTACATGCCATTGTGTATCTCACTGCAAATTCCGAGTCACCAAACGTCTCTTCCATTCCAGGAGATACCACTGCTTTCATATATATTTGCTAAAATGACCTGGCTAGTTTATATTTGCTAAAATTCTAAGAAACACTTTGTTTGATAGCCCATTTCATTGTAGGCACACTTGTCTAATGCTTGTTTGTCCTATTCTACAGGTTCACAAGCCCCGCCATTATATCTCGTATCTAGTTTTGGTTCGTCCTAAGGAACAACGTAACTATCCTCTACTATATAGTTCACTCGTGGTTTGCATTCCTGCTCTACAAGTTCATATTATGCAGTTATAATTTCTATCTGGTTCATTCTTAGCTATGAGTAGTTTGTCCTGTTTGCTGTATTAACTTGTTATTACTTAGTTTCAGACTGCAATTATTGTTATTTCCACCAAAGAGGGGGCTGCAAGATCATGTCTTAAGGTGGTTTTCCAATGTAGCTGTTCCACTCAAAGGGAGATGTAGTTGATGGATTGAGAGCAAATTGAGGATAATGCTATCAACTTGATTGTCAACTAGAAATGCTGAATTTTGTTTCCCTTGTGTTATATTATGTAATATTTTTAAGAAGTTTGCAACTGATGTAATATATAGATAACTCGCATAGGCATGTAGGCATTTAGTTGATGTCGTCCACGCATCGTGGTAGGCGGTACCATAATTGCGCCAGCCAGGTCAATCAGGTAAGAGTATAGGGCTTTGTTATTTTCCCTTCTTGTATGGGCCTACCATGAATAGTAAAATATGCTCGCTAATTATACTCCTTTTGTGATATTTGCATGGGGTTCACAAAGACGAAAATGTAGATGTCCGTGAATGTAATGGGCCTACCCTTAGGTGGCAAGTAGTAACATGAATGGTTCCGTAGCAGATAACAAAAAAATTCTAACTAAGCGAACTCTAATACCAGGATCTATACTATGTAGACATAAGTAACAGAAGAGAGAGACGGTATTCGTACCTTTGAAGACCGAGGCATGCCTTACGCATGAAGGCGTATATTGATGAAGACGAGCAACACCTCAAGTGTGGCGCCTCCGAAGTTCGTCTCACGTCTGGTGTAGGTGACGTCTCCCGGAATCCGATCCAGCCGAGCAGTGGAAGAAGTAGATGCCAGATTGATGATCACACGACGGTGGTGTGAAGGTGGAGAACTCACAACCACGAGGTCCTCTCCAATATTTTGGAGAAGTCCTCAATGGATGAGAGAGAGAATGGGAGATTGGGATGATTCCAAAGGGGGAGGGGAGACCCCTATATATAGTGGGAGGGGGCGCACCACCCAGGGGCCAGGCGGTGTGGGACTAATCCCCACACCCACCAGCCAACTAGGGGCAGCCACCGGTCCTAGGTGGGCGCCACTAGGGCGGCCCACTAAGCCCAGGCCGGCTGGCCCCCTTCTCCCTAGGTGCCTTGCCTCTTGGGCCTCCCCTTCAGGTGAGGCCCATTAGCATTAGGCTGCCTTTAATAATCAAATAAAATATATATTTAATATTAATTCTCCAATTAACTTTCAAATACACATATTATCTTATTCCTTCACTCCAGAACACCTTTCGGACCCCTTCCGATCTTCATCGGATGTTACCCGAAACTATTCTGGTTTCTCTTTCTCTATTTCTCCTATGATACCTCATCTACCCTGAGCATCCCCATCCTTAAGCGTGACATCCTTGTCACATCCCAAGGTTTTCCAAATCTTGTAATGTGAAAAATAAAATAACAAAATAAATTTTTTGTTGAAAATCAGGGTGAAAAGAAACTTTTGTTTCTAAAAGGAGATTTAAAATCCCATCTTGAACAAACTTTGGCTAAAGTTTGAATTCAGCAAAAATCCAAATCAAGGGAAATGCATTCCTCAATGAATGTATCTGGAAATTTGAACACTTGGAACATAAATCCAAATCCCTAAACCCTAATGGAAGGAAATCGTTTCCAAAGTATCTCCAAATCTATGGATTTGATCCATACCAAATTTGACCAACAAATATTCTCAAAGGATCAAGAAAAGACCATAGAAGTTGGTTTCACTCAAATTGGAACCATAGACAAAATCTTGTGAATATAATAAGATAAGGAAACTGAATTTCCAAAGCCAATAAAGCCCATACCAATTGGTGAATAAATATAATCCTAAAGGGATTAAAAAGATAAACATTTAATAAAGGAAAAATAAATTGTTTTGGAAATACTATTTGGATCTTTTAATAAAAGACTTTGTTTTCAAATAAAAAGGTGAGCCAAATTAATTTTGGCCAAACTTTTGTAATAAAATATTTTGTTTTGATAAAATGAGTAAAAGTTTATTTAAATAAAATAATAAGGATTTAAATATCCAATTTTATTTAAGTAAAGGCTTTTCCCATTTTAAATGAACACCAAGTATTTTATTACTACTTTGAAATCTTTTATTAAAAGGTTTTGCTTTGATTAAAATGAGTAAAGGATTATTTAAATAAAATAATAAGGGTTTAAATATCCAATTTTATTTAAGTAAAGGCTTTCCCATTTTAATTAAAACACCAAAACTTATTTATTTATTTAAATAAATTTCCAAGTATTCTTTTATTTTTCAAATAAAACCCTCTGGTTTGGTTTTGAAAATAATTGGATTTCAAATGGAGATTTTATTAAATAAATCAAAACCCTATTTTATTAAATAAAGATCCATTTTATTTAATTATTAAATGGATCCTAAAATAAATAAAATTATTATTTTATTTTGAGATTTGGAATATGTTGAAAAACAGAACCAAATTCAAAGTACAAAGTTGAGTGATTGATTGAATTTGTTTGAATGCTTGAATAATTGTTTGAAATTCAAAACAGAAAATAGAATTAGAAAAGGAAAAATGTTCAGGCAGAAAAAAATAGAGCAGCCCACCTTTTGGCCCAAACAGCCCAACAGCAGCCCACCTAGCCCACCTGTTCTCCCCCGAAGCGTTTCTTTTCGCACTCAGGAACTTACCCGCGAGGACAATGATGACTGGACCCCGTTCCCTTCCCCTTTCCCACTGACCGCTGGACCCCCTTTCCACTGTTCTCCTTCCCCACCCCGCGACCAGTTCTTCCTCCTCTCGTCGCCGTTGCAGGCTTTGATTTCTCCGGCTTAATTCGTCATAACGCCGAGCCTTTACCTCGCCTTGATCACGCAGTTTGAAACGCCTGTGTCTCCTCTATAATTTCCCCCTGACACCCCGCGCTGGCACGCCTTAGACCGCCCCCAATTTCTCCCCGAGCCGCTCTGTCTCTGACGAACTCCCTCCACGATTCCGGCAGCCCCTCGCCGCCCCTTGCCTCCTCGACCATGCTCTCGTGATCCCCACCTCCTGGCGATCATCCCCGTAGCGCCAGCTTGCCCCCGAGCGACCCAGAGCGTCGACAACCACCTCGACCGAGCGCCACCACAGTCTGCTTCAACTCCGGCGAGCAGTAGCCGACAAACCAGCGCGCCCCTTTCCTTCTGGTAAGATCTTTCACAACCTAGACAACCTTGCACACCCTCCTGACAAGTTTACTTGATCAAATGCGACACAGACGCTCGCCTTCGACCACGACCATGCGTACCCGTGCCAGAGGGCAACTCCGGCGAGAGATTGCCAACCCGTCCGTGCGCCCCCTGCCTTCCCATCAGCACGTTGAGCTTCCCCGGGCGTCTGCGAACTCGGTGAGCCTCCCCTTTTCCTCTCTCGCTTCCTGTATCGCCGGCACCGTCATCGACCGACCGCTCCGCCACCAGACGCCGCCGCCAGCGCCGCTGCTTTTTGGCCAAGCGATAGGAACCGTAGGATGCAGATCCACCGGCTTGGATAGAATGACTAACCGAAGGGGTAAGGATGAACCTGTGCCGCACGATCCACTTTAGATCTAACGTTCCACGTTGCCGATCCGGCCGAACCGGTACGGGCGAATTAAAACACGCCGCGTGTCGCCTGTTAGGTTTAAAACAGAAATTGAAAACAGAAACTTTTGCAAACTTCAAACCCTTGTATCTTTGGATCCACACGTCCAAATTTTACAAATTTGATGTCGTTGGATTCAGCAAGACAAGCCCTAACCAACCCTGCCCTTAGTTTAGCAAATAGTATCTATTAGCTTGTTTGATTTTGCAGATTCTTTTGTGTGCTTGCTAACATTAGAAAAATTGTTTAAAAATGTTTTTAAGGTTAAAACCCTTGTAAATTGGTTTGTTGTGACCTTACTGACCCTAGGAACCAACCCAAGTGTTGGAAAATGTTTTTGGAAAAGAATAGAATGGATTAATTAGTTAGTCCAATTCTAGCTAACTAAAAACTATAGTTTTGGTTATGAAAATGTTTTGGTAAAGAAAACTTTGGGAATTAGTTTAGACCAAACCTACTGACCCAAAACACCAAGTTTTGCAACAGCAACTCATTTGGTGAAACAAAATAAGGAATCTTTGATTTAAAAACCATTTCTAGTCAAATAGAAATGTGGTTTTTATCAAAAATGATTTTGAAGGAAAACCTTTGGAAAATGATTTGTTTTAAACCCACTAACCCCAAACCCCAAGTTTGTGATTTGAAAACATACTTGGTGAACCCTATAGGCTAATGCCTTAGTGAAACCCTCTTGCTAAAAACTTTGCCACTTTGGTAAATGACCAATTTGGATCTTACAAAGTTTAGGAATCTAGTAGAGACCCCTTTGCAAATGACTTTGCCATTTTGGTAAATGACCAATTTGGAACTTACAAAGTTTAGAAGCCTAGTGGAGACCATCCTTACAATAGAACCAACCTTTGCATGCTTATGCATGACTTAGATCCCATTACTTTGTGTGTAAGAGATTGTTTGTTTGACTTTGGTTTGGAATGTGAATTGAATTGTGTTTGCTTGATTGACTTGTAGTGAAGTGTGAGACTAGCAAGACCAAGGAGTGAACCTATACCCTCTACCAAGAAGGCAAGTGATGCTTCATATCTTTTGTCCCATTACTTTCACTATGCATTAGTGTTTTTGCTAAGTAGGACTTGCATGGATTTTTGCTAAGTATAACTATGCTATGGGAAAACCTAGTAGATGAAGCCATAGTAGAAATTTCCTAAGTTATGATTCCTATTACTATCATGCTTAGCCTAGCTACTAGAAAACAAGGGTGGTTTATATATTCACACTATGGAAAAATTTCTAAGTCTGAGGACTTGTGTTTTTTATTCAACAAAAACAACTAAATTAATGAATCACCTGGGTGGAAATGGAAGGAATGGTTTATGTTGAGTGGTTACTCAGGGCCCATTACAATGGACTACCCTGGTGTATCACACTTGTGGATGGCCACCCAGGAACAAAGAGATTTGAGATGTCAAATGTTGAGAAGCTTCAAGTGCAACCACTTGGCAATATGGGCTCTGCCATGATCTTAGGTTGCTAGAACTTAGTCTTTTGGACAGTTGGTGGTAGAGGGAATGATAGGTTGGAACGCGTCCATTTGACTAAGGAAAGGCTTCTGAAGGATCTTGTCTTGGGAAACCAAGTCTTGTGGGGAAAGTGCACCACCTCTGCAGAGTGTAAAACCTAAGTACTTAGCCATGTCCCTGGTAAAGGACAATTTGAGCATCAAGACATGGAAGCAATCAAGAATCTCATCACTCCAATTTCTAAATAAAACTTGTGGGTGAACAAGGGTTAAAAGGATCTTCAGTCTTTGATTGGTAGATGCCCTGAGTGGATCTTCAGTCTTTGATTGGTAGATACCTTGGGTGTTTTGCCAAGCAAATCTTCAGTCTTTGATTGGTAGATGCCCTGAGTGGATCTTCAGTCTTTGATTGGTAGATGTCTTGGAAAGTTTTTGCCAAACAAAACTTAGTATTTTCAAAATGATAGGAAAAATCTATTTTGAGCAAAGCAAGCCTCAACTCCACCTAGCCAAAATGCATATAGATGATAGATTCCACTATACTACCAAAGTATCACTTGCCAATACTATTCCAAAGTATTGACCCTCTGTGGCTGTAACTTGTAATGTTGCAGGTTTGATTGATTTTAGTGAAGATTGATTGATTAGGATTACAAAGTCTACAACCAACATGCACTGTGGCACTTGAAGATGAAGGACCCATGACTATAGTTATTCCGCTGCAATGTAATGTAATTAGCCAATGAGCTAAGTTTGATGTAATAAAACTATTTTATTCCTGGTTATAAAGTTGTATTATGACCTTTGTTTCTTGATATTACATCTAAACTGTGGATGCTAGCTATTGATCCAGGGACTAGCATTGTAAACACAGGGGACCCTACCTTATTAAAGGCAGGGGATGTTACAATCCTTCGGTTTAGAAACACTCCGAACATGATTTATACTACTCTCACATGAATGATCAATAGAGGGACCTGGATGGCCATGTGATCCCCGTGTGTTTCACGAATATAATCACTCGAACCGTGAAATAGTCGTTTCCTGTTCCCTTTGTCATTTGATACCTAATTCATCCGACACTTGATCTTCGATATCCCCATACCTTAGTTTGGTCTCGTTACCGATGAACTTGTTTACTCGTTCCCATGTCGTTGCATTTCGTGACCAGGTCACATGCTTGCAAGCTTCATTAATGCAATGTCACCGAGATGGCCACATGTATCTATTCGTTACATGGATTTGACAAATCCTGGTCTTAATATGTACTCCTCTAGGCGTCCCTTTGGAAAACCTGAGTGGCACCTTTTTGATCACCCTTTTACGAGATGATACTTGATAACCATCAAAGCTTCCTCCAGAACGGTGATTTGCATTACCTCAGAGTCAAAGGATAAGGTCGCGAGGTTTTTCTGTGTTTATCATCAATGCTGAACTTTGTAATTAGTTCTCATTAAGATAAAAAAATCAGATGTTTGTATATCACATCATTCACCTAATGACATGACCACATTGTCAATTGGCATAAATGGCCATGATCTTGAAACCCAAATCATCCTCATGACCAATGAGCTAGTTCGCTAGAGGTAACTAGAGACACAGTTTGTTTACATACCACACGTGTATTAACGTTTCATATTAACACAGTTATAGCACAGTATGAAACGTATTATGAACATATAGGATATATATCAAACAATAAACTTTATTATTTGCCTCTAGGGCATAACTCCTTCAGTCTTCCACTTGCACTAGAGTACAAATAAAACTAGTTTACAATTGGTAGGAACCTAACACCAATGGAATCTCGGTGTTGTTCGTGTTGGACTTGTAGAAGAGCTTTAGTCAAAGGATCTGCCACATTCAGATATGTGTGTACTTTGCAAATCTTGATTTCACCTTCGTCAACATTCTTCCAGATGACGTGAAACCTAAGCTTGATGTGTTTAGCTGTGGAATGAGTCCTCAGTTCCTTTGTGTTTGCAATAGCTCCTGTGTTGTCACAATAGATTGTCATGGGATCTTGCACACTTGGAATGACTCCTAGTTCGATGATGAAATTCCTTAGCCAAACAGCTTCATTCGCCGCATCAGTTGCATCAATGTATTCAGACTCCATTGAACATGCTACCACCATCGGCTGCTTCTTGCTCTTCCAGCTTACCTCCCCACCATTCAATGTGAACACAAATCCTGTATGTGACTTCGAGTCATCATGATCTGAGTTCCAGCTTGCATCCATGCAACCCGTTACATTTAGAGCTTCATCACTTCCTCCATAGATTAGGAACATATCATTTGTACTTTTGAGATACTTTAGGACATTTTTTACAGCTGTCTAGTGATGTGGTCCTGGATTACTTTGGTATTAGCTCGTCAAACTAAGAGCCAATGCCACATCAGGTCGAGTACTTAACATTGCATACATGATAGATCCTATGGCTAAAGCATAGGGGACGTAAGACATTGATACATTGCAAATGTATCTATAATTTTTTATGTTCCATGCTTGGTTCTATCCACTTTCTTGTGTTTTGTCCACACATTGGAGTACTTTTCTTATGATTTCTTGGACTAACCTATTAACAAGAGCCACAGTGCCAGCTGCCTGTTTTCTGCTGTTTTTGGTTCCAGGAAAGTCAGAAAATGAATATTCTCGGAATTGGACGGGACAAAAGCCAAAGTGACTATTTTTCCAGAAGTCATCAGATGCCAGAATACGAGACGGAGAGGGGCCAGAGGGCGGCCACACCACCTGGCCGCGCGGCCAGGCTTGGCCCGCGCCAGGGGGTGGTGTGGTGGCCCCTCGCACCCCCTCGGCCTCCCCTTCCGACTATAAGATGCCCTAGGGACAGAAAACCTAAGAGCCTGGTCAAAAATCCACGAAAGAGTCTGTAGCCGCCGTCATCTCCATCCCTAGATCGGGAGGGATCTGAAGCTCTTCCCGGTACCCTGCCGGAGAGGGGAATTCACCCTACATGCCTTCTTCATCACCATGCAAGCCTCCGGTGTGATGCGTGAGTAGTTCATCCTTGGACTACGGATCCATGTAGTAGCTAGATGGCTGGTTCTCCTCCTTTGTGCTTTCATGTTTAGATCTTGTGAGATCCGTTCATGATCAAGATCATCTATTTGTAATTCTGCATGTTGTGTTTGCGGGGATCCGATGGATATTGAGATGCTATTTCAGATTGATTATTGATTCTATCATGTCTTTGTTATTTGTGACCGTGCATGCTTTCCGTTGTTAGTAGCTATCTTGGCCAAGTAGATGCTAGCAACTCCAAGAGTTAGTATTTATGCTCGATAGTGCGTTCATGCCTCTGGTAATCTGGGGAAGTGACAGAAATCTCTAAGGTACTAGATGTGCTGTTGCTACTAGGGAGAAAACAAAAATCCTTTGTTCATAGAACAATCATATTGTTTACTTTACACGCAGTTCGTAAAGCAATAATCTATTGATTGCAACTTAATACTGGAGAGGGTTCGGATGATAACCTGAAGGTGGATTATTAGTCATAGCTGCAGTTGGATGGAGGTCTATGTATAATGTTGTAATGCCCAATCAAGTCTCAAAGGAGTCAAGATGATTAGTATATGCATGTATTGCTTTCTCGATGTTTGTCAATTGCCCCGATGTAATTTGTTTACCCAACATGTTATCTATCTAAGGAGAGACACCTCTAGTGAACTATGGATCCCGGTCCTTGTCTTTTACATACAATCTACAATCTTTTACTGCTTTGTGCTTACTTTCTGCAAACCTTTACTTCTTTCCATTCGATACGTTTAATCCTTTGTTTTCAGCAAAACACGGTGAGATTGACAACCTCATCGCAAGTTGGGGACAAAGTTCGTGCAGGTCTCCACATTGCTACTAGCACCGGTAGTGCGCCCTGCCAAGGCTCAGCTAGTAACACCTTTGGGGTGTTTCCTTGCTCCTACTAGTTCGATTAAACCTTGGTTTCATAACTGAGGGAAACTTGCTGATGTGCTCATCATACCTTCCTCTTGGGGTTCCCAACGAGCTCTACATCAACCACGCTCCAACATTTTTCTGGCGCCATACACAGAGCCATCAAGCATTTTGCTGGCGCCGTTGCCTGGGAGTTAAGGACATCTTCACAAGGGGAGTCCCTCATAACCAATCTCTTTACTTTGATTTTTGTTTTGCTTAGTTTCTTTTTGTTTTGTTTGCTTGTTTTGTTATCAAAAACACACAAAAATTAGTTCCTATCTTAAGTTGCCACCATGTCTAGCCTTGCTCTAGTCACTATGTCACCTGAGGAAATGATTTTCACTTTTAAACAAGGAATTGAGGAAAGTTTTAAGGAAGCTTGGTCTAGAATCTCTGATCTACATGAAAAAACTGAGCCTAAAATGACTCAAAGCTTGTTCCTTAGCAGTTTTTACCTTGCGATTGCTCTTTGCTATAGATATGCTTTAGGTGCTGTTGTGGGAGGTGATTTCCTCTAATGTAATGAGGATGATGCTATAAATGCTATAAATAAATTGATCCTCACTTACAACTTGCCTAGTCAAACTGATATTTCTTTTGCAAGAATATTTGCTAGATTGAACACTCTTGAGACTAGCACTACTAGCTTAAAAGATTGCTATAATATGCTTAGGAAGTATCATAATTATGTTCCAATAAATTCTGAACCATCAAAGTGGCTCCCTACTGTAAATATTGAGATAAACACTGAAACTTTTCAAGCTCGCTGTGATATCATGTCTGAATTTTGTCTTATGCCCAAAGATATTTATAAATCTCTGAATACTTGGGGGCTTAATAAAGGAGGAAAAGAAATATCTCTTGCTAATAATACTACCATATTACCTCTTGGAATATCTGAAGGAGTGTTTACAAAGATCCTTGGGAAAATGATTTCTACTGATTATCTTGTTACTGAATGTGCAGGAAAAGGACAAATTACACTTGGGAGGTCCCTATTAGAACTCCTTGGAGCAATAATAGATGTAGGAAAGGGGACCATGCACCTTAATTCTCCACCAAACAATCATATTTTCCCCAAGGTTAAGAATAAAAGTAAGAGAGGTAAGGGCAAGAAATTTGGTTTTAATGCTTCTTCGAACACTTGATCCTTTTTCTTGCTTCTTATGCCTAACTTAAAGGCGTTAAAGAAAAGTACTTATTGGGAGATAACCCAAAAGTTTTAGATGAGTCTTGGAAGTTATTAACTCTGTAATAATCTCTCCTTATCCTTTTTATTTGCTTTTTGTGCCAAGAGTAACCTCTAATGAGAGAGAAGTAATGATTGGGAAAGTTGCTGTCCCGAAACAGATTTTTGTGCTTCACCGTAAAAAATTGTGTAAAATATCAGAACGTCTTTTTGAGGAGTGCATTTTTGTGCTTCTGCCACAGGTTATTATATAACTTTCGTTAGTTCAACACTTTTTGATTTGAGTAACATAAGGTCTTTGAAAAAATTCGTCTTTACCTGCTGGTCTGTTTTGACAGATTTCTGCCATATTCTGTATTGCTTCTTGTTGGTTCCTTTTTGAGTTCTTTTGGGGAATTGAGCTTTTTGAGGGAAGTGCTTCAGTAGATAGTGTTCTAATGGAAGTTTATTTGGTGTTATAACTGAACCTTAAGACTTATTTATCTTGAGTGCACTAATGTTGCTAATAAAGATTGTGTGAAGTTTTGTATGAAGGAAAAATTTCAGGCGTATGGAAGGAATGAGTAATGAGATGAAGGATGGACTAAAGCTCAAGCTTGGGGATGCCACGCGTGTCACCCCAAGAAATATCCAATAAGTACAAGCGTCAAAGCTTGGGAATGCCCAAGGCATCCCATTCTTCATCAATAAAAATCCTAGGTTTCTTCCAAACGCTTCATTTTTATTGTTTCATGCACAGTTGTGTTGTTCTTGGAGCGTCTTCTTTTTCGTTTTCGTTTTGGTTTTTCATTTTCTTTTGCTTGCTTAGTTTTCTTAATAAATTTGTTGGACCCCCTCTTTCATACAATTGTTTGCAAATAGTTTGGTTTGGTTTGGAAAAGAGTAGGAAAGTTCATGCTTATGTGGTAAAAAGAGCTCGTTTTTGACTGTGGCCTATGCTCTATCATGCCATGCTTGATATTGTTTTGGCTTTATGCTTAGTATTCTTTGCTGTATCATGACTTGTTATAAACAATTGAGATTTCTTAATGTGCCTTGGATGAATCATGCGTTGTTTTAGCATATTAAAGCATAGTATAGTGGTATTCTCCTTTGATGCTTTATTTGGGTTGACTTGGCGCATGCTCACACCATGTTATGACTATCTCAAGTCACCATAGCCTTTATGATCCTTTAGTTTTCAACTTGTAGTATCACTTTATGCTTTTATCAATGATGTTTTGTCGCTCTACATGATTATGGCCATTATTGCTCTCTTAGTTTGTCGCTCCCAGTCTTTTCCTAGCCTCCACAACCAAGTATGAGTTACACTAATGCATACAACTCCCTAAACCAAGTTATTCCAAAGAGTCCACCATACCTACCTACTAGCTTATGCTATTCCAAGTATATTCATGCTTTTGTTTACCTTCCAAATTAAACTCGTTATGAGAAAACTAGTGATTAAAGCTCTCACCAACTTGATGGCACACTTTACTTTTCTTGCCCTTTGTGTCGTCTATGTTGTATATGCTTGCACTTATTTGTTGGGAATTAGCAGAACCATGCTTTCATGGGGAACGCTTTCAACATTGCACTTGGTACTTGTACCTAGTTGATATCATGCTCTTTTGTATATGGATGTCGTCGGTGTGAAATGAAAGGGGAGCTTGTAAGTCCATGGAGTTATGTATATGTGTTAGAGAAACGCCTAGGCCACTGGTCTAATCCATGCTGACATGGTGGAAACCTGCATCGTAACCATAATGAGCTGTCTATGAAGCATTCTTCTTATAAAAAAAGAGTCCTATATTGAGAAAAGGAGAAATAGAAAAAAAAGAGATATTGTGAAAAGAGGAAAGAGAGAAAAAAGCACCATATTCCCATGGTAAATAAGAAGATTGCTGAGATGCTTGTTGTCTGCTTGCCTTGTTATTTTGATATGGGGATTCTTCCGTATCATCGGGCAAGGGGTACCCTGTTGGCGGTTCTCTATGATACACATGTACTTACAATGACAAGAACTTACCGGTGACTAAACTTGAGTAGCATGAGGAGCGGCCCTCGTATACAAGGTACATGAGATTTCTAACATATACTTCGTTAAGCATGTACACCATAGTTTGTTCACTTTAACCTTAATCACTTCAAGATGCTTATGATAGGGGCAATGAGAGCTGAAAGCTATAAGTACCATAATTTTTGGAAGCTCTTTATGAGACTTGAATTCCTGCTTCCTTTTATAAAAAGGCCTTTTTTCCACCATTATATTGAGTCTCCACCTTCTATCTTTATGCACCTACTTTGAGAGCATAGTGGCCATTCTTAGTTCTATGTGCATTGTCCCAAGACTAGTTGATTGATGCATATCTTGATATTGCTTGTTTAAAACTATTGTATCTAGTCACTCTTATGAACTTTGAAGGTGTCCTTTGAATTTATATTTGCTACTCTATTGAGGGACAAGCTGAATGCTATTATGCTATGTTTTCTTTATGTGAAACAAACAAACATCTTGCAAAGCATTATTATTCATGAATCTTTTGTTTGTGCATTTTCATGTTGCATCATAGTTTCTTTGTCTTATTGCTAGAACCTTGTCTTTCATGTTATGATTGAAGTACTATGATCCCAGCTTTGAATTTTTTACAAATACTTTGATCAAGTCTTTGATGGTGCATGTCACCTCCAAAATTATTCTTTCTTTTTATCACTTACCTACTCGAGGACGAGCAGGAGTTAATCTTGGGGATGTTGATACATTGCAAATGTATCTATAATTTTTGATGTTCCATGCTTGGTTCTATCCACTTTCTTGTGTTTTGTCCACACTTTGGAGTACTTTTCATATGATTTCTTGGACTAACCTATTAACAAGAGCCACAGTGCCAGCTGCCTGTTTTCTGCTGTTTTTGGTTTCAGGAAAGTCAGAAAATGAATATTCTCGGAATTGGACGGGACAAAAGCCAAAGTGCCTATTTTTCCGGAAGTCATCAGATGCCAGAATACGAGACGGAGAGGGGCCAGAGGGCGGCCACACCACCTAGCCCCGCGGCCAGGCTTGGCCCGCGCCAGGGGGTGGTGTGGTGGCCCTTGGCACCCCTCGGCCTCCCCTTCTGACTATAAGATGCCCTCGGGACAGAAACCTTAAGGGCCCGATCAAAAATCCACGAAAGAGTTTGTAGCCGCCGTCATCTCCATCCCTAGATTGGGAGGATCAAGCTCTTCGGCACCACCGAGAAGGGATTCACCTGAGGCCTTCTTCATCACCATGCAAGCCTCCGTGTGATGCGTGAGTAGTTCATCCTTGACAGATCCATGTAGTAGCTAGATGGCTGGTTATCCTCCTTTGTGCTTTCATGTTTAGATCTTGTGAGTCTGCTCATGATCAAGATCATCTATTTGTAATTCTGCATGTTGTGTTTGCGGGGATCCGATGGATATTGAGATGCTACTTCAGATTGATTATTGATTCTATCATGTCTTTGTTATTTGTGATCTTGCATGCTTTCCGTTGTTAGTAGCTATCTTGGCCAAGTAGATGCTAGCAACTCCAAGAGTTAGTATTTATGCTCGATAGTGGGTTCATGCCTCTGGTAACTGGGAAGTGATGAAATCTCTAAGGTACTAGATGTGCTGTTGCTACTAGGGAGAAAACAACAATCCTTTATTCATAGAACAATCGTATTGTTTACTTTACACGCACTTCGTAAAGCAATAATTTGTTGCTTGCAACTTAATACTGGAGGGGATTCGGATGATAACCTGAAGGTGGATTATTAGTCATAGCTGCAGTTGGATGGCGGCCTATGTATAATGTTGTAATGCCCAATCAAGTCTCAAAGGAGCCAAGATGATTAGTATATGCATGTATTGCTTTCTCGATGTTTGTCAATTGCCCCGCTGTAATTTGTTTACCCAGCATGTTATCTATCTAAGGAGAGCCACCTCTAGTGAACTATGGATCTCGGTCCATGTCTTTTACATACAATCTACAATCTTTTACTGCTTTGTTTTACTTTCTGCAAACCTTTACTTCTTTCCATTCGATACGTTTAATCCTTTGTTTTCAGCAAAACACGGTGAGATTGAAAACCTCATCGCAAGTTGGGGACAAAGTTCTGTTGTTGTGTTGTGCAGGTCTCCACGTTGCTACTAGCACCGGTAGTGCGCCCTGCCAAGGCTCAGCTAGTAACACCTTTGGGGTGTTTCTTTGCTCCTACTGGTTCGATTAAACCTTGGTTTCATAACTGAGGGAACCTTGCTGCTGTGCTCATTAAAACTATCCTCTTGGGGTTCCCAACGAGCTCTATATCAACCACGCTCCAGCATTTTTCTGGCGCCATACACAGAGCCATCAGACATCTTTTCTCTATCATCATTCGTTACCGAACATTAAGTTACACACATTTTGCAATTTTTCATCATTGGCACAAAGCCCTTTTTGGCATTGTCCAGTTTGAACCTCTTCAAAATCTTTTCGATGTAAGTAATTTGACTTAATACAATTAGGCGTCTTGATCTATCTCTATAGATCTTGATTCGTAATATGTATGCAGCTTCACCTAGATCCTTCATGGAAAATTTACTACCCAAATATGATTTCACACTTCTCATAAGATCCACATCGTTTCCCATGAGCAATATGTCATCCACATATACTACTAGGAAAACTACTGAGCTCCCACTCGCTTTCTTGTAAACACAGAACTCTTGTTGATTTTCGACAAATCCAAAACTCTTGATCACTTGATCAAAACGTTGGTTCCAACTCTAAGATGCTTGCTTCAATCCATAAATGGACCGCTGAAGCTTGCAAACCTTTCTAGCATCCCTAGGATCAACAAAACCCTCTAGTGGCATCATATACAACTCTTCATCAATGTGACCATTAAGGAATGCGGTCTTGACATCCATCAGCCAAATTTCATAATCGAAATGAGCAGCAATTACTAGTAAAATCCAGACAGCCTTAAGCATCACTACGGGAGAGTAAGTCTCATCGTAGTCAACTCCTTGAATTTGTCGAAACCCCTTTACGACAAGTCGAGCTTTTTGAATGGTCACATTACCATCCGCATCTATCTTTTTCTAAACGATCCATTTATTTTCCACGGCCTTGCGACCTTCTGGAAGATCTACCAAGGTCCAAACTTGGTTTTCATACATGGATCCTATTTCGGATTTCATGGGTTCTAGCCATTTCTCGGAGTCAGCACTATCCATAGCTTCTTTGT
The DNA here is from genome assembly GCA_023614405.1 of Avena insularis. Taxonomy (NCBI): domain Eukaryota; kingdom Viridiplantae; phylum Streptophyta; class Magnoliopsida; order Poales; family Poaceae; genus Avena; species Avena insularis. The sequence continues at coordinate 232,875,872 of CM042692.1, forward strand.
AGTTTACAAGTTCTTCCTGTTCATCTAGGATGACAGACATCACAAGGCTACTATACCAATCAGGAGTGGCATGAACTCGAACCGTAGGAGTTTCGATGTTGTTTTTTTGATCATCATCATTGGTATCTTCTTCCATGTCGAAGAGTGTTTTGGGAATAACTTCCGTTGTACTACTCGGAATTTGGAGAGAAGGGTCAACAACTTCATCTAACTCAATTTTCCTTCCACTAACTCCTTTAGCGAGAAACTCTTTCCCGAGAAAGGTGTGGCTTTTGCGACAAACGTTTTGCCTTCGGCCTGGTTGTAGAAAGTATACCCAATTGTTTCCCTTGGGTATCCCACAAATATACATTTTTCCGATTTGGGTTTGAGTTTGTCAGGCTGTAGTTTCTTGATGTAAGCCTCACAACCCCAAACTTTCAGAAACAACAACATTGGCTTCTTGCCATACCATATCTCATATGGGGTTGTCCCCACGGATTTGGATGGTGCTCGGTTTAAAATGAAAGCGGTGGTTTCTAACGCATATCCCCAAAATGACACAAGCAAATCAGTTAAAGACATCATGGACCGCACCCTATCCAATAGAGTCCGGTTACGTTGTTCCAACACACCATTACGTTGTGGTGTTCTGGCTGGCATAAGCTGTGGGATGATCCCACAGTCCTTCAAGTGCATGTTAAACTCATAACTCAAATACTCGCCTCCCCGATCCAATCAAAGATGCTTGATTCTCTTGTTAAGTTGATTCTCTACTTCTTTCTGAAATTCCTTGAACTTTTCAAAGGTTTCAGACTTGTGCTTCATTAAGTAGATATATCGATATCTACTCAAATCGTTAGTAAAGGTAACAAAATAACGATAACCATTGCGTGTTGAGACACTCATTGGTCCACATACATCCGTATGTATGATTCCAAGTAGGTCTGCAACTCTCTCCATTTTGCTGGAGAATGGTGTCCTAGTCATCTTGCCCATAAGTCATGGCTCACATGTATCAAGGGATTCAGAATCCAATGATCCAAGAAGTCCTTCTGAATGAAGCTTCTTCATGCGCTTTACGCCAATGTGACCAAGACAACAATGCCAGATAAACATGGAATTGTCATCATTATACTTACAACATTTAGCATCAAAACTATGGATGTGAGCATTACAATCAAGATCAATTAAGAATAAACTATTACACACATGCGCATGAACATACAAAATATCATTCATATAAATAGAACAACCATTTGTTCGGTATTTAAACGAATAATGATCTTGCAACAAGCAAGACCCACTCAAAATATTCATACTCAATGCAGGTACATAGTAGAATTTATTCAAAACCAAAAATAATCCTGACGGTAGACGTAGATGCAGAGTGCCGACGACCATCACTTCGACTCTCGAACCATTGCCGGCGCGCATCGTCACCTTGTGCTTCCTCAGGCCCCACCTACTCTATAGTTCATGCTGAGAGTTACAAATGTGAGCAACAGATCCGGTATCAAATACCCAAGTGTTACTCCTGGCGCTAGTAAGGAACACATCAATAACATGTATATCACATATACCTTTGTCATTGGCGGCTATCTTATCGGCTTTCTTGTCTTCAAGGTACTTGGGCAGTTGCATTTCTAGTGCCCATCCCCTTTGCAGTAGTAGCACGTAGTGCCGGGCTTAGGGCTAGGCTTGGTAGTCTTAGAGGTGTTGGCAACAAACTTGCCATCCTTCTTGGGCTTCTTGACCTTGCCTTTTCCCTTTTGCCCCATCTTCTTAAAGTTGGTGGTCTTATTGACCATCAACACCGTGTGCTCCTTCTTGATTTCTACCTCAGTAGTTTTGAGCATGGCGAACACCTCAGCAAGGGTCTTAGTCATCCCTTGCATGTTGTAGTTCATCACAAAGATCTTATAGCTAGGGGAAGTGAGTGCAGCACCCTATCAATCACGAGATCCTCTAGGATATTGCAATCCAGGGCGTTCAAATGCTTGACGTAGCCAGACATATTGACTACGTGCTCACTAATACTGTTTTGCTCTTCCATCTTAGCAGACAAGAAGAGCTTGGAAGCATCATATCTCTCTGCACGAGCCTATGGAGCAAATACAGCCTTGAGATCTTCAATGATATCAAAAGCATTCATCTTCTCAAAACTCTTTTGAAGCTCTGGCTCCAGGGAATAGAGCATTCCACTTTGGATGAGGGAGAGATCATCCGCCTTGGACTACCAGACATTCTTTCTGTCCTGAGAGGCAGAATCTGCAGGCTTAGCCGTAAGATCAGCCTCGATGACAATAACTCAAATTGTAGGGGACTATGAATATCCTAAGATTGCGGAACCATGCGGTGAAGTTGGTTCCATCAGTTTTCAGCTTGTCCTTCTCGAGAAAAGTGCTAAGGTTGAAAGTGGGTGGGCGAGACATCTAAAATGGATTTGCAAAGTGTTTAGACCATGTTCATAATAATGAGCTGAAGTTTTAATTATACTATCGTACTTAAAACAAAAAGAACTCCCACTCAAATGAACATCCTTCCACTCGTTTACTGATCACATGATCCCAATCCCCTGCACCTCCCCCGATCGTCACGGCCATCAGTGCAGTATCAAAGGTGGACATTCCTTAATGTCGATCACATCAACCATGTGATTCATGCTCAACCTTTCGGTCTCTTGTATTCTGAGGCCATGTCTACACATGCTAGTCTCACCAGTTCTAACTTGTGTGTATTAGCAGTGCAACATGGCTTACACCCACTGTATGCGAACATAGATATGTCTGACACTCAATCGTCATGGCCTGCCTCATACCAAAGAACTTTCTTGGTGGTGCACACACATGGGGAATACGATAACTGGAATACTGTGAGGGATTATCTTACTATGCTACCATCGAATATATAATTATATTAGCATAATAAGTAATACTTCATAAAGTAAAGTTTTATGACGTGGTTATAGCATCTCGATCATCATCAATAGCTTCAATGGAAGTTTCACAAACTTGTCATTGCAATGTCTCAACACATGCCCCTATGCAATAATAAAGATAGACGCCTCTATATTATCTATTGCAAGTTTTATGCGGCTTTAGGGCTTTCGCGGTAGAACCCCTTCCCACCTATGAACATGGAGCCACAACATGGATTCAATGATTGCCGTTTTCTTCCCTTTTCAGGGCCCTCCAATGTCGATGCCATATCAACTATCATAGAGAGATAGGCACCCCCCCTAAGCCACTTTGATTCGTGGACCAGTCTTGTGAATCACCACATGAGGTTGGTTGGGGACCGCTTCATCAAACTGTGCCGCGATATTAATAAGAACATAAAAGAGGGTAGCAACTAGAGAATCAATGCCCACATATTGCTATGTGTCCTATCCGTATGACATGTCTACCCATAGACCCGCTCTGATACCACTGAAGGATTCCATAGCAGAAAACAAAAAATTATAACTAAGCAAACTCTAATACTAGGATCTATACTATGTAGACATAAGTAACGGAAGAGAGAGATGGTATTCATACCTTTGAAGAACAAGGCATGCCTTATGCAGGAAGGCGTATATTGATGAAGACGAGCAGCACCTCAAGTGTGGCGCCTCCAAAGTTCGTCACATGTCTGGTGTAGGTGACGTCTCCCGGACTATGATCCAGCCAAGCAGTGCAAGAAGTAGATGTTGGATCGATGATCACACGATGGTGGTGTGAAGGTGGAGAACTCACAACCACGAGGTCCTCTCCAATATTTTGGAGAATATCTCAATGGATGAGAGAGAAAGAATGGGAGAATGGGATGATTCCAAAGGGAGAGGGGAGACCCCTATATATAGTGGAGGGGGCGCACCACCCAGGGGCCAGGCGGTGTGGGACTAATCCCCACACCCGCCGGCCACCTAGGGGAAGCTGCCGGCCCTAGGTGTGCCCCACTGGGGCAGCCCACTAAGCCTAGGCCGGCTGGCCCCTTCTCTGTAGGCGCCTTGCCTCTTGGTCCTCCCCTTCAGGTGAGGCCCATTAGCATTGGGCTGCCTTTAATAATAAAATAAAATATATATTTAATATGAATTCTCCAATCAACATTCAAATACACATATTATCTTATTCCTTCACTCCGGAACACCTTACGTACCCCTTCCGATCTTCATCGGATGTTATGTGGAACTATTCCAGTTTCTCTTCCTCTATTTCTCCTACGATACCTCATCTACCCTGAGTGTCCCCACCCTTAAGTGTGACATCCTTCGGTTCAGAAATACTCCGGACATGATTGAGAGTACTCTGACATAAATGATCAATAGAGGGACCTAGATGGCCATGTGATCCCTGTGCGTTTCACGAATATAATCACTCGAATCGTGAAATAGTCATTTCCCATTCCCTTTGTCATTTCATACCTAATTCATCCGCGACTTAATCTTCGATATCCCCATACCTTAGTTCGGTCTCGTTACCGATGAACTTGTTTACTCGTTCCCATGTCGTTGCATTCTGTGACCAAGCAACATGCTTGCAAGCTTCATTAATGCAACGTCACCGAGATGGCCACATGTATCTATCCGTTACATGGATTTGACAAATCCTGGTCTTGATATGTACTCCTCTACGCGTCCCTTTGGAAAACCTGAGTGGCACCTTTTTTTATCACCCTTCTACGAGATGATACTTGATAACCATCAAAGCTTCCTCCAGAACGGTGATTTGCATTACCTCACTATCAAAGGATTAGGTCGCGAGGTTTTCTATGTTTATCATCAATGGTGAACTTTGTAACTAGATCTCATTAAGATATAACTGTCGGATGTTTGTCAATCACATCATTCAACTAATGAATGAAGTCATTGTCTATTGGCATAAATGCCCATGATCTTGAAACCCAGATCATCCTCATGACCAATGAACTAGTTTGCTAGAGGTAACTAGAGACACAGTTTGTTTACATACCACATGTGTATTAACATTTCGTATTAACAGAGTTATAGCACAATATGAAACGTATTATGAACTTATAGGAGATATATCAAACAATACACTTTATTATTTGCCTCTAGGGCAGAACTCCTTCATAATAGTAATAGGCTAGAACAGTAATAGGCTAGAACAGTAACTCGCCAAAACAGTAACATGCCAGAACACCAGCAGGCCAGAATAGCGGCAACCCAGCACAGTAACGGGCCAAAGCAGTAACAGACCAAAAAAGTGATAGGTCAGAACAGTAGAATGTCAAAATAGTAAAGGACCACAACAGTAATGAACCTAAACACTAAATGGCCAGAACAATACTAGATCAGAATAGTTGTAGGCCGCCTATGGGCCTGAAAAGTTGACGGACGGTACAGTAAAAGGCCAAAATAGTATCGATACTTCTCAAAGATCAGCCATTAGTAGGCGTCCCAGGACGAGCTGTGAGAATAGTGATGGGCCGACCGTAGGCCTTAACAGTATCAGACTGACTTGATGTAGGTTGTGAACAGGCCGCACAGTATTCGAATAATGTGGGCTTCTATAGGGGATTGTTGGTTTGCGGTACCAAACTTCCCGGGCGAGCGCACCGGTACCCGAGTTGTCATCAATCTCATGGAGGGGCCGTAGTAGAATCGCCAATTGTCTAGAAGGGCCAAATGGGGGTGAATACATATCTAACGGCCAAACGGTCGTTTGAACCAGACGAAAAACGGTTGAACTCAAATACCGCCGTTAGGTCAACTCTTCTTAGCCCGCCCTGTCAGTATTCCCCGTTATCTTTTGCGGTCGTGTACTAGTTTACCCCTGCGTGTACGAGATCCCTGAGTGGACCAGATCTATTTATTTGCTCTGCTCTTCTCTTCTCCCTACTCCCCTCCCCATAACCTTTGCTCAGCTTCGGCTGCTCTTCTCTGATCGGAGCTCGCACTTGCTCTAATTTGTGTCCCAGCCATGTCCGGTCAACCTCCCATGCCTCTAATCGAAGCTCGCAGCCGTCATCGTCGCATCGTCCACCGTATCGGAGCTTCGCATCCCCGGACTAATATCTCGCCTCTGGCTAGTCCTTCTCGCACGGTGGAGCATGTCCCGTCTTGCGATCTTTGACACCGACCTGCCTTGTCGGGCGATCGTTTTGGGATGAGACGAAATGAGGTCAAGATTGAGGTATGCGCACCGCCATTCGATTTTTTCGTCCGGTTCAAGCACAGCTCAAACACCGAGCGTGTTCTGCATTCTTCTCGTTCTTTCGAGTGCTGCGAGGAGAAATGAGCTTCATGCGTTGGCATCGCGCCTGTGGGTGGGACGATCACTTGGGGCAGCTTCGTTTCTTCTCCAAACTCGGCTTTGGCGGCCTCCCATTGGATGCTTGGGAGCTGGAGGCCCTCAAGCAGGTCGTCAGTAGCCTTGGCAGCAAACTGGTGGAAATCGTGCCACCGAGCGATAGATGGATCATCGAGGTAAAGGAGTGGCTGAAAGATCCTGACGCTGTTCCTAAGATGTACGAGGTGCAGATTCCAAGTAGGGTAGGGCGATAGCTTTTCTGGAAGCACCCGGTCATCATCCACATGGAGGTTCTGGAATCGGTTGGCATTCCGGGCCCCGAAGAGGCTGCTAGAAAGCGTCCTCGTCGCCTGTAGTGTTGGCCTGGAAGGATCGATGGCACAGGACCACCACCGTTTCGCGACGGCGCACACAATTTTGGTGGGGGAACTACGCTTGGACAAGCTGGTGGTTCTGATTTCCCTCGAGTGAAGATAGAGCTCTAGTGAATTGCCATGGTATGTGTGGCTAATGAATTTGTAGTATGGAGAGCGTAGCAAGAAGTTAGCATCGACTAAAAATGTGTAATAGTTTGAATCGATGTAGTACATGTGGGTAATGAATTTGAAGTTGTATGTGTGTGTAATAGTTTGAATCGATGTAGTATGTGTGTGTAATGAATTTGATGTAGTGTGTGTGTAATAGTTTGAATCGATGTAGTTGAACACCACACTTTATAATTTCTATGAATAACCAAGGACAACCTCATGAAAAGAGGGTGGTCTGGCAATGAGCAATGTCAATTATGTGGATGCTAGGAAAATGTAGTCCATCTTCTCTTCAAGTAAAAGGTAGCTAGCTATATTTGTAACACGTTGAACTATAGCACCATTTTGTAGAGAATGCAAGACAAAGGAAAAATGGATTACAGCACAGACAGCAGACGCAAAATCTATAGTCTAGGATAAAAAATGCCAGTTAACTGGATTTAACCACGACTAGTAATTGAAGGAAATAGATACTTGATAGTATTTTCTTACAACAGTAGTACTTCCATACAAAAGGATCTTATACCTGCACAAAAGTGGGGTAAACTTCCTACTAGTTTATAGAACAATTCGTCAGCATTTCATCTACAAAAGCCATTCTTAAGTCTGAACTTAACTATTCTACACTGAAGAAACTGTAGATCTCCACAAGAAAAGTTGGCTGGCCAATTTCCTTGAGAGGATGTAAGTTCTTTGATCATTTAACCCCAAACTGATCTATTGTCTTCCCGCCAAACTACAAGAAATCTACATCGTTCATGCACGACCGCTTTGCATGCGCTAGTCCCGGTTTAGTTGGACCATCCGTGCCGCCGCAACGATTTGTTAGCAACTGAAATTCGGCATCTTCTTCTTGGGATCATAGGTCCGTGTGAACTGGAACCTGAATTCCAGCGCTGAGCTGATGCCCGCCGCCGGCTCCGGCTATCGAATAATCCGACATGCTAAGTGTAGACGCTTGGTCGCCGCCATGGTACGGCCTCCGACGGTGCATTGGATGGAGCGTCTTTGCCGAAGACGGGTGTTCCCAACCTCCCCCAATGCGGTAAGGTAGCCCACGCTGAAGCATGGACGCGAGAGTTCCTAGACCTTGGCGCTGCCCTATTCGAGGGTGTGTACCCTCGGCAGCGTGCTCTCATGAACGATTTGATACGTACGGTGTTCCTACTACCTAGAGCATGCCGTACTGCCGCCGCGTGATTTCTCCACATCGCTCTCTTGGCCCTGCTTGTTGCATCCGGCGCCGACAACGCCGGCGCCGCCGCCACGGCCGATTCGGCGCATTCGGTGAAATCATCCACCTGGCAGGGCAATGGGAGACTGGCCTTGAAGTAGAGCTTCATGGCCCGCCTTAGAGGGGTTAAATACCCTAGTTTCGGCGGTTGTCGCGGCGGCGGTGGCTGCTGCTTAGGCGGGGCCATGTTACCGTAGGTGGTGCGGTGCGAAGGAGCTGCGCAAGGCGAACTGTGGTTTGTCGGAGAAGGGGAGTGACAGACTAGCAGTAGGTTTGGACTACAGGCACGTGTGAAAATAATCATCTCCCATTTCCTTAGAGGGTAATAATTTGACACTCGTTGCATTAACCGCTCAATCTGTATTTCCCTTCTCAGCATAAGAGTGCAAAGGTATTAAAAAGATCGGTCGTGGCTATCCACCTCATCAGGCAATGTACCAGGATAGGTAGGAGACCAGGTTTCATTTTAGAAATGTTGACGACTATGCCCTTATGTTTATATGATATTATTTCTATGCCACTATGTACCGTCGAATTGTAGCAACACCATCAGAAACAGGGGATGATGATGTAGCGTGTTTTCTTTTTTTTAAAGGGCATCAGATACAGGGGATGACGATGTGGCATGTTTTCTGACTGGCGGCCCGCCTCCTCCACCTTCGACGGCACGCATCCCAGGTTCGAGGGCTGGTGCCGCCCAGCAACACATTATTGTGCAATTTTCCATGTTTTGTCGCAACCAACTCCACTCCACTCCGCACCTCTACTCCTGCCGCCTCCACTCTGTTCGGTCTGGCACCGCTCCCATCCTCCCCTTGGGCCATCGTCCTTCCTCCCTCCCGTCCCTACCATCCCCTCACGTCCCCTCCCCTCCCTGCCATGTCTCCTTGCCGCCGTCCACCACCTAGGCACGCCTGGAAACGAAAACCGAGAGTCAGCCGTTCGGTTAGGCGCCCAACAACGCTGGTGATTCGGATCCCGCTCGGAGATGGATCATGCGAGGCTTGAGAACATGGAGATGGGTCCTGTGTGGCTAGAGAGCATGGAATCTCCTTCAAGTCTGGAGAGCACAGAGGAGAACAAAACAGGGGAAGAGGAAGCGGGGTGCAGAGCTTTGGACGTATGGAGCCCGGAGAAGGTGCTGTGCGTCCACATTGAAGGGTAAGAATTGTGATTCCTTTTCTGCATACCCCAATTAGTGTTTCTAGTCCTGTGGTGATGGCAAGGATATGTGTTGGTAACCGCAGGACGTCTATACAGCTTGTCCTCGAGCATGATGCTTTGTCAAGCGAGCATGAAGACACTAAAATGTGTGTCGGTGCGGATGATGATGAGAAAGCATATCCAGACGTTGCTGCTGACCTTGATAGGATGGAGAGTAGGGAATATTTGGTTGATTCGAACTTTGAGCCTGACTATGGGACCGATGAGGAAGAGGAATGTGAAGATGTGGAAATGGGATGTAGATACGACGACGAAGACGAGGACAGGCTAGTGATATACTTTGACAAGGACAATGCTACAATTGATGAGGGGACTATCTTTGAGAATGTGGAGGACTACAGATATGCTGTTGCAACCTATGCAATCAGAGTTGGGTTTGAATTTATCATTGAAAAGAGCGACCAAAAGAGATTTAGGGTGCATTATAGGGAAAGTAATGTGTGTAAATGGAGATTACATGCATCTCCAATGCGGGGTGGACACCCATTTCAGGTTGCAATAGCTACATTTAGTTTTAGTCTTTCGCATATTTATTCTGCTGATAATTAGCTCTGAATTATTTGGATTCTTATCGAATGCAGATCAAAGTAAACACGAACAAACACAACTACCCTAATACTTCTTTAAGTGATAAAATTAGACCGGTGACTACCAAGTGGATTGCTGCTACTATACTTGACTGGGTGAGGCAGGATCATAATATTGGATCTGCTGAACTCAGAGCAAAGATTAGCAAAAAGTTTAACATTCTGATTCCTTACCACAGTCTTTGATGGGAATGAGATGGATCTAGACTTCATTCAAGGCAAGTGGAATGAAAGTTTTCACATGTTGTACAGTTTCAAAGCTCAGTTAGAGAAAACATCACCTGGTAGTGTTGTTGACATCGATTACGAGGTTGTGAAAGGAAGAGAAAAATTATCAAGGGGGGCCAGGTATAAGGAGGCAGATAAGAAATGCTTCAGGAGATGTTTTGTCTACCTGAAGGCATGCTGGAAGGGGTTCCTCGACGGCTGCAGGCCATACTTGGCAATTGGTGCAACTCTTTTAACAAGGAAGTTTAGGGGACATGTTGCTTCTGCTTGTGCTTTGGACGTGCATAATTGGATTCTACCCGTTCCTTATGTTGTTCTTGAGGGTGAATCAAATGAAAGCTGGACATGGTTCATGTAGAGACTACGGGCAGTAATTGGTTACCCTGAAGGCTTGGTGATACACACTGGTGCATGCAAGGGTCTTGAGAATGCTGTTGATGCTGTGTTTCCTGGGGTTGAGCATAGGGAATGCATGCGGCACCTCGCTACTAACTTCACGAAGAAGTTCAAAGGAAAGATCTTTGAAGAGGACTTGTGGCGATCAACATACACATACACCCCAAGCATGCATGCTACTTACTTGCAGAACATGTATGTAGTGCCAAAGGTGAAAAAAAATACCTTGAAGAACATCACACCAAGCTATGGGCCATAAGCAAGTTTGGTGAGTTAAACAAGGTGGATTTTGTTTGCAATAATTTGGCAGAGAGTTTCAATGATAAGATTTTGGGCATGAAGACACTTGGAATTTTTATTTTGTTGGATCCAATAAGACAATGCATAATGGTGAAGATAGATTTAAGACAAATAATTTGTGCAAGAAAAATTTTAGACCATAAAATAGTTCCAAAGGTGGTTATGTTACTGAATGCAAGAACCAGGGCAATGAGAATGATAAAGATGAGGATGGTTAGAAGTTCCAGAACATTGGCTGAGGTTTATGCAGAATACAAGCATGGAAGTGAATGGAGGTACACTGTAGACATTGGAAACAAGACTTGTTCATGCAGGCAGTGGTAGATTACTAGTCTGCCATGTCACCATGCAATGTACTTCATCTTAAAGCTTAGAGGTAGTAGAGCTGAAATAGAGAACTATGTCGACAACTATTTCTCCGTGGACAAGTTTGCTGCAACTTATGCAGAAAACGTACCACCTATGGCTGATGAAAATGATTGGGAGATTGTCGATCCAGGGTTCAAACTTCAACCACCAGTTCTTAGTAGGCCACCTAGGAGGCCTAGAAAGCTAAGGATCGAAGCCTCCAACAATAAAGGTTCAAGGCTGGGAGCTAGGAAAAGGAAATGCAAACGTTGTGGCGGATTAGGCCATATCAAGAGGCTGTGCAAAAACCCAGTTACACATGATCTTGTCCCTGTTCACACCCCGGTGGTAGAAAATGAGGCTTCTCAGCCAGAACTGGGGGAAGAGCAGCGCGAAGACGAAGAACTTGAGGAAAGTGCAGCAGGTGGAGGAAAACGGTGATGAGCACTCGGAGGAAAACGTATGTAAGCAGTCAATTTATGAAGAAGTGGAGGTGTCGGTGAGAAAAGATTGTGAAAAGAAACAAAAGGGTAAGCGGAACGGGGAGGAAAAGCAAATAATGGAGGTGTATTAGAATATGAAGAAGTTGCAGGGGTGATTGAGGATGTTCTTGAGGATCTTTCGGCTAACTACAAGAGAGATAATAAATCCCTGCCAATTTCATCTTTGTACGATTCTCCAGATGAAAGGTAAGCTTAAAAATTGTTTTATTTGCCATTTTATCATTTTTTATCCTCATCAACTATTGCTTAATGCACCGTGGGCTAGCAGACTAATAAGAGGAGCAGAAAGATGTGGGCACAGTAATGTCGTATGTTGAATTATATCATTGAAACTAAACTAGTCGTGTCGTCTTTATTTATATCTAGCGCGTGCAACGTGTCTGTGATGGGGTCATGTGGACCATATTAGAATTTTTAAAATATTATTACATTAATTTTTTACCTGCGTATGGATGCAGCTACTAGTTCCCATCTCCCTTGGATTCCCATCTCCTCTGGCGCACTCCAGAATTATGGTTGTGCCATCAAGTAGCAGAGTCGGTGTATTGTCCCATCAGATGTGAACGCAATGACTTTGTTTGTTCAGAATTTGACGACTTTTGATTAGTTTGAAAGACAGAGAACTCTAAAACATGGCCAATATATGCCATCAGAAAGTATTCCTCAAAAACTATTATTACTCCCTCCGTCTAGAACTAAGTGACTTGAATTTGTGTCGATTCGTATGTATCTAGACATGTTTTGGGTATAGAAACATTTAAATATCTAAAAAAAGCTAAGTCAGTTACATCTGGATAGGAGTAGTACACTATTACAACACGTTCGACCCCTTCTCCTCTGGCGCACTCCAAATTATGATTGTGCCATCAAGTGCTGGGAGCAGAGTTAGCGTATTGTCCCATCCGATATGCCAGGAACGCGCGCACTTTATTTTCAGGATCGGACGAGTTTTGGCCAGTTTCAAAGACAAAGACAACTAAAACATGGCCAACATATATAGATTATGACAATAATCGACTATGACTCAAGTGACCTGGATCCAAAGAGGGCATTAAGATACCGTACATAGATTTAATTGATGCTTAAGTGGCCCTAATCGACTATAATGCTCCCGCAGTCTCCATCATCGATGATGTTGTCCGCGTCGCCGTCAGCCTCCTCCGCGTCGGAATCGATGCCGGCGTTCCTGGCAGCGTTCCTCCTGCTCATGGATTCTTCACGGCGTGCCACATCGATAATGGTGGAGGTCGTATGGCCAGGCACTGCCCAGAAGCGCTGCCTCCCTTCGGGGTTGCTCAGATCCGGGTGGTTCTCCCGCCGGTGGGTTCCGCACAGCTCAATCAACGCAACACGCTCCTTCTTGAATAGCTTTCGCCAGCACGCGCTCATGCGCGAGTACCGTGCCATTGTCCTCTTCTGCTCCGGCAGCTGGCGGCAGCGCTCCTCGATCTGCCTCGCCAACGCATTGTCGCGCAAGAGCGGCATGACAGGAACACTGGCGTTGCTGAGATCGAAGCTGGCCGGAAGCCTCGCGAACGGCGGCGCGAGTATGTCATAATGGGAAATATCTAAGTCTCGAGCAAGCCGAGTTTGGGCCTCTCCTTCTCCATGGCGATGAAGGAACACGATCTGAGCTTCGTCCCCGAGGTTAAGGGGATAAGGGAAAGGACGTGGGCCTGGTCGTGGTTGCCACTGCCAATCAGTTCGCATAACAGACTTCTCGCGGATCGCCCTCATGAAGGACATCCTTATCTTCCATGCACCCAGATCCAACGGCGCCTAACAATCGGGGATCAGGTCTTCTAGAAGCCCGGAGCGGTTGCTGGTTAGCTATGCGTCCCGATTGTTTGTGGCCAACGGATGTCGTTGCAAATAATACACATTTCAATGACAATGGTGGATCCAAATGTGGTCTGTGAAAAGAACACACATGCAATGAACTCTGGTGGATCCATATGGGGTTTGTGAAAAGAACACACATGCAATGACACTGGTGGATCCATACGTGGTCTGTGAAAAGAACACACATGCAATGACAATGGTCGATCCATATGTGGTTTGTGAAAAGACCACACATGCAATGAACTCTGGTGGATCCATATGGGGTCTGTGAAAAGAACACACATGCAATGAACTCTGGTGGATCCATATGGGGTCTGTGAAAATAACACACATGCAATGACAATGGTGGTTCCATATGTGGTCTGAGAAAAGAACACACATGAAATGACACTGCTAGAACCATATGTGGTCTGTGAAAAGAACATAGATGCAATGAAAATGGTGGTTCCATATGTGGTCTATGAAAAGAACAGACATGCAATGACAATGGTGGATCCATATGTGGTCTGTGAAAAGAACACACATGCAATGACACTGGTTGATCCATATGTGGTCTGTAAAAAGAACACACATGTAATGACACTGGTGGTTCCATATGTGGTCTATTAAAAGAACACAATTGCAATAACAATGGTCGATCCATATGTGGTTTGTGAAAATAACACACATGTAATGAACTCTGGTGGATCCATATGGGGTCTGTGAAAAGAACACACATGCAATGAACTCTGGTGGATCCATATGGGGTTTCTGAAAAGAACACACATGCAATGACAATGGTGGTTCCATATGTGGTCTATGAAAAGAACACACATGAAATGACACTGGTGGATCCATATGTGGTCTGTGAAAAGAACACACATGCAATGACAATGGTGGTTCCATATGTGGTCTATGAAAAGAACACACATGCAATGACAATGGTGGATCCATATGTGGTCTGTGAAAAGAACACACATGCAATGACACTGGTTGATCCATATGTGGTCTGTGAAAGAACACACATGCAATGACACTGGTGGTTCCATATGTGGTCTGTGAAAAGAACACACATGCAATGACACTTGGGATCCATATCTGGTCTGTGAAAGGAACACACATGCAATGACACGGGTGGATCCATATGTGTTCTATGAAAATAACACCCATGTAATGAACTCTGGTGGATCCATATGGGGTATCTGAAAAGAACACACATGCGACACTGGTGGATCCATATGTGGTCTGTGAAAAGAACACACATGATATGACACTGGTGGATCCATATATGGTCTATGAAAAGAACACACATGCAATGACAATGGTGGTTCCATATGTGGTCTGTGAAAAGAACACACATGCAATGACAATGGTGGTTCCAAATATGGTCTGTGAAAAGAATACACAGGCAATGACACTGGTGGATCCATATGTGGTCTGTGAAAAGAACACACATGCAATGACACTGGTGGATCCGTATGTGGTCTGTGAAAAGAACACACATGTAATGAACTCTGGTGGATCCATATGTGGTCTGTGAAAATATCACACATTTCAATGGCACTGGCGGATCCATATGGGGTCTCCGAAAAGAACAAACATGCAATGACAATGGTGGATCCATATGTGGTTTGTGAAAAGAACACACATGCAACGACATTGGTGGATCCATATGTGGTAAATGAAAAGAACACACATGCAATCAACTCTGTTGGATCCATATGGGGTCTGTGAATATAACACACATGAAATGACACTGGTGGATCCAAATGTGGTATGTGAAAAGAACACACATGAACTGAACTCTGGTGGATCCATATGGGGTCTATGAAAAGAACACACATGCAATGACACTAGTGGTTCCATATGTGGTTTGTGAAAAGAACACACATAAATGACCCTAGCTATGGTTAATGAAAATAACACACATGCAATGAACTCTGGTTGATGCATATGTGGTCTGTGAAAAGAACACACATGCAATGACACTAGTGGATCCATATGTGGTGTGTGAAAAGAACAAACAGTTCAATGACACTGGTGGATCCATATGTGGTCTGTGAAAAGAACACACATGCAATGACACTTGTGGATCTGTATGTGGTCTGTGAAAAGAACACACATGCAATGACATTGGTGGCTCCATATATGGTCTATGAAAAGAACACACATGCAATGAACTCTGGTGAATGCATATCTGGTCCGTGAAAAGAACACACATTTCAATGACACTAGTGGATCCATACATGGTCTGTGAAAAGAACACACATGCAATGAACTCTGGTGGATCCATATGTGGTCTGTGAAAAAACACATGCAATGACACTGGCTTAACATATGTGGTCTGTGAAAAGAACACACATGCAATGACACTGGTGCTTCCATATGTGGTATGTGAAAAAAACGCACATGCAATGACAATGGTGGATCCAAATGTGGTCTATGAAAAGAACACACATGCAATGACACTTGTGGATCCATATGTGCTATATGAAAAGAACACACATGCAATGACACAGGTGGATCCAAATGTGGTCTGTGAAAAGAACACACATGCAATGAACTCTGGTTGGTCCATATGTGGTCTATGAAAAGA
Source organism: Avena insularis (assembly GCA_023614405.1). Lineage (NCBI taxonomy): Eukaryota > Viridiplantae > Streptophyta > Magnoliopsida > Poales > Poaceae > Avena > Avena insularis. The sequence continues at coordinate 232,891,869 of CM042692.1, forward strand.
AAACACATGCAATGACAATGGTGGTTCCATATGTGGTCTGTGAAAAGAACACACATGCAGTGACAATGGTGGTTCCAAATATGGTCTGTGAAAAGAACACATATGCAATGACGCTGGTGGATCCATATGTGGTCTGTGAAAAGAACACACATACAATGACACTGGTGGATCCATATGTGGTCTGTGAAAAGAACAGACATGCAATGAACTCTGGTGGATCCATATGTGGTGAAAAGAACACACATTTCAATGGCACTAGTGGATCGATATGGGGTCTCTAAAAAGAACACACATGCAATGACACTGGTGGTTCCATATGTGGTCTGTGAAAAGAACACACATGAAATGACTCTAGCCGTGGTTAATGAAAAGAATATACATGCAATGAACTCTGGTTGATCCATATGTGGTCTGTCTAAAGAACACACATGCAATGACACTTGTGGATCCATATGTGGTTCCATATGTGGTCTATGAAAAGAAGAAACATTTCAATGACACTTGTGGATCCATTTGTGGTCTATGAAAAGAACAGACACGCAATGACAATGGTGGATCCATATGTGGTGTGTGAAAAGAACACACATGCAATGACACTGGTGGATCCATATGTGGTTTGTGAAAAGAACACATATGCAATGACACTAGTGGATCCATATGAGGTCTGTGAAAAGAACATGCATGCAATGACTCTGGTGGATCCATATGTGGTATGTGAAAAGAATAGACATGCAATGACACTGGTGGATCCATATGTGGTGTGTGAAAAGAACACACATGAAATAACACTCCTGGATCCATATGTGGTCTGTGAAAAGAACACACATGAAATGACACTGGTTGATCCATATGTGGTCTGTGAAAAGAACACACATGCAATGACACTGGTGATTCCATATGTGGTATGTGAAAAGAACACACATGCAATAACAATGGTGGATCCATATGGGGTCGATGAAAAGAACACACATGCAATGACACCGGAGGATCCAAATGTGGTATATGAAAAGGACACACATGCAATGACACTTGTGGATCCATATGTGGTATATGAAAAGAACAAACATTTCAATGACACTGGTGGATCCATATATGGTCTATGAAAAGAACACACATGCAATGACACTGGTGGATCCAAATGTGGTCTTCGAAAAGAACACACATGGAATGAACTCTTGTTGATCCATATGGGTCTGTGAAAAGAACGCACAGGCAATGACACCGGTGGATCCATATGTGGTCTGTGAAAAGAACACACATTTCAATGACACTGGTGGATCCATACATGGTCTGTGAAAAGAACACACATGCAATGAACTCTGGTGTATCCATATGTGGTCTATGAAAAGAACAAACATTTCAATAATACTGGTGGATCCATATGTGGTTTGTGAAAAGAACAAACATTTAAAGACTCTAGTTGTGGTTAATGAAAATACACACATGCAATGAAAATGGTGGATCCATATGTGGTCTGTGAAAAGAACACACATGAAATGAACTCTGGTGGTTCCATATGTGGTCCGTGAAAAGAACACACATGCAATGACACTGGTGGATCCATACATGGTCTGTGAAAAGAACAAACATTTGAATGACACTAGTGGATCCATACGTGGTCTGTGAAAATAACACACATGCAATGACACTGGTGGATCCATATGTGGTCTGTGAAAAGAACAGACATGCAATGACACTGGTGGATCCATATGTGGTCTGTGAAAAGAATAAACATGTAATGACACTAGTGGATCCATATGTGGTCTGTGAAAAGAACACACATGCAATGACACTAGTGGATCCATATGTGGTCTGTGAAAAGAACACATATGAAATGACACTGCTGGATCCATATGTGGTCTGTGAATAGAACACACATTCAATGATAATGGTGCTTCTATATGTGGTCTGTGAAAAGAACATACATGCAATGACACTAGTGGATCCATATATGGTCTGTGAAAAGAACATACATGCAATGAGTCTGGTGGATCCATATGTGGTCTGTGAAAAGAACATACATGCAATGACACTGGTGGATCCATATATGGTGTGTGAAAAGAAAACACATGCAATGAACTCTGGTGGATCCATATGTGGTATGTGAAAAGAACACACATGCAATGACACTGGTGGATCCATATGTGGTCTGTGAAAAGAACACACATGCAATGACACTGGTGGATACATATGTGGTCTGTGAAAAGAACAGACATACAATGACACTAGTGGATCCATATGTGGTTTGTGAAAATAACACACATGCAATTACACTGGTGGATCCATATGTGGTCTATGAAAAGAACACACATGAAATGAATTCTGGTGGATCCATATGGGGTCTGTGAAAAGAACACACATGCAATGACACTGGTGGTTCCATATGAGTTATGTGAAAAGAACACAAATGAAATGACTCTAGTTGTGGTTAATGAAAAGAACACACATGCAATGAACTCTGGTTGATCCATATGTAGTCTGTGAAAAGAACACACATGCAATAACACTGGTGGATCCATATGTGGTCTGTGAAAAGAACAAACATTTCAATGACACAGGTGGATCCATATGTGGTTTATGAAAAGAACACACATGCAACAACACTGGTGGATCCATATGTGGTGTGTGAAAAGAACACACAAGAAATGACACCAGTGGATCCATATGTGGTCTATGAAAAGAACACACATGAATGACACTAGTGGATCCATTTGTGGTCTGTGAAAAGAACACACATCCAATGACACTGGTGGATCCATATGTGGTCTGTGAAAAGAACACACATGCAATGAACTTTGGTGGATCCATATGGGGTTTGTGAAAAGAACACACATGCAATGACACTGGTGGATCCATATGTGGTCGGTGAAAAGAACACACATGAAATGACACTAGTGGATCCATATGTGGTCTATGAAAAGAACACACATGCAATGAACTCTGGTGGTTCCATATGTGGTCTGTGAAAAGAACACACATGCAATGACACTGGTTGATCCATACATGGTCTGTGAAAAGAACAAATATTTGAATGACACTGGTGGATCCATACGTGGTTTGTGAAAAGAACACACATGCAATGACATTGGTGGATCCATATGTGGTCTGTGAAAAGAACAGACATGCAATGACACTGGTGGATCCATATGTGGTCTATGAAAAGAACAGACATGCAATGACACTGGTGGATCCATATGTGGTCTGTGAAAAGAACACACATGCAATGACACTGGTGGATCCATATGTGGTCTGTGAAAAGAACACATATGAAATGACACTGCTGGATCCATATGTGGTCTGTGAATAGAACACACATTCAATGATAATGGTGGTTCCATATGTGGTCTGTGAAAAGAACATACATGCAATGACACTAGTGGATCCATATGTGGTCTGTGAAAAGAACACACATGCAATGACTCTGGTGGATCCATATGTGGTCTGTGAAAACAACATACATGCAATGACACTGGTGGATCCATATATGGTGTGTGAAAAGAAAACACATGCAATGAACTCTGGTGGATCCATATGTGGTATGTGAAAAGAACACACATGCAATGACACTGGTGGATACATATGTGGTCTGTGAAAAGAACACACATGCAATGACACTGGTGGATACATATGTGGTCTGTGAAAAGAACAGACATGCAATGACACTGGTGGATCCATATGTGGTCTATGAAAAGAACACACATGCAATGACACTGGTGGATCCATATGTGGTCTATGAAAAGAACACAAATGAAATGAATTCTGGTGGATCCATATGGGGTCTGTGAAAAGAACAAACATGCAATGACACTGGTGGTTCCATATGAGTTATGTGAAAAGAACACAAATGAAATGACTCTAGTTGTGGTTAATGAAAAGAACAAATATGCAATGAACTCTGGTTGATCCATATGTTGTATGTGAAAACAACACACATGCAATAACACTGGTGGATCCATATGTGGTCTGTGAAAAGAACAAACATTTCAATGACACAGGTGGATCCATATGTGGTCTGTGAAAAGAACACACATGCAACGACACTGGTGGACCCATATGTGGTGTGTGAAAAGAACACACAAGCAATGACACCAGTGGATCCATATGTGGTCTATGAAAAGAACACACATGAATGACACTGGTGGATCCATTTGTGGTCTGTGAAAAGAACGCACATGCAATGACACTGGTGGATCCATATGTGGTCTGTGAAAAGAACACACATGTAATGAACTCTGGTGGATCCATATGTGGTTTGTGAAAAGAACACACATGCAATGACACTGGTGGATCCATATGTGGTCGTTGAAAAGAACACACATGAAATGACACTAGTGGATCCATATGTGGTCTATGAAAAGAACACACATGCAATGAACTCTGGTGGTTCCATATGTGGTCTGTGAAAAGAACAGACATGCAATGACACTGGTGGATCCATATGTGGTCTGTGAAAAGAACACACATGCAATGACACTGGTGGATCCATATGTGGTCTGTGAAAAGAACACATATGAAATGACACTGCTGGATCCTATGTGGTCTGTGAATAGAACACACATTCAATGATAATGGTGGTTCCATATGTGGTCTGTGAAAAGAACATACATGCAATAACACTAGTGGATCCATATGTGGTCTGTCAAAAGAACACACATGCAATGACACTGGTGGATCCATATGTGGTCTGTGAAAAGAACACATATGAAATGACACTGCTGGATCCATACGTGGTCTATGAAAAGAACACACATGAATGACACTGGTGGATCCATTTGTGGTCTATGAAAAGAACGCACATGCAATGACACTGTTGGATCCATATGTGGTCTGTGAAAAGAACACACATGCAATGAACTCTGGTGGATCCATATGGGGTTTGTGAAAAGAACACACATGCAATGACACTGGTGGATCCATATGTGGTCTGTGAAAAGAACACATATGAAATGACACTGCTGGATCCATATGTGGTCTGTGAATAGAACACACATTCAATGATAATGGTGGTTCCATATGTGGTCTGTGAAAAGAACATACATGCAATGACACTAGTGGATCCATATGTGGTCTGTGAAAAGAACACACATGCAATGACTCTGGTGGATCCATATGTGGTCTGTAAAAAGAACATACATGCAATGACACTGGTGGATCCATATATGGTGTGTGAAAAGAAAGCACATGCAATGAATTCTGGTGGATCCATATGTGGTATGTGAAAAGAACACACATGCAATGACACTGGTGGATACATATGTGGTCTGTGAAAAGAACACACATGCAATGACACTGGTGGATACATATGTGGTCTATGAAAAGAACAGACATGCAATGACACTGGTGGATCCATATGTGGTCTATGAAAAGAACACACATGCAATGACACTGGTGGATCCATATGTGGTCTATGAAAAGAACACACATGAAATGAATTCTGGTGGTTCCATATGTGGTCTATGAAAAGAACACACATGAAATGACACTAGTGGATTCCTACATGGTCTGTAAAAAGAACACACATGCAATGAAGTCTGGTGGATCCATATGTGGTCTTTGAAAAAACACATGCAATGACACTGGTTGATCCATATGTGGTCCGTGAAAAGAACATACATGCAATGACACAGGTGGTTCCATATGTGGTATGTGAAAAGAATACACATGCAATGACAATGGTGGATCCATATGGGGTCTATGAAAAGAACACGCATGCAATGACACTGGTGGATCCAAATGTGGTGTATGAAAAGAACACACATGCAATAACACTTGTGGATCCATATGTGGTATATGAAAAGAAAAAACATTTCAATGACACTGGTGGATCCATACATGGTCTGTGAAAAGAACAAACATTTGAATGACACTAATGGATCCACACGTGGTCTGTGAAAATAACACATGCAATGACACTGGTGGATCCATATGTGGTCTGTGAAAAGAACAGACATGGAATGACACTGGTGGATCCATATGTGGTCTGTGAAAAGAACACACATGCAATGACACTGGTGGATCCATATGTGGTCTGTGAAAAGAACACATATGAAATGACACTGCTGGATCCAGATGTGGTCTGTGAATAGAACACACATTCAATGATAATGGTGGTTCCATATGTGGTCTGTGAAAAGAACATACATGCAATGACACTAGTGGATCCATATGTGGTCTGTGAAAAGAACACACATGCAATGAATCTGGTGGATCCATATGTGGTCTGTGAAAAGAACATACATGCAATGACACTGGTGGATCCATATATGGTGTGTGAAAAGAAAACACATGCAATGAACTCTGGTGGATCCATATGTGGTATGTGAAAAGAACACACATGCAATGACACTGGTGGATCCATATGTGGTGTGTGAAAAGAACACACATGCAATGACACTGGTGGATACATATGTGGTCTGTGAAAAGAACAGACATGCAATGACACTAGTGGATCCATATGTGGTCTGTGAAAAGAACACACATGCAATGACACTATTGGATCCATATCTGGTCTATGAAAAGAACACACATGAAATGAATTCTGGTAGATGCATATGGGATGTGTGAAAAGAACACACATGTAATGATACTGGTGGTTCCATATGAGTTATGCGAAAAGAACACAAATGAAATGACTCTAGTTGTGGTTAATGAAAAGAACACACATGCAATGAACTCTGGTTGATCCATATGTGGTCTGTGAAAAGAACACACATGCAATAACACTGGTGGATCCATATGTGGTCTGTGAAAAGAACAAACATTTCAATGACACAGGTGGATCCATATGTGGTCTGTGAAAAGAACACACATGCAACGACACTGGTGGATCCATATGTGGTGAGTGAAAAGAACACACAAGAAATGACACTAGTGGATCCATATGTGGTATATGAAAAGAACACACATGAATGACACTGGTGGATCCATTTGTGGTCTGTGAAAAGAACACACATCCAATGACACTGGTGGATCCATATGTGGTCTGTGAAAAGAACACACATGCAATGAACTCTGGTGGATCCATATGGGGTTTGTGAAAAGAACACACATGCAATGACACTGGTGGATCCATATGTGGTCGGTGAAAAGAACACACATGAAATGACACTAGTGGATTCATATGTGGTCTATGAAAAGAACGAACATGCAATGAACTCTGGTGGTTCCATATGTGGTCTGTGAAAAGAACACACATGCAATGACAATGGTTGATCCATACATGGTCTGTGAAAAGAACAAACATTTGAATTACACTGGTGGATCCATACGTGGTCTGTGAAAAGAACACACATGCAATGACACTGGTGGATCCATATGTGGTCTGTGAAAATAATAGACATGCAATGACACTGGTGGATCCATATGTGGTCTGTGAAAAGAACACACATGCAATGACACTGGTGGATCCATATGTGGTCTATGAAAAGAACACATATGAAATGACACTGCTGGATCCATATGTGGTCTATGAATAGAACACACATTCAATGATAATGGTGGTTCCATATGTGGTCTGTGAAAAGAACATACATGCAATGACACTAGTGGATCCATATGTGCTCAGTGAAAAGAACACACATGCAATGACTCTGGTGGATCCATATGTGGTATGTGAAAAGAACATACATGCAATGACACTGGTGGATCCATATAAGGTGTGTGAAAAGAAAACACATGCAATGAACTCTGGTGGATCCATATGTGGTATGTGAAAAGAACACACATGCAATGACACTAGTGGATACATATGTGGTCAGTGAAAAGAACACACATGCAATGACACTGGTGGATACATATGTGGTCTATGAAAAGAACACACATGAAATGAATTCTGGTGGATCCATATGGGGTCTGTGAAAAGAACACGCATGCAATGACACTGGTGGTTCCATATGAGTTATGTGAAATGAACACAAATGAAATGACTCTAGTTGTGGTTAATGAAAAGAACACACATGCAATGAACTCTGGTTGATCCATATGTGGTCTGTGAAAACAACACACATGCAATAACACTGGTGGATCCATATGTGGTCTGTGAAAAGAACAAACATTTCAATGACACAGGTGGATCCATATGTGGTCTGTGAAAAGAACACACATGCAATGACACTGGTGGATCCATATGTGGTGTGTGAAAATAACACACAAGCAATGACACCAGTGGATCCATATGTGGTCTATGAAAAGAACACACATGAATGACACTGGTGGATCCATTTGTGGTCTGTGAAAAGAACGCACATGCAATGACACTGGTGGATCCATATGTGGTCTGTGAAAAGAACACATATGCAATGAACTCTGGTGGATCCATATGGGGTTTGTGAAAAGAACAAACATGCAATGACACTGGTGGATCCATATGTGGTCGGTGAAAAGAACACACATGAAATGACACTAGTGGATCCATATGTGGTCTATGAAAAGAACACACATGCAATGAACTCTGGTGGTTCCATATGTGGTCTGTGAAAAGAACACACATGCAATGACACTGGTGGATCCATACATGGTATGTGAAAAGAACAAACATTTGAATGACGCTGGTGGATCCATATGTGGTCTGTGAAAAGAACACACATGCAATGACACTGGTGGATCCATATGTGGTCTGAGAAAAGAACAGACATGCAATGACACTGGTGGATCCATATGTGGTCTGTGAAAAGAACAGACATGCAATGACACTGGTGGATCCATATGTGGTCTGTGAAAAGAACACACATGCAATGACACTGGTGGATCCATATGTGGTCTGTGAAAAGAACACATATGAAATGACACTGGTGGATCCATATGGGGTCTATGAAAAGAACACGCATGCAATGACACTGGTGGATCCAAATGTGGTGTATGAAAAGAACAAACATTTCAATGACACTAGTGGATCCATACATGGTCTGTGAAAAGGACAAACATGAAATGACTCTAGTGGATCCATATGTGGTCTGTGAAAAGAACATACATGCAATGACACTGGTGGATCCATATATGGTGTGTGAAAAGAAAACACATGCAATGAACTCTGGTAGATCCATATGTGGTATGTGAAAAGAACACACATGCAATGACACTCGTGGATACATATGTGGTCTGTGAAAAGAACACACATGCAATGACACTGGTGGATACATATGTGGTCGGTGAAAAGAATAGACATGCAGTGACACAGGTGGATCCATATGTGGTCTATGAAAAGAACACACATGCAATGACATTGGTGGATCCATATGTGGTCTATGAAAAGAACACACATGAAATGAATTCTGGTGGATCCATATGGGGTCTGTGAAAAGAATAGACATGCAATGACACTGGTGGATCCATATGTGGTCTGTGAAAAGAACACACATGCAATGACACTGGTGGATCCATATGTGGTCTGTGAAAAGAACACACATGAAATGAATTCTGGTGGATCCATATGGGGTCTGTGAAAAGAGCACACATGCAATGACACTGGTGGTTCCATATGAGTTATGTGAAAAGAACACAAATGAAATGACTCTAGTTGTGGTTAATGAAAAGAAAACACATGCAATGAACTCTGGTTGATCCATATGTGGTCTGTGAAAACAACACACATGCAATAACACTGGTGGATCCATATGTGGTCTGTGAAAAGAACAAACATTTAAATGACACAGGTGGATCCATATGTGGTCTGTGAAAAGAACACACATGCAACGACACTGGTGGATCCATATGTGGTGTGTGAAAAGAACACACAAGCAATGACACCAGTGGATCCATATGTGGTCTATGAAAAGAACACACATGAATGACACTGCTGGATCCCTTTGTGGTCTGTGAAAAGAACGCACATGCAATGACACTGGTGGATCCATATGTGGTCTGTGAAAAGAACACACATGCAATGAACTCTGGTGGATCCATATGGGGTTTGTGAAAAGAACACATGCAATGACACTGGTGGATCCATATGTGGTGAAAATAACACACATGAAATGACACTAGTGGATCCATATGTGGTCTATGAAAAGAACACACATGCAATGAACTCTGGTGGTTCCATATGTGGTCTGTGAAAAGAACAAACATGCAATGACACTGGTGGATCCATACATGCTCTGTCAAAAGAACACACACGCAATGAAGTCTGGTGGATCCATATGTGGTCTGTGAAACAAACACATGCAATGACACTGGTTGATCCATATGTGGTCCGTGAAAAAAACATACATGCAATGACACAGGTGGTTCCATATGTGGTATGTGAAAAGAATACACATGCAATGACAATGGTGGATCCATATGGGGTCTATGAAAAGGACACGCATGCAATGACACTGGTGGATCCAAATGTGGTGTATGAAAAGAACACACATGCAATAACACTTGTGGATCCATATGTGGTATATGAAAAGAACAAACATTTCAATGACACTGGTGGATCCATATGTGGTATATGAAAAGAACAAACATTTCAATGACTGGTGGATCCAAATGTGGTATGTGAAAAGAACACACATGCAATGACACTGGTGGATCCATATGTGGTCTGTGAAAAGAACACACATTTCAATGACACTTGTGGATGCATACATGGCCTGTGAAAAGAACACACATGCAATGAATCGTGGATCCATATGTGGTCTATTAAAAGAACAAACATTTCAATAATACTGGTGGATCCATATGTGGTCTGTGAAAAGAACGAACATTTCAATGACTCTAGGTGTGGTTAATCAAAAAACACACATGCAATGAAAATAGTGGATCCATATGTGGTCTGTGGGAAGAACAAACATGCAATGAACTCTGGTGGTTCCATATGTGGTCTGTGAAAAGAACACACATGCAATGACACTGGTGGATCCATACGTGGTCTGTGAAAAGAACAAACATTTGAATGACACTGGTGGATCCATATGTGGTTTGTGAAAAGAACACACATGCAATGACACTGGTGGATCCATATGTGGTCTGTGAAAAGAACACACATGCAATGACACTGGTGGATCCATACATGCTCTGTCAAAAGAACAAACATTTGAATGACACTGGTGGATCCATACGTGGTTTGTGAAAAGAACACACATGCAATGAAACTGGTGGATCCATATGTGGTCTGTGAAAAGAACAGACATGCAATGACACTAGTGGATCCATATGGGGTTTGTGAAAAGAACACACATGCAATGACACTGGTGGATCCATATGTGGTCGGTGAAAAGAACACACATGAAATGACACTAGTGGATTCATATGTGGTCTATGAAAAGAACACACATGCAATGAACTCTGGTGGTTCCATATGTGGTCTGTGAAAAGAACACACATGCAATGACAATGGTTGATCCATACATGGTCTGTGAAAAGAACAAACATTTGAATTACACTGGTGGATCCATACGTGGTCTGTGAAAAGAACACACATGCAATGACACTGGTGGATCCATATGTGGTCTGTGAAAATAATAGACATGCAATGACACTGGTGGATCCATATGTGGTCTGTGAAAAGAACACACATGCAATGACACTGGTGGATCCATATGTGGTCTGTGAAAAGAACACATATGAAATGACACTGCTGGATCCATATGTGGTCTATGAATAGAACACACATTCAATGATAATGGTGGTTCCATATGTGGTCTGTGAAAAGAACATACATGCAATGACACTAGTGGATCCATATGTGCTCTGTGAAAAGAACACACATGCAATGACTCTGGTGGATCCATATGTGGTCTGTGAAAAGAACATACATGCAATGACACTGGTGGATCCATATAAGGTGTGTGAAAAGAAAACACATGCAATGAACTCTGGTGGATCCATATGTGGTATGTGAAAAGAACACACATGCAATGACACTAGTGGATACATATGTGGTCAGTGAAAAGAACACACATGCAATGACACTGGTGGATACATATGTGGTCTATGAAAAGAACACACATGAAATGAATTCTGGTGGATCCATATGGGGTCTGTGAAAAGAACACGCATGCAATGACACTGGTGGTTCCATATGAGTTATGTGAAAAGAACACAAATGAAATGACTCTAGTTGTGGTTAATGAAAAGAACACACATGCAATGAACTCTGGTTGATCCATATGTGGTCTGTGAAAACAACACACATGCAATAACACTGGTGGATCCATATGTGGTCTGTGAAAAGAACAAACATTTCAATGACACAGGTGGATCCATATGTGGTCTGTGAAAAGAACACACATGCAATGACACTGGTGGATCCATATGTGGTGTGTGAAAATAACACACAAGCAATGACACCAGTGGATCCATATGTGGTCTATGAAAAGAACACACATGAATGACACTGGTGGATCCATTTGTGGTATGTGAAAAGAACGCACAAGCAATGACACTGGTGGATCCATATGTGGTCTGTGAAAAGAACACATATGCAATGAACTCTGGTGGATCCATATGGGGTTTGTGAAAAGAACACACATGCAATGACACTGGTGGATCCATATGTGGTCGGTGAAAAGAACACACATGAAATGACACTAGTGGATCCATATGTGGTCTATGAAAAGAACACACATGCAATGAACTCTGGTGGTTCCATATGTGGTCTGTGAAAAGAACACACATGCAATGACACTGGTGGATCCATACATGGTATGTGAAAAGAACAAACATTTGAATGACGCTGGTGGATCCATACGTGGTCTGTGAAAAGAACACACATGCAATGACACTGGTGGATCCATATGTGGTCTGTGAAAAGAACAGACATGCAATGACACTGGTGGATCCATATGTGGTCTGTGAAAAGAACAGACATGCAATGACACTGGTGGATCCATATGTGGTCTGTGAAAAGAACACACATGCAATGACACTGGTGGATCCATATGTGGTGTATTAAAAGAACAAACATTTCAATGACACTGGTGGATCCATACATGGTCTGTGAAAAGGACAAACATGAAATGACTCTAGTGGATCCATATGTGGTCTGTGAAAAGAACATACATGCAATGACACTGGTGGATCCATATATGGTGTGTGAAAAGAAAACACATTCAATGAACTCTGGTGGATCCATATGTGGTATGTGAAAAGAACACACATGCAATGACACTCGTGGATACATATGTGGTCTGTGAAAAGAACACACATGCAATGACACTGGTGGATACATATGTGGTCGGTGAAAAGAATAGACATGAAGTGACACAGGTGGATCCATATGTGGTCTATGAAAAGAACACACATGCAATGACATTGGTGGATCCATATGTGGTCTATGAAAAGAACACACATGAAATGAATTCTGGTGGATCCATATGGGGTCTGTGAAAAGAATAGACATGCAATGACACTGGTGGATCCATATGTGGTCTGTGAAAAGAACACACATGCAATGACACTGGTGGATCCATATGTGGTCTGTGAAAAGAACACACATGAAATGAATTCTGGTGGATCCATATGGGGTCTGTGAAAAGAGCACACATGCAATGACACTGGTGGTTCCATATGAGTTATGTGAAAAGAACACAAATGAAATCACTCTAGTTGTGGTTAATGAAAAGAAAACACACGCAATGAACTCTGGTTGATCCATATGTGGTCTGTGAAAACAACACACATGCACAACACTGTGGATCCATATGTGGTCTGTGAAAAGAACAAACATTTAAATGACATGTGGATCCATATGTGGTCTGTGAAAAGAACACACATGCAACGACACTGGTGGATCCATATGTGGTGTGTGAAAAGAACACACAAGCAATGACACCAGTGGATCCATATGTGGTCTATGAAAAGAACACACATGAATGACACTGGTGGATCCATTTGTGGTCTGTGAAAAGAACGCACATGCAATGACACTGGTGGATCCATATGTGGTCTGTGAAAAGAACACACATGCAATGAACTCTGGTGGATCCATATGGGGTTTGTGAAAAGAACACACATGCAATGACACTGGTGGATCCATATGTGGTCGGTGAAAAGAACACACATGAAATGACACTAGTGGATCCATATGTGGTCTATGAAAAGAACACACATGCAATGAACTCTGGTGGTTCCATATGTGGTCTGTGAAAAGAACACACATGCAATGACACTGGTGGATCCATACATGCTCTGTCAAAAGAACACACACGCAATGAAGTCTGGTGGATCCATATGTGGTCTGTGAAACAAACACATGCAATGACACTGGTTGATCCATATGTGGTCCATGAAAAAAACATACATGCAATGACACAGGTGGTTCCATATGTGGTATGTGAAAAGAATACACATGCAATGACAATGGTGGATCCATATGGGGTCTATGAAAAGGACACGCATGCAATGACACTGGTGGATCCAAATGTGGTGTATGAAAAGAACACACATGCAATAACACTTGTGGATCCATATGTGGTATATGAAAAGAACAAACATTTCAATGACACTGGTGGATCCATATGTGGTATATGAAAAGAACAAACATTTCAATGACTGGTGGATCCAAATGTGGTATGTGAAAAGAACACACATGCAATGACACTGGTGGATCCATATGTGGTCTGTGAAAAGAACACACATTTCAATGACACTTGTGGATGCATACATGGCCTGTGAAAAGAACACACATGCAATGAACTGTATTGGATCCATATGTGGTCTATTAAAAGAACAAACATTTCAATAATACTGGTGGATCCATATGTGGTCTGTGAAAAGAACGAACATTTCAATGACTCTAGGTGTGGTTAATCAAAAAACACACATGCAATGAAAATAGTGGATCCATATGTGGTCTGTGGGAAGAACAAACATGCAATGAACTCTGGTGGTTCCATATGTGGTCTGTGAAAAGAACACACATGCAATGACACTGGTGGATCCATACGTGGTCTGTGAAAAGAACAAACATTTGAATGACACTGGTGGATCCATATGTGGTTTGTGAAAAGAACACACATGCAATGACACTGGTGGATCCATATGTGGTCTGTGAAAAGAACACACATGCAATGACACTGGTGGATCCATACATGCTCTGTCAAAAGAACAAACATTTGAATGACACTGGTGGATCCATACGTGGTTTGTGAAAAGAACACACATGCAATGAAACTGGTGGATCCATATGTGGTCTGTGAAAAGAACAGACATGCAATGACACTAGTGGATCCATATGGGGTTTGTGAAAAGAACACACATGCAATGACACTGGTGGATCCATATGTGGTCGGTGAAAAGAACACACATGAAATGACACTAGTGGATTCATATGTGGTCTATGAAAAGAACACACATGCAATGAACTCTGGTGGTTCCATATGTGGTCTGTGAAAAGAACACACATGCAATGACAATGGTTGATCCATACATGGTCTGTGAAAAGAACACACATGCAATGACACTGGTGGATCCAAATGTGGTCTGTGAAAAGAGCACACATGCAATGACACTGGTGGATCCATATGTGGTTTGTGAAAAGAATAGACATGCAATGACACTGGTGGATCCATATGTGGTCTATGAAAAGAACACACATGCAATGACAATGGTGGTTACATATGTGGTCTATGAAAAGAACACACATGAAAATGACACTGGATCCATATGTGGTCTATGAATAGAACACACATTCAATGATAATGGTGGTTCCATATGTGGTCTGTGAAAAGAACACACAATCAATTACACTAGTGGATCCATATGTGGTATGTGAAAAGCACACACATGCAATGACACTGGTGGATCCATATGTGGTCTGTGAAAAGAACACACATGCAATGACACTGGTGGATCCATATAAGGTGTGTGAAAAGAAAACACATGCAATGAACTCTGGTGGATCCATATGTGGTATGTGAAAAGAACACACATGCAATGACACTAGTGGATACATATGTGGTCAGTGAAAAGAACACACATGCAATGACACTGGTGGATACATATGTGGTCTATGAAAAGAACACACATGAAATGAATTCTGGTGGATCCATATGGGGTCTGTGAAAAGAACACGATGCAATGACACGGTGGTTCCATATGAGTTATGTGAAAAGAACACAAATGAAATGACTCTAGTTGTGGTTAATGAAAAGAACACACATGCAATGAACTCTGGTTGATCCATATGTGGTCTGTGAAAACAACACACATGCAATAACACTGGTGGATCCATATGTGGTCTGTGAAAAGAACAAACATTTCAATGACACAGGTGGATCCATATGTGGTCTGTGAAAAGAACACACATGCAATGACACCGGTGGATCCATATGTGGTGTGAAAATAACACACAGCAATGACACCAAAGTGGATCCATATGTGGTCTATGAAAAGAACACACATGAATGACACTGGTGGATCCATTTGTGGTATGTGAAAAGAACGCACAAGCAATGACACTGGTGGATCCATATGTGGTCTGTGAAAAGAACACATATGCAATGAACTCTGGTGGATCCATATGGGGTTTGTGAAAAGAACACACATGCAATGACACTGGTGGATCCATATGTGGTCGGTGAAAAGAACACACATGAAATGACACTAGTGGATCCATATGTGGTCTATGAAAAGAACACACATGCAATGAACTCTGGTGGATCCATAGGTGGTCTGAAAAGAACACACATGCAATGACACTGGTGGATCCATACATGGTATGTGAAAAGAACAAACATTTGAATGACGCTGGTGGATCCATACGTGGTCTGTGAAAAGAACACACATGCAATGACACTGGTGGATCCATATGTGGTCTGTGAAAAGAATCCACATGCAATGACACTGGTGGATCCATATGTGGTCTGTGAAAAGAACAGACATGCAATGACACTGGTGGATCCATATGTGGTCTGTGAAAAGAACACACATGCAATGACACTGGTGGATCCATATGTGGTGTATTAAAAGAACAAACATTTCAATGACACTGGTGGATCCATACATGGTCTGTGAAAAGGACAAACATGAAATGACTCTAGTGGATCCATATGTGGTCTGTGAAAAGAACATACATGCAATGACACTGGTGGATCCATATATGGTGTGTGAAAAGAAAACACATTCAATGAACTCTGGTGGATCCATATGTGGTATGTGAAAAGAACACACATGCAATGACACTGGTGGGATACATATGTGGTCTGTGAAAAGAACACACATGCAATGACACTGGTGGATACATATGTGGTCGGTGAAAAGAATAGACATGAAGTGACACAGGTGGATCCATATGTGGTCTATGAAAAGAACACACATGCAATGACATTGGTGGATCCATATGTGGTCTATGAAAAGAACACACATGAAATGAATTCTGGTGGATCCATATGGGGTCTGTGAAAAGAATAGACATGCAATGACACTGGTGGATCCATATGTGGTCTGTGAAAAGAACACACATGCAATGACACTGGTGGATCCATATGTGGTCTGTGAAAAGAACACACATGAAATGAATTCTGGTGGATCCATATGGGGTCTGTGAAAAGAGCACACATGCAATGACACTGGTGGTTCCATATGAGTTATGTGAAAAGAACACAAATGAAATCACTCTAGTTGTGGTTAATGAAAAGAAAACACACGCAATGAACTCTGGTTGATCCATATGTGGTCTGTGAAAACAACACACATGCAATAACACTGGTGGATCCATATGTGGTCTGTGAAAAGAACAAACATTTAAATGACACAGGTGGATCCATATGTGGTCTGTGAAAAGAACACACATGCAACGACACTGGTGGATCCATATGTGGTGTGTGAAAAGAACACACAAGCAATGACACCAGTGGATCCATATGTGGTCTATGAAAAGAACACACATGAATGACACTGGTGGATCCATTTGTGGTCTGTGAAAAGAACGCACATGCAATGACACTGGTGGATCCATATGTGGTCTGTGAAAAGAACACACATGCAATGAACTCTGGTGGATCCATATGGGGTTTGTGAAAAGAACACACATGCAATGACACTGGTGGATCCATATGTGGTCGGTGAAAAGAACACACATGAAATGACACTAGTGGATCCATATGTGGTCTATGAAAAGAACACACATGCAATGAACTCTGGTGGTTCCATATGTGGTCTGTGAAAAGAACACACATGCAATGACACTGGTGGATCCATAAATGGTCACACAAAAGAACACATGCAATGAAGTCTGGTGGATCCATATGTGGTCTGTGAAACAAACACATGCAATGACACTGGTTGATCCATATGTGGTCCATGAAAAAAACATACATGCAATGACACAGGTGGTTCCATATGTGGTATGTGAAAAGAATACACATGCAATGACAATGGTGGATCCATATGGGGTCTATGAAAAGGACACGCATGCAATGACACTGGTGGATCCAAATGTGGTGTATGAAAAGAACACACATGCAATAACACTTGTGGATCCATATGTGGTATATGAAAAGAACAAACATTTCAATGACACTGGTGGATCCATATGTGGTATATGAAAAGAACAAACATTTCAATGACTGGTGGATCCAAATGTGGTATGTGAAAAGAACACACATGCAATGACACTGGTGGATCCATATGTGGTCTGTGAAAAGAACACACATTTCAATGACACTTGTGGATGCATACATGGCCTGTGAAAAGAACACACATGCAATGAACTGTATTGGATCCATATGTGGTCTATTAAAAGAACAAACATTTCAATAATAATGGTGGATCCATATGTGGTCTGTGAAAAGAACGAACATTTCAATGACTCTAGGTGTGGTTAATCAAAAAACACACATGCAATGAAAATAGTGGATCCATATGTGGTCTGTGGGAAGAACAAACATGCAATGAACTCTGGTGGTTCCATATGTGGTCTGTGAAAAGAACACACATGCAATGACACTGGTGGATCCATACGTGGTCTGTGAAAAGAACAAACATTTGAATGACACTGGTGGATCCATATGTGGTTTGTGAAAAGAACACACATGCAATGACACTGGTGGATCCATATGTGGTCTGTGAAAAGAACACACATGCAATGACACTGGTGGATCCATACATGCTCTGTCAAAAGAACAAACATTTGAATGACACTGGTGGATCCATACGTGGTCTGTGAAAAGAACACACATGCAATGAAACTGGTGGATCCATATGTGGTATGTGAAAAGAACAGACATGCAATGACACTAGTGGATCCATATGTGGTCTGTGAAAAGAACACACATGCAATGACACTGGTGGATCCATACGTGGTCTTTGAAATGAACACATATGAAATGAAACTGGTGGATCCATATGTGGTCTGTGAAAAGATCACACATTCAATGACAATGGTGGTTCCACATGTGGTCTGTGAAAAAAACTTACATGCGATGACACTAGTGGATCCATATGTGGTCTGTGAAAAAACACACATGCAATGACACTGGTGGATCCATACATGGTCTGTGAAAAGAACAAACATTTGAATGACACTATTGGATCCATAGGTGGTTTGTGAAAATAACTCACATGCAATGACACTGGTGGATCCATATGTGGTCTGTGAAAAGAACAGACATGCAATGACACTGGGGGATCCATATGTGGTCTGTGAAAAGAATAGACATGCAATGACACTAGTGGATCCATATGTGGTCTGTGAAAAGAACACACATGCAATGACACTGGTGGATCCATATATGGTTTGTGAAAAGAACACATATGAAATGACACTGCTGGATCCATATGTGGTCTGTGAATAGAACACATTCAATGATAATGGTGCTTCCATATGTGGTCTGTGAAAAGAACATACATGCAATGACACTAGTGGATCCATATGTGGTATGTGAAAAGAACACACATGCAATGACTCTGATGGATCCATATGTGGTCTGTGAAAAGAACATACATGCAATGACACTGGTGGATCCATATATGGTGTGTGAAAAGAAAACACATGCAATGAGCTCTGGTGGATCCATATGTGGTATGTGAAAAGAACACACATGCAATGACACTGGTGGATCCATATGTGGTCTGTGAAAAGAACACACATGCAATGACACTGGTGGATACATATGTGGTCTGTGAAAAGAACAGACATGCAATGACACTGGTGGATCCATATGTGGTCTGTGAAAAGAACACACATGCAATGACACTGGTGGATCCATATGTGGTCTGTGAAAAGAACACACATGAAATGAATTCTGGTGGATCCATATGGGGTCTGTGAAAAGAACACACATGCAATGACATTGGTGGTTCCATATGAGTTATGTCAACAGAACACAAAGGAAATGACTCTAGTTGTGGTTAATGAAAAGAACACACATGCAATGAACTCTGGTTGATCCATATGTGGTATGTGAAAACAACACACATGCATTAACACTGGTGGATCCATATGTGGTGTGTGAAAAGAACAAACATTTCAATGACACAGGTGGATCCATATGTGGTCTGTGAAAAGAACACACATGCAACGACACGAGTGGATCCATATGTGGTGTGTGAAAAGAACACACAAGCAATGACACCAGTGGATCCATATGTGGTCTATGAAAAGAACACACATGAATGACACTGGTGGATCTATTTGTGGTCTGTGAAAAGAACGCACATGCAATGACACTGGTGGATCCATATGTGGTCTGTGAAAAGAACACACATGCAATGAATTCTGGTGGATCCATATGGGGTTTGTGAAAAGAACACACGTGCAATGACACTAGTGGATCCATATGTGGTCGGTGAAAAGAACACACATGAAATGACACTGGTGGATCCATATGTGGTCTGTGAAAAGAACACACATGCAATGACAATGGTGGTTCCATATGTGGTCTATGAAAAGAACACACATGAAATGACACTAGTGGATTCCTACATGGTCTGTAAAAAGAACACACATGCAATGAAGTCTGGTGGATCCATATGTGGTCTGTGAAAAAAACACATGCAATGACACTGGTTGATCCATATGTGGTCCGTGAAAAAAACATACATGCAATGACACAGGTGGTTCCATATGTGGTATGTGAAAAGAATACACATGCAATGACAATGGTGGATCCATATGGGGTCTATGAAAAGGACACGCATGCAATGACACTGGTGGATCCAAATGTGGTGTATGAAAAGAACACACATGCAATAACACTTGTGGATCCATATGTGGTATATGAAAAGAACATACATTTCAATGACACTGGTGGATCCATATGTGGTATATGAAAAGAACAAACATTTCAATGACTGGTGGATCCAAATGTGGTCTGTGAAAAGAACACACATGCAATGACACTGGTGGATCCATATGTGGTCTGTGAAAAGAACACACATTTCAATGACACTGGTGGATGCATACATGGCCTGTGAAAAGAACACACATGCAATGAATCAGGTGGATCCATATGTGGTCTATTAAAAGAACAAACATTTCAATAATACTGGTGGATCCATATGTGGTCTGTGAAAAGAACGAACATTTCAATGACTCTAGGTGTGGTTAATGAAAAAACACACATGCAATGACACTGGTGGATCCATATGTGGTCTGTGATAAGAACAAACATGCAATGAACTCTGGTGGTTCCATATGTGGTATGTGAAAAGAACAGACATGCAATGACACTGGTGGATCCATATGTGGTCTGTGAAAAGAACGGACATGCAATGACACTGGTGGATCCATATCTGGTCTGTGAAAAGAACACACATGCAATGACACTGGTGGATCCATATGTGGTTAATGAAAAGAACACATATGATATGACTCTTCTTGATCCTTATGTTGTCTGTTAATAGTACTAACTTTCAATGATAATGGTGGTTCCATATGTGGTCTGTGAGAAGAACATACATGCAATGACACTAGTGGATCCATATGTGGTCTGTGAAAAGAACACACATGCAATGACACTGGTGGATCCATATGTGGTCTGTGAAAAGAACATACATGCAATGACACTGGTGGATCCATATATGGTGTGTGAAAAGAAAACACATGCAATGAACTCTGGTGGATCCATATGTGGTATGTGAAAAGAACACACATGCAATGACACTGGTGGATACATATGTGGTCTGTGAAAAGAACACACATGCAATGACACTGGTGGATCCATATGTGGTTTGTGAAAAGAATACACATGCAATGACACTGGTGGATCCATATGTGGTCGGTGAAAAGAACACACATGAAATGACACTAGTGGATCCATATGTGGTCTATGAAAAGAAAACACATGCAATGAACTCTGGTGGTTCCATATGTGGTCTGTGAAAAGAACACACATGTAATGACACTGGTGGATCCATACATGCTCTGTCAAAAGAACAAACATTTGAATGACACTGGTTGATCCATACGTGGTCTGTGAAAAGAACACACATGCAATGACACTGGTGGATCCATATATGGTTTGTGAAAAGAACACACATGCAATGACACTAGTGGATCCATATGTGGTCTGTGAAAGAACACACATGCAATGACTCTGGTGGATCCATTTCTGGTCTGTGAAAAGAACAGACATGCAATGGCACTGGTGGATCCATATGTGGTGTGTGAAAAGAACACACATGCAATGACACTGGTGGATCCATATGTGGTCTGTGAAAAGAACACACATGCAATGAACTCTGGTGGATCCATATGTGGTCTGTGAAAAGAACACACATGCAATGACACTGGTGGATACATATGTGGTCTGTGAAAAGAACAGACATGCAATGACACTAGTGGATCCATAGGTGGTCTGTGAAAAGAACATAGATGAAATGACACTGCTGGATCCATATGTGGTCTGTGAATAGAACACACATTCAATGATAATGGTGGTTCCATATGTTGTCTGTGAAAAGAACATACATGCAATGACACTAGTGGATCCATATGTGGTCTGTGAAAAGAACACACATGTAATGACTCTGGTGGATCCATATGTGGTCTGTGAAGAGAACATACATGCAATGACACTGGTGGATCCATATATGGTGTGTGAAAAGAAAACACATGCAATGAACTCTGGTGGATCCATATGTGGTATGTGAAAAGAACACACATGCAATGACACTGGTGGATCCATATGTGGTCTGTGAAAAGAACACACATGCAATGACTCTGGTGGATCCAAATGTGGTCTGTGAAAAGAACACACATGCAATGACACTGGTGGATCCATATGTGGTCTGGGAAAAGAACACACATGCAATGACACTGGTGGATCCATATGTGGTATGTGAAAAGAACACAATTGAAATGAATTCTGGTGGATCCATATGGGGTCTGTGGAAAGAGCACACATGCAATGACACTGGTGGTTCCATATGAGTTATGTGAAAAGAACACAAATGAAATGACTCTAGTTGTGGTTAATGAAAAGAACACACATGCAATGAAATCTGGTTGATCCATATGTGGTCTGTGAAAACAACACACATGCAATAACACTGGTGGATCCATATGTGGTCTGTGAAAAGAACAAACATTTCAATGACACAGGTGGATCCATATGTGGTTTGTGAAAAGAACACACATGCAATGACACTGGTGGATCCATATGTGGTTTGTGAAAGGAACACACATGAAATGACACTGGTGGATCCATATATGGTCTCTGAAAAGAACACAGATTCAATGACAATGGTGGTTCCATATGTGGTATGTAAAAAGAACACACATGCAATGACACTGGTAGATCCATATGTGGTCTGTGAAAAGAACACACATGCAATGAACTCTAGTGGATCCATATGGGCTTTGTGAAAAGAACACACATGCCATGACACTAGTGGATCCATATGTGGTCGGTGAAAAGAACACACATGAAATGACACTAGTGGATCCATATGTGGTATGTGAAAAGAACAGATATGCAATGAACTCTAGTGGATCCATATGTGGTCTGTGAAAAGAACATACATACAATGACAGTGGTTGATCCATAGGTGGTCTGTGAAAAGAACAAACATTTGAATGACACTGGTGGATCCATATGTGGTCTGTGAAAAGAACACACATGCAATGACACTGGTGGATCCATATGTGGTATGTGAAAAGAACACACATGCAATGACACTGGTGGATCCATATGTGGTCTTTGAAAAGAACACACATGCAATGACACTGGTGGATCCATATGTGGTCTGTGAAAAGAACACATATGAAATGACACTACTGGATCCATATGTGGTCTGTGAATAGAACACACATTCAATGATAATGGTGGTTCCATATGTGGTCTGTGAGAAGAACATACATGCAATGACACTAGTGGATCCATATGTGGTCTGTGAAAAGAAAACACATGCAATGACTCTGGTGGATCCATATGTGGTCTGTGAAAAGAACATACATGCAATGACACTGGTGGATCCATATGTGGTCTATGAAAAGAAAACACATGCAATGAACTCTGGTGGATCCATATGTGGTATGTGAAAAGAACACACATGCAAGGACACTGGTGGATACATATGTGGTCTGTGAAAATAACACACATGCAATGACACTCGTGGATACATATGTGGTCTGTGAGAAGAACAGACATGCAATGACACTGGTGGATCCATATGTGGTCTATGAAAAGAACACACATGCAATGACACTGGTGGATCCATATGTGGTATGTGAAAAGAACACAATTGAAATGAATTCTGGTGGATCCATATGGGGTCTGTGGAAAGAGCACACATGAAATGACACTGGTGGTTCCATATGAGTTATGTGAAAAGAACACAAATGAAATGACTCTAGTTGTGGTTAATGAAAAGAACACACATGCAATGAAATTGTGATCCATATGTGGTCTGTGAAAACAACACACATGCAATAACACTGGTGGATCCATATGTGGTCTGTGAAAAGAACAAACATTTCAATGACACAGGTGGATCCATATGTAGTCTATGAAAAGAACACACATGCAACGACACTGGTGGATCCATATATGGTGTGTGAAATGAACACATACGAAATGACACTGGTGGATCCATATGTGGTCTGTGAAAAGATCACACATTCAATGACAATGGTGGTTCCACATGTGGTCTGTGAAAAGAACACACATCCAATAACACTGGTGGATCCATATGTGGTCTGTGAAAAGAACACACATGCAATGAACTCTAGTGGATCCATATGGGCTTTGTGAAAAGAACACACATGCAATGACACTAGTGGATCCATATGTGGTCGGTGAAAAGAACACACATGAAATGACACTAGTGGATCCATATGTGGTCTATGAAAAGAACACACATGCAATGAACTCGGTGGTTCCATATGTGGTATGTGAAAAGAACACACATGCAATGACATCTGGTTGATCCATATGGTCTGTGAAAAGAACAAACATTTGAATGACACTGGTGGATCCATACGTGGTCTGTGAAAAGAACACACATGCAATGACACTGGTGGATCCATATGTGGTCTGTGAAAAGAACAGACATGCAATGACACTGGTGGATCCATATGTGGTCTGTGAAAAGAACACACATGCAATGACACTGGTGGATCCATATGTGGTCTGTGAAAAGAACACACATGCAATGACACTGGTGGATCCATATGGGGTTTGTGAAAAGAACACACATGCAATGACACTGGTGGATCCATATGTGGTCTGTGAAAAGAACACATATGAAATGACACTGCTGGATCCATATGTGGTCTGTGAATAGAACACACATTCAATGATAATGGTGGTTCCATATGTGGTCTGTGAAAAGAACATACATGCAATGACACTAGTGGATACATATGTGGTCTGTGAAAAGAAAACACATGCAATGACTCTGGTGGATCCATATGTGGTCTGTGAAAAGAACATACATGCAATGACACTGGTGGATCCATATATGGTGTGTGAAAAGAAAACACATGCAATGAACTCTGGTGGATCCATATGTGGTATGTGAAAAGAACACACATGCAATGACACTGGTGGATACATATGTGGTCTGTGAAAATAACACACATGCAATGACACTGGTGGATCCATATGTGGTCTGTGAAAAGAACACACATGCAATGAACTCTAGTGGATCCATATGGGCTTTGTGAAAAGAACACACATGCCATGACACTAGTGGATCCATATGTGGTCGGTGAAAAGAACACACATGAAATGACACTAGTGGATCCATATGTGGTCTATGAAAAGAACACACATGCAATGAACTCTGGTGGTTCCATATGTGGTCTGTGAAAAGAACACACATGCAATGACACTGGTTGATCCATACATGGTCTGTGAAAAGAACAAACATTTGAATGACACTGGTGGATCCATACGTGGTCTGTGAAAAGAACACACATGCAATGACACTGGTGGATCCATATGTGGTATGTGAAAAGAACAGACATGCAATGACACTGGTGGATCCATATGTGGTCTTTGAAAAGAACAGACATGCAATGACACTGGTGGATCCATATGTGGTCTGTGAAAAGAACACATATGAAATGACACTACTGGATCCATATGTGGTCTGTGAATAGAACACACATTCAATGATAATGGTGGTTCCATATGTGGTCTGTGAGAAGAACATACATGCAATGACACTAGTGGATCCATATGTGGTCTGTGAAAAGAAAACACATGCAATGACTCTGGTGGATCCATATGTGGTCTGTGAAAAGAACATACATGCAATGACACTGGTGGATCCATATATGGTGTGTGAAAAGAAAACACATGCAATGAACTCTGGTGGATCCATATGTGGTATGTGAAAAGAACACACATGCAAGGACACTGGTGGATACATATGTGGTCTGTGAAAATAACACACATGCAATGACACTCGTGGATACATATGTGGTCTGTGAGAAGAACAGACATGCAATGACACTGGTGGATCCATATGTGGTCTATGAAAAGAACACACATGCAATGACACTGGTGGATCCATATGTGGTATGTGAAAAGAACACAATTGAAATGAATTCTGGTGGATCCATATGGGGTCTGTGGAAAGAGCACACATGAAATGACACTGGTGGTTCCATATGAGTTATGTGAAAAGAACACAAATGAAATGACTCTAGTTGTGGTTAATGAAAAGAACACACATGCAATGAAATCTGGTTGATCCATATGTGGTCTGTGAAAACAACACACATGCAATAACACTGGTGGATCCATATGTGGTCTGTGAAAAGAACAAACATTTCAATGACACAGGTGGATCCATATGTAGTCTATGAAAAGAACACACATGCAACGACACTGGTGGATCCATATATGGTGTGTGAAATGAACACATACGAAATGACACTGGTGGATCCATATGTGGTCTGTGAAAAGATCACACATTCAATGACAATGGTGGTTCCACATGTGGTCTGTGAAAAGAACACACATCCAATAACACTGGTGGATCCATATGTGGTCTGTGAAAAGAACACACATGCAATGAACTCTAGTGGATCCATATGGGCTTTGTGAAAAGAACACACATGCAATGACACTAGTGGATCCATATGTGGTCGGTGAAAAGAACACACATGAAATGACACTAGTGGATCCATATGTGGTCTATGAAAAGAACACACGTGCAATGAACTCTGGTGGTTCCATATGTGGTCTGTGAAAAGAACACACATGCAATGACACTGGTTGATCCATACATGGTCTGTGAAAAGAACAAACATTTGAATGACACTGGTGGATCCATACGTGGTCTGTGAAAAGAACACACATGCAATGACACTGGTGGATCCATATGTGGTCTGTGAAAAGAACAGACATGCAATGACACTGGTGGATCCATATGTGGTCTGTGAAAAGAACAGACATGCAATGACACTGGTGGATCCATATGTGGTCTGTGAAAAGAACACACATGCAATGACACTGGTGGATCCATATGGGGTTTGTGAAAAGAACACACATGCAATGACACTGGTGGATCCATATGTGGTCTGTGAAAAGAACACATATGAAATGACACTGCTGGATCCATATGTGGTCTGTGAATAGAACACACATTCAATGATAATGGTGGTTCCATATGTGGTCTGTGAAAAGAACATACATGCAATGACACTAGTGGATACATATGTGGTCTGTGAAAAGAAAACACATGCAATGACTCTGGTGGATCCATATGTGGTCTGTGAAAAGAACATACATGCAATGACACTGGTGGATCCATATATGGTGTGTGAAAAGAAAACACATGCAATGAACTCTGGTGGATCCATATGTGGTATGTGAAAAGAACACACATGCAATGACACTGGTGGATACATATGTGGTCTGTGAAAATAACACACATGCAATGACACTGGTGGATACATATGTGGTATGTGAAAAGAACAGACTTGCAATGACACTGGTGGATCCATATCTGGTCTATGAAAAGAACACACATGCAATGACACTGGTGGATCCATATGTGGTCTATGAAAAGAACACACATGAAATGAATTCTGGTGGATCCATATGGGGTCTGTGAAAAGAACACACATGCAATGACTGGTGGTTCCATATGAGTTATGTGAAAAGAACACAAATGAAATGACTCTAGTTATGGTTAATGAAAAGAACACACATGCAATGAACTCTGGTTGATCCATATGTGGTCTGTGAAAAAAAAACACATGCAATAACACTGGTGGATCCATATGTGGTTTGTGAAAAGAACAAACATTTCAATGACACAGGTGGATCCATATGTGGTCTGTGAAAAGAACACACATGCAACGACACTGGTGGATCCATATGTGGTGTGTGATAAGAACACACAAGCAATGACACCAGTGGATCCATATGTGGTCTATGAAAAGAACACACATGAATGACACTGGTGGATCCATTTGTGGTCTGTGAAAAGAACGCACATGCAATGACACTGGTGGATCCATATGTGGTCTGTGAAAAGAACACACATGCAATGAACTCTGGTTGATCCATATGGGGTTTGTGAAAAGAATACACATGCAATGACACTGGTTGATCCATATGTGGTCGGTGAAAAGAACACACATGAAATGACACTAGTGGATCCATATGTGGTCTATGAAAAGAACATACATGCAATGAACTCTGGTGGTTCCATATGTGGTCTGTGAAAAGAACACACATGCAATGACACTGGTGGATCCATACATGCTCTGTCAAAAGAACAAACATTTGAATGACACTGGTGGATCCATACGTGGTCTATGAAAAGAACACACATACAATAACACTGGTGGATCCATATGTGGTCTGTGAAAAGAACAGACATGCAATGACACTGGTGGACCATATGTGGTCTGTGAAAAGAACATACATGCAATAACACTAGTGGATCCATATGTGGTCTGTGAAAAGAACACACATGCAATGACTCTGGTGGATCCATATGTGGTCTGTGAAAAGAACATACATGCAATGACACTGGTGGATCCATATATGGTGTGTGAAAAGAAAACACATGCAATGAACTCTGGTGGATCCATATGTGGTATGTGAAAAGAACACACATGCAATGACACTAGTGGATCCATATGTGGTCTGTGAAAAGAACACACATGTAATGACACTGGTGGATACATATGTGGTCTGTGAACAGAACAGACATGCAATGACACTGGTGGATCCATATGTGGTATGTGAAAAGAACACATATGAAATGACACCGCTGGATCCATATGTGGTCTATGAATAGAACACACATTCAATGATAATGGTGGTTCCATATGTGGTCTGTGAAAAGAACATACATGCAATAACACTAGTGGATCCATATGTGGTCTGTGAAAAGAACACACATGCAATGACTCTGGTGGATCCATATGTTGTCTGTGAAAAGAACATACATGCAATGACACTGGTGGATCCATATATGGTGTGTGAAAAGAAAACACATGCAATGAACTCTCGTGGATACATATGTGGTATGTGAAAAGAACACACATGCAATGACACTGGTGGATCCATATGTGGTCTGTGAAAAGAACACACATGCAATGACACTGGTGGATACATATGTGGTATGTGAAAAGAACAGACATGCAATGACACTGGTGGATCCATATGTGGTCTGTGAAAAGAACACACATGCAATGACACTGGTGGATCCATATGTGGTCTGCAAAAAGAACACACATGAAATGAATTCTGGTGGATCCATATGGGGTCTGTGAAAAGAGCACACATGCAATGACACTGGTGGTTCCATATGAGTTATGTGAAAAGAACACAAATGAAATGACTCTAGTTGTGGTTAATGAAAAGAACACACATGCAATGAAATCTGGTTGATCCATATGTGGTCTGTGAAAACAACACACATGCAATAACACTGGTGGATCCATATGTGGTCTGTGAAAAGAACAAACATTTCAATGACACAGGTGGATCCATATGTGGTCTGTGAAAAGAACACACATGCAACGACACTGGTGGATCCATATGTGGAGTGTGAAATAAAACACATGCAATGAACTTTGGTGGATCCATATGTGGTATGTGAAAAGAACACACATGCAATGACACTGGTGGATACATATGTGTTCTGTGAAAAGAACACACATGCAATGACACTGGTGGATACATATGTGGTCTGTGAAAAGAACAGACATGCAATGACACTGGCGGATCCATATGTGGTCTCTGAAAATAACACACATGCAATGACACTGGTGGATCCATATGTGGTCCGTGAAAAGAACACACATGCAAAGACAATGGTGGTTCCATATGTGGTCTATGAAAAGAACACACATGAAATGACACTAGTGGATTCCTACATGGTCTGTAAAAAGAACACACATGCAATGAAGTCTGGTGGATCCATATGTGGTCTGTGAAAAAAACACATGCAATGACACTGGTTGATCCATATGTGGTCCGTGAAAAGAACATACATGCAATGACACAGGTGGTTCCATATGTGGTATGTGAAAAGAATACACATGCAATGACAATGGTGGATCCATATGGGGTCTATGAAAAGAACACGCATGCAATGACACTGGTGGATCCAAATGTGGTGTATGAAAAGAACACACATGCAATAACACTTGTGGATCCATATGTGGTATATGAAAAGAACAAACATTTCAATGACACTGGTGGATCCATATGTGGTATATGAAAATAACAAACATTTCAATGACACTGGTGGATCCAAATATGGTCTGTGAAAAGAACACACATGCAATGAACTTTGGTGGATCCATATGTGGTTTGTGAAAAGAACACACATTTCAATGACACTAGTGGATGCATACATGGCCTGTGAAAAGAACACACATGCAATGAACTGTATTGGATCCATATGTGGTCTATTAAAAGAACAAACATTTCAATAATACTGGTGGATCCATATGTGGTCTGTGAAAAGAACGAACATTTCAATGACTCTAGGTGTGGTTAATGAAAAAACACACATGCAATGAAAATAGTGGATCCATATGTGGTTTGTGAAAAGAACACACATGCAATGACACTGGTGGATCGATATGTGGTCTATGAAAAGAACACACATGCAATGACACTGGTGGATCCATATGTGGTCTGTGAAAAGAACATACATTTGAATGACGTCGGTGGATCCATATGTGGTTTGTGAAAAGAACACACATGCAATGACACTGCTGGATCCATATGTGGTCTTTGAAAAGAACACACATGCAATGACACTGGTGGATCCATATGTGGTCTGTGAAAAGAACACACATGCAATGACACTAGTGGATCCATACGTGGTCTGTGAAAAGAACACACATGCAATGACACTGGTGGATCCATATGTGGTCTGTGAAATGAACACATATGAAATGACACTGGTGGATCCATATGTGGTCTATGAAAAGATCACACATTCAATGACAATGATGGTTCCACATGTGGTCTGTGAAAAAAACATACATGCAATGACACTAGTGGATCCATATGTGGTCTGTGAAAAGAACACACATGCAATGACTCTGGTGGATCCTTATGTGGTCTGTGAAAAAAAAAGACATGCAATGACACTAGTGGATCCATATATGGTCTGTGAAAAGAACACACATGCAATGAACTCTGGTGGATACATATGTGGTATGCGAAAAGAACACACATCCAATGACACTAGTGGATCCATATGTGGTCTGTGAAAAGAACACACATGCAATGACACTGGTGGATACATATGTGGTCTCTAAAAAGAACAGACATGCAATGACACTGGTGGATCCATATGTGGTCTGTGAAAAGAACACACTTGCAATGACACTGGTGGATCCATATGTGGTCTGTGAAAAGAACACACATGCAATGAATTCTAGTGGATCCATATGGGGTATGTGAAAAGAACACACATGCAATGACACTGGTGGATCCATATGTGGTCTGTGAAAAGAACACACATGCAATGAACTCTGGTGGATCCAAATATGGTATGTGAAAAGAACACACATGCAATGACACTGGTGGATCCGTATGTGGTCTGTGAAAAAAACAAACATTTCAATGACACTGGTGGATCCATATGTGGTCTGTGAAAAGAACACACATGCAATGACACTGGTGGATCCATATGTGGTGTGTGAAAAGAACACACAAGCAATGACACTGGTGGATCCATATGTGGTCTATGAAAAGAACACACATGCAATGACACTGGTGGATCCATTTGTGGTCTGTGAAATGAACACACATGCAATGACACTGGTGGATCCATATGTGGTCTGTGAAAGAACACACATGCAATGAACTCTAGTGGATCTAAATGGGGTTTGTGAAAAGAACACACATGCAATGACAATGGTGGATCCAAATGTGGTCTATGAAAAGAACACACATGCAATAACACTTGTGGATCCATATGTGGTATATGAAAAGAACAAACATTTCAATGACACTGGTGGATCCATATGTGGTATATGAAAAGAACAAACATTTCAATGACACTGGTGGATCCAAATGTGGTCTGTGAAAAGAACACACATGCAATGAACTCTGGTTGATCCATATGGGGTCTGTGAAAAGAACACACATGCAATGACACTGGTGGATCCATATGTGGTCTGTGAAAAGAACACACATTTCAATGAAACTGGTGGATGCATACATGGCCTATGAAAAGAACACACATGCAATGAACTGTATTGGATCCATATGTGGTCTATTAAAAGAACAAACATTTCAATAATACTGGTGGATCCATATGTGGTCTGTGAAAAGAACACACATGCAATGACACTGGTGGATCCATATGTGGTCTGTGAAAAGAACACATATGAAATGACACTGCTGGATCCATATGTGGTCTGTGAATAGAACACACATTCAATGATAATGGTGGTTCCATATGTGGTCTGTGAAAAGAACATACATGCAATGACACTAGTGGAT